>JARFIY010000035.1:0-632500 GCA_036346155.1 Sinelater perroti
AAACTAATAAAAACAAATGTTTAATGTTAAAAACTTTCTTTTATTTTTCAAAACATTCTTCTTGGTAATGAATACATTGTTACAAACACTGGAACCAATTTTCATACCATTTTTTCCATAGCCAATGAGGTATCGCCGAAACATGGGTTTTGTACGCACCAACCGCCTCGTACCGGCGTCGAAAATCGTTATCCACGCAGTTTGTTCTTCACGTGTGGAGAATGATCCGGCATTGCGCGTTAGTTTTCCTTATTTCTCCGAAGACTTCTGACAAACAAATGGTTGCGTACCATTTATAATTGACTGTTTTATAACCCACTAAAACCACGGTTGCGATATGTCCAATTTTTTCAAAAAAAACATGCTTCAAGCGTAAACGACTTTTGTTGGATTTGGCTAATCTTGGAAGACCCATACAATTGACTGCTGTTTACTTTCAGGCTCATACGCATAAATTCAAGGTTCATTATCTATTACGATGTTGTAAATATTTTTTTAAGTAACGCGATCGTATTCTTAAGCATTCTTTTTTACCAATCGTCACTAGCCTGTTGTTGAGCGATCGTTAGCTTATATATATATAATATATATATATATAATATATATATATATATATATAAAGGGTGCCCCGTCTATAAAGAACTCCACCAAAGAATGTTTCCCCCACTACGACAAAAGGCTCTACCAAATACAAAATTTTATCAACCAGAACTAGCATACGCTCAAGCTGTAAATGGCAGCAACCAACAATCCAACACAGCTATCCCCCTCCAACACAACACTGGATCGACAAACAGCTCAATAGATATTGCTGAACTAAAGCACATGCTAAAACAATTAATGGAACAGAAGGGAACAATGTTAAACCTTTTAACCACGATTGTAACTAGAACATCCAATGGATCATCACCTTAAAATAGCGATATGGAACGCCAACGGGCTGTCATAACATAAGGATGAACTCATTGCCTTCATTACAAATCACTGCCTTGACATTGTACTAATCTCAGAAACCCACTTCACGGATTGCTCGTATTTTACAATCCCTAAATTCACAACCTATGGAACAAATCATCCGGATGGCTCTGCTCATGCGGGCTCTGCAATAATAATCAAAAACTCAATTAAATATTACGTACTACCCAATTACAGTCAATCTCAGTTACAAGCCATATCCATAGTCGTTGAAGACTGGCATGGCCCTGTTACAATATTAGCGACCTATTGCCCACCCCGTCATAACAACAAGCAAGAAACGTATGAACACTATTTCCGAACGTTAGGTAACAGATTTATCTCGGGCGGTGACTATAATGCTAAGCACACCCACTGGGGCTACAGAGTAACTACCACCAAAGGTAGAGAAATGTTAAAAGCAGTAAATAACATGAATCTGTCGCCATTATCTACAGGAGAACCAATATGCTGGCCCACTGATCCTAATAGACAGCCAGACCTACTTGACCTATGGTTTATAAAAGGAATTAACACTAGATTCCTTACCGCAAATTCCTGTCTAGACCTCTCTACTGATCACTCCCCGATTTTAGTAACCTTAGGTACAAATATAATCATCAAAGACAAGCTGCCAACACTAATAAATACACCAACTGGGCGCATTTTCAAGAGCTGATTGACATATCTCTACGCACAGATTTACCTTTAAAAAGTACCACGGATCTAGATGAAGCTGTGCTACACTTCACTCAAGTAATCCAAGAAGCAGCCTGCCAAGTTACCCCGATATCAATCCAACACATCAACGCAGTTCAATGCCCAATTTTAGTCAAACAGAAAATTGCTGAGAAACATTGGTTAAGAAGAACCTGGCAAACAACACGACACCCGAATGATAAAAGAGCATTAAACCATGCCACCAGAAAACTCAAAAACCTACTTTCCACCATCAGAAACCAAAATGTCCAAAACTTTCTGAAACAACTTTCTCCAACCGAAGCAGATGACTATTCGCTCTGAAGGGCCACAAAGTACCTCAAGCAACCACAACAACATAAAGCCCCGATTAGTACTGTCAACAATGCTTGGGTAAAAAACGATCAGGAGAAAGCGCTGGCATTTGCTGACCATCTAGTTACGGTCTTCAAACCATTTCCGGCAGAACTCGACAATGAGGACGACATTCGGAACATTTTAAATATGCCGTGCCAAATGAGCCTGCCACCAAAAAAATTCAAAGTACACCAAGTGGAAAATACCATTCTCAAACATGTAAACCCCCACAAAGCACCGGGTCATGACCAAATCACTGACTTAATTCTTAAAAATCTGCCTCAAAAAGGCTATCAATTCGTAACCCAACTATTCATTGCTATCTTAAGGCTTCGCTATTTTCCTGAATCATGAAAAACTGCAGTGATAATCCTAATTCCAAAGCCTGGAAAACCTACTGATTAACCAGCTTCTTACAGACCTATCAGCCTATTACCACTGTCCAAGGTCTTCGAAATTATGCTCTTACAGAAACACCTTTTTCCCGACCATCAGTATGGTTTTGGCAAGCAACACGCAACAACCAAACAAGTACATCGAGTTGTGGGCAAAATCACTAAGGACTTTGAAGAGCGTAGGTATTGTGCAGCAGTGTTCTTGGATGTAACACAGGCCTTTGACAAGGTTTGGCTCTACGGCCTACTTTGCAAAATCAAAAAATCCCTACCCATGGATTATTTTGAACTCCTGAAGTCATATCTTTCCAACCGGCATTTTCTTTTAAGATATGGTAGTGCCCTAACACCAACCTATCCCATCAACTCCGGTGTTCCACAAGGGAGTGTACTGGGACCTATTCTATACCTCCTTTTTACGGCAGATATTCCAACCACACCTGGTAATATGGTTGCCACCTTCGCGGATGACACAGCAGTACTCTCATCGTATCTTGACCAAAACCTAGCTTCTAGTCACTTACAAACCCACTTAGACGCAATTCAGTCCTGGTGCAAAAAATGGAGAATCAAACTAAACGAAAGCAAATCCGTCCAAGTCACTTTCACGCTTAGGAGAGGTATCTGCCCACCGTTGATGCTTAACAATCAGCAGATCCCGCAAGCAGATAGTGCCAAATATCTTGGCATACATTTAGACAAAAGATTGACCTGGAGGAAGCACATCTGGACAAAACGTAAACAAATGGGCCTCAAACTTCAAAAGATGTACTGGCTGATAGGGCGTCGTTCACAGCTTTCGTTAGAGAACAAGTTACTTCTTTATAAAACTATGCTCAAACCCATATGGACCTATGGCATTCAACTCTGGGATACCGCCAGTTCTTCCAACATCGAAATTTTAAGAAGATTCCAGTCAAAAGTCCTAAGATCTATAGTAAACGCCCCATGGTACATTCCCAATGAAACCATTAGCAGAGACCTTGCAGTTACTACAGTGTATCAAGAAATTCAACGGTATTGTGCGCGTTATCGAGATCGTATTAGCGACCACCCAAATACCTCAGTGGAGTGTCTTAAAAATGACGATGTAGTCTAACCGCGCTTAAAACGTTTCAAACCTTTCGATCTTGTAAACAGATTTGAATAACATCAGGATGTTCTTTATGTTATTTATTCTAATTAGTACCGCTAAACTCCTCAATGTGTAATATAGGGGTGCATCACTGGATGCTCCACCTTCATGTTTATCACTTTTATCATGTCTGTTAAATAATCTACTGAATGTCAATTTATGACAGATTGTAGTGTCTGTATTAAATAAAAAAAAAACCTATACATGCATGCTCGCCGCACCAGTTTTTCTGCGGTACAAGTTTTAACGAGTTTTCTCGCCAGTTACGTCGTGACCTTTGAATGAGCGTTGAATTTGATATCATTATGTCTAAATGTTTGCAAAACAAAGGATCTAGTAAAGATCCAAATAAAACAAATTATGGTAGGAATAAAAAAAAGAAAATTTCATGTGCTGATAAAAAATCTCAGCAATTCTCAAAAGATGCGAGAATCAAGAGAAAAAGGGAGCTTGATGAGCAAGAAGAACTTTTTTAAGAGGCCCAAGGACTACTTTATGGCGCAGGAATAGCTGACTGATGATTGGTAAGCATTTTGTCTATTATAATTGTAAATAGTCGAATGCGGAATGGAAAAAAAACTCTAAATGCGTTTTTCTTAAACTGAGGATTTTTTGCGCGGTAGACACGATTTCTCGGAAACCATTAACCAGATCGACCTAAATTTTTTTATGTGTTTATTGAAACAATAGCTTGTCTGTATTCTACAACCAATTCTCCAAATTGAACCTAAAATATTTTATGTTACTTTAGAAGAGAGTAAAAGGACGTTTTTCCGAGAAATTTTTTCGCAGACTGATATTTTTTTTCTACTGACATTGACAACTTAGTTATAGAATACAGACAGGATATATATATCTACTTTGAGATGCAGTTTAATTTTTATCTTTCGGCAACACTGGTGCAAAGATATCCTGTCCACTGCACAACGCACGGTTTTTCAGGAAACGACTTCGGTGCCCTCTGGTGTAGTTGAAATGAATAATATAATTTAAAAAAAATTGTTTTTGATGCCTCTTAATATATCTTTACAAATGCACGAAACCTCATATCTCTAAATAAAATAGATTTCTATTAAAAAAATTATGATAATTGAGCAATTTTCGCCCAAAAAAACCAGACGTCCCCCTTAACAGGTATAAACTGTGTTTTATTTCGCGCTTTGTTTTCTACGTGACTTGTTTTAGCACAAGGAACAGAATTGGAATATCAGGGAAATAAAGTGATGAGATCAAAGGACAAAAAAAATTTTGAAATTCTTAACCTTTTTGAGCTATAGAAGGAAACGGACAAAGTTTAAGTGGTTACCCATTGACCTTCGCCTTACGCGAACATAAACCGGAATTATTTTTTTAATTTATTGGAGCGCCATAGAAATACAAAAGTATAGTTATCTTTCTGCATAATCTTCTAACTTAGAAACATATTCTTCCCAAAGGATAAGTATTTTTTGATCCCGTTACCTATAGTGAATGAAGGTGGTTATGACAGCACTGAATTATATAGGACCGTTTCGACAGAAACATGGTCGTAAAATCTCTCTGAAGCATTATAACATCTCGGATTGGAAATTTGCATCTCTTCCAAAAATATAAGAGTTTACATTTTCCTTATCCAAGCTGATCTTCAAGTGAAGTGGACGACTTTTATATTCAACAGCTTCTCGTTTTCCTTCTAGCAAAACAAAAGAGAAATATACTTAAAAACGCTAAAAATATATAAATTATTATTACACTTCTATACAGTAAAGCAGTGATTCTCAAAATGCGAGAAACTACGTTATTTGGAGTTACGTTAAAGGCTTCCTTCACAAGCTTGGGGTATTTTTGCATCCTTTGGTCCAAAATTGATCTCGATCTTGGAAACAAGTCAACTTTTGAGATTTTTTCACATGATATTTCAATAAATAATTCAATAAATTCTTCCGTGTTTGGTGGCACCTCGGTACCCGGAGAGTGTGTAGATTGAAACCTTGAATAAAGAGTTAAACTCTTGAAAATAGCATCAAAGTCGATGCCAAAACGTCGAGAATTTTCGAGAAAGTTCTGCTTTTAATTAGAAAATTTCTTTCAAGATGTTACCTCTCGACCATGATTTTACTCCTGTGTAATAAATATTTGGATATAAAGAAATGTCTTCACAAATGTTGCGATAAAATTGAGTCTAAAAATTTTATTTTAATAACACTTTTATAACACAGTACATTTCAGTAGATTAAAGACTTCGACACAAGAGCTTCTCGGTGTAAAAAACTATATAGCTATGCAGCATTTGGCATTAGTTTTGTAATTTTACGATAACACGAGATCGATGTCTTGTTATAGCCTTGACGTCAATCAATTTTGCATCTAATAGCACTTTTCATAATGTGTCGAATAAACTTTTTCCGGTTGTGTTAGCCTCTAATGGAAGAATAAAATATCTTCTGTAACAAAATTTTTCGTATTGTATTTTACCAATGCTATAAATTGGGCACAATTAGAAATAACTGTGGTGAGAAATACGTACATTTAACTTTAACAATTTGTTTTCGAATATCTTCTACCATGTCACTTATTTTTCTGTCAGTGGTATTGTTGGAGAAAAGTTTGTTTTTAACTTCGCAACCTCTTTTTTTTCTTCTTCTTTCTCTACTACCCAGTTGTGCCTCATGGCGTTGGGATTTTGGTCTATTTCTTGAAGTTGTTTCTATCTTTTGCTAAAATTCTTCCTTCTGTGATGGCTTTTCTTCTTCTCTTTGCCATTTCTCTGATGTTTTTTTTTCACTGGATCCTTGGTCTGCTTCTTGTTCATCTTCTTGGGAATCCTGCACACTATGTGATTAACCAATTTAATTGTTTCTCTTCTACTTCTTCTACTAGTGGTGTTAGATTTACCCTGTCTCTCCTTTTTTTTCCTGTACTTTTCTAATATACTCTATCTCTGCTGTAATTATCATAAGTTTATGTTTTTCAAGCATTGTCCCCGATTGTGCTCCGTACGTAAATGTCGGTATATCTACCGTTTTGTACAAATGTATTTTAGTTTTTGTGCTTTCCTATTAGGGTATTGTTAATTTGGTAATATACTCTACTCGCCTTTATTATCCTGCTTCTCACTTCTTGTTCTATTTTCCGTTCATACTGATTATTGTTTCCAAATATTCATATATGTGCACATATTCTAAATTTTGACCATTTATTCCATATGTTTGAGTTTTCTACCCTCCCTTTCTGGTAGAATTTTTCTTTTATTGGCATTTATCTCAATTCCTTCTTCTTGTAGGCAGTTGTTCCAGATATCTAGGTTCCTTTGGGCATCATTTATGTTGTGCGATACTAGGACAATGTCACCAGCACTTATAAGTCCCTGCGTACACTAGGTGTAGGTTGTAGTACCCTAGTCTTGTGGTTGTTGTTTGTCTCTTTTCTTTCTTTATTATTTGATCTATATAAGTGACGAACTATAGTGGACTTAGGCTATCATCTGGTTTTATTCCGCTCTTTATTTTGAAGCTCTCTGATGTCGTTCCATTCACTTTAACTGTCTCTACCATTGTGTAGTATATGTTTTTGATAGCTCTTTGTAGCTTTAGGTCTGTTTGGAGTCTTTTCAGAGTCTCATATATATTGTCTAAGTATTTTGTTGTAGTTATCGCAATTCGTCGAGTTCCCTTCTTATATATTGGTATTACAATATTTCTTTCACAATCCTGTGGTATTATTTCCGTATTCCACGCCTGTTGAAATATTTTTTTCAGTCATCTTGCGATTGTTGATCCTTCGTATATGAGGAGCTCTAGTATTATTCCATCCTCCCCTAGTGCTTCCTTCCGTTTCGTGTTTCTCTTAGAGTGCTTTTGATTTGTTTTCGCTGATTTGCTTTTTTACTCTTTCTCCTCTATTTTCTTGATTATTTGGTTCTTCTATCTGTGCATCTCCATTTAGTTCGCTTCTGTAAGTGGATTTTTTTAATTCTTTTAATCTCTCATACTCTTTATGCTGTTTGGATTATTCCCTCTTTAAATTTTTTCATCTCTCATTCATATCTCGTTGATTTTCGGCCGCTTCTCTTTCTTCTAATCTACTAAGTTGTGTAGTTAGTTCTCTTTAATATTTTTCTCTTTTTCTGGGTTTTCTAAAGCATCTAACTTTAATATTTCATATGTTCTTGGTGTTTCTTTTGGAGGGAGTTGTGTCTTGGTATCTGTTACTACTAATCTACGATCGGTATTTAGTTCTGCACTTCTAATCACTTTAACATCTACTTCGTATCTCATACTTCTAGTGCATTCATATGTGACCTTGTGTGTCGTTTTATGTTTAAACCATGAGTTTCCTATTAGTATTTGGTTGTTGATGCAGAAATCTATCATTCGATGTCCATTATTAATAACTATTTCCTCCCCTCTATGGTCACCCATTGTTTCATATCCCTGCTGTTTCCTGTCCGGGCATTCCAATCTCCGATAATCATCTGTTTTTAGACTGTAATTTATACACTGTTTTTTGTAGCTCTTTATAGAACAGGTCTTTATCTTTCATATCTGAGTCTTTTGTTGGTGCATAGATTTTTATTATTCCTATCTTCTCTTTTAGTTCTTAACTGATTGTTATAATTTGTGAGTTTATGGGTTTCCAGGTTAAAAATTTTGCCTTTGTTTCTCTATTGGTCACTATTCCTATTCCCTCCTTAGCTCTATTTTTAAATGTCTTTCTAATGTATCCTTTATCTGGTGTTTTAACCACTGTTTTTTTTCTCTCCCTACTTCACTGATCCCTAAAATGTTTATTTCGTATTTGTCTATTTCCTCTATTAATTCAACTTTTTTCGTGTCAGTGATTTAATATTCCAGTATTATATTCTTGTTCCATTTCTTGCCGGTCGTTTTCGTTAAGACCGCTCTATTCCGATACTCCTATTTCTGCTCTGAGTCATCTTACCTCGTGTGAGTGATTGCCCTTGCGACGAGAGCCCCGTTACCTCGAGACAACTGGTATCGGGTTATACGCCCCGATAGTGGGTCGCCAAAGCCTCGTTTGTTATTTAGCAGAGGGTACCGCGTGCAGATGTGGTTGACATTTGGGTGATGTTGACTCTTTTTCACCAACTATTATATACACGGGTGCTGGTAAAATTAGATCGTCACTAACTGCATGTGATTTACTAGTTTTTGTAACATAAAATGGTACTTGACAACTTATAAAGTAATGCTTTTTTAATACTAGTATTTGTAGACCTACCTATAAGTGACTTACTTTTTGTAAAGGAAGTTTAGCTCTCTAATAAAAAATTTAATATGTCTGTTCTTTTTGTCTGGATGTTTGTTATTTAAATGTTAAAACTTTGGTGACTTTATACTTTTTTTGACGGGATTTCGCTATAGACAACATACTGCAGCTTATTGGAAATAATAGTATAATCATATTTAAGATAATCATTGTTGTACAATTTATTTTTATCTTTATTCTTGCCACTTTTTTTGTAGATGATATTAAAGATTCTTTTAAAAATATATCAATATTATATAAAATAATGAGTATAACCAGCAACTTAAATACTTGATATTGCACTTAGTAATCAACAGCACAGTGTCAAGTTAGAAATGATGCTTCATCATTTTTTGCTGCTTGTATATGTTGTGTTATGTGTTATATATGTAAAACCAAATAAACATTTTCAAGGGGCTACAATAACATTTCAAATATATCGAAAAGTTTTAAAAATCTTAAAAAATAAATTACAAAGGAATAAATTTCACTACTTAATGATAGATGGTGCCAGCGACAAAGAAACAAGGTAAGCTGATATTACCAGTCATTCGACCGTGCAGTCATTGTTTTATTATGAATTAAGTCGAGTACTACAAGAGGACCATGGTAGGTAGTGGATCGCCAGCAAAATACTTCCGCTTTAGAAAAATTTGGAAACCGTTGCACTAGAAAAATTAGTTTTTATTTCAAATCTTTATAATAGTAGAGTAATTGCAACAAAAAAATGTACGAATAAAATTACTTGAAAAGAACTCAACCATCCACCAAAACTTGAAATCTAAATATTACAGAAAAGAAAAACTTGAGTTTTATTAAAAATATTATTGGTACAGAAAAGAATCTAAAAAACTTTTACAAAAAATCCAAAAGATTTTAAAGTTAAAAAGTTTATTTTTCAACAGTACCATGCAGGTTGTTATATGTTCTAAAAATCTTTAAAATAGTTTTTAAATAATACCTTAATCTTAGAACAAATACCTAATGGTTTTTAATTGCTATCTATGAATATATTATTGCGTAACACAAAAAATCAGTATTTATAGATCTTGTTATAAAAATTGTCAAAATAAATTCCAAAATTTTAGGAACTTAAAAATAACGCCATGTCACTATTTCTTCTTCTTCCCAGATTTCTCCTATTCATTTACAGATATAGGCCTCCTTAACTTAATTCCACCTTAAGCCTTTCTGTTGGTCGTCTGTATCCCCATAGTTTCTAATTCAACAGTTTCTAGTCATTCATTTTACGGTCTTGTTATATGGCTTGCCCATTTCCATTTCTGCTTTGCTATTTGCATTGTTGGGCAATGTTGTTTACTTTTTATACACTATGTAACTATATATTACTTTGCTTTTTGTGGTTACTTTGACCATTTTACACGTCATAGTCCATTGCTTGACGCTTATTGGATAGAAAATGGATTCGTGGAAAACCTAAATTTCTGTTCCACACACTAACACGGGAAGTACGCATTTGCTAAATATCTTTGCTCTTAGTATTTGTGAAATGTTTATTTTTAATATACAACTTAATTTGACATAACCCATCTCAGTTTAATATGCTTAGTTAAATTTACTTTTAGATTTTCTTTCCTCATTTTCAATTCTTGTCTACGGTAGAGATGTGTTTTCCAAATTTTTTATTTTTGCGTTATTAAACTTTATTTGATTGATAGACCGAATTTGTTTTGTCATTATTTTTGTTATGTTTATATTTAATTCCAAACATCTTTACTTAGTTTAGTTAATGTTTCTTGTAAATCTTCCACTTTATCTGCTACTAAAGCGACATTATTCATAAAACACAAATGATCAAATATTTTACCTTATACTTTTATGCCTTTATTGTTTCAAAAAGGTTTCTTAAAGATATTCTCTAACGTGAAAATAAATAGTTTGAAAGAATGTATGTATACTGACTTTTTTCTTGTAACCGTACTATTATAGTACCATTTTTATAGATCTTTTTAATCAAAGCTGTATAACTATAGTAAGTTTGTACATTTGCTAACGATTCTGCCCAACTCTCGATGGTATCGAAAAGCTTCTGGTGATCCACGAAAGCTAACCTAGAACTTTTCAATCAGGATACAAATAGTTTGTTAATGATCATTACAGCCGAATTCTTCCTAAACCCGGCTTGCCTCTTCGGCCGATAATAGTCGAGTTTGCTGTTTTTGCAAAAAGCGTGAAGGTATGTGAAAGCAAACTTATAGGTCTATAGTTATTTAAATTTCATGAATTCCCCTTTCTGTACAGAAAATGACTTTAGTTCCATTCTAATTATCTGCAGTTTTTCCTGTGTGGAAGCAGTTACTGTAACTTCTTTGAATTATATTTCTAACCGGATTTTATAATTTAAACAAATAATCCATTTCTGATGCTTTATTTCGAGTTTTTAAGGGTTAACTCTATTTCGTCTATTGTAACTTTAGGGATCTCTTGAGAGTTGACGTTCATATCGTTATTAAGTATTAGTAAATATGAATGTTCTATGATGATTTGAAAAATAGTTATATTAAGCACTGACAATTTGCACACTAAATTAACAATTATTGCTTTTAATCGTTTCTTGTTGATGTTTAATGTTAAAAAATATTTGGTCTAATATTTATCCAAAACTTCCCTTTACCTAGTCAGCAAATATGTACGTGTAGGAATATTAACAAAATCTTATAGGAGTTGTTATTTATATTTAAAAAGTGGGCCAGTTTGTCTGCGCAGTTGAGACGCGTGACTACGGTGTGACGGACCGGGTTCATTCCGGAGCTGTCTGATGCCTGGCGGGTGGCCTACTCAGTCACTAAAAACAACTGAGTGGTTGAGTTCATTTTGAACAAGGGATTATAATGCGTATAAGGCGCCGTATTCGTCACATCACTTCGTATCAGAGATGGTGCGCGACAACCAGGAAGTGAGGCTGAACATGTTAGAGCCTCAAACTCTTAGTTTGCTGGTCATTAATAAATTATTTTTTGCAACTGGGCTAACTAAGTGAGGCATGGCTGGTGAATTATTTATTTGGCATCCTCTGTTACTGCTCTATTATTGTAAAATGTTTAAAACAGGTCCAAATAAACAAAAATGGTGACGGTAAAAGGGAATTCAATTTTGGAATGACGGAAAAGAATATTGTGTTACGGGAAAAATTGTAACGGACTCTAATCGACAAAGGCGGATATCTGAAAGAGTCTTGTACTTCTACAAATCTAAATGTGTTACCCAAAGACTATTAAAAAAGTTTAAATATGAACGTAATCGAATATTATATCAGTTTAATACAGATCAAATTGACAAGGGCATAAATTAAGAGGAGCTGCTGGTAATGTTTACTGCAACAATAATAGTCTAGTCAAAAATGTAAACTTAAACGACAATTTCTTTTAGTTCTTGGAAGGTTCGCAAAAGACAACTGGTATATGGTATTTCAAAAGAGATTTGAACAAATACGGCGTATAAATTATAATAAACTCTAAACAGTGGGTTTATTTAAGATCATCAAAATACTTATTTACGTTCTGTATCCTCGTTTGATATTTAATCCATTCAAGAAAATTGTGTGCTTTAAAAACGGGCGGTAATCTGAGAATGCTAGATTAGGAAAATAGAGCCGATCCAGAAGAATTTCAAACTTTAGTTTAGTCGATTTTTATTTAGTGACAATGCTTAAATAGCGCGCTACTTTAAATTTCTTTAAAAGTACATGGTAATATTTGATAAAAATCGTTTTTCCTTTTTTAGTCAGATAACTTTCTTTCCAAAAACTAGGCCATTTAATCTTATCAGTAGCTAATATATTCACATCGCTTGTATTTGTATTGCTGTTTCGTATCAAATACCTATACCTACACTAGGGTCTTAAAGTAAAATAAACTTTAAATTGGTAATTCAGAGTAATAAAGTAAATTCTGTAAAAAATGACATACTATCTGCAGCTAAATAACATTCTTAAACGTTTATGGACAGTTTAGTGTTGTACAAGATGGTTCAAATATGACTAATTTATGTGTAAACATAATTGAGAAAGTTGAGACACAACTTCCACCCTCCCTACTGTTTGGGTTAGAACCTATTCAGTTTTGTTTGGAAATTACTAGAGTGAGGAGCGAACAAAAGGTACTGTAAAACATAGAGTAACGCATTGTAATCTTATTCCTCGCCGGAGAAAATGTCCCGTCCGCTGAAATTCAGAACAGACACCAACAACAGTATGAGAAAGTGTGTCTCCCACGGACCCATATATTTGAGTGGTGTAAGTCCTTTAGAAGGTAGAGAGCGCGTGGAGATTGAACCGCATGAGCGTCGCCGCGAACATCCGTGACCGAGCCAAAAATTGGTCGTGCAGACCCGCTTATTTGTGAGAATAGGCGTTACACTATCAAAGAACTTGGAGCTGTCCAGTGTTGGTAGTGCAGAAGATATTGTCAGAAACCACCTGCACTATCGCAAAGTAAATACGCCTTGGATACCACGCACTTTGACGAACGTGAACAAAATAATGCGCATGCAAGCTGCTAATTGTCATTTCCGACTACCAGCAGTGACTTCTACTTGTTTTAAAGGCTCAAATCAGACTCACAAGGCATGCGGTTTGCGCACAACCACGCCGTAATCCAGGCTGTTCAGGAGTGGATACGTTGCCAATTAAAAGCCTGTTTTGAAAAGGGTATCAGGATACTTCCAGAACGTTGGAAAAATGTGTAGATTCCAGTGGGCAGTACGTTAAAGACTGGCATGTGCAAGTAAGTGTTGGGCAATTTTTTATTTGTAAAAAAGTCTCGGACAACAAACGAGAAATGAGTGCATGCTTAAATATATATTTCTAACCAGTAATTATAGTTATTATTCATTGAAAAAAAATGATAAATTATTAGCATTGCAAAAACCAGGCTTTGCAGGACTATTTAAGAAAGTGAGCAGGTGTTAGAAAAAACACAATGCAACTTGCATAGTATAGGGTTAACCAAACGCCTCACCAAAAAAGAAATCCTTACTAGTACCTCAGAATTCCAGAATTGGGCAACAGCAATACGTTCTCGACTAGACGACTTTTGGTGGTTTGTTATTTTTTCTAACAAAAGTCAATACTGTGATCTTAGTGGCATTGGTCGAACCTTGGTAATAAGACGTTCGTCCAATCAATTTGATGGTACGTTTCTTTATCAGACTGTAAAATACGGTAGAGATAGCATAATGTGTGTGGTGCTACTTAGTATGATGGTAGGCCACATTTAATTTTGTCTTATGGCACACTAAACGCTGCCAAATATAATGAAATGTTTAGTAATAGACTTTTATCTGTCCTCAATAATAACAGTTTCGTTACTGCATAGAAAAAGGAGCAATACGTTCGATTTTTGCCAAGGTAGGGAAATATTCAAATTGAACCCAATTAAAAACATGCGGCATATTATTTTACAAAACATGACCTTAAGATCACAAAAGTTTCCTCAGAATGGTGACAGAAGAATGCCAGAAAATATCCCAGAAAACAATAGACGATTTGATCAATACCATGGCCCAAAGGTTAAAAGCATTTTGTAACAATAAGAAAGGCTCAACCAAGTATGAATTGTAAGTTTTAGATAAATATTTGAATAAGTTTTGTATTAATGTAATTCATTGTTTTAATTTTTTTTCTGATTACAGTAATAAATTTATTTTTCTCTTTTGTAACAAAACGATGGGTTTGCCAACAAAAATGTATTTTTAGCGTCCTAGGCTAACAATTTTTCACCCGTCTTCCCTCAAATTTTTACAAGGTGGAAAAATTTATTTACAAATTATAACAGTGGTATAAGTTGGTGCAGTAACCTTACAAAACTAAGATAGGCAACCAAATGTACGCTCACAGCTCAGCCACGCTACATTTTATATCAGCTGTCTTTGGTTACTTTATATTCAGATGTATGAACAGATTCCGTAAAATACATTGGATTTTTCTTAAATACTTATATGTAGTAGGTCGATGTTCGCACACGAATTACTTTTTGCTCTTGAGTGAACTAAACTGTGTCGGTTATTTTTCGTGTAACAACTACTTTTAAACTTCTAAAACATGATGCATTTTTAGGATTATTTTACTGCTGTCAAATTTATTTACCCAAAGCCGAACGGTGTTATGAGAAGAGCAAATTCCAATTTTATTTATTTGTTACTGCTATTCGAAACGTTTGTATTTAAACAACTGTAAACAACAACTTACTATTACCATGAGTATTAAATTTAAAATATTCAATCATAAAAAGGAAGCTTTGTGAATACATGCACAATTGTTGTTGGCGTTGGATGTAAATATTCGGATCAAATTGCAAACCACCTTTGTAAGTATAGAGAGATACTTAAAAAGATCTAGGGGCCACGAGGCCTTGAAACCTGTTGGTTTGGGTTTGTTGGCTTAATCAATAGCCTTTATTGACCCTCTATTACTGCTAGAATGAAAAGGATTTTTAAAAATTTATGGCTCATCCAAAAATAAAAAAGGTAAATTTTCTTAACATTAACTTTATGGGGAAAGTCTTAATTTTGACCTTATAGATGACCGCAATTCCACCAATATTTTTCAACCAAATTTCGAGGATAGAAATGAGATTAGTGAAGGCCAATTTTGACAAAGTTTGAAAATGTTTGAAGAAGTGATATGGTCGCTAGAGGGCGCATAAGACGAATTTATAAATTTGTCTCATTCTTCTTCTATTTTTATATAGGCTATTAGACTATTCTGTCCATACATTTTGTGTAGTACTGTGAGCCATGTTGGAAATACCCCGGGTAGGTGGCTAGTCTAACCCGTTAGAAGAAGGATAATGTACTTTACGACCGCCAAAGATGTTTGTATGACGGCCAGAGAGCATTTGATGTTTTCCATTGTTTTTGACCTGGGAGTCGAACCTGTGCTAATGTGGAAGACCGAAGCCTTTACCTCGCGGCTGTCGTGCTCTCACAAATTGTAGTCAGGACCATGAAATTCACTATATAAACTAAATCAAGCATCAAATGGATGCCACGGCTTTCACGGTCGGCGTTATGGTACATCGTGTGGTTGGTTTTCGGGTTGTTAGACCGTAGTCGGAGTTCGGAAAAATTCTTGCCGTTTCCTTCACAACTGTAGCGGACATTTTTAGAAAAAAATTTTCTCTTGTAGTTTTTCCGCTAGAGAGCGCAAAAGTCTAAGGTTTAAACATTGAAATAAAATTTTGCGCCCTCTAGAGAAAAAACTATGATATATTGCAGATTCGTGATCAGCATGCTCGATTTAGTTTATATAGTCCTGGCTATAAATTTATAACTTTGACTCTAGTGGCCATATCACTCCTTAAAATTTTTTAAACTTTCTCAAAATTGATCTTTACTAACCTTATTTGTATCATCGAAATCTGATTAAAAAATATTGGCAAGACCGCAGTCACCTAGAAGGTCAAAGTTAAGATTTTTCCCATAGAGCTAACGTTAAAAAATTCATCTTTTAACTTTTGGAAGAACCAAAAATTTTCTTAAATTTTTTCATTCAATCAGTAATAGAAGGTCAATAGGGACTATCGATTAAGACAATAAACTAACCCATCTTGTGTACCCTCTTATACTTTAGGTAAGCTTCATGTTTTTGTTTGGTAATTGCCTTGACTTCTGATGTGTACCATGGTGTTTTATTGATATGCTGGGGTTGTGAGCTAACTTTCCGTTTTCCAACGCTTCTTCTGCTGCTCCCAGAATATTGCATTTTAATTTTTTCCAGCTCGTTTCTACGTCGTCATATATGTTTATTAGTGATAGATCTGCTTTTTGTTGTAATAGGTTGCAATAGAAATTTTTGGTTGATTTGTCCTCTAATGATCCATGTTTATAATCTCTATATTAACATAACTATTCTTTATCTAGGGGTGTAGGGTCAATCTTATTTTTCCCAATAGCAGTGCATGGTCACTGTCTATATCTACGGAAGTGAGGGTTCTAATCTCCAGAATTTGTGCAAGTGTAAATTTTCGATTAGTGATTATGTAGTTAATCAATCATTGATTTGTACCCTTGTGTATTCTGATATATGTATTTATATCTCCAGTTGTGATCAAATAATGTATTGTTGATTCTTAAATTATTCTGTGCACAAAACTCCGTTAATAGATTGTTGTTGTTAATAGGTCCGTGATATCTTTGTTTCACACCTAAAATTGGATCGTCTCCTATTCGTACATGGAATTTTTCATTATTATTATAAAGTCATTGTTATTATATATTATTATTAGTAGATATATTGTCAATTATTAAGTGGCGAAGCAAAGCGTAGTCGCTTACTAACTTCATGTTGTCTGTCTGTCTGTCTGTCCGTTCATCCGTCCGTCCGTCCGAGCAATATCTCGAGAACGGCTGGGAATTTCCAAATTCTGTTTTCATCAATCGACAGGTGACCAAAAAGGCTTGTTTGCTAGTGATTTTGAAACTGATTGGTCAAAGGTCAACTAGACTAGAGGGTTCTCAAATTTGGGAGGCCGCTTCGCCACTTCTCTATGTGTTGCAAGCTTTGCAGGTTTATTAGCTGTAGGTCTTCGTAAAATTTTCATCGTTATTCTCGTGTTTTATTCATATCGGGGTATGTGTACTGAGATAACATGGGATATTTTAAAACATGTAATAATACAAATAGCTGAAGAAGTCTGCAGAAAAATAAAGATAAATTATAGCAAAAGGAAAGGATAAGAAAACGAAAACATACAGTGAAATAAAAGATAAAAAGAAGTAACAATCATGGAAGAAATATTAAAAAACAAAAAGAGAAAAAACCAAGCAGATTTATATACAAAGAAGAAATGAATCAAAACCAGCAGAATAAATTTCACGGCTGCAAAAGACATTTCTGCAGAATAATAAAGAAATTACGAAGAAATGATGGCAGAAAGGTAAGAAATATTGGAAATAAAAAGAACATCCTAGTATCCAAAGAAAAGGAAACACTCAGTATCTAGAAAGGTTAGCATAAAGAAAATTCATAGTGAAACATATACCACACCAAAAGAAGGTAACCAACAAGAGAGAAAGTTTGGGGAGAAAGAACTAGAAATTAAAATAAAAGAAGAAGCCATCAAAACTAAAATCTGAAGGAGCAACAGGAAGTAATGATATAAACCTCGAATTATTTAAATTTAGGAGACCACAGCTACTAAATTTTCGAAGTAACCCCCCCCCCCCCTCAGCTATGCCGTGATGTAGACAAGTCTCAAGATTTGATTTGGAAACTAAAATCTTTTCATTTTGGTTGCATCTGTAACGGGCTGTTGAATTTTATAGGAAAATAAATTTAAATCTTTTTAAAATTAATTTTACAGTGCTTTTCGGTATATTTAAATACTTTGAAGCAATCCTTATTGATATAGTGGGATGTTCTTCAACAGCTTCCCTTACGCGTTCATTGGTCTCTTCAGTCTTTACAGTGCGTGGTCTACCAGTTCTGTTTTCATTATCAACAAGAAATCTTCCAGTTCTTTTCCATTTAGCAGCTAATCTGTAAAAAATAATTTAATAAATTAGTTTAAAAAATGACAATCTGTGCAGTAGCATAACCTTACACAGCACCAAAAGAAAATATAATAAAATAAATACAAATAACTTAAGGAAGCAAGAAGTAAAAAAATATACAGGAAGAAATAAAAGACTAACTGAGGCAGAGTGCGCAGAAATTAAAAGTTTGGAAGAAATATGGAAAATTTTCAAGACAACAGTAATTAATGCAGCATTAAAAACATGCGGGAAAAGAGTAATAAACGAAAGGAGCAAGAGAACTAATTGGTGGAATACGGATATCAAAAATAAAGTGAAGTAGAAGAAATAAGCATGGAAGAAGTTCCAGCAGCAAAAAATGACTAGATTATGCAAAAAAAGTAAAATAGTTAAAAACGCAGCTAGAGAAGCAAAAAAGGAGTTAAGAATAATTTAGGGAAGAACTTGATGAACATTACAAAATAGATAATAGGAAATTTTGGAGTAGAATAAAGACAGACAAAAAAGAGAAAGAGGTAAGAATATGCAATAAGGGATAGTGAAAATAAAGTACGTATAGAGTTAATAGAAAAACTAAAAGGATGGAGGGATTATTTTATAGAAGTATAACGGAAACAATGAAGAAACAATTACTGTACAAATAGAGGAAAGAAATGCAAGAAAACATATCAATGGAAGAAATTAAAGAATCAATAAGGGCTATCAAAATAAGAAAAGCGGCAGGAGAAGATTATATAGAACCCGAAATGGTAAAATAGATGGGGAAAAAGGCAAGGAAAATTTGCAAGAAACCATGGAGCAGTGAAAAGATACCCCAAGACTGGAAAAACCTATAGTACCGATACATAAAAATGGGGAACAAAGTAACTGTGAGAATTAGAGACCAATCTGTCTCTCCTCGGTATGCTTTAAGATCTGTATTAGAATAGTGGTAAAACGGATTAGGACTGAAATTGAAGGAGGCTTAGAAAACGACTAAGCTGCATTCAGAGCAGCAAGCGGCACAAACGATAATGTCCATATACTCAGAAACATTGAGAGGAAACTGCTAAAAGGAAAAGAGTTACATCTGATGTTTATATACCTTAAAAATATACTTATTTTTATATGCCGACGATATAGTACTAATCCTGGATCAAGCAAGAAGATGCAGAACCTAGTAAATATATGGCAAGAGGAGATCGACAAACTGAAAATGGTTATTAATGTAAACAAAATATAATATATATAATAAATAGTAAGATCAGAAAAGCAACAAGAATCTATTATTATAAATAAAACCATACTAGGGAAGAAAAAAATAGACAATAAAGTTAAGCAGCAGGTATATAATAGATTCCCGTGTGGGGTTTCCAGTCCCCCATCGGGCGCCTCCCCAGGTGGCGGATAGGGGAATGCCTCCCAGATATGGTGGGTACCAGGGAAATCAAATACCTGGGGTGGACCAAAACTGGCTGACAACAGGCAGCGGTGTTGTTAGTACCGAAATAAGGCTACTGCAAGATTATCTTCCTTAAAGGCTTATTATCGGAAACCTATGGGCAAAGCATTATGTAAATGCTATCCAGTCATAGCACCGCGGCGCAGAAAGCAAGGAGAAACTACTGCGCTACTTTCTCAAGTTCCAACAATCATGGCAACACAAAACCCGAATTTGGCCCCTAGTCCGTGGCAGGTTTTAAATAACCTAGGGGTGCTAAGAATCCCCACGTTAAAACAAGATAGGCACCACCCAAATGTGGATAAAAAACAGAAAAAAAAACACTAAAATTGGAACATGGAACGTAAGGAGCCTTTATATGGCTGGGAAGATACACAACGTAATTCAAGAAATGACTAGATTAAACATAGAAATTCTAAGAATATCAGAAACAAGATGGCCGGGATGTGGAAAAAGTGAAATTGGTGACCATGTCATATACTATGCAGGTAACAATGACACAAATCATCCGAATGGTGTTGCGATTATAGTCAACAAGGACATAAACAAATCTATAATCAACTGCACACCCTTTTCAGATCGTATAATATTACTACAACTAAAAGCGTCAGCAAAGAATATTAACATCTTCCAAATATATGCCCCGACAATGGAAAAACCAGATGCAGAAATAGAACAACTGTACGTACACATAAATGAACTAAGAAAAAACATTAAAACAGACGAAGTAACTATTATTATGGGCGACTTCAATGCCAAAGTGGGACAAGGCAAAGTAGAAGACATTGTGGGAAATTTTGGCTTGGGCGAACAAAACGATAGAGGAGAACGACTAATACAATTTTTCCAAGAAGAAAACATGATCATCATGAACACGTGGTTCAAGTTACCACCTAGGCGCCTCTATACATGGACGTCTCCACAACACACCCCGGAACACATTATACGAAATCAAATAGATTATCTTCTAATTAACAAGAGATATAGAAATGGACTAACAGGCGTTAAAACATATCCCGGAAGCGATGTGGGCTCAGACCATAATCCTGTTGTAGGATACATTAACATACGTCTCAAAAAACTACGAAAGCGATATGACAAGAAAATAGATTTACAGAAACTGAAAGAACCAGTCCACTGCATGCAGTTGGCTCAGACTCTAAACGAAAATATAAAAGAAAGTGGAATACACGAGTTAATAAATAATGTAATTACTGATGTAGACGATACAGACCGCACAGAGATTATCGAATCTATCTGGAACAAAATAAAACTAGCCATCACAAACACACAAAATACCATAACCGGACAAAATCGTAACAAAATAAGAAACCATGGATGACATCAGAAATATTAACTTTAATGGACAACAGAAGAACATACAAAACAAAATCAACAACAATATAAACAACTAAATAAACTAATACAAAAGAAGATAAGGCAAGCGAAGGAACTATGGCTAAATGAAAAATGCAATGAAATAGAAGAATTAGAAAAGAGACACGATACTTTTAACCTACACAAAAAGATCAAAGAAACTATAGGAGGGACTAAGAAATATAACTACAACAAAATGTTAAATAACGACATCCAACTAATCACAAACCAAGAAGATCTAAAACAAGTATGGGAAGAATATATAAAACAGACCTTTGAAGATGTGAGAACTGAACAACATATAACAACAAGGGAGCATGCACCAAATATATTACAAAGTGAAACAACAAGCGTAATACGAAATTCTAAAAACGGCAAAGCAGATGGACCAGACTAGATTCATAACGAATTTTTGAAACTTCTGAATGACGAAAACATAACATTACTTACTAATCTTTTTAATGCAATCTATCAAACTGGGAAAATGCCTTCTGATTGGATGACATCGGAGTTTATCACTATACCCAAAAAATGCGATGATTTTCGACTCATAAGCTTGATGAGCCACGTTCTCAAGTTATTTCTAAAAATTTTACACCGTAGGATATATCAGAAATGTGAAATAGATCTGAGCGACTCCAAATTTCGATTTAGAAAAGGGTTTGGTGCCAGAGAAGCGTTATTTAGCCTGTCAGTTCTACTACAAAAATGCCGTGCCCAACAAAAAGATATCTACGTGTGCTTCACGACTATGAAAAAGCCTTCGACCCTGTAAAGCACGACGAACTATTGACAGTATTGACTGAGAAAGGACTTGATCAAGAAGACATAATAGCTATTAGAAACCTATACTGGAACCAAAACGCCACAGTGAGAACAGATAATGAAAATACAGAAGCTATCTCAATTAAAAGAGGAGTGAGGCAAGGTTTCATCCTCTCATCACTATTATTTAATATTTATTCAGAGACAGTTTTTGTCAAAGCCCTAGAAAACTCCGAAGACGGAATAAAAATAAACGGTAAACTTTTTAATAATATAAGGTACGCTGACAGCGCAATAATCTCGGATAGCCTAGAAGGACTACAACGGCTGATGGATGCAGTAAGCCGTGAAGGAGACGCAATAGGGTTAAAGATAAATACTAAAAAGACAAAATACATGATTTTCAGCAAAACACCAATAGCACAAACACAACTTATAATATATAATCGACAAATAGAGAAAGTACAAAAATTCAAATACCTGGAAGCTGGCTGACAGAAAATGGAGACCCAGAAATGGAAATAAAAATAAGAATATAAACAGCAAGATCAGAATTCCAAAAACTCAAAAACAACTTACCAACCGCAGTCTTCGTCTTACAACCAGATACAAATTTGTGCAGTGGTACATATACTCAATACTTTGATATGGTGCTGAAGCGTGGACCCTCAAGGCTAATACAGAAAAGAGAATACAAGCTTTTGAGTACTGGGTGTTTAGAAGAATGCTACGTATATCTTGGTCAGAGCATATCACAAACGAAGAGGTCCTGAGACGAATGAATAGAAGAAATGAACTCCTATTTACTATTAAAAAAAGAAAAACAGCTTATCTTGGACATTTATATCGGAATGACAAATACAATACATTGCAGCTCATTATGGAAGGAAAAGTTGAAGGCAAAAGAGGGCGAGGTCGCAGGAGATGCTCCTGGCTTAAGAACATTAGAGATTGGACCCACATGAGTACACATGAGTTGATAAGAGACACTAAACAAAATTTTGCCTCGATTGTTGCCAATATTCAATAATGAATAAGGCACTTTAAGAAGAAGAAGATATAATAGATTAATCATTCCAATAATGACGTTTGGGTGCGAAACATGGGTAATACAGCAAAAACATGAATCGCTAATAAATGCGACGGAGATGAAATATATGAGGAAAACATGATAAGATATGAAATGAAGAAATTAGGACTTAGAACAAGTACCAATAATGAGGAAAATAGAAAACAGACAGTTAAACTAGTTTGGACATCTAGTAAGGATGGAACAGAACAAGCTGATGAAAAGAATAATAGAAGCAGGAGTGGAAAAAAAGACCGAGGACGACATCGATGGAAAGGGTAAAGAAGATAGAATTCAGAAGGGGAAAAACAATGCAAGACATGAGAATAATAACCAGAGATAGAAAAGAATGGAAAAGTGGCTGAGAGATAGTAGCATGAACTGATAAACCTGACACCTTTAAGAGTATCAGAGACTAGTGAAAGAAAGAGAAATTTAAAACAAATTTCCAAATTTTTATTAAATGTTTTGAAAAATATATTAATTTTTGATTGTGTCTACAGAATTTTTTCCAAATTTGAATGTTTATGGACTTGGGTGGGTCCTGTAATCTTTACATGTTGTTGAAGAGCATTTTCCCAAAAGTATCTTCAATTTAATAATTTTTATCCTTTGCTGAGCGTCGGGTGTGCTTAGCTGAGAGCAGATTTTGAACTGTAAGGGTCGTTTTTTTATAGTTCCTAATTTTGTATGTTAGTTCTCCAAAGTTCAATAAACTTTGCTCGAAGGATTAGCTACAATGGAATTTTTCTAACAGGACATAATTCTTGGACACCCAGTACATAGTCAACCTAATTGTAATGTTAGTACATTTTATCTGACTCAATTTATTTTAAAGAGCATACATGTATATTAGTTATGATGAGTCAATAGAAATATAAATTGTTGGTTATTACTTAAATGTAGCTTATGTGTAGAGAAAAACTAATTAGAAATAGAAATTTGTAAACAAGCTAAATTACCGCTTAACGAGCATGTCAAAAATTAGCGCTAGGGCAGGAAATTTCAATAAAAATGCATTATCCTGTAAACTAAAGGCGTGCGCGCATATCGTATAATCATGGAAATGAGTGCAATAGGCGAATAGGAGCGAGCCGGTGACTCACTGGTAGGATTATGACGGCGTATACAGTCGGCCTTGGTTGGTATCGTAGTGCTGGGCAGTGCTGAGCGAGTGGTGCCGCAGTTCGTAAATATTAGCCGCAAAAATGGCTTTAAAGGCTCAAGTAGGGCAAAGTAAGTGCGCTAATTGCAAATATCTCACATTGCACGAGTTGCTTTCTTTAAACTCGGCCGATAACCTGTATGCTCGGCCGCGAATCGCATCGGAAGTTTGTAGGCGTCTACTGCTGTCGCTTGCATACAAAAGCCGTTTCGTTGCACATGCGAATATTAAATGCGTGTTTGGTCCTTGAATTAAATATTAGGATAATGGTGCGAATTTTTGTTATTGATTTTCTCACCATTTTGTCGGAAGCGGGGCTAGTGACGTCACAAATGTCAATATTGGCCAGGGCGATTATTGTCAAACCGGCGACGATGCATGCTCTTAAAGGTTTTTCCTTTTCAAGAAATAATGCAAGAGGTCATAAAGTACAAAGGGCCGAAGAAGAACGGCCCATCCAAGCACGGCGCCGTGGAGTGGAGGGTGCTCGTTGTCGACCAGCTGGCCATGAGAATGGTGTCTGCGTGCTGCAAAATGCATGACATCTCTGCAGAAGGGATCACTTGTGAGTAGACACATTTATTTTTATTAGGACGTCCTATAATAAAATCTGACTTGATATCCTACGATTATGTCAATTCAACGGTGTGAGTTTGTGTGTAGGTATGTGGACACAGTTGCCCACAGTATGCAACACATTTTACAAATTAATGTAAGGCTTGCTAACTTTCCTAAACTATATGTATTTAAGCTTTATCGTTTTTATAGAATGTTTTTAAAAATGATAAACTTTAAGAGTTAAATGAAGTGGAAAATTCTTAATACATATGTCCATGCTTGTTTTGAAAATATGAAATGTTCCTTTGAGATACCGTTAGGTTCAAAGTTGTGAAAATTGTACCTTATTACAAAAAGTATTCAAAACAAGTAATAATTATGTAGAAACAAATTGGTAATCACTCAAATATATTAGGTTTGATGTATTGCTGAAGAATGTGTTCTGTAAATTTCTTTTCATATAGGTTGTAAATTTTTTGATCACAAGAAAAGTAGCATTAATATTCACAATATAATCCATTACAAAGTGTCATTGGAAGAACGATTACTTGCATGGAGAGAAACGAGTACAATGAATGTGTCATTCTTTTCAGTCCGAGTTACTCGATATGAAGAGTTGCATTTCGAGTAATTTCAGAATTGCGGTGTATATTATCAGTTTTATTCAAAATTTTGAGTAATTTTTAGTAGGTTTTTTTTGCAAATATCAGTTCTAAAATAAAACAATATTTATCTCATAGACATTAACGATGGAATATCATCATCATCCATCCTCTAGTTTCAAGACAGGAGAAGAATTAGTTCAAGATTGTCAGCCTTGCACTAATACACAATTTCACTTTCACATAAATATGAGTTCACTTCAACTTAAACTTCAAATTAACAAATTTAACAAGTTACAAACAAAAGAAATCTTATATGGTATGGTTAAGTTTTTTAATTAAAGGTTATTGATCTACCTTTACCCTCGTGTTTACGCATTAATATTCAAGGAACATTTTCCAGGTGTCTTTATTTTGGGCTGTTTGTTTTACTTTACTCCATGTTGCATTTATTTCCTTACATTCTTTCATTACATTTCTTTTCCATGCCAAGTTAGGTATGCCCTGCTTCCTTTTTCCTTTGACGGTGTATTCAAGAGCTTGCCTTATGTCCGAGACTAATTTTCTTAAAGTGTGCCCAATCCAATTCCATCGGGGTTCTTGACCAGTAATGTTTCATAACTGAGTGTTCGATATTACAGTTGGCCAGTATATTTTCAGAATTTTTCTTAAACATTTATTGATGAAGGTTTAAATTTCTTTGATTTGCTGCTTATTTAGTGCCTATGATTCAGATCCATATAAGAGTACGCTAATTATATTTGTATTGAAGATTCGGATCTTGGTATTTCTTGATAATTCATTTGCTGTTCATATTTTTTGTAACATTTTAAATGATGTTTGTGCTTTACCAATTCTCAGTTATTGTCTGCTTGACAACCCCCTTTCGCCTCTAATGTACTTCTGAGATAGTTAAAACTTTGGACATTTTGCACCTTTTGTGTCTGATATCTTGATCTTTATTGGCTCTAGTTAATGAATTTGTCTTTTTAGTGTTTATGTTTAATCCAGTTTTAGCCGCATTTTGCCTTTAATAAAATTAATTTATTTTGCAGGTGTTCAATTTTCTCTGTAATAAGGCAGATATCATAAACGTATTCAAGATGTACCAGTTTTTTGTTGAATCTCCATGTTAGGCCTCTTCCATTATACACTGATTTAACCATTATTCAGTCTACTACTAATAGGAATAGGAGGTGGGACAGTATACATCCTTGTCTAACTCCAGTTTCAATTGCTATACTCTCTGATATCAGCCTGTTGTGCATTATACATGCAAGATACGAGAGTGAATCAAATATGAACGAGACTTATTTTTTAAAAAATATTTTATTTGAACTTGAAACAAAAGAATAGCAGATTATTTTTCTACATAATCTCCTGATTTAGAAACACATTTTTCCCAACGTGTAGCTAATTTTGAAATGCCTTCTTCGTAGAATGAAGTTGGTCGTGTTTCCAGCCAATTGCGCACGTAGACCTCAACCTCCTCATCGCTGTCGAATCTATGCCCTCCCATGGCTTCCTTGAGAGGACCGAATAGGTGATAGTCGCAGGGCGATAGACCAGGGCTGTAGGGAGGGTGTTCAACTGTCTCCCAGCCCAATTTCTCCAATTTTTCTTTGGTGAAATCTACAAAAGCTAAGAATATGTCCCTTTGCCATTCATTGCTTTCATCAATTATAATTCTTTAATGTAACTATATGGTCTATGCATGCTTTGCGAGGTCTGAAACCTGTTTGATTATTCCTCAGCTTAACCAATGTCTCTTTTTTTATTCTTTCTAGTTCTATCTTCCTTTTTTGGAATTTTAATAATTAGGTCATCAGGGATTTTTTCCTCTTTCCATATTTTGTTTATCAGTTGGTGTAAAATTTTGATATTTGTTTGCGATCCTGATTTTAGTAGTTCTCCTGGTATGTCATCAAGACCCACCGCTTTATTCGATTTCAATAGTTGTAATGCTTGTTCAATCTCTGCTCAATCTCTTTCTGTACCTTCGTTTATTTTGTTGAGATTATCTCTATTTGTTTCATCTTTAGTGTAAATTTCTTTAAAATGTTCTATCCGTCTGTTAATAATGTCTTATTGCGCTTTACGTACTAATCCATTTTTGTTTTTAATATAGTTCGATGTTATCGTTCTACTTTTTGCCATTTTTCTTGTTATGTTATAAAGGGTCTTCATGTCATATTTTCTTGCTGCTGTCTCTGCTTCTATTAGGGATTCTTCTTGCAGGGTCTTTTTATTTTTTGCACTTTTATTAATTTGTTTATTGATACTCCAGTAATTTTGTTCTAATTCAGTTTTTTTGTCTTGTACTTTTGCTGCTAGCATTTTCTGTTTTATTTTGTTTCTTTCTTCAATTAGTTTCTTTGTATCTAAAGTAATCCACGGCTTATCATTTCTTTTCGTTGTTCCTATTATTTCTTTGGCTGTATTGTTTAATAAATCTTTGTATTTTCTCCACATTCCTTGTATATTTAAGTTTTCAAAACTTAATTCTTCATTCAGATTTTCCTCCAGTTTCTTATTTTACTGTAAGCTTCTGATACCTCTTCATCTTTCAGTAAATGTGTATTATATTTTACTCTTTTCTGCTTTGTTTGATAATTTGCTCTAATTTTAATTTTTGCTTTAACCAAAAAGTGATCGGAACCGCTCCTCTCATCGCTCTTACATCCAGTAAACAATTTTTAAATCTTTTATTAATTGTTTTGAGGGTTACCGCCTGGCCCAATCCAGGTAATTTTATGAATTTGTTTGTGCAGAAATACACTTCCCCTATCACTAGGTTGTTTGTGTTACAAAAATCTAGGAACAATTTACCATTTTCATTTATTATGCCTATTCCTTCTTTTCCCATTATTTCCTCTCTTCCCTCATTTACGTTCTCAATTTTGGCGTTTAAGTCCCCCATAAGAATAATTATGTCCCGTTAATGTCTATATCGTATTTTATCGTATATTGTTTGTAACTCCTCATAAAATTCCTCTTTTTCTGTAGGAGTTGTGGTGTCATTTGGCGCATACATATTGATTATTGAAGAATTTAGTTTTAAATTTTGCAACAATTATTCTTTCGGCCTCCCATTGTAATAATGCTTTTTTTGCTTCCCAGCTTAACATAAAGGCGACGCCCTGTTTGTATATGGGATCATTTTTACTTTTTCCAGAAAATAAAATTATTATCCCTTTTTCTGCTTATACTTCCCCGTTTCGTATCCATCTCACTTCACTTAGCCACCTGCGTGCATTGTTCTAACGTTCCTGCAGCCGATGAAGATTGTTGATTTGTTGTTCATTAATAATTTATTGCATTTATTTACATCATCGTTATCATTATCCATTTGCGTAGCCCATGCTTCATGATTTCCTGACCATGTCTACACATAATTAGTTTTTTGGAGAGCGGTATGTTGTAGTTATTTTTGCAATTTCTCTCTTAGTGTTTCTTCTTGTGTTTTTCCTGGTGATTTTTGACTTACGTTCTACCCTTTTTTATGTACCGCATTTCTTCTTGTTGATTTTCCTGAATTGTGGAGGAACTCTCAATCTCCTTTGAGTATATGTTGCTGTTACTGTTAGCTTTATTTACAGCATCTAATTTTTCTGTTCCTTTATTTAAATCTTGTATTCCTACTGATTTTAATTGTTCGAGGGTGTAACACTCTTACTATTAGTTTGTTGTATCGTATCGTTACGAAATTACCTTTTGATTGGATCACTTTTTTGAATTGAACCAATTCCTTTATTTGATCTTGAATTACTCTTAAAAGTTCTCCATATATATATATCATATATATATATATATATATATATATATATATATATATATATATATATATATATATATATATATTCTTCTCTTTAATAGTCTTGATGCTTTTAATATCTCTTTTTTGTCCAGTATTTCAATTCCATCATAATTGTCCTGCCTTTATAACTTGGCTGTTTTCCAATTCTTCTGATCTCGTTTACCTTTTGTTCTATTTCTAGCTTGACCTTTATATCTCTCAGTATTATTCTCATTTTTTTATTTTAGTTGCAGATCACTATCTCTCTCTTGATTTTCTGCACCGTGTATTATTATTCTTTTCTTTCTTAATTCCTTTTCCATTTCTTCTATTTGCTTATCATATTGTATTAAAGTTTGCTTGAGACGACGATTTTAATTTGCTAGTTGTATATTTCCTGTTTGATGTTTAATAGCTCTTTTTGAAATAAATCCCATCTTTTTTTTCCATTCTTTCGCTTCTATCATCTAGTTTTTTCAGAATTGTATTACTCTCTTCTAATAGTTTTTCCATTTTTATTATTTTAGTATGATAGACTTTACCTCGGGGTATCGTAGTTTAGCTTATTTGATTTTACTCGTGCTTGACTTTGCTTCGTGACACCGTACTTTTCGCTTATCTCATAACCTCTTTTGGAGTTTTGTGTTCTCTAAATTGCTTTATTTATAAAATTAAGCTATTTTAACGTGTTAATTATAGACACTTGATTAGTAGTTATTTACTTAAATCAGTTTAACCTCTTTCTTTTATTGTTTGTTTATTTAATATTTGAATTTTTAATTTTTTGCTCACTCATTTAAAGGCACCTTATCAATCGCAATCACCATTTATCAATCACAACGATGAAATATGCTTAGCACTAATAACTTGACACTTGATTTGCGCAGAAAAAGCTTTGTTATCAGAACCAGTTTATTATCAAGTACAAATTAATACATAAATGAATGACTCGAAAAAATGAGCACAAGAATATATTAGGAGAAGTATAGAATATAATAGTTATGTAATAACTGGTGTTGGAACAACGATTACTTTTCAAATCCGAGGTACTCGGCGTACCGGTGAAACGATTTACTTGAAATAAGGAGTTACTTCAACGAGTAACTCGCGCTGGAATCATCCATTTTTCATCGTTTTTAAAGTAATTTGAATATGTGATTGACATTAGCCATGATTTGCATATTGAATCAGCAAAGCATCGCTTTTTAAAGATTTTCATTCTTTTTATACTAAACTTTAAACTAAAGTCTTCAGTATGCTATAGATGTATAAATAAGTTCTCAGCTTTTATCTGCAAAATTAAAGTTTTATTTAAAAACAAACCAAAAAAGCTTAAGTATCAAAGTATTCTCCGTTGGCAGCGATGACCTTTTGCCATCTTTCGGGTAGCTTGCGAATTCCCTGGTGATAGAAGCTCACCGGCTTCGAGACGATAAAGTTATCGATGCATTTTCGGACTTCTTCTGTTTTGAAGTGCGTATCAGCCAAGTGATGCTGTAACGACCGGAATAAATGATAATCGGAAGGGGCCATGTCTGGGCTATACGCCGCATCTGGGAGAAGCTCATCCGTGTCAAATGTTTGAGACGTCCCGCGCGTGGTTGACCTTCAAGACTAAACTCTCCTCCGCGAAATCTTTGGTACCTCTTTTTCCACGTTGCTTGACTTACAGCATTCTCACCATATGCAGCACAAATCATTTCGGTGGCTTCAGCAGCGTTTTTCTTAAGATGAAACGCGAAGTGGATAGAAAATCGAATATGCTCTTTTGTGATTGGCATCGTGAACACAGCTGATTATTGAGGTTATGTGCATCAAACGCCAAATCGCATGATGTTTCGAAAGACCAAATGTCATTTCTTTAAAACCGCAAGAGAGCGGACTAATATGTTACATGCAAACGGTGATTTGCGTCCTGTGAAATCTGAAGCTGAGAACTTATTTATACACCTAATAGCTAAACATTATAATACTGTCTTATACTGCTTTAGGTGGAGGGTTCAAATTTTATCGAGTGTGGCGTCTTTTCAAATTGATTACATAGAAAGCAATTGAAAATTACTATGAAGTCGCTCATACACTCTTCTAGGAAGAATAACTACCTATTAGGCGTAGTTTGTGAATAATCTTAGAAATATGCTGTGTATGTCTTCCACTAATGTTTAGCAATGAACTTGGTACTTTAAGATGAAGAAGAAGGCGAAGTCAAATGTGATGTATGATTTGTATGTCTTTTGACTAATTCTTATATTCCACATGTATACAATGTTTTGTTCTTGGAAGCAAGAAATTCTTATACTTTAAATATCCACTTCTTTGGTGTCTTCAAAGTGCTTACCGCGCAAAAAGTGAGCCATTGACTGTAATAAATAGTAATCTGGCAATAAAAGATTAGGCAGGATGAAGTAAAAGTTTAATTGCATTAAGTTTCTAAACCTCTCCCTATCTTTTTATCGTGGACTATAAAAACTGATTTATTTGTTAAAATTTTAAGCAGCCATGAATGGTTGAAGAGTAAATGTACCTCTAAGCTAATAAACGATATAATCAAATACATGACTGAAGATGAAAAATCATATAAAGTAGCAGGTCAGGTCCTCAAAAAAAAAAACGGCGTGAAGCACCTTGTATACGTCAAAAGATAAAAGAAGTTTCTAGTGGTTATAAAGGGGTTTAGTACACCTTTGATATTGAACAGTTCAAAGAAAAACATGTTGCCTTCAACCACAAAATTAGAAACTTATATAACGCAAATGGCAAGGACAATTAACCTTTAATATGTTCTTCTTGAAACTGTAACTAAATAATAATATAAAGAAATATATCAAATAGCACACACTAGTGATGTTACAGTGCGGGCTCATTTGAAACTATTTCACTTGACAACAGGAAGTCTGCATGGTAGTAAAAACTGCAATAAGCGAAAGAAAATTATTCAGCCATTTGTAAGGGTTGCAAAATTTATAAAGAACTTCAACAAAAAAATTTCCTTCTTTTAAGATTTAAAATACAACCAGGCTAATAACATCTCCTTTGAATCCAAATAGTCGAATAGCAGTATTGATGTTGGAGCTACAAACTCGCTTCATTCCAAAGATAGGATAAATAGACTAAAGAAATTAGTAGAATAAATGACATAACGAATGGACAAGTGTCGATAGTTGATAAATTCATTTAACTGCTTAGAATGCTAATGGGCTAGTGAATCATGGGCTTGAATTATCAGCGTTCCTCAGAGAGCTTGATATTGACGCCATACTGACCTATGAACATACTAACGAAGCTATTTAAGAATTCAAAACTTAATATATAACACCCAACATTTTCAAATACTTATTCCGACAATCGATGTAATCTAAGATAAGCGAGGAACAATAACTTTATCCTTACTGTCCTCCACGTCAAAATCTGAAAGAAGAGAATTATGCTGTGTACTTTACCACATTACGCAATAGATTCTTGGCAGGCGGTAACCACAATGCTAAACACCACAGACAATGTTCAATATTGATAACTACCAACTAAAAGCTTTTAAAGACATGTATGTATGTAAAGGAGTTTCTACATAATTCCTTCCTGTCTTCCTAATCTCTATTAGTCCTCTACTTTCCATTGCCTCATCTATGTCATTCCTTCACGATTTCCGTGGTCTTCCTTTTTTCTTCTTCCCAGAGGGCTCCATTCTGCTACCTTCGTTATCCGTCTGGGGTCGTCGCTTCTTCTTCTTACATTCTATTTCTTATCTCTTCGATGGGTATTCGGTCCATTTGTGTTACTCTGCAGCATCTTCTCTAACACTCCATTTCTATCTTAATATATGAGTCTCATTGTCTTGACTGATTGATTGACTAAATTATTTTTTTGGAAATTGAACTGAATATTAAGAAAATTGGATTTTTCTATTCTCAAAGTCCATTCCCTAGGAGGGGGAAATGAGAGTGGGATATTTGAACCAAGAAACACTGGGTGTGGGGCACATCATTGCTTACGACACAGAACGAGCTTTTAATTCGATTATTGTCAGGGGGGTGAAAAACGCTTTGAATCGTAAAATCGAAGAAGTTGAGCGTGTTATTATTGTTAAAACGTTCCTCGCTCGATTTATCCTCTTAAGAGGGTGAAATGGAGATAGAGGTCTTGCTACCTTTTATCCGTAATTATATACAAAAATTTTCTTAGGCGTGCGAAAACTGAAAGTTTCAGCATGTAATAAACTATTGGATTGAAAATTTAATATATTTTTTAAATGGTTCGAATTAAGTCTACCTTTCAAAATTAAATAAATTCCCGAAGAGGAGGAAATCGAAGTGGGGTACTGAAATGCAGATACATAAAACACAACACCCAATTTTATAGAGAATTGAACGATCTGTGAGATGGATTGTTAGATAATTGTTATGAAATTTTATTTTTTCATATGATGATGGGATGAAAGAATGCTTAGGGATGTCGAATGGCAAAGGGAAAGGATCAACTCTTGCAGAGAAGAATGAAGGAAATGGGGAGGAGGGAAGGAGAGGAAGAGAATGATGAAACGGGAAGATGGAAAAGATAAGTGAAAAGGAAAGAAGGAAGAACGGAAAGTTATGTAGGTAGACAGAAAAGAAGGTAATTAAGAATGAAGAAGAAATCGTAGGGAATACAAGTTTGCGTAAAGGATGCAGAAGAGTTATCAGAACTCTTAGTTAACACTCTGTTGTTAGACTACTTAATCTCCTCAGATCAAATAGGTGACAGCTCCCGTTGAGCGTCCGCAATTTGCTTCTATAATTATAAGCATCTTTAGTGAATAACTGGAAAACCATAATATGCGAGGGTAAATTTGGAATTAGTTTTAAAAATTAAATTCAGTTACATCTTGCGACATTTTTTGTGTTATTGTACATCTCTGAAGTTAATAATGTATGTTGATTGTTGACGTATCATGATGTTCCAGGTTTAAGTTTTACTCTTTCATTGTTATTTCTATCTTGCTTGGTCAAATTACTATGAAATTATTTTTTTTTAAATTTTTTTCAAAAAGCTTATATGGCGGTGATACTATTTTGAGTGACTTGTTATTACTTTGCATGTTAACTTTTATATCTTATATTACAGTAATTTTTTTCAGAATTTTTTTATTTACTGATGTGGAACAAGTTTAAATTCCGTAGTGTAACTTTAATTTCTGTGTGCCTGAGAAGGCAATACTATTCTTATATGTATTAGTGATATATGAATATAGGTTGTTATGGCAGGGTCACAGAGTTTTTCTGGAAAGCGTTACTACCAGAATCATTTATTGTTTTGAAATTATGCAATACGTTGTTGATACCAAATTTGTTACTTCGTTCAGTGTTTTATGTTTAACTACCAAATTTATAGTTGGACAACTAAATATAGTTTATAATATCCCAACTTGCTCTTCAATAATCTACGAAAGTAGACCGGGTATTAGTGAGATGTGCTGCCGAAATTAGCGCATTTTGGAAATATTATAAACTATTACAGATGAACTTGTTTTATGTAAAGAGAGATGTATGTATCTTGTAACTAATGTCGGTGGTGATTTAAACAATTTAGTATATTTTTTTTATAGATACGTTGTAACTTTGACATCTACTTTTCTATTAGGTTGAATTGCAATTAAATTACACTCAGGTAACTCCCAGTCAAATAATAGCTTAGCTTCGTTGAATTGTTTTTGAGTGTTCTCTATAGGAATAAACCACAAATTAGTGGTAGAATATATAGAAATTATTTATTTTGATAAAGGCATATATGTATGACCAAGAAAGTGGTAAATCTTTTTATAGTGTCTTTCAAACTTTGCTTAACGGTTCTTTTTGATACTGATCATATCAAGCGATTTTTCAAGAATTTTGGAGTTTTATGTAACATATCCATCAATAAGCATGTCCTATTTTTATCAGATCGCGGAGGACATATTCCTGAAGCTGTCTATTATATTTGACGCGTGTTTTAATTAGCTTCAACAAATAGCTATTGAAGGTTACACCAATCCACTACGCTTTGAAATTCTTAAAATCCATCACTAAAATTCGTGTCCCGTTCGCTAAACTCCCATGTGTTACCTAAAATCGTCGATAATAGCCTTACCGAGAGAACAAAGCCACATTGTATAAAAAAATCTAAGGTAACTAAATTTGTTGCTAATTAAACAACGCCTATACGTACATGTCTGTCGCATAGTGTTCGGAAGACTCTTGTTTAACGACAAAAATTAGAACGTCTACTACGATATTTGCGTAATTAATAATTATATTTTCATCTGCTAAATCTTAATGGTAACTCATTTTATTTTTATATATTTCTGTTAGTAATTTAAATTTATATTATATACACTTGTTTAATTTTTTTCTCGTGTGTTTTGCATTTAAGGCGTAGATGCAGTCTCATTAATTACCAGGTGTACAAGTATGAAGTGCGGGTTTGAGACAACATATGCTGTGCCAATGCAGTGTGGTGTATAAAAATTTGACCTATATGCCATTTTGTTGTGCCAACAAGAAGAGTCAACGCGCACAAGTGATAAGTTGAAAAAGTGTTTGCATAGTATTGTTTTGCTGGGTCCAATATGTCGAAAATTTGTGCCAAATAAAGAGCATTCGCGGACAGCATTAATTTTTTGTTTTCATTTGAAGAAAACTGCTGCTGAATCATAACGATTACTTCGAGAAACTTATGGTGAATTTGCTCCATCGAAAGATACGTGTGAACGATGGTTTCGGGATTTCAAAAGTGATGATTTCGATGTTGCAAACAAGGAACACGAAAAAAGTACGAAGATGTGGAATTGCAAGCATTGTTGGACGAAGACGATTCACAAAAACAACTCGCAGAGCAATTGAACGTTAGTCAACAAGCTGTTTCCAATCGCCTACGAAAGATGGGAGGGATTCAGAAGGTCGGCAGATGGATACCTCATGAGCTGAACGAGAGTCAGATGGAAAGGCTCAAAAACACATCTGAAATTTTGCTCGAACGATACAAAAGAAAGTCTTTTTTGCATCGTACCGTTACTGGGGATGAAAAGTTGATATATTTTGAGTATTCCAAGCGCAAAAAATTATGGGTAAACCGAGGTACACCATCCACATCAACCGCAAGACCGAATCGCTTTGGCAGGAAAACGATGCTCAGTATTTGGTGGAACCATAAATGTGTGGTCTATTATGAGCTGTTAAAGCCTGGTGAAACGGTTAATACCAAACACTAGCAACAAGAATTGATCGATTTGAACCGTTCGCTACTCGCAAAACGACGAAATTATCGAAAAAGGCAATACAAGATCATTTTCCTCTATGACAATGCTCCATCACATACGGCAAAACTGGGTAATGACACGTTGGAAGCACTCGACTGGGAAGTGCTACGCAATGCGGTTTTCTCACCAGACTTGACTCGTTCCTATTACCACTTGTTTGCATCGATGGGCCACACACTTGCTGAGCAGCGTTGGTTCGTTCGAAGATGTGAAAAAATGGATTGATGAATGAATGGTTTGCGGCAAAAGGGAAAGATTTTTACTGGCGTGGTATCCACAAATTACCCGAAAGATGGAGAAATATTTTGAATAAACCACTTTTCATCGTTCTTCCGAATTTAACGTGTTTTTTATTTTTTATGAAAAAAATCCGCATTTCATACTTGTACACCTGGTAAATGTATTACTTTTTTTATAGTTAATATGTAATAATGAAATAATCATTTTACTTATACATTTAATGCGAAAAAGTAAAAATGTTACTTATTGTTTATCGCACGATAAAAGTTCTTCAAAAACCAGACAAAAGAAACATCAACTACTTTAAAGCAAATTTTCAGTATTTTCAATGTTGTCTTTCACAAATATTGGCAATTTTATATGCAACTTATATAGAATATTTGACAGTTCTTCACAAATTGATTCTGATTTTCGAAGAGCGAAGTCCTTAACTTGATGTTACAGTCTGAAGATAAAGGGTGTTTAAAAAATACTTGGATTAGGGTTTTTTGAGGATAAAAAATGGACTGAGATATTTCAAGAAAATAAGTCTTTATTATGAAAATTCACTAGCGTATATACCTTGTATGCTCTGGTGAATATGTATACTATCTTAGCCATTAGAGTAGGACCGGATTTATGCGCAAGTTTTGAAGAGATCTTTCTCATTGTTTTAAGTCGTTTTCGATTTGCTGATGGTTTTGACCTTTTGGCTTGTTCCTTCCCATACAGAGTCCAGAAGATTTCGATAAGCTTGAGGGACATTTGGTGTATTTCCAGATTTTTCCACAAATTTTATACCATTACTGTACAGTAAATCTGTCATCGATTAGTAATGACATGATGCCATATCAATCCACAGCAAAACATTGGTTTTTTCGTAATTATTCTCAATAAATGAAAGGAGTCGTAAAAAGCCACTCTTCTAAATAAGCTTCGGCGGTCGTAAATGTAGTAATAAATGGAGTCGTTATTTCATTGCTCTGATCAATAGCCTGTATAATTAGGTATCTCTTAGAAGATTTTACTTTAGGTTTAATTTTGTACGTGATTGGGACTTTATTTTCCTGATTTATGGCTTAAAACCCTTATCTAGGTACATCACTAGGATCTAAGGCACATAGGTCTTATCGTCCATGATTAGAATCATTCCCGACTGTTGGCGTTCCCAGCCAATTTTTTGTGATATTATAGTTGGTTGCTTAGTTTTCGCTTCACTCTTACTTTCGTGTCTTTTCACTATATTTTAGAAGGTACCCTTTGTCATACTTTCTTCTTTGAAGTGTTTCCAAGCCACTCTTGTGCCACCTAACGTATGATTTTCTAAGTGGTTTACGACGCGTTCGCTTCTTCACGTTGTTTCTTATTGATGGTTGACAATTGTACTCAACAAAAACGCTACTCCTTAAACTAGAGAACTGAACTTTTTGCATGTATAGTTTGTTAATCTACATTACTGATATTCCGAGAACACCTCATTTTTATCTACTCCACGTATTTTTTTAGGCATCCTTTATTATCATTGTGATGAACAAATATTTATTTCGATTTTTTATACATATTTATGTGTATTGTGTTCAAGGTTGAAGCCTTTGGTATGGGACTTTTGAGCCTCTTCAGAGAATTGACTAGTCGGTAAGGGTTACACCATGAAGTAAGCTTATGAAGAGAAGGTCTCATTTATTTTTGATATAACTTAGCGTATTCTTCCGCAGTTTTTTAAGAGTATCGCCGAAATACCTTAACGTTCTGAAGTCATCAGATAATAATTGAAATGACACTTTAACTTCTCATATATCTTTTTTATTAAGTCTAGCCTATGATTACTAACAAGAGTAAGTAAATCATCGGCGTTTTTCGATAGTAATTTTATTTGAATAAGCTTTTAGATTTTTCTTAATTTCGAAGCCGTATTTGGGTTACGCAGTATCTCTGTAATAAGTAGAGAAGCGTCCAATTTGTTAGATTTTAAGTGCAAATTAGCTTTTCTTTACTCAAATTTGTATTTTCCTTGCTCTCGTTGATAATAAACAAAATTCCATAGTCGGTCAACCAGGACTTAAAACATTCATTCCATATTATTAAAGTAGGTTAAGGTTATTAGCTTACTAGCTGTGGATGATAACGGAATCAAATTATCGTTTTAAGTAAGCCATTTTTATTGTTTGGTTCTGCTTTAATTTCTTTCGATTTTCGAGTGACAAACCTTTTGTGTAGCTACGGAATTCAATTCTGGGGAACAGCGAACATCTCCAATATTGATATATTCAGACGTTTTCAAGCCAAATCACTACGTTCGATCGTTGATGCACCATGGATAATCTGGATAACCAAACCATAGGGATAATACTACCTTGTGGGGTCAAAATTAAAGATCATTTTCTCGAATTTATTGTGGAAAGGCAAAACACTTTATTCAATTTTGGTTTTTTGTACATTATTACACATCTCTTAAAGTACACAGAAATATTTTTGTATGTCATTTAAAAACAAAATGGCGGCACAACAGCTATCGGAATGAAACATAGTTTTTTTCATGGCTTCCTTTCCCGTACCCCTACAGGTCGCAATTTTGCATCTAGAACAAAATGGAAAAAATATTTTAATATTACATCTAAAAATCTAGTGAACTTCCGTAGAACGTTTTAAAATATTGATTTTAAAAAAATTGGCGTCAATTTAAAGACGAAGACACGTTTTCGAAAAAAATCAGCCGAAAATCGGGTATAAAATTGGTAAATTTTTATTAATCAAAAAGAAATTATAGCAACTCAGCCCGATCGTTATACCCATTTGCTTCATAACTTGCATTATTCTGAAAAATCCATTGTGAAATATGCAACGGCAAGATTTACAGCAATATGGAGGACAGATTTGTCACTGGAACTTAACTTGGAGCCATCGACCACATGAGCGAATTCAAACTTTCATTTGAGTTCTGTGTGAACCCGCTCAAGCAACGCGTTAGCAAATCATCTCTACTTAATTCTTCCTACACGGGCTTTATAGCTTTAAAAACTGTGCTGCTCATTGGTTTGTTTGAAATCACTGGTCTCCCACGATTGCTTTCTGTAACTACCAAGCACACCAGGACTTCGGGTTTTCCGGGTATAAGTGATGTTGCTATTTTTTATCAGTCGAAATTTTGTGATATAGCGTTGCCCGAATGTCTTTCCTCATATCCTCGATAGAGTTACAGTATCTACGTATCGCCAAACCATAATAAATACTCAATTCGTCTATTAACTTCCCCGTTAATTTACCTTTACCTCTTAGTCCTTTTGTAGTTTTCACCAAATTTCGAAGCCTTCTGCCTAATCTTTTCTGCACGTGATCCAAAAGGCTTTATGTGGGGAAAATTTTCAAAGTGGTCAAAAAATTTGATTTTCTGAGTGCGGTCGCGATGTTGTTTAACGAGTAATTTGAGCGCGTTCGATATTAGCAGAGTTGTGTGACTTTTATTGATCCTTCTGTTTTTTATATTGTTTTTAAGCTTGTTTAAAAGTACTATTTTTTAAAGATAATTTTTTTATATAGATATACATTTATTAGCAATCAGAACTACTACATTCTATGGGCTAATTGTATATCAGAATTTCAGCTTGAAATAACGTGACGAGAGCTCCTCCAGTGAAGGACTTTCTTAATCCACAAGAAGTTCTGCTGGCCAAAGCCTATGTAGTCGTCGTGGGTGTTCTCTTTCTAGTAATGGTTGAAGCAGGTTATTTGAGTGGGCTTCCAATCTATCGTGGTGGGTTCTTTTTCGTAGCTTGATGACATCTTTGACATAAAGAATGCTCAGGTCGTCGTGTAGCGTTTGGTTCGAGACATACCACGGTGCTTGAGTTATCATACGTAGCACTTTAGATTGGCTTCTTTGGAGCAATGCTATATTGGATTTGCTTGCGCAGCCCCAGATTTCGATTTCATACGTCCAAATAGGGATGATGATTGTTTTATATAGCAGTATTTTGTTTTCTAGGCAAAGTTTTGAGTTCTTCCCTAACAGCCAATAGAGTTATTTGATCTTTAAGTCAATCTACTTCTGTTTTTTGGTACTGTGATCTTTCCATGTTAACCTAGGGTCCAGGTGGAATCCAAGATATTTGATAGATATAGCTCGAGGGAGTGCGACGTTATTGAGAAAAAGCGGAGGACAACGTTAGTGTCTTAGAGTGAAGTCTATGTGCTGTGATTTGTTTTCATTTATTTTAATTTTCCAGAGATGCAACCAAGCCTGGAGTACATTTAAGTGGATTTGTACTAGGTTAGATGCTATTGCTGGGTCTTCATGAGCTGCTAGTATGGCAGTGTCATCAACAAAAGTATAGATAGTAGTTTCAGTGGTTGTTGGGATGTCGGATGTATATAGGTTGTTAGAGGGTCGGTCCCAAGACGCTTCCCTGAGGTACACCTGCTTCTATGGAATTGTAGCCTGATTTGGCATCTCCCACTTTGGTTCTAAATTTGCGGTTTAATGTCGAAATACTTTAGTGAGAGGGTTTCCTTGATTTTATATAACAGACCTGTGTGCCAGATCTTACCAAAGGCCTGTCCAGTAGAACTGAAGTACAATAATGTTTTTGTTCAAAAGCGTGGTTAATAACTTGGATTAATCGATGTGTTTACTGAACTGTAGAATGTCCTGCTCGGAAACCAAATTGATGGGGAGGAAGCCAGGTATCTGGTGAAATATCGGCATTTACTCTCTGTAGTAATAAGCGTTCTAATACCTTGGAAATTATAGGGAGCAAACTAATTGAACGGTATGAGGTTACGTCATTTGGGTTCTTCCCTGGCTTTTTTATTAAGATTATTTCTGCTGTTTTTAGCATTAGGGGCCAGTGCTGCAGTCTTAAAATGGCATTAAAAATTTAGATAATAAAGAGTGTCCCTTTTTTCGGAAATTCCCTGAGCATTTTTGGCGTCACACCGTACCTGGTGCTTTTCGGATGTTACGATGGTTAAGTTCGTTCTGAACTTCGGGTGGAGTGAAGGATTTAATTCGGGATGGGGTTTGTGGAATGTTGAATAAACTTGTTACAATGTCATTATTTATATCTTGATTGTTAGGCTTAAAGATAGATGCGAGATGATTTGCAAAAAGATCAGCCTTTTCTTGGTCGCTTTTCGCCCATTTAGCGTTGTGATCGGCAAGATTTTTTATTGGAGCATTGTGTTCTTTTAGTTTTTTCTTGGATTTAATTGGTCTTCAGAGAGAGTTGTCGAATCTATTTAGTGTAATAACGTAGTCAGTGAAGGTTGTTCACAGAGTTCTCCAAGTTGTGCCTTTAATTACTTGCTAATACGATTGAGTATATTTTTATCCACGGGTGCCTGGGTTCTGTGCCACCTAGATCGTGCCTTCCATTTTTCACCAATTAAATGTTTTATTTCAAGTGGTATTGATTTTGTGGTATTAGCTAGTGGCAAGCATGGAGTACTTTCCATGACTGAATGTTTAAAGGTACTTGTGAGGGCATCCAAAACGTCTTCGACTTCGTTATGGGTTTTGAGGCTTGTTTTTAGATTAATCCGTTGTTCCACTTCATTTTTGTATTTATCCCAGTTGGTTTTATTGTTATGAAGTTTAGGTGTAAAATTCTTAATAATTACGAAAGTACTAATTGTTGCAATTATCGGGGAATGGTCCAATGACAAATCGTAACTAGGAGATACTTCCATGTATGGTGAAAAGATTCCGTTGGTGATGAAGAAGTCCAACAGATCAGGAGTTTTATTTGGATCACTGCGCCAGTATGTTGGTTTACCGGTGGACAGAAATAAGTAGTTTTTCCTGGATTAGATTAGCTAGCTCACGACCTTTGGTAGTTGTTAGCCGAGAGCCCCAGAGAGTATGTTTACTGTTGAAATCGCCTTCAGCAATATATTTGGAGCCGAGTGTGTTGAAGAAGTCTCTGAAGTGGTTGAGTTTCAAGTTGTGCCTAGGAGGGCAATATATTGCAGAAACTGTTATCTCGTAGGAGGACGTTTTGACTGAGTGAAATGGCTTGCAAGTGATTTGTTTCATACTTTGATAATACATAATGACTTATAGTATTTTTTATTAAACTTGTCGGTAAAGTGCGTTTCGCTAACAAGTAGTATGTCGATTGAATTGTGATGTAGAAAAGTCTCTACTTCGTTTTTGTGTAGATGAAGAAAAAATATATATTATTTGATACTAATGAATGGCGACCTCTTTCTTTAATAATTCTTGCCCATGGCAAACTAATGTGATAAATAAATCAAACTCTCATACGTAAAAAACAAGAATTTTGCGTACATATCTATACTATCTGCATAGTATGCCTATAAATATTGTTACACACTGTTAAAACGGTTAACTGTTTTTGCATAATATTCTCACGATTCATTAAGGGCCAGTTTTTCAGTAATAGTTTAAGCTGACGTTTAGGTTTAAGCCAAAGCTTAAGCCTTATCCAAGTTTTACACCACTAGCTTAAACTGAATCCGAAGCTTAACTTAAGCGTCACATTCAGTGGGCTTAAGCCATGGCTTAGCTCATATCTAACCTCAAAGTTTGAACGAATCTGTCAATTTTGTATTTATTTTCTGTTTTAACGAGAAAATGTATTCTGAAGAAGAAGATATGAATGATGAAGAATTGCATCACACACACACACACAGCGCGCGCGCGCACGCACAATTTTGATTTTGGTGATGTATTGTTTCAGGATTCACAGCAAACATCTCATTACTATTGTGTTTCGGAATATCCATCAGTGATTCCGATGAGAGCTGTCCGCAACATTCCTGGTACATATTTTGCCAAATTCGGCTATTCTTCTGCTTTACCGCTTTCGTCTAAAACAGGTTCTGAAGTAAATAATTCAAAAATTAAGCAGTTAATTTAACAAATAGAATTTTTACCAACCTTTTTCGGAATGTAAATTTATAGTTAGCGATTCATCCATCCTATCGCTATTATAAATTGCTGGCAATCCCTCGATTTGGGTGCTTATCAGTTCTTTTATTCCTTCATCGACTACATTGATGTCAGATGATGTGCTTGGGCCACCACCTGTACCACATAGCTTGCATTTTTCATCAGCAAACTTCTTTTTGGTCACCTTCTTTAAGTTCTCATACTATTTTCTCAGTACTTCTGCATTTCTGTGCACTCTACTGCTGATAATATTGAATTCTTCAGCTATTTTGAGCCATATCTTTAATTTTTGCTGCCACAATACCTTATCTGACTGCTTGCATTCTACGATTTGTTTATATTTTCGCACCAGTTCTAATAAAATATTTACTTCCTCTGTAGTGAAGTTTGTATTGCGTTTCAGTTGACTTGTCATTATTACGATATAAAGGATAATATAAGTTGTGAAAACAACTGATTTATTAACTCAGAATAAATGATGAACGGAATAAAAATACCTTACACAAATATTGAATGTCGCAAATTACACGTGTCAAAAATATAGGTTAGATTTTATAAAGTATATTAAATTCTCCCACGAAATGTGTTACTATACATACACAGAATCGTTTATGTAAGATAGCATGTATGTAGATATTAGATGTATGCACAGAATACACACAATAAGTAATACCAATCTGATAAATGTACAGTTTAGTTAAGCTAAACGTCAACCCCTACTGAAAAACTGATGACAGCTTAAGCGGTGGCTTAAGCCTAAGCCGAAGTTTAGTTAAGCTTTTGCTTAAGCCATAAGTGTAAGACTGGCCCTAAATGATTATTGGTAAGTATAATAACAACACATATGCTAGCTGCACTACATTCATTGGAAAAGTATTCATTGCAGTCATCGGTGCTCGCTTCAAAAAATCAACGTTAGGGTATATTTTCGAGCAAACCATGTTCTTTGAAACTGTCCATAATTTGTAATTTAAATGGATTGAGATCTGAGCTACTAGAAGGTCAATCCTCTACGTTGTTGCTCAACCAAGTTTGAGTTGACCATGCTTTGTGGGCAGGTGCACAGCCTTGTTGGAAGATCCAAGGCTCACCTCGAAGAAGTGTGTGATTCAAAGCTTTTACTACTCCTTTCAAAACATTCTGTTGATACGCAGCGACGAATTTTTGAGTCCCTTTTCACAAAAATGAATATTGGTCACTCTATCATAATACACACTCCATCAAACATAGCTGGTGGATTATGGCCTTTCTAAACCCTTGGTACTAGTTAAGATGCTTCTTTTGACGACCTAGCATATAATAATGGTAAGGCCCTACGCCCCGCGTGTGAGCACGGCCTGCGAACAGAGGTTAAGGCTCTCATACGTTCACTCTCTCTACCCGGTCATCGCGCACCATCTCTGATGCGGGGTGATGTGGCAAGCACCGCACCTTAGACAACCGCTATTATTACCCCTTGTTCGAATGAACGCAGGTAAACATACGACTAATGTCGAGACGATGCAGCTTAAAGATTACATTTTTTCAGTTCCATACTTGTGTAGTGCTATTACAGCAATATGGTTTTCTTTGTCACCCCACTTTATTGATAAACAACCAAACGACAAGAAACAATGTAACATACAACTTTAAGGCTTTACAATTACAACCTTATGTTAATATTACAGATATCTTGACGCTGTGTAAAGCAACAGTAGATTTGATTTTGTAACAGTATTTACGGGAATATTAGGTATACTATACTATAATTACATGAAAAATCGTCCAAATAATATTTTGTTTGTTATCTTATTTTATGTATTTTATTTGTGCTAATCATAGTTATTAGAATTTTCAAAAAATTTTACTATACACATGAGTAAATAAATTTATAATTGGTTATTGTTTTTAGTGGTTGAAGATATAGCAAAGAAGAGGGAGCCCTTACCATCAATGGAGGCTGTGTATTTGATCACTCCCTGCGAGAAATCAGTCCATCTCTTGATGAACGACTTTGAGAGCCCGCGTCCAATGTACCGTTTTGCTCACGTGTTTTTCACTGAAGGTAAACCAAAGCGTAATATTTGCATGTCATTTTAATTATTTAATTCGTTTGGTTATTTCCCTACAGCGTGCCCCGATATGTTATTTAACGAGTTGTGCCATGCTCGCGTTGCAAAATACATTCAAACTTTAAAAGAAATCAACATTGCGTTTATCCCTACTGAATCGCAGGTACATTACCATTCCGTCAACTAGCTTTGCTGTAAAATGTTTTCACTGTCCATAGCTTCGCAGTAAACTAATATGAATGTCAAATATTTGAAAGGGGTTTATGAAATTAACTAACAACATCCCTACTTAAACATTGAAAAACATTGTATGCCCATATAAAAGCATGGAACTAACAGAATTAACTAAATAAACAATTTTGGTAATTTATTTGTGATATTCATGAGTTCCTCTAGCATACACAGTATTTAATTTTTGTAACCATCATAATGCTTCTTAGATTGATAGTAATGAATTATGTGTTTGTTGTGACAGTCTGCCCTGAGGAACTTTTCAATGAATTGTGCAAATCTTGCGCTGCTAAGAAAATTAAAACGTTAAAGGAGATCAACATTGCCTTCTTGCCGTATGAGTCACAGGTGTGTGGTGTTGTCTGCATGTAACTGCTATTTGCTTTAAATATGTAGCATTATTTGTTGTTAATTTGTGTGGGAGAACTAATGTTGTTGACGTATCGTTTGTGAAAGTGTCTGAGTTGATGGTTTTGCAGGTGTTCTCTTTAGATTCGCCAGAAACATTTCATTGTTTCTATGATCCGGCTCTTGCATCTGCGCGAAATGCAAACATGGAAAGAATGGCTGAGCAAATTGCTACCCTCTGTGCTACTTTAGGAGAGTATCCATCGGTGCGATATCGCAGGTATGTGTGACGAGTAGTATAGTTTCGAATTTGCAGTTTTTGGCAATGTACACTTATGGAAATTATGTAGGTGATATGGTTAGATCTAATAAAAAAAATTTTAAATCAAATCCTACAAAGGGCACGTATTTATGAGGGTGAACAAAATAAAATTGAGGATGTCATTTTTTTGAATTACACAGCGAACATACAATAACAAACATGTTATCATGAGATTTCATAGGATTGGTGAAAAAAATTGTAAGTTGTATGCGTATACATTTAACAGCGGTATGCTAATAAGTATGAGTGATCAGTAGTTACTTTTGGAAAATGGAATCAGTTTGTGAAGGGCAGTGCGCATTTGTGAAATTGTGTGTTTATTGTAATAGAACATACGCAATATTACAAGAAGCACACAGCTAAACTCCTACAGCAAATCACATTGGTGGTTTAAACTATTTGAGGGTCATATTTGTAGTAAAGGACTAAGAGATACGATAAAAAATGTAATGGGTCAATATCAATATGGCTTTATAAAGAGAAAATCAACAGCCGACGCAATGTCAATGTATTGAAGCAAATAATGGAAAGAACGCAGGAGTATAAAATAGATATAGAGCTACTATTTCCGAGGTGCAGTTCAAGTTCTAAGATCTTCAGATTTTTTTCAGCAATGAATGTGGGTAGAAGGATGCGGTTAATTTTAAAAGACCCGGAAAATATTCTTGAATTTATAATATAGATGCTAGCATCATACAATGTACACAGGTTGAATTACCGCCATTACAGCGAGTGTTGTTTTATATACTCCAATGGTGACATTTAGTGTTCAAGAACAATATCTAATCATCTCCTCTTGCATGGTAAAATGCTCATCGAAATTCATCGCCAATTGAGTGAAACATGCGGCAAACGCGTATGGATGTTAAAATTGAGCCTTTGTGGGTGCAAACGTTTAAAGAAGGTCAAGAGTTGTGTGATAATGGACTGAGGCAACCTCGGCTACAAACCAGCTAGACCGAAACCATAATTGCTCTAGTGGAGCAAGTTGTTTAGAAATCCGTCGATTCGGTGTGCGTGATATTGCCTTTATACTTCTGTGAAATCCGTTTTGCATAATGACCTGAAAACGCAAAAAGTTTCTTCAAGGTGGTCCCACGAGTGTTGACCGACGACCACAGGGCTGCACGAGTGGCAATGTCTAAGGACATGATGACACGTGATGCCATAGCCGCTCATTTTATAATCAAGCCGCTGTTGCATCAGCGATTTTCCGGTGGTTAAAGAAGACTCCTAAAGCGTCTGCACCGGCCATGGAATCATGTCGATGACGTTGTGAGAAATGTGTACGTCTAGACGGAGAAGATTACGTTGAGAAATAACAGAAGTTTCAACTTTCTTGCGTAAGTACTTTTTCAGAAAAATAATTTGGAAATCTTAGAACTTGAACACATATCATGTAGACTTATTATTAACTAAATATATGTGAAGTGAGTAAATTTTTACTTGTAATCTAGTAGTGCAGCAAAGGACACTGAAATGCAAATACATTAGAAATTCCCCAAAGTGGTGATATTCTGAGAGATGGTGAACAACATAATTTTAATGACTGTAAACATGATACATATTATAATATTAACTGATACTGGTCATAATCTATTAGAAAATGTTTTTTGTCTAAATGAAGGCATATGTATATTCTTATGTTTCTTAAAAACCATTTTTTGGACAACCTACATAGTTTTATTTCTGAAGTTTATTATGTTGTGTGATTTATAATTAATAGCACTCATACTTACGTTGATACATTGTTTGTAGTGATTGGGAGAGAAATGTAGAATTGGCTCAACTGATCCAACAGAAGCTAGATGCATACAAAGCAGATGAACCGACAATGGGCGAGGGATCTGAAAAGGCTAGATCCCAACTTCTTATCTTAGACCGAGGTTTTGATTGTGTTTCGCCTCTTCTACATGAGCTTACATTCCAAGCCATGGCTTATGACTTGCTTCCTATTGAAAACGACGTCTACCGGTGAATTTAATAGAGGAAATCTCTTTACCCCTACTCATTTTGTTGATTTGTTCTAGTTATGAAGCTTCAGCAGGAGCCGTGGAAAAAAAGGAAGTTCTGTTGGATGAAAATGATGAGCTATGGGTGGAACTTCGACATCAACACATTGCTGTGGTATCACAGAGTGTCACGAAGAACCTAAAAAAGTTCACAGATTCCAAGCGCATGACGCAAACTGATAAGCAATCACTGAAGGATTTGTCTCAGATGATTAAAAAAATGCCTCAGTATCAAAAAGAACTGTCTAAGTATTCTACACATTTACATCTCGCTGAAGACTGCATGAAGGAATACCAGAAATATGTTGATAAACTGTGTAAAGTTGAACAGGTATGAATATTTTAAAAATAAATACAGTAACCATTCTCTTAACTTTAACTCTCCCTATAACAGACATTTCACTTAATAGACATTTTTGTTTTGATTGTGGCCAAAAGCGTATATAAATACTTACGACATACAAATCGTATTTGTGTATTTTAACACCTCCTCTAACTGGACTTTGCACAGGAATCATTGAATAAATATTTAAAATTTATATTTGTAAAGCATATGTTAAAAAAGACATTTACAAAGCTACTCTAGAAGTAAAATAGCAAAAGAGTATTTTACTGTTCTCTTATGAGTCAGTATGACATAAAAAAATTACTTGTTACTGGGAAAGTATTAAAACCCAGGTGTTTAAAAGTTGGAAAATAGGAAAAAAAGCCAGTTCTTCTTCTTAAAGTGCTATCTCCTATCGGAGGTTATCTATTCAGCTGCTCTGAATAGATCTATTGATGAACATCTAAACCATTCCCGGAGGTTCCTCATCCACGACATCCTTCTTCTGCCTCTCGATCTTTGTCCTGAGGTCTTGCCCTGTATGAGCAATTGCAGCAAGCAGTATCTTTCACCTCGCATGACATGTCCGAAATATTCCAATTTGCGTTTTTTCAATGTCAGTAGTAACTCTCGTTCTTTGTTCATGTGATGGAGGACTTCTTCATTGGAAACGTGTTCTGTCCATGATATTTTAAGTATGCGTCTGTATATCCAGAGCTCAAAGGCTTCCAGTTTTTTCATTTGCTGTTGTTTAAGGGTCCAAGCCTCCATTCCGCATAACAGAATCGAGAAGACGAGATAGTACCATGCGCATTCTCAGATCTAGCGAGAGATTGCGATTAGAGAAGAATTGCCTCATTTTTACAAACGCTGCCCTCGCCATTTCGATTCTTCTATTGATTTCAGTAGCTTGGTCATTACAACTGTTTATTATGGTCCCTAAATATTGGTATTTGTGCACTCTTTCGATTTCGGTGTTTTCGATTTTTATTTTTATATTGTTGATGTTATTATTTCCTATTTTCTTGATGACCATGAATTTAGTTTTCTTACAGTTATTTTTGAGACCATACTCTTTGCTAACTCTGTTGATATTTTCTAGCATGTTTTGTAGGTCGTCGGGATTGCAAGCTATTATTACAGTGTCATCCGCATATCGCAGATTATTGATCACTTGCCCATTCACTTTCATCCCTCCTTGTTGATCCTCTAAAGTCTCCCGTAATATACACTCAGAGTACATGTTAAAGAGGGCAGGTGATAGTACACATCCCTGTCTAACGCCCCTAAGGATCTCAATATTTTCGGACAACTGGCCATTAACATTGATCGCCGCATGTTGTTTCCAATAAAGATTGCGGATATCACAAGGATCCAAGCCTTTTTGTCTCAAAATTGCCATTAACCTATCGTGTTTTACCTTATCATAATCTATGAATCCTATATACAAATCCACATTCATGTCGAGACATCGCTGTATTAGAACATTTATCCCAAAGAGTGCTTCTCTTGCCCCCATGTTGTTTCGGAATCCGAATTGTGTGTCGCTAATATCTGCCTCTAATTTTCTTTAGAGTATGGCTCATAATGCTTATTGTTCTAAATTCTGAGCAGTCTTTGGGGTTGTTCTTTTGGGTAGAGGTACAAACACCGATCGTAACCAATCGTTTGGAATACTCCCTTTTTTATATATATTATTGTATAGATCTACAAGTAAGTGTAGATTTTCGTCCTCTATTAGCTTTAGAAATTCTACAGGTACGTTATCTGGGCCTACGGCTTTACTGTCTTTGGAGTTGTATATAGCATGTTTAACCTCCTCTAGCGTTATAGCCGGGCTATCCGAGCTGATTTGGTTATTTTTCATTTCTATTTCTGACGTCCTGTCATCGTCAAAGAGTTCTTTTATGTATCCCTTCCATATTTCTATTTGCTTGGTTATGTCTATAATTATGTTGCCATTCTTGTCTTTCATAAAAGCCAGTAAAGAGGTATATAATATGTGATTATGATTAAAATATTTTTACTGAAAAATGAAAATACAAAATTGGAAAATTTATTGTAAACAATAAGCTTATCTCCTTGGAATTCTAAAGCCAAATGCTAACAAGTTGTTTTGCAATATTTAGTTACTAATATGAAATTTTAAGCAGATGTCATCGATAACAAATACAAATTGTATTAACAAAGCTGGTTTTTCCAGCACATGAAATTTTTTATTTAAAAGTTAAGTGCTGATACTAATGAAATAGAGGAGTCCCTGCAAGTTTTTTTTAAATTAATGCAAACAGGGACTGTGCATTTATTAATTTTAATAACAAACATTTTAAATTTGATTTCTCTTGTATGATATAGGTATAATAAATAAAATTTTAATCCCAAGTTCTACAGTATTTTAGCTTTTAAACCTATTCATGTTCATTTACAGGATTTGGCTATGGGCACAGATGCAGAAGGAGAAAGAATTCGGGATCACATGCGCAATATTGTACCGATTCTTTTGGATCCAAAGATAGATCGGGAGAATGATAAGATACGCATCATTGCATTGTACGCAATTGCAAAGAATGGCATTACTGAAGAGAATCTCTCTAAACTAGCAACACATGCACAAATCAAAGACAAGCAAACCATCGCCAAGTTGCAGTACTTGGGCGTTAATGTCATAACCGATGTGAGGAGTTCTTTATTTTGTTTGCTTTTTCAGTTATTTAGTGATAATATTTTGTAGGGAAGCAATCGTAGAAAGCATTACACTGTGCCTCGCAAGGAGCGCATAACTGAACAGACATATCAGATGTCTCGTTGGACTCCAGTAATCAAAGACATAATGGAAGATTGCATTGAGGACAAGCTGGATCATAAGCATTTTCCATTTTTAGCCGGAAGGGCACAGACTTCCGGATACCATGCACCAACAAGGTAAGCTTATATTGTAAGATGTACTCTAATAATCCTATATGTTCATTCCATTGTGTAGTGCTCGTTATGGCCATTGGCACAAAGATAAAGGTCAGCAAACAGTAAAGAATTTGCCTCGACTGCTGGTATTTGTAGTAGGTGGCATTTGCTTCTCAGAAATTCGTTCTGCATATGAAGTTACAAATAACGTGAAAAACTGGGAAGTGATCATTGGATCTTCACACATATTAACTCCTGAAAAATTTCTTAGTGGTCTTGCTTCTTTAGGAGGCTAGAATTGTGTGAAGAAGGTTTCGTTTTATATACCGTAATATTCTGTTACATGGTATTATATATTCATATAGTTTCTAACTTCTGTTATGTTTGAAATTGGTGGATATATGGTTATATTGTTTGTTTTTTTTTTTTAGAGAAAATGTTAATATAAAGTTTTTGGTTTTTTTGAGAGAAGAACGTTTATAAAAATCAGTTATTAAGATATTAATTATTTACAAGATTCAATACATAATTTTAATAAAAGTTGTAAAATGCGGGCTAACATATTATTAATGTATTATGATAAAGTTTCTCTTTTATGCACGTAGTTTTTATATTACTAGTCCTGTGTAGTAGTTAGATAACATGCATCTTGCTTACACTGCCATCGTGACGGCTTAAAAGTGAGATTCCGACGTATTTTTAGTTACTAGATATTGTGATTATAAAAAAGCTTTCATTCAGCAGTTATTACTCGTATTATTGTAAATGCTGAAACTGTGGTCTTATTAATGTTATAGGTTTCCATGTGTTTGTGATGAAGGAAAATATGCAATATAATAACATATTTCTTATTAACGTGGTAGAAATTCTCTCTATTGTAGATTACCATATAGCATTGTTAATTATTGAAATGTTAAATTATAGTGACAATATAAATATGTATTAAACTTTAAGTGTCTACCAAATATGACTTTATTAATCTAGAGTTTTTAGTTGTAATTAATTGTATAGTTACAATCTAATGTATTACAAAACATAATTGTATAAAAAAAAACAGTAACATGTCAATTCATTTATCTAAGAATATACAAAGTGAAAACGTGTTTATTGCATAGAGTTACTCTTGATAACTGATGACCTTTTTTATCAAGTTAAACTTGCTATTTTGGTGTAAATTAGAGGCAACAGCCAGATCGCAGTATAGTAACAGTGATGGCGCAAACAAAGGTGGTGTTAGCATATTCTGGTGGATTGGACACTAGCTGTATTTTGAAATGGCTGCTGGAGAAGAATTATGAAGTTATTTGTTATATGGCAAATGTAGGGCAAAAGGAAGACTTTGAAGCTGCAAGAAATAAAGCAACTAAAATAGGTGCATCTAAGGTAAATTTAATATTTTTATTTTTTATGCTCTCTTTGTATCTGTCATGTGAATTTTTTATACCAAAGTGTGAAGTTAAAGAAATTCAAGTTTATTTTACAATTAATTTTCAATTAAATTTATTTGTTTTGTGATAATAATTTCTGTGATACCATCTATGACTATTTGATTCTCTTTTGCAACTTTATATTTATTGTAATATTCTTAGTTTTTAATATTATATACAGAGGATAACCATAAATATTTCCTCATATAAGACGAAAAATTTATCAAAAAGAAATAAACAGCATTAACATTAATGTTATAAAATATAGTGTATTATGATCTGCGGTTCATATTAATCTTCTGGATAATTTTTGTACCTATTTGTGCTTATGTTTAGAAACAAAACATTTTTGTACCTCAATCTTCATTATTTCATTGTTTTCGAACTGCCTACTATAAAGAAAGTGAGCTATTGTGTAGTAGTTTGATTTCTGTTTACAAGGGCAGGATAACATTGGACTAAAAAAATGTATGTACTCCAGCTGCACAACGACCATCTGGTGTATGGAATCTTCAAAATGTAACCAAATATGTATCAATTTATGATAAAACTTGTCACGTTTGTGTATATTTTGGGGTTTGGTCTCAAACTACTGCTTAAATATGCCTGGATTATCGAAGAAGTCCCACACTTCAGCACATGTAACAATTCGTTTAATGAAGTATTCGCCTTGAAAATTTGCAGGAAGTTGCAAACTGTAACTCTGTTGTGCTTGTGTTTGAATCAAATAATGTGTTGCAACTCGATAGGTATTCTTAATATGTTTTTAAGTTTAATCAGTTGGCGGTACACAAATGATTTTGAAACTTTCTCTGATAATTTATTTACACGCACTTTTGTTTGAGATAAGACAGAAAGATGATTTCAGATATTGCAGTTCTCATGTTCAAATTTTTGGAACCACATTTTTATTGCATTTTAACTCGCAGCAGTCTTCTTTCTTCTTCTTCTTAATCCTGTCCTCTTGTACCATATTGGTGTCGAGGTGTTCCGTCTTGGGTTGGGCATCTTCTGACGAAGTTTCTCCATACTTTCCGGTTCTTAGCCAGTTCTACTGCTTCTGTCCAACTTTTCCCTCTATCCTGTAGGCTTTTCCCTATTGTGTTGTTCCACTTGTTTCTGGGTCTGCCTCTTGGTCTTTTTGCCTGTGTTTTGCAGTTCCATATTATTTGGGTTGTATTTTGCTCCTCCATTCTGATTAGGTGTCCGAACCATCTTAGTTTGTTTTCTTCTATGTGTTGGCGTAATGATTTGGTTTCCAGGTCTTGTCTGATTTTATCATTTCTGTATCTGTCTAGCTTTGTTACTCCTCTAATTTTCCTCAGCACTTTCATTTCTACTGCTTGAAGGCGGTTATACTGTCTATCGCTTAGTGTCCATGCCTCACTACCGTACGTGAGGGTGGGTATGTATACTGCTTTATAAACTTTGCTTTTAACTTCTTTAGAGATTTCTTTTTTGTTCATAAGGCCTTTATAAAGCGCCCCATGTAGTCTGTTTGTTGACTTGATTCTGTTGTTGAGCTCATCCTCTAGCTTCCCATCGGCTGCGATTGTTGTTCCAAGGTACTTGAAGCTTTCTACCTGTTCTAATATGGCGTTCTTTACTCCTATTGTGATGTCTTCCTGTTGCCTTGCGATAACCATTGTCTTTGATTTTTCTGCGTTGATCTCCATGTTTCTTTCTCTCAGTGCTTCGTCCCATATGTGTATGTTGTGTTGGAGGTCCTGCTCATTGTTTGCAATTATTAACATGTCCGCGTAGGCCATTTCTGTTATATATATGGGTTTCAACTTATAGTATCCTGCATGGAATTTCTTAACTTGTCCTTTAACTTCCTTGATGATATCGTCTAACACTAGTATGAATAATAGCGGGCTTAAGGTTCCTCCTTGTGTGACTCCTAATCTAGTTAGGAACGTTCCCGATTTTTTATTGTTCGATCTTATATAATTCCGGCTGGTTTTGTAAAGACTGTATGCTTCTTATTAATTCATCGCTTACATTCCTGTTTCTTAGAACCTTCCATATTTCTTCTCTATGTATGCGGTCGAATGCCTTGATTAGGTCTATAAAGCAACAATAGATCCTTTGATCATATTCTATGGCTCTCTCTGTCAGTTGCCTGAGGCTGAATATTAGATCACTTGTCCCTCGTCCGGGCCTGAAACCGCATTGCGATTCCTCAAGTTGGTGTTCCACTTGTTTCCTCAGCCTGTTTTCTAGTATCCTTTCATATAGCTTTCTAGGTACGCTGAGTAGAGATATTCCTCTATAATTTCCACATTTTTTACTGTCACCCTTCTTTAGTCAGTCTTCTTTAGTAATGCAAATGTTTGTGATTATGGTGCTTTGTTCCTTCCAGTATCATAAATAACGCGATAGGAAAAAATTACCCGATTTAGCTAAAAACTGAACTCGTGCTTTGTTTTGGTCTGAAGTACTTGTGTACCAAATTTGGTGTCGATGAGAGCTTTAGTTTTTGAGTTATCTTGATGACAGGCACGCATGCACTCACACGCACACACACACACACACAGACGGGATTGTAATCTCGTTAACTACCTCTTAAGCGTTAGCATGCTTTCGGTAGTTAATAAAATCAATTCTTGTTTTAAAATTTAGTAGCAAAACTGAAAATGAAAATGGTGAAAAATTTATAAGATGCTGTAAATTTTGATCTTTAATAATGTTAATACATTTTTTGAAAAAATTTTGCTATAGTTTCATAGGGTTTAGCAAAATAGGGGAATGGTGGTCTGATGTTACTACCTTTGTTGTATGCCTTTTAAAGTGTACATATGCATAAACTTATATAAACTATATTTTCTTTATTCTCGGCATAATTATGTGTAAATTATTATTCTTGGATAAAAAAAGGCTAGATGAATGGTAATACAACCATATTTCTTATGCGTTTACAGCATTTGTTTTTAAGGGGGTATTATAGTCTAGCCAGTCCAAAAAAATCGATTTTTTTTATTTGACATTTTCTTAAGAGTTTGGGGTCTTGAGAATGTGTCCCTAAAATATTACAATTATATTTGTCAAATTGACCGAGATACAAAGGTTTAGATTTAAATTGTTTCGGAGGCTATGGCATATGGTGAAAATTGTCGTTGAAAAAAAAAAGAATGCGTTAGCTACGTACAAAAGCGTGTGGGTACAAGACTACGCAATGCTAAAAAAACAAAGCCATCGATGGAAAAGGAACAGGGAAATTGACAGATGCTATTATAAATGAATTAAGTTCATACTATAGCTTAGCAATACAAAGAAATCCAGAGTCAGTAGAAGAAAACTTTAAACGTGGTTTTCTCAAAACCACATTTTTCAAGTCGGGCGTGTATTTTTCTCGCATACTACTGGGCCGATCGACTTCTCATTTTTTACACATCTAGTGTACATATTCGGCTATTGTTCGAACCTCCCAACTGTTTACAATTACTATTTTTTTCAGACCATAAGTGAAATTTTTTAGTAAAAATCGGAATATTTTCTTTCAAGCGCCGCCATTTTGTCAGTTTATTTTTAACTATTTATTAGAGGTGCGAATCGATAACCTGATCTTATACTACAGAATAAATAATAAAAAGTCGTATATATACATACGCCCGATATATATATACTGATATATATATATATATATATATTATATATATATATATATATATATATATATATATATATAAAAGCGATATAAAAATTGTAGGTATTACTTTAAATATGAATAAATACGAACAAAAAAACTTGAGATCAATTTTTGTACAATTAATTCCCAAAAATCACCTTAAAAACGGGTATCTAGACTATAATACCCCCTTAAATTGCAGTTTAATAATTATGTGATTAGATGCCACAAGATCTCTTTCTTTACCAACCAAATTACCTCTGCCTATTGGGTTTTAAATTATAGTTATGATTATTGGTATTTTGTAAATTCCATCCTTTATTCAAAGTTTCATTGCTCTGATCTTGAATTGATTTTTATTAGTCTGAATTGTGATTATAAAATAATAGATATCAAACTTTTATTAAAGGATGGAATGTACTTTCTACTATGTTCAGTAATAGTTTATTCGTGTATACAGTTGATAATTTCTACACATTATAAAAGCATGGATGAATATTAATCATTTGTTACTCAATTTTGTTATTTCTGTTAAGGCTTTATTAAAACAATATCACTATCAGTTTGTTGCTTAGAGGTAATTCTTGATAAAGAACATTTGATTGCTAAATTGGCATTTATTTAATGATTTTGTCCTTCTACCCGCTCTTGTTTTTAATGAGATTTTTGAGTTTGTATACTTTTTTGTCTGTTCCATCCATTGGAAGATTTTTTAAAACACTTATGCCTGTAAGTTAAGAATTAAAATGAGGGATGAGTAGAATTCTCCGACAGTCATGTGTCATGCCTAAAAACTACTCTAGGATTATTATACATAGTAGATTTGATGCCTTAGCAGCAAGACAAGGGTGGTATTTGTTTGAAAAATACGCCTGCTGTTTACATTACTGTTCTGACTGCTATGTGTAAAAGTGGATTATAAGATATTGATGACATTTTTTTAAGTTTGATTATTAGTCTATTAGAGTTTCAGCTTCCATAAAACGTTATTACAAGTCTGCATTGGGGCCTCTAAGAGAATGGAAATTTTACCTAACAATATAGTGGTGAATGCAATACATCACCTGCATAAAATTATAATATAGCAAAGGACTTTAACAAAGATCTTACAGTAACTATTAGGGTATAAATTTTAAGGCAAGTTATTGTTTGATGACTGGCCTGCAGGCATACTGAAAGATATCAAATTACAGAAAAGCTAACAAGAACCAATGGTGCTATGTTTTGTTTATGGACAAGGTTTTGTACAGTGACTTATGGTTTGTGGACATCTGGCGATTATACACAAGTTGATGTAACTAATAGAACATTGGTGAACAAGATAATTTCGGTGTGAGCTGGCATTATGTTGGGCTAATATACACCTTTCTATTTTTGGGAAAGTTAATGTTAGTGGTCACATATTCCAGGATGTGATTAATTATCTATTGATGAATACATGTATTATATAAGTAAACTTTAAAAAAGTTTATCAACTAAAATAAACTTTAAGTTTAGATGCTTCAAATGATTTATTCTACAAGAGTATCCATATGTGTAAAGATGGTCAATTTATTGTGGGACTATATTCGTGAATCACCCGTCTCTTATTGGGTTTTTTTGAAATAATAGCTTTTTGTAGTTGATTTTTTATAACGACAGGTATGATTTCGCATTCTGTAGGTGTGGATGTATATATTTCAAGAAAATTATTTAAGGGAATATTTGGTGTAGGCTAATATTTGTAGTTTGATCAGGGTAATTTGTCGTTCATACATTACTAGTAGTGTTTTGAGATTTTTGAATATTTCAAAAACATATGTTGAGAGATCTAGTTAGAATGGGAAAGGAAGGGGGATGATAGAATTTATATTTCGTTTTTTTTTTAATTCTACCAAAGCTATAATCAATAGATTTGTCCAAAATTGATAGCAGAGGTGTATCCACAGATCTTTTAACCTTATTGAAAAATAGAAAATGAATTTAATAAAATATGTCCCCATCGCCCAATCCGAAGAGTTAGCATCTCTATTGGACGATCATTAGTGGTATTCTTTAAAAAATGTTCATGGAAATGTATCCTGAGAAATGTGAAAAATTGTGACACATTTAGTACTACTAGTATTGCTTAAAACTTGAACTGGACGGCTAAGGTCATTAGCGCAACTATATCCTCAACTTTTTTGCACCAATATCTAACTTTAACACTGCTTTTTTACAAAATGGCAGATTTAATGCACATTACTTATTTAAAAAATATACATACTCTGCTACCAAAAAACACTGTTAAAGATAATATGTTTGTCAAGTATAAGTGGTAAGATTGTAGATGGAAACTATAAAGTAATGAACATTAAAAAAAATTATTTGTATTATTTAAAAGAAAAAAATTATCGTTAACTCGTTCACTTATTCTTGGGAAATTGAAACTATAATGGTGAAAAGCTACCCTGTAAAAGAATGGGCATTTGGACTAGTCACTATTTGTTGAATTATAATCAAATTAAAAGGTCTGCAGCAACGTATCCTCTGTAAATAATTAGCTTTGGTTTTCTCAAAAAAATTTAAATTAATTTAATTAGAAATTTATAATTGCAGGTTGTTATAGAGGATCTAAGGGAAACGTTTGTGGAAGACTACATATGGCCTTCTATAAGAGCTGGTTTACTGTACGAATGCCGTTACTTGCTGGGTACATCTTTAGCACGTCCTTGTATATCTGTGGGTCTTATTAAATGTGCTGAAGAAAACGGTGCTGAATATATTGCGCACGGAGCTACCGGGAAAGGCAATGATCAAGTTAGATTTGAATTGTCGTGCTATTCATTGTGGCCTTCTGTGAAGGTAATGTTTGTTTTAGCGAAGTCGATTAAAAAAATAGGTTGTGTTTCAGATTATAGCTCCTTGGCGTATTTCGGAATTCACTGAGCGATTCCAGGGTCGACAGGATTTATTAAAATATGCATCTGAAAATGGCATTCCAGTATCTGCAACTCCAAAGGCGCCGTGGAGCATGGACGCCAATTTAATGCATATCAGTTACGAATCAGGAATCCTGGAAAATCCTAATAGCGAACCGCCTAGTGACTTGTATTCAATGACAGATGATCCAAAAACGGCGGCGGATGAGCCTTATAGGTTTGAAATCGAATTTAAGAGTGGACTGCCCTTTTCTCTGAAAACTCGAGAAGGGAAGGTCCTTATTAAGCCTTTGGATGTGTTTAAGTTTTTGAATTATATTGGAGGCCAGCACGGGGTTGGGAGGATTGATATTGTCGAAAATAGATTCATTGGGTTGAAGGTACTGCTAGAGAATTTTTTTAACGCATATAATAATGTATTTTCTTAGTCAAGAGGAGTCTATGAAACACCTGGAGGGTACATTCTACACGTTGCTCATACCGATTTGGAAGTGTTTTGTTTGGACAGGGAAGTGTACCGAGTTAAGCAAAGCCTCCGTGAACGTTTATCTGATTATGTGTATAACGGATTTTGGTTTTCTCCTGAAGGACAGTATGTAACTAAATGTATAGCTATAGCAGAGGAGCCTGTGAATGGAATTGTTAAAATCGAAGTGTATAAAGGCAATGGTAATGAAAGGAAGCTATTGCAATATATTTTGTACGATGATATAATTTTTAGTGATTGTACTTGGGCGGTCATCCGATGTATCTCTTTATAACGAGGATTTAGTCTCGATGGACAAACATGCTGAATTTAGTCCAGCTGATGCTACTGGCTTTATTAATATACAGGCAATACGCCTGAAAGAATATCACCGCTATCAACAACAAATATCAAATAAATAAAGTGTTTTATACTGTATCAATAATAAAAATAAATTTGTGCGAATAACTGTTTTATACCTCAATTATAAAAAATTTGTTTAAGACTTATCAGGATATACCTTGGTAGAATATCAATCTCAATTAGGCAAATAATGAACGTCTATTTAGTTAATATAATTAATAAAAAAATCGAATATCCCAATTTTTAGTTAATTTCTTTATTTTAACATCAAGGTGATTGAACTTACTGCTTTCAATAAAATGAATATGTCCTTTAGATACATGCTGACAAAATAATAAAAACAGTCTATACATTTGTAAATCACTAAATGAGTGTGTACGCTAATATACACTCACTTACACTTTAAATGTTTGTCTACTTATTTATTACTGTAACTTTCAGTTTCAATTAAAATCAAGAATTGAAGAGTATATTTGTTTGAACTTTGGGAATAGAGAGCAATAAGCCAAATATAAGACTGATGAAGCAGTTGGAGTAAGCCAAAACGTAATTTCTTGGCCTTTTATAAATGTTTTTTTGGTAAAATGTAGATGTTTGATGAAAATTTCTATAATTATTATATATATATATATATATATATATCTATTAAATATATATATATATATATATATATATATATAATATATAAACGAGAAACATGAATTACTAGAAAACATGGCATTTCATTTAGTAAGACTATATTGACTGAATTATTAAGATAGTTTATTGGCAATTAATAGTGTTGTTTCACTTTTCATTAGTAAAAAAAAAATAAAGTTGAAGTCGCGGTGCAGACGTTTTTTGGTTTGCCTGATATCAATATTATACGCTTGACCTTAACGCTATTCAGTAAGTCTGTAAGTAAATTTTATTTTACTTACTTTCAATAAAACTAACACAATTAACAAGCGCAAATTGGATAGTTTATCACCCCGCTAATGAGGTTCAAAAACGGTGCGTTTGGGCAGTTCAAGATTTATTAGCTAGTAAGAAAATTTAGAAAATAAATTAGTTAATGGCGAGTCTCCCAACAATGATTCAGGTGTAGTACATAAAACGCAGTCGGAAAGAAATACACCAAATACCAAAATCTCACCCATCTACTTACCTAAATCATAAAGCCTTAATAGAAGATATATAAAAAGCAACAACTTAAACCTTCACAACAACGTACAATACAACTACATTATGCATTAATTTAACCAAAGAAGAAGACTTTCGAGTACTAATTAAATTCTATACAGAAAACCAAATTGAGTACCATACGTACCACAACTCCAATGATAAACTAATATCCGTAGTTACTAAAAATGTTCCACTTTCGTTCACAGACGAAGAAATTAAAATGGAACTAATTAGCAAAGTACCAGAAGAAAAGTAATGCGTTTGTACACCAGAGATAGAAAACCTTTGTCGGTATGTGCAGTAGACGTATAAGCAAGCAAAACGGATATTTTCACTAAAAGTACTTTTTCACGTCATAGTTGCTGTAGAAGCGAAAATGAAATCCAAGAATATACACCTCAGTGCTACAGATGCCAACAGTACGGTCATACAGAAAACTATTGCAGATTAAAACCAGTTTGCGGAAAATCTACAGGTGACCATCTACATATTGATTGCCAAAAGAGATCCAATGACCCATCAAAGTGTACTAACTATGGAGCGCAAACTATCGTGGCTGTACTCATCACATGGCGCTGCTAAGACAACGGACACGAACCTAACCCAGAAACTCACATGTAAATAATACACAGATCTTTGCAAAGAAACTCAAAAGGAACTAACCCAGAGCGGCAACGCTAAAACCTCATCCAGTACTTCAACAATACTTAATAACCTCATTTAGACTCTTATTGACCTTATTATGCACTACCTTAGCCAAATTAAAACCTTCATTATTAACATTCTCCTACCAATGCTTATTAATGGACCATGATTAAAGTAAAACAATACACAACTTAACCATGCTTAACTGAATGCAAATGGCATCAATAACCAACGCTCACTATTTATTGCTTTTCTACCAAGATACAATGTGGACATAGCCTGCATATCAGAAACGCATCTTGATGATTTCATAACATTTCGAATCCTCGGTTATCGCATTTATCGCAAAGATCAAAACTCCAGAGTAGCTGCTAGTGGAGTAGCAATAATTATAAAAACCAAATACGAGCACACCCACCTTCCTGAATTTAAAAACTGAATTGATATCAATTAAGGTTAAACTCGATGATTATAGCTAGTGCCTATAGACAGCCAAATATAAAAATAGTTGAGAAAGACATCAAAAATTTTTGACGCGACTGAACCAGTACTAGTTTTAGCTGATGTGAATTCTGAAAATACTCTATGAGGATGCAGAGTCACAAATCCTGAAGTTATTAAACTGGAAAATCTTGCCATAACTAATTTCCAAATTTTGATACCCGATGGCTATACCTACTACTTGTATCAGGAAGATCACCAGTTCGATATACTTGATATTGTCCTCCAAAATAAAACTAGTAAACCTATCTTCCAAACCGTTATATCCGAATTGAATTCTGATTACATCCCGGTATTAGTGTCATTCAGCAACACATTAACCATAAAACAGCTCATTTCAAAACTAATTAAGGGCAAAATGGAATGGAACAACTTTGAAGATCAGCTGAACTGTAAACTCTACTGCTCAACAAGACTCCAAATAGCCGAAGATATCGACGCAGACATGATTCACTTTACCTTAACAATATAAGAAATAGTTAAAAGCTTGTATGACTCCAAGACGAGGCCGCCCAACTGACTATCTTTTCAAATGCATTATTGACTTAATTAAAAGAAAAAAGTACGGACGTGGAACTCCTTTTTTACGATCAGGCTGATTTTTGACGTCTGGACTTGACTTATGGCTCTTAGTGTTAGTTGAATACTGAAAACGTTAGGTCTATCTATCACAGATAAAAAATTACAAGGCTTGACAGATGTCAAAAATGACAGAAATAGAAGCTGGTCTCCAGCTTGAAAGCTGCTTTGATCAAATGTTATAGGCGTGACATATTGGAAAAACCCTTATTGCATTGTTGTAGGATATCCCACCTATGCCAGCTCGCGGATGTGAACCCGATAGGCCATAGGGTTTCGAATGTTCCCCCCTCCCTTAAGTCTTTAGATTCAGTAGTTCTCGAGTTGAAAGTCGCAACAGACAGACAGACATCCGCACCGATTTCATTAGGCTTTACTTTCAGGTATAGAAGCCTAAAACCAAATTCTCAATTTAAAAACGTTAAACAATATAACGTATTAAATCAAAAGAGAACTAGATTACTTAAAAATCAATACATACAAAAAACATATAATTTAATTTCAGTTTAGGAGACTGGGGCCTTTCAAAGACAATTAAACCAAAAAGAAGAATTGCCCACGCTATGGACAGAAATCGATAATGTTACTTACACCTCGGACTCAGAAAAAGCTGCTGCCTTTGCTACTCATCTTGAAAACATCTTCGCCCCTACAATCATTTGCACCGCAGTCTATCAATTTCGCCTGGTGAACTCATGGGCCTTATAGAAAAACTTTCTAAAAAAAAATGCCCTGGCCATGATCTAATTACCATGTAATTATCACGTAATTATACAATTCTTAAACACTTCACAATGAAAGCAATAGTTTATCTATGTTCCACTTACAATGTCTGAGTGAGATTAGGTTACTTCTCACGATCCTAGAAACATGCACATATTCTAATGTTCCGGAAATTAGGCAAAAATAAGCAGCTATAGATCCATAAATCTGTTAACGTCTCAAAACTCCTCCAAGTATATTGAAAATCTCAACATACTATCCAAATTTCAATTTGGTTACAGAAAAGGTCATTCAATAAGTCATCAGTTTCAAGAATTAGCAAGCTTATAGAATGGGGATTTCATAGCAAACAATATACTACAGTAATTTTTCTGATTGTCACACAAGGTGTGGATCGAAGGCCTTAAAAAGAAGATTCTAGACCTTGGCATGCCTACATATCTCAAAGCAATCGTAATATTCTCTTTTAAACAATTGAATCTTTGCAGTCACAGTCAATATAACCCTGTCTGAAACCAAAAAGTTTTAAGCCGGAGTCCTGCAAGGCAGCATTTTGGGTACAGTCCTCTTGAACATATACACGTTTGACTTGCCAGAAGTTATTTTTTTAAAATTTTATTATAGCTGGCTCTGCAATATACAATGCAATACACGGCTTGGTTGTTATAGTACAATTAAATAAGAACTAAACTACATACATTGATGTTTCATCCAGTGGGAATTAACTGATAAATTACATTTCTATCTTAATTTGACATTGAGTTGGGTTTATATACCACATTTAAATTAAGTCCTGTCGTAGTTTACGTTTAAGACGCCTGTGAATCTTTTTTTTTGGCCTAGATTTAGATTTGGTAGCACTTGCACACAAGGTTAGATTTTGGAAAAACTTTACAGTGGATTTATTAATGAACTCTGTAATTAATGGAACACTTAATTCACTGTGAACTTGATTATTACGCACAAACCAAGAGCAGTTGATGGCGATTCTGAGCACTTTGTTCTGGATTGTTTGGAGTTTCTTCATGTTTGTCTTTGATGTGTTGCACCATATAGGACATGCATACGTAAGAATTGGTCTGAGGATTCCTTTGTAGATAAGTACAGCACACTCAGGTCTGAGGTGAGATTTGCGGTTTATAAGGGGATATAATGCACCCAGTCTGTTGTGGCACTCGTTGAGTTTTTTATTGATATGAAACCCCCAGTTCAGTTTCGCGTCTAAGTGCACGCCAGAAGTTAGTGCAATAGGAGCTACCTTTGCGAATTGCACCGCTGTGTTTATCCAAATTGATAATCCTAATGAAGCAATTGCAAAACTACAAAAAGCATACATCTTTACAGGGCAAAGACTCAACAATCCGCCTTGCATACGAATTGACCACAACGAAATACCCTAAAATCCTGAAGACGGTGTCAAATACCTAGGAATATATCTCGATACTCGATTAAGTTGAAAATACTACATAAACCAGAAACTTGCCCAAAGCTATACTAGACTAAGGCAACTATATCCGCTCATTAATCGCAAATCTGCCCCCAAAATTGAATATGCAGTTTTACTGTATCAGACCTTGCTATGACTTATCGCTTTATACGCATTTCCGGTTTAGTGAAATACCTCAAAAACCAATATACAGAAAATTCAACGCTCCCAAAATAAAGTGTCACGAATTGCTATGAACGCAATGTGGTATTTTCGTAACACACAGTTGCATAAAGAGCTTGATATTTTACCCATCGATCAGTTCATTGAAAAATGTGCGAAAAAGTTTATCATAAACTCAAATGCATGTAGTGACGCGGTTTTTTATGAACTCTTTAAAACGAACATTCACATCACACTCCAACGTAAACTACCTCAGGACATAGCATTCGTCAAATAGACGATTAAATTAATACCAATTAACCTCACTGTGACTATTACTCTGTCACACAATGTTATAATCTGTTATTATATTTCTGTTTTTTTTTTATCCATGCTATGTATAACAAATAATGTGTGTTGATCAAGTAATAAATGAATTAAAAAATACAAAGTTGTAAGGACATAAATGAACAAGAAAAGCAAGGTAAACATTTTAAATTTGGTATTAAGAACAAAAATTAATTTGTCCCCTATTGCTGTAGGATCATGATGCATACTTATCATAACAGTGTTATAATGACACAAATGTAAATACAAGATATAGGGAAGCCAATACGTTCCACAACAGTATTACTGAATTATGATATAGCCTGACAATTTTTCACCCGCCTTCCCTCAAATTTTTGCAAGATGGGAACATATAAATTTTTAACTGGATTGGCTTTTTCTTTGGATCGAGAACGTGAAACAATTTAACTTACAATCGAAGCTCCGCTCGGCGGAAACAAACCAAATGGCTATGGCAGATTCGCTTTTTGTGTTGGCAATACAGCGGCCCTATAGCCGCGGCCGCCCGGCCGTTCGGCAAGAAGCGAGAGCGGCTCCGACGTGCGGTACAAACGCACGGACCTCTTCGTCTAAATTAAGCGCGGCACGCCAAATTTCATATTTTTGTTTACTTTCCGTTCAAATGTATAGGGTGTCTTTATTTACTACACACGGACCTCCTCGTGTAAATCAAGAGCAGAGGACCACGCCACATTTTATTTGCTTACTTTCTGTTCGAATGTAAAAATAAATTATTGCAGGACCAATAGTTGTTACCAGATTTTATAAGCACGAAATAGTGAAAAAGTTTTTTACGTTTTTAATCTCTAAATTATATAATTTTTTCTAAATTTTAATTACTTTAAAAAAATAATTAAGTTTTTTAGCACAAAATGTGAAAAACGCCACCACATGCTTTTGTTTTTAATTTCATTAACTTTATCTTTGCTGATTTTATGTTTAGCTTGGATATTGTCCTGTAGTCTTTAAATAATTCCATAAGAAGTTAGACCTTAATCTGGAAAAAATTAGTTTATTAATAGTACAACAATAGTAATCATACAGCCCTATTATGTGAGCTAGTACTATTTTGTTGGAACCTCATCTGTAGTCTATTATGAATTACAGAATGTAGAAAATCCTGAACATCGCATTTCTCTGCTGTTACCTCCCAAAATGCACATTTATTGGGGCATGGTATATATACATTATTATTGAATTTTTTCTTCAAAATCTTCAATTTTGTATTAGGCAAAATGTCTTTCGAAAACGAGCCTCATCGTTAATAAACTTATTTGGTAAATAATATTGTCTATTTACGAGTTGTTTAAGAAATACTACAAAATGTAGGAGGGGTGCGTAATGTAATTACTATAAATTCTAAATTGACTGATTTTTACTCTGAAATAAAAAAGTGTCTAAAAAAATAAGAACAACTCCAATAGCAATTATGTGCAAGCCGATATTTTATGCATTTTCTTGACATATTCGTTTACTTTTGAACGTTTGCAAAAATAAAACAATTCTTATCAGAATGAGGCAAATAGAAATTGTTGAAAACGAGCAATAATATTATATTTTGTCTATAAACCAAATGGTAAGAAATATCGAAAAAACTTCTGCAGTGCAAAGTTGTGTAGTGTTCATGTGACCATATGATCTTTTTTGATCTGGCTTTTGTAATCTAGAACTAACTATTGGGATACAATTCGAACGGATGAAATATATTCAAAATTGACTATAAGGATTCTTTACTTTTGGTTTGGCTCTTGTAATTCAGATCTGGTCTAGAGTCCAAATGGTAAGAGATATCGCAAAAATCCTTTTGGATATAGATTTAGCATGGTTCAGAAGTGTGTAATGGATCCCTTATGTACCTCTTTAGATCTGACTGAAAGTAACTGAGTTTTAGTTCAAAAAACTTCAGTACAATTGGTTTAAAAAATTTGGTGTTTGTTTTTATTCAATTGTTGAATAATTACTTTCAAAGTAAGGAGCTTATTTTTGTATTTAAATTTAAAGCAAGTTTTTCCCACTATAAATCTTCCAGACTTGCATTTTACGATTTAAAATAATATAACAAGTGTTAAAAATGCGTTTTTGAATTTCAAAATTACGTAGAAGGTTTTAACTAATTATGATATTATTTACACTTTTAGTATAGCAAAAAAGAGTATTCAGTAGTGCCTTATAAGTAATGGCTGCTTTCGTCAATCAGTAAGTTTCTTCTTGATTTAGATATGTGAGCAAAATGGGGTTTGATTGACTACTTAATTGTCCAGATAGTTTGGCTCGTGCATCCTAACAGAACAGCCGTGTATGAGCCAATTACATCTATGTTATCGCAGCGGTGGAGCCGTGATCTTGCTTAAGCAAGTAAGGTTGTGCCAAATTGCCATTGTAGGCAAGCAATAAAGAATGTGTGACTCTCAGGTCGGGCTGGGCCAATATTAGGAACTACATTAGCACTACCGTTATTCTTTGTTGAATTAAAACCAGCAAACAACAACAAACATAATTACAAAGTTAATAAACTAGTCCATTCAATAGTTAAGTTTGAAACACCAATCGCAAAACGCTAAATCCCATAGTATACAAATGTCAAAGATTTGGCCACGCTAAAAACTGTAACAGAAGTTCGACATGTGCAAAATACTTGGACGATTGCGGAACAACACAATGTCAACGTAAAGGAAAAAGTAAAGATGTCGCATGCGTCAACTGCAAAGGCAACCACTCTGCAAAATATAAAGGTTATCTGGTTTATAATAAACTATAACAAAAAACATTTTCACCAGTAAGAAACGGACAACCAGAGCACATAAGTCATATCCAACTCAACAAATTCAGCAAAATCTTTTTAGTCGTGCTCAAATAGAGGTGTTAATCAACGGAATGTACTGCAACAGCCACAATGAAACAAATGACCTAGATGAACTGAAAAAAATGTTAAAAAAGCTGATAAAACAAATGGGAACCGTGTTAAACTTATTAGCCACTCTCGTCTCCAAAAACAATGGAACAACTTCTTAAGCTAGCTGTGTGGAATGCTAATGTCTTGACAAATCATAAAGATGAAGTAATATCATTCATTTCAAACCACTGCATCGACATTGTGCTGATTTCTGAATCACATTTTACAGACAGAATTTATTTAAAATTACTCAAATACACAATATACGCCACCAAACATCCAGATGGTGCAGCACAGTATCATCGTCAAAAGCTCAATAAGGTATTACGGACTCCTCAAATATAAACCACAACATCTTCAAGCTACATTAATTGCTATTAAATATTGGATCTGTCCATTAACCATCCCAACGGTTTATTGTCCACCCAGATACAAGAACATTATGAATACCACCTATATACACTAGGAAACATATTTATAATCCGGGAGAGACGATAATGCTAAACATGTGCACTGGGGCTCAAGTTTAAGCACGACCAAAGGAAAGGAACTTTTAAAAGCAGTGAACAACACTAGGTCACAGTTTATATATACAGGTAAACCAACGAACTGATCTATAGACCTGTAAAAATGCCTGACCTATTTGATTTCTGCACCATGAAAGTAATAAACCCAAACTATGTTAAGGTAGAGTCGTGCTTAGATCTTACAGGCGAGCACCCACCAATTATAATAATAGTATGTTCACAAGTTACACCAAACCAAACCCACTTATTCTTTATAATAAGCATACAAATTGGGAACTATTCCGAGAAATAATTAATGAATTTCCCACCCTAGACGTGTCACTGAAAACAGAATAGGAGCTAAGCAAAGTAGCTGAAACTTTTAATGAATTAGTTCAACAAGCTGCATGGTAATTTACATTAATGCATAAACATAAATATAAAGATAATTTAGACTGTTCTATTATAATAAAAAGAAATTTTTTAAAACTATTCGAAAAGCTACCAATGTCAATTACACCAATTCTCATAGACAATAAAATAATATCAGATCAACAATCAAGCAAGTGTACCCGTTGGCAAATACACTTTCTGAAGCTTTTAAGAACAATTGTTATTGCTCGGCAGTATTCATTGATAAGGGTAGCGGGTAGGTACTCCTCAGCAATCCCGGTTGAGAATAGGCTTACTTCAGGGATTGGCGGCCCTGCCCACGCGAGCACGTGATTCCCCCTACTTCCTATATCTAGGGAAATCATGTCCTAACCTACCGATTCTACAAATTTCCTTCCTATACTAACCCACTCACCAACACGTTCTGCCAGCGCGGCGAATTAAGGCTAAAAACCTCCAAGAATAACTTTTAACTTTTATAAAACGTTGATTATACAAAACTTGTTACCCCAGGGGAGTAGAGATAATATCACAGAATCTCCCATTGAGAAATCAGTCAGCTCCACGGATTCTGGGGGGGAGCAAACAATCGATAAGCAACAATAAAGAGATAATCGAAACCAAACAAAGGAAAGACAAGAAAAGGAAGACACTGTTCATAGCCACATTCAACATACGAACTCTATCAACCGCAGATAAACTAACAGATTTAGAAACAGATCTAGATAAAATAAAATGGAATGGCGTAGGTATCTCAGAAGCAAGAAGACTATGGGAAGAATATATAACTTTACAAAGTAGCCATAAACTATACTATAAAGGAAATGATGAAAAAAGAATAGGAGGAATTGCATTCTTAGTTAATGAAAATATCTCAAAAACGTTATTCAGTATAAACGTATCTTAGAAAGGGTTATCTTTTTAAACCTCAAAATTAAAAAAAGAGATTGGTGCAAAGTAGTGCAAGTATATGCCCCAATCTCCGCAAGTAATAAAGAAAAAATAGATCAAATATATAAGGATGTACATCATAACAACGGGAGATTTTAATGCGAAGGTAGGTATAAGTAACGACGAGGATGAAAAAGAAACAGAAAGAATATGGCCATATGGATTGGGTAAACCAAATGACAGAGGAAGCATGTTGATACGTTAAGCATGCGAAAATAATTTGTATATTATGAATACTTTCTACTTGGCAAAGTCCAGACAGGACTTATAAGAACGGGATAGACTATGTAACCTCGAATAATAAAAACATTATAATGGATACAGGTGCACTAACTACAGTCAATGTACAAAAACAGAATATCAAGAACATATCCAGGAACTCATCCCACCTTAAACAACGAAGAAACCCTTGACGAATACAATTGGCGGATAACGAATAGCATATTAGACATCTCGCAAAAATAGCTAAAAGGCAACAGCAAAAATATAAACATCAAAAACTCAGCAAAACAACACTAGACCTAATAGAACACAGGAAATACGTGATGCGAAACAAGCGAAAATATGATAAAGATATCTGAATTAATTAAAAAGATAAAACAAAATATAAGAAGAGATACAAGAAAATATGAAATTTGGAAAATAGAGGAAACTCTAAAAGAACAAAAGAGTACAAAAAACACTCTTAGGTCATTTCAGAAGGTAAACATAACATAATAAAACTAATAAACAATAACAATGAATTAATAGACGAAAAAAAGAAAATAACGGAAGTTGTAGAAAAATACTATAAAGACCTATACGATACTAAGTCAAGGCCGTCATTAGTGAAAACACAACATGGAATTTAAGTTTTAAACAAGGGGGTCAAAAGAAATAGCAGATATTATGGTGGACGAAGTGGAACACGTTCTGAAGAAAATGGCAAATGGACTTAGAGAGGATGAAATTATAACAGATGCTCAAATATGGCGGAACACTAATACTAAATATATTAAAACAGCTATATGATAAATGTATTACTGAACAAAGGATACCGGATGAGTAGCACCACGCTTTGCTGGTTTTAATATTTAAGAAAGCAAACCAGGAAAAGTTGGAAATTTATCGACCAATTAGTCTCATGTCGATACCCTATAAAACGTTCACAAAAATCATCACAGGAAGAATTACAGACAAATTGGATAAATATTAGCCGAGAGAGTAAGCAGGATTTTGCAAAGGCCACAGTACACTTGACCACCTGTAAGTTACAAGAATAATAGAAAAAGCAAATGACTATAACATTATGTTATGAACAGTTTTCATAGACTATGAAAAAACGTTCGACTCTGTAGAGATTTGGGTAGTCCTAAACGCACTGAGTAACTGTAGAATAGATTATAGATATACTAATATTATAAAGCATACACAAAAATGCCACATTTCAAGTGAACTTGAAGGAAAGAACTAACAAAATCAAAATGAACAGAAGAGTGAAACAAGGAAACTCGATATTACCAAAATTGTTTACATGGCAATGGAAGACATGTTCAGACAGCTTAATTGGTGTAATAAAGGTATATCTATAGACGGCAAAATGTTAAACCATCTACGTTTTGCCGACGACGTTGTGATATCCAATGAAAGAAGAACTGCAAACAACAATCGATGAGTTATAAGAAAATTTAAATGAAGTAAGTTTAAAGATAAACATTAGGAAAACAAAATATATAACGAATGATATAAGAACCAATCATATGAATCTTATAATACAAAATCAACAAATCAAAAAAATAAATTTGTTTATATATTTAGGACAAAAATTTAAAATAACCTAGAATAACCTAAAAGTAGATTTAAATAGAGGGATATCTTTAGTATGGGCCAGTTTTGGCAAACTATATGAAATCTTTTAATCGAACCTGTCAAATATAGTTAAATCAAGAACATTTGACCAACATATACTCCCGGTATTAACATATGGAACGGAGACATGGGTAATGAATAAGAGCATAATTGAACGATTACGAAAAACATAAAGATCAATGGAAAGACGTATACTTAATGTAACTCTAATAGATGGACACCAAAGACAGAGATCAGAAGAAGATTACGAGTAACAGATATAATTCATCAAATACGTTAACTAAGATGGAACTGGGCTGGTTACATCGCCAGAATGCAAGATAACCGGTGGACCAAACGAATTGTTGATTGGAAACCGCGCCAACATATAAGAAGCGTGGGACGCCCGCAGCCTAGGTGGACTGATGACATCAAAAGGTTAACAGGCTACTTAGAGCAGTTGCTGTGTCGTGAAAAATGATCAAAAATGTTTTTTTTTTGGGGGGAGTGGTATTTTAAAGTGGATTCCTATGTTTTTTTGGGGGGCTGATCACAAATCTGATAGTCAAATTTGTCTTCAGCCGCTGCGCTCCAAAATATGGGCATTTTTTAAGGCCCAAAAAGCCGTTTTTTCGGTTTTTCGGGTTTTACAGGAAAACTGTGGCTTATATGAAGTAAGTACCTATTATAAAATTAATCAGTCTTGATGGCAAACGGTATGTAGCAACAAAATTTACAAGTGATCGGTATTTAATTTAGTTCGTATTTCAACTATGATATACAGCGCCACTTAAGCAAACATTTGTTTTTGGCGCGAAAAACGTACCTTGCCAACGTTCATGTGCACAGATTATCTTGAATGTTTCTAATTTATGGTAAGGGAATTTTTCAATACTTACACGTTTATAGAACATGTAAATAATATGGAAAGTTGAAATTCTTCCAGCTTATTTGATCTGCCGGAGGTTTTATGAGTTGGTATGACTTTGGCCCATGATTTGGGGTGACATTGGCCCAATTTGACTTTCTTTGTTTTCTTTGGTAATAATGCTCGTAACTTCATCAAAAGCTCTTTTTTGAAAATTTTAGCAAAAGTTTGTGCGATACCTTTGCAGTCATGCAATGAAACCACCAAAAAAAGTTGGGCTAGCGTTTCTACAAAAACTACAATCCGCAGGTGTTGCAAAAATACCTGGAAAATATTAGATCTGGGCAACTAACTCAACGAGCTGTTGAAATAAAATACATAATTGCAAGACAAAACAATCAAGAACATGTTTAAAGGTCTGCAGTTTGTTCAAAATCTGATCAAATTGTCGAACTATGGATTTCCGTTGTCACTTTAGATTTTTGAATAATGGTTAAGCAGTACATCCATAAAAGAGGAGCTACGATTGCCAAATTTAAGAAAAATTATCCTGGTTACGAATGGTCGCAGGGTTTCTTGAAAAGGATCCAGTTCCTTCAATCAGAACCAGTGTTAATATTAAGAAAGTGCATGCTAATGTTGGTGAACCTCAATTTAACGAGTACATGGACAATTTGAGTGTCGTTTTAAAGAATGTTCCACCGTCCTGTATTTGGAACTGTGATGAAACCAAACTTAGGTGATGATCTTGGCAATCGGAAGGTAATTTGCAAGCGAAGCACAAAGTACGTCGAGAAAATTTCAGTAAGAGTTCTACTTCATTGATGTTCTGCGGAAACACTGATAGCAAGTGTCTTCCACCGTACGTTGTCTATAAGGCCGATTATATGTAAACAACATGGATTGAAAACAGCCCCAAAAGACGCCCGTTACAATCGTATTAAAAGTGGATGAATTTGCGCAATAACTTTTGAAGTCTGGTTTGAAACGCTCTTTTTTTACACTATCAAAATGAGCAAGGACCAATGGTATTGATTGGGGACAATTTATCATGACATATTAACATTCTAGATTTAGAACTATGGGAGCAGCATAACATAAGGTTTGTGTGCTTACCTTACATCTAGCACAACCTTTGAATGTGGCCTTTTTTGCTCCCTTGAAGAGAATATGGCGTGCAATCCTGAGAAAGTGAAAGAAGTCAAAGAATGGTTCAAAATTTGCGTTAAAGAGGAATTAATGAAGCAGTTAGATCCAAACATGAAACAAAATTTAAAATCTGCTTTCAGAAATTGTGGATTTTATCTGATTAATAGAAACATGCTTCTAAAACATCTGCCTTAAAATCTAAATGAGTCGAATAAAAGTCTGGTTGGAGAAGACTTTTTGGAGCAGTCTAAGAAAAAGCAGTTAGATTTCTTAGGGACAAAACGTCCAAAAGAAGAGGAAGAAATTGCAGGTATCAGCTGGTAATAGTATTAATGTTAAAGTTCCTGGAGATATTGTTGATCCTTCAAAACGCCCCCATAAAAAAGTAGAAGACTTCCATCTCTTTCCTCAAACGAAGAGATCGACAAAATATTGAAGTGCCATTAGAGTCTGACCAGGAAGGTGAAAGCGTTTCTAATTTTGAAGAAAGTGCTGAAACTACCCCCACTGTACCATTGAAACCACCACAAGAACCGCAAACCTTGATTATGTGGTTGATGCTTTTGTTGTCGTTATGTTCAATGGTGGGAAGTACCCTGGAAGAATTATCAGCACCTTAGAGAGACTACTCATTGTTGACTGCATAGAAAGAGATCTCGAATTTTGGAGATGGCTTAAAAGGAAGGGTTCGATTCCTTATGATTGTGCAAGATAAATCCTCCCAAACTGCTTAAACGGAATTAATTTTCTGTGCACAATGTCAACAGTTCCGCATTATATGTATTTACCTACTTATTTCTCTTTGTAAGATTATAAATAATAGAATGTTGTTTATCGTATTTGTAATTTATTGGCCTTTTCTAATCTCAAAACACCAATATTATAGCAAATTTACTAATTTTGAAGGGCATTCTACTTGTTTTCAATTTTCCAGTACATAATTTGGCGTGTTATTGGACCAAGACACGTTTTATACGCAATTTAGGGATAAAATCAGGTGTGGACTAAAGTTACACCAACGCCATATAACTTTGCCCCTAACTTTTAAAAAATTATATGGAAGATTTGGATAGTCAAGAAAACTTAAATTTTCTACTCAAATTGTTCCTCCATTTATGTTCTATATATAAAAAAATGCTAGACGTACTAATACATAAGTCTCGCTAAAATTTTACTAAATAGGTGAAAAAAAGTGGAATTTTGGGCTAATGTAACTCCAGTTTACGAAAGTATATTTCCACCAAATCACTATCAACTACTCAATCATATCTCTGTAACAGAACATTTCTGGTAAAACATATAGATTCTAAAACAACATTTTTCCCTATCGAAGCGGGAATCCTGCAGGGTAACGTCCTGGACCCGATATTATATCTAATTTTTACATCAGATTTTTCTACCTTACATCCGGACTCGAATACAATATTGGAATCCCGTTAAAACCACCTTTTTGAAATGGAAAGATGGTGAAAAAATGGCGATTAGAAGTAAATGAAGCAAAATCAACCCATGCGACTTTTATCATCAAACGGGGTACTTATCAATCGGTATAATTCAATAATCAACAGATACCTCAAGTCGAAACCGTTAAATATTTGGAAATCCAGCTGGACACGTTACATGGAAAAACATATTTTTACAAAAAAAAACAACTAGGTATTGTAATCCAAAAATTATACTGATTTATATTCTAAAAGTTCCAATTGTCACTTAATAATATGCTTCTATACAAAACCATAATTAAATCAATATGGCAGTACGAGATACAACTGTGGAGTACTGTCAGCAACTCCAATATCGACATCTTGAGACGATTGCAGTTCAAAATTCTCAGACCCATGGTTGACGCGCCATGGTATGTTTCAAATGAAGTTATTCAGCGAGATATTTTGGCTTTCATTATGTTCTCAAGGATTGTTGTTAACTGTTTGTGCTCATATTTAAACTTAAACGACAATGAGGAAATCAATGAAAAAACAAAATTAAAAATTTGCAATCGTCTAGAAACCAGAGCGCAGGCAGGCATATATTTATACAAATGCAAGTAAACAAAACTTAAAAAAACACTAACTAAAACGATGTTTATTAGAAACTGAAAAGAAAAGAAAATTAGTGGGAAGATAATTAAAAACATAGAATAGTCAAAAAATTAAGAATACAAAAAATGAGCCAACCAAAAAGAATATATACATAAGAACAATTAGTGTTAGAGGAATCTATAAAAAATAGAAAATAAGAAATCAAAGAAAACGTAGAAAAAGAAATCGACTACAAAAAATATAAAATAAAAGGTGAACAGCAAAAATGATACATTTTCAGGAAAATAAACAAAAAACTAAAAAAATAAAGAAAACCTTGGCAAATATTTAATAAGATTGTGTACTTTATACACATTAATTACAAGATTGATTATGATGTGAAAATGTTCACTATTATTCAGACAATATATTCTATCCATAAGAACTTGACTACAAATAATAAATTAGCATTATATGTTACGTATAGTTTTTGAAAACTAAAACTAAATATATGATTTTAGATTTGTTAAATTATTAAATTATGCCGCATCCTATATTCATGAACTATTTCATTACCCTTAACGCGCAGTTTGAATGTTTAAAAATTGGAGGCAAACGAGCAAGTGAGGTTAGAAATATGGAGGTAAATAAGGCGAACGTTAAAGAGATTAATTCACTGGAAAGGCTCAATGATTTCTTGTCTCAACAAGACAATTCTGAAAATGCTTTTTATATCTCTAACATACCACAAGCTTGCAAGGAATTGCCATGCATTTTAGGCATCGATGAAGCGGGAAGAGGTCCAGTGTTAGGTTTGTGCATAATGGTTTTTCATGTAATACACTTAATGTAAGTAGCTGTAATTAGGTCCTATGGTCTACGGGACAGCTTTTTGCCCAGCAGAAAAGGCTGAGATTTTGGTCGAACTGAAATGTGCCGATTCCAAGGATCTAACGGAGGAAAAGCGGGACAACATATTTTCCCAGATATGCAGTTCCACAGAAACCGTAGGATGGGCAGTAGAGGTCATTTCGCCCAATATCATCTGCAACAACATGTTGAGCCGGACTAAGCACTCCTTGAACGCAGTGTCAATGGATTCTGCTGTAGGCTTGATAAAGGCTGCCGAGAGAGCCGGTGTTAAAATAGATCACATTTATGTGGACACCGTTGGCAAGCCGGAAAAGTATCAGGACTACTTGCTGGGCATTTTCCCAAACTACAATATTACAGTCGCCAAAAAAGCTGATTCAACTTACCCTATCGTCTCGGCCGCAAGTATTTGCGCAAAAGTGACCCGAGACCACTCCTTGCAAGTGTGGACTTTCACCGAGGGCTTGGATTTGACGCACAAAGATTTTGGGAGTGGCTACCCAGGCGATCCTGTAACCAAGAAGTTCTTGAAGGAACAATGCAATTTGGTATTTGGGTTTCCACAGCTTGTGCGATTTAGCTGGTCAACTGCCAGTAACATCCTTGAGGAGGAGGCCTATAATGTAGAGTGGGAAGATCCGGAAGAAGAGCCTGCTGCTCCTGCAGGTAATTCTTCTATAACTTCATTTTTTAAAATGTCCAAACCCCAGCTTCGCAGGAAAGTACGGCATGAATTTTTCACCCAGCGGTGCTTGAATAATCATGTTGAATTTTAATTAGGGCTGCTATAAATGTGTTATTTTTATATATTAACTAAAAAAGTTTTCAATTTTATGAGACTGTTGTGATTTATATTTCAATGTACCAAGATGAATTATAATCATAAAATAATTTGTATTTTTATTAAAAAACATCTAATCCTGTCTTCATTAATTTTAAATGTTTATTCAAAATATTTTGATGGGAGATTGTTGGGCAGTTTGTTTCAAATATGTGATTGACATGAAATACTGTTGCAAATGTCCTCCACCCTGGAATTAATGACAAACAACTAAAGCATATGTGTTTTTAATGGAATCGTGTAATATCAAATACACCTTGTGTGATGATGGAAATTTGGAATGGTCAGATAAAGTCAAAATTTTATTTGATTCAACAAAGCCATATGTTATTCTTTGCGTTTTTTAAAGGAAAAGATCTATGCAAATAAGTTAATAACAATTTAAGAACCAAACTATAACACTTGTAAAAAAATAGATGAAATTTAATCATGAGTCTACCAAAACGTAATGAATCATGTAGTCAAAATTATACACGCATATGCCCTGCATCTATAAGCTACTTGGCTGATATCACTTTTTATAATGTCAAACATTGAGTAAAAGGTTCATTACATTTTTTAAAACATTCTATTTACAAGATATTAAAAAATAAGACTAAGAATTATTATATTTTCTTCTAGTCTTGTATTTTTGTTATTAGATTATGGGTTGATGTCAGAGTATGAGATTTTAAGATTAATTCTGGGTTTATTTGTATATCTACTTAATTTTATTAAAAAAATGAATGTCTATTATTTACAAGATTTGTGTATATATATATATATGCAAGTGTTATGAACTTTTTGTAGCAATCGTTATTATTCTATTTCTTCCGATGTTCTTTGAGAATGTCACAGTCGTCTTGCTTGGTTTCTTGCTGTTATTTCTTCCATGGTTCTTCATAAACTTAATTTAATTTAATTTTAATTTAAGTTTATAAAATTGCAGTGTTTTAAAGATACGACGATCGTTCATGTATTTTCGCGTGCCCCCGAATGCGTTACTCTGGCAACCAATGCCTTTGCACATGGCCGTGCAAGTGTGACGAACAAACACATCGCCTTTTATATATAAGTATAATTATGATCATACATATGCGCTTATTTGTCCAATTGTATTATTTTCTGTTTTGATAACCTCTATAGGGGCACGTTTCTTATTTATCTTAATTACTTTACTTTTTTCTAATAAATGCTATGATTAGATAATGGTAGTCTATAATCTTGGTTTTCCCCATTTTCTATTTTTGCCAATTTGGAGACAAAAATCAACTCAAGGAGCTTTGGGGGAAAAATGATAGTTGTGCTCATATGGGTTAAATTAATGATAAATGAGTGTAATTTGACTTTATTGTGGCATGTATCAAGTTTTTATAACAAAATCTAAGAGAAATCTAAAACTGTTGATCTCTTGCAAATTTTGTTACAATGATGAGATCATTCGAAAGGCTGCCATATCCTAATTGAAATCAAACTAATTTTTCTTCACTTCATTCTTTTATACTTCACTACATTATATCAACAAATAATTATCTATGTGATAAAACGGAGATGTCTAACTGAGGTCCTTTCAAAATATTTGATTTTGCCTGTTCAAGATACTGACTCTATTCAAAATCATTGCTGAAATTGCTCAAGTCATGTGGATTGATATAGTAGTATATGCTCACTAGAATCTTTTCTCTTTGCTCGTTGATCAGTTTTGAAAATCAGATATGTGGCCCTTTAGCGAGTTTTGTTTGGGTACTTCTATGGTAAAGCTAGAATAAACCCTTTATAATGTTAAGGCTATTATTTTTGATTAATTCTGTTTTACTCTAATTTTGGGTAAAAGAATGAGTGCTATTTACATTGCTAGCCTATAATATTGTAATGGGAAAGTCTATTAGATTGAAGGTTGTTCTCCTTCACATCTCTATAACCCAAAACGGTAAGCAATATTATAAAAATTCAGAGAGATATGAATTCATTATGGTTCAAAGGTTTGTAATAGGTCTTTTATGTCACTCTGTACTTCCATTTTTAAGAACAGGTACCCTGACAAATCTCATTTCTAACTAGATATCACCCCATTTCTTAATAATTGTAATATAATATAAAAGGATTTGCCTAGAGCATTTATCGTTCTTTTTATTCACTTGCTATAATACAAATAATGTGGATTTTATACTATCAAAGTTTACATAGCTATAGTTGTACTCTCATTCCATCCATTTTATATTTAGTGTAAATTAATTATAATTTTTACAATTACTTGTAATTTTTGTTTTACTGAAAATTTATAAAAAATGGTTTATTATCTAAACATTTTCACGTTACTAAAGTTTTTTTGTTGATTTTTTATGGTGAGGAAATAGTTTGGCTAACTTAATATAATTGATTATTGCAAATAAACTCATGTTACATATCTTTCACTCAATATTTATAGGCTTTCAATTTTATAACAAAATATCAACTCTATTTAAATTATCATATGGGTAATTATTATTAGCATTAATGTACAAAAAAAAGCAGAAAAAATTCATATAAAATTAAAACAGTTCTGGCATCAGCTTTTGTTTTTGTTATACACCAATTGTCGTTTTATGGTATATGAAGTAATAAGCTACACAGACTCTTTTTAATTAGCTTTAGGATAACAAGCTAGTGTAACATGTAAGATAGAATATTTGAGCTTGTGAAGTAGCCCTCAATAAATTTGTTCCTATTATACTTTTAGTAAATTCAGTGGTGCTAAATGCACTATAGATAAGTTGTGTGCTATGTCTAGTCTGTATTTTTCCACTAATTTATGATTTGCATATGATACTGCTCAAAAACTCTGGGATTCATCTTTTGAAAATGATATATAAAAACATGGGACCGGCGAAGAGATTGCTCTGTAAGCAATCCCAGAACGAACTTAAAAGACCTTTCGATTTCGATTTCGAATTTCGGGAAAATTCGAAATCGAATATCTCGAAAATTATTCGACATAGAATTTTTCGACTTCATTTTCGAATTCAGCGTAAAATTTTCTATAAGAATCACATTTAAAATCGTAATGTCGAAAATTTTCCCGAAATTCGAAGTCGAATATCTCGAAAACTATTCGACATAGAATTTTTTCGATTTCATTATTGAAAACGGCGTAAAATTGTCTTTAAGAATTACTCATAAAATCGCAATGTCGAAATTTTCCCGAAATTCGAAGTCGAATATCTCGAAAACTATTCGAGATAGAAACTTTTTGATTTCGATTTTGAAATCAGCGTAAAATTTCCTATAAGAATCCATTTTAAAATGTTAAAAAATCCATAATTTTGTGACAGCGACAGACAGACCGACAGACATATAGAATTCAGTAACGAACTTTTCAAGTTCGTTGAAAATTTAATTGGCTTTGCTCCCTCAAAGTAGGTCTTCTGTTTTAATGTATCAGCACAGCATTATTGTAATTTTATAAAATACTATCTTCAATGCCTTCTCAAATACCTCTTGAATCCGTTTTTTTTCATTGTGCCAATGTTTTTCCTGAAATTTTATTTTTATTTTGAAAAAAAATTCTAAGAGGGCCAGCTCGGAAGAAAAACCATAATAGTATTTGTAGGGGTCAAAATATTAATTGTGATCATTATACCAAACCTAAATTATTACAAGCATTGTTGTCGATTATTGTGAACTTTGGCTATAATTGCGTTGATGATACCAGACTAAAGACTTTCAGAATGTTTATCATCTATAATTGGTGTTCTATTGTTTTTGAAACATTTAATTGTGGTTTGAATTTGACTGTTTTATTATTAAAAGCTTGTTTTAACATTTATTTTTGTTGTCTTAAAAAATTGGAAATATAAAACTTATTTAGCTTGAAATCAAAAGTTAGGGTTTCTTTAGATTTTGTCTATCAGTGCAAAATAATTAGTCTTGTGCCAGCCTGCACCAGTTTTTTTTTTCAACTGTTCTTAATTTTTTAAGCTTTATTATATCGTATTTGTGATCTACTAAATTTTCTTTTCTTCAAAATTTTATATTATATTTTTATTTAATGGTGATTTTGTCTAATAGATCAAGTACATGAGCATTATTTTTTGAACTTACAACTTATACTTGTACCTTGTATAAACATTGAAACATGTACTATATAAGATATTGTTTTATTAAAGTTGCGTTGGTTATCATTCATCATTTTTGGTTTTTTTCATAAAAATAGTGTTATATACATACTTGTAGTTTTTAATAAATTTTGGATCAGTGATTTATCAGATCTATTTACCATAGTCAGTATCACGATGATTATCATGATCTATTTTTATTTAGTAATAGGGCAATGTTCAGTTTATTTTTCATTAAGCTGTTGTGAATTTGTTTATGAAAGTGTTGGCGACTTTGATGACTATGTGCAGTACCTCTGCTTATTATCACATTTATTCACTTCTTAGTGTATCACCTATACGATGGAGGGATTTTTTTTGTGTTCAGTGTATGTTCATTTTTTATGTTTAGTAATTGTTTTGTTTGTTTCGATTTTGAATATTATAATTCCATTTTTAGCTAAACTACGCTGCTATTGTAGTCATAATAGCTATTGGACGATCTTTTCTAGAGATTGCACATTTATTCATGATTTGTCGAGAGCAGACGATCTTAGTCACGCCGTTTAAAATTGCAGTTTTAAAAAGTTGTCTACGACAATTTAAGACATTATTTCTATAAGCTTTAAGAGAGACAGAAATGTGGGAACAAGTCAGAAAAGTAAAGTGTGTCAACCTGTTCAAAAGGACTGCAATTGGACAATATCTGAAGACGGTTTTGCAGACGAGAATCTTTTTAATTTCCAAAACATCAAAAAATGTTTTCAAGAACCAAGAACACATTGAGTGATATCAATACATGTTGTTTCTGATTCTTTGGTTTGTTTTTTTTTAAATAATTTTAATCTGGAATTTTATCGGAGTTCTAAGATTTTTTTGTCATTGTATTTACCTCTGTATTTTAGAAGTACATAACAGGTAGTGCTACAAACTTTATTTTTTTATATATTGTTAAGTGCAATTTCAATGAGTTATGAATAAAAATAAATTATCCGTTGATGTGAATTTGTATTTATGTTTATATTTAAATAGACAACTACAGGAAATTTTGTCTGTAAAAATGTCAGTTCAGCCGATTGTAGAAACATTTAAATTGTGAAGTATTAAATTATGATTGCAATATCGTTATAAAAGGTATTTTAAAAAGCTAAGGCAGAATTTTATAAGATAATGTTGGATAGGTCTTCAAACGTAGCAACTCTAATTCCGTTTGAAGCATTAAAATGTTGCTGTGATTTTGTTGAATTTGTTTTACCAAGTTTGCCCTTTTCAGCAAAGTCGCCATCCTGCAACATGAACAAATGCACGCATGATACTTAAAAGTTATAAATCGCCGCTTACCGCATTTTATTCACTTCCTTTTCTCGTTTTTCCATGTCTGTGTCTCTCATCAACTGATATTCGCTAACATCTACGTTGATGTTGGTAATTTGCTCATCTAACTGCTGATTGCTTTTTTTCATCAAGTTTATGCGCTGTTGCAATTCCTTCACCTTGGCTTTTTTCTCCTCAATTATTTTTATATAAGATTGTTTGGCCATTTCCATTTCCGTTTCGAATGAAAATCCTTTATCAGGCGAATCTCCTCGCGCGCGACTTTTCAAGAACGCCTGAATTTCTTTCGTCATCTGGCCCAAGGATAATGTCAACATGCGTTTGGTAATTTTATAAAACTGAACTTACTTTTAAAGCCATTATGTCTTCAATGTAAGTGTGAAGGTCAGCGATTTGCATTTTTAAACGGCGGTGTTCCCACTCCATTGATAAGATATTCCTGCGAAAGGCCATGGTTTCCTTCATGGCTTTAATTTTTTTGTTGCCCCCTCTCTAAAGAATAAATTATACTGAATAAAGTTTTGGTTACAGTAAACAAAGATAGATACCAAAATTATTTTGTTAATAGTTTCAACGTCTACCCGGGGAATTAACACCGCGTCGTCAAAATCCGACATATTTCCTGTTCGCGGAACTTCCACAATGCCCTCTTTAAGGACCATTTGAATTTCTAAATCATGCATAAATTCTAGCTTTTTTTCTCTCAATTGCTCCAATTCACGCTCGAGTTTTCCTATCAGCTTCTCTTTTTCCACTAATATGTTTTCAAAGAGGTGTAAGGTCCGTTCTCCTTCTTCAATTTGCAGTTCTATTGCTCTTATCTGAAAACAGAGTTAGTAAAAATAAGCCAGCGAAGCATTTACGAGCTTACTTTCAATTCGTTCTCTATTTTAAGGCGCCTATGCTTGCATATAACTCCGTATGTAATTTCATCTACTGCTGGAGGAATGTTCACGTACATGTCCAATGCATCTAATGATTTCAAATAATCCAGACAATCGTGAGTTAAAATTAATGCTTTTTTTTGGGTAATTATTGATTTGGCTATTTCTAAGGTCAAAGTAACAGATGCCGTATTCATAGCTACTTTTGGTCGTCTCCTAATAAGCAATTTAATTATTATGGACGTAGAAATGTCGCAAATATGTTTACTTATATAATTTAATTGATTGCTCCTGTACTACTGGGGTTGCTTCTAAGAAATCACGTTTGAAGGCCCTTTCAATAACTTTTTCTTTTGATAGCAAAGATTGTATGTTGCTACGCAAACTATCAAGATTTTGTTTAAGTGAATCAATCAGTTTCTCAAGAAATCTAAACGTGCTTTCGTTGGTGATGACTGATTCGCTAAAAACGAAATATATTACACAGTTATTTGGATCAGCTGGAAATTATACTTACAATAATTTAACTTCTTCTTCGTTTAATTTAATTCTTTTTAAATTTTTAAGTCGCATGCGGCTTATCCTCAAATTTTCTTGCCTAATACCGCTATCTATCTGGATTTTTAATAAAAGGAAATAAGCCAGACGCCTGTTAAACCGCTTTATGCTTGCTCTTAAGATATTACTTATTTTTGTGTACTCCCCTTCTAACATCTTCTTGTATCTTTCACGTTCACTGTTCAAAAATTTTACATCTTCTTCATAAGCCATTACTGCACGCAAGTCTTCTTCGTTGAATTCCTCTGGTTGTTTCTCTAACTGGAAGAAGGTTATAGTAGCTTATAGTACACGAATTTATTATTACCATGCATTTAGGTTTGGGAACATCTTTTTTCAATTCGTCTTCCCATCGGACTTCCAAAACGCCATTCATCATAGCTATAAGTGCTCGTTCTCTGAAGTCGTCTGCCAGTAAAAGTAAGCGAATTCGTTCCGCCTCTGCCGCTTTTGCGTCTAATATTGCTTGTTCGCTTGGAGAAATGTACGGTGTTATTCCAACCTGTAGAATTGTGCTCTAAAAATTTGTAAGTTTTTAATGTTACACTGTTACCTCATTATCCTCTACACGAAGGATAGATTCGGGATTCTCTTCTGCGGCCCACACAGGGTCCGTAATAGTAATGTTAAATTTGTCTTCCGAAAAATAGTTCATTTCTGACAGAATATACCGCAGTCTGGCATTTCGTTCAAACACTAAATTCATTTCTCTAACTTTTTCAGCCATTACTCGTTCAAAGCGTTTATTAAAGTACTCTTTAAGGCGTTGTACCTCTACCTATTATTATTTATTGTACTAATTAAATAACAGTTTTCTGAGATATGATTACCAAACAGAAATTAGTTTGAATATGTGCTTGAAGAAAACTGCAGATTTGTTGTTGAGTGTAATGTCCACTACTTGGTGCAACAAACAAATGGGTAACCGATCCCAGGAAGGCAAGTCTGGTTTCGCCATCTACGACGTCAATTTCATTTCTTCTTTCGCTTCTTAATGTTGGTGATTTATACATAAAACGCCTTAATTCCCTGTAAAGTTAAAGTTGTTATATTTAATAACCTTTATTGTTGTTTAAGACTTTTACGTTTCTGGTTTAAGAACCCAAGGTTCAAAAATGTCGTTGCGCGCCATTAGATTTTCTAGTTTGCGGTAAACGACAATACTGTACCAATACTTTATAAGCTCTGTTTCCTCAGGGAGTAAGACATAGTTAGGGACATTAAAATTCTCAAAAATGGCATTTATCGCTTGCCCTTGCACAGACATTGGGTCCCAACAATACCCTTTAATCCATTCTGCCACTTCGTCCTGGGCGACAATCAATGCTTTTAAATAAACTTCGGTATGTTTACATAATTCCTGGGACTGCTTTATTTTTTTATTTTTTAATTCTAAATCTAAATTGAATTCTTGAAAATCAATTTTTTCATTTTCAGGACCTTTTAAGTTTTTTGTAAGTAACATTTGCAATTCTTGCTGTATGCTTTTAAATTCTTCAAGTATATCGCGACGTTCTGCAGCACTGTTTTCTTTTTCTCGCTTCTCTTGAAGTATTTTTTGCATTTGCGACCAAGTTGTGTTTTTTAGATCATCTTAAAGGAGAATGTTAAGATTTATCACTTGCTAAGAACAACGCATACAAACCTGTAGGAACAAATCCTATAGTTTCTCTTTCAAACAGGGCTGCAAACCGATCGGAATTAGTTAATTTCTTTAATTCGCGTTGCTTCTCTGCAGGCACGGCTACTCTTGTTAGCCGAGTTCCTATCAGCGTGTTGTCTCTTCCCAACGAAACGACGAAGTTGCCCAAAGGATTTACGTAGGCTTTTGCAACGCCTCCGTAGGTTCTGTAGTGGGGCATTATGATACCTTGTTTTCTGGTGAAATCTCTGTTTTGAATTATCACTAAGCCGTCGTACGCGTATGTCACCGCATGAAACTTATCTACGTGCAGTATTATCTTCTTCATTTGATGTTCTGTGTTTATTACATCCGTTAGTCTCACAACCGGATCCTGGAGTTAAACAAGCTTATGCAGATATGTCTGGTTAATTAGACTACAAGGCTGTTCAGATCAATGGTACAATGAGTTTAGTATTTTTGTCGTCAAGATAATATTTGATTTTTGAAATTGGTTTTGGTATATTTTAAAGTGTCTAGTTTCAAGTTTAATTTTAATTTAACCTTTTTTGTAATATGACCCCGATTAGAACTTTACTCGAGTTTATACTTGCCTGAGCAAGATAATAATAATTATAATTTTAGTTGCTTTATAATAGACATGGTGGTTCAGGCATGAAAATGTAATTTTTGATAGTCATTAGAACTTGCAATGCTATTTTTGCTTGGTAAATTTTTTAAATCTGTCTACAGACTGTAAATCTTGGGAAATCAATTTTATAGTGGCTTATGTGGTTCAATCGATTTGACTTTGTTCTTGTTAGGTGCTTTTCTTTTTGTTTGGAGAGAAGTGACCGAGGAGACATACTGCCAATTTTAATATTTAGATTATTGGTGAGACTCTACCGCCTTACGTGTGGGAATGGTTTACGAATTGAGGGGTTAAGGTTTTTATAAGTTTGCTCGCACTGTCTGGTTGTCACACACTATCTCTGATAAGGGGTGATGTGATGACCTGAATATTACCCTTTATTCGAGTGAACGCAGGTACTCGATTATTTTTAGTACCCGCCAGGTATCTTGAGTCCAGGATTGAACCCAGGTTGTCCCGCAACCTTTTGGCGCTACATGCTTAGATTACTAGTTGAAGTAAATAAACATCATCAAAGATGAATCTAAGCAAACTAGGAATAATATATCATAAATAATATAAATATGTGGATTTGCTTAATAATAGTAAAGAGAGAAAAAAAGAGCATTGAATTTGTCGTTTCTTTTTGATTTCACTACCTTTTTCTTCAATGTGGTTTGATTTCTAGTTTATATTTTCAACGAACTATATAAAGTTCTGCTTTATCTGAATTCTATATGTCGTCGTTCAGGTTTCTTAATGTGATCTGTCGCTAGTTCATTTTCAAACTAATTATGGATTTTTATATTAATTTTAAAAATGGATTTCTTATAGGAAAAATTTATACTGCTGATTTCATAAATCGAAATCATAAATAGAAAATGCTCGTCTATCTCGAATAGTTTTCACCAGATATTCGACTCTGGCAATCTGATGCCGGAAAATTTGAATTCGATTTTATGTAATTTTAAAGGAAATTTTACGCTGATTTCAATAATGAAATCGAGAACATTCTATCACTATTAGTTTCTGATTATTTTGGATATTTTCGATCATTTACTAATTTAAATGTGATTCTTATAGGAAAATTTTACGCTGAATTCGAGAACCATTTGTTATAGGAGATAAAATTCTGACTGTCGAACATATTTTCCAGATATGACGTATATATTTTATTATCTATTAATCGTTCGTTCTGGGATAAATGCTTACAGATCCGATCAGTGCATGTGAACTGCTCACATTTTTAAATTTGGAAAGTATCCAGTATTTATTTTACTGTTAATTTTTCGATGGCTGTTGTTTAAGGCCTGCTACGAAGTATTTCCGAAAAATCGCAAGACAGGAAAGTAGATTTTAAAGAAAAAAAACTATTAATAACACCTACAGGACAGATAACCTCCGAGAAGTGCATTAGGGTTTTGCCCGCGATTTAGTTTGGTTAGGCAACTAAACTTACAAAAACAGCCGTGTTTAGGAAATAAAATAGAAACTGGTAGTTTGTTAGACATAAATAGGAGAATAAGGAAATGGAGGAAGGCGTTTTTCGAATCCAAGAAAAATAGCTGAAACATTAAATCACAAAAGTGTGATGGAAAATTAGGTAGAATTCTGGAAATGATGACAAATATAATACAACAGTTGAGGAAAGGCACAGGAAAACAATACTGAAATTAAAATATTTAGAGAGGAAAATAATTATATACGAAAGGAATGCAAAACATTGAAATAGGAAAATGAAGCTATAAAAAAGACTTAAATACTATAAATAAAAGAAATGAGAAAAAGGAATGACAAAACAACTTTGTGATAACTGGTTTGAAAATAGACACGAATAATAGAGAAAAACTGAAGATAGGAATATAAAACTTTTTGGAGAAACATTTAAACGAACATGTTTAATTTACATGGAAAATAAAGATGATAAATTAAAAGTTATGAACAACAAAAGTAAATTAAGAAATTTAAATGAAGATTCATTAGGAAAAGGCAAGGGAAAAATAAGACATCAAAAATTAATTATTGATGGATTAAAATAATATGTTAGAGCAGAAACAATAAAATTCAAGCAACAACCAGAGAAGAAATTAAATACGAGTAGAGTGTAATTTCAGAGAGATTATGTTATATAAGAATAAAAGGAAAGTTCAGAAAATAACTATAGTGAATGTGCACGCACTCTCAGAATAAAGGACAGAATTAAAAATCACCTTTTATGAATAATAATAAATAATAATAAAAATTACAAAAATACAGAATTAATAGTATACCTAAATAAGATATAAAAATTGCTCCACGGGATTTTAACGCGAGGTAGGAATAGAAGAGGTTTAGAAAAATATAACGAGAGGGAAAAATAAAAATGATATTAATAGCGAAAATGGGAAAAAACTGTTTAACCTAGTCTTAGAAAACATTATCAGCGCAATCGCTTTACATGTCAAAGGGTTAATTTATCACAGTAAGATTGATGCTTTTGCAAGTCGACATTGTGCTACTGACACGAACAACAAATGAGTTAGAAAAGTTTTCTAACCATTGGAAGGGAAAGTGAAAGAATGTGGAATGCTTATTAGTAAAGAAACGAGAATAATAGGAAATTCTTCAATAAACACAATTAGGCTAGAAAGGAAGGACACCAAAGAATATCACTTCGAAAAAGTTGAACAATACGAATATTCAGGAGTAACAATTACGAATAAAAATGCTATAAAAATACGAATATATCCAACTGTAATACGAGCATTGGCATTATATATATAGTTGTGGGACATGGGCTCTAAATAAGAAAAATGCTGCTAAAATTGATATTTGGAAAGATTTTAAAAAACATACTGGGAGGAATTAAAGACACTGAAGGGGAAGGATAAATAAAGAAATAATGGATATCTATTAGAATGCCAAAATTTCACAAGTAGTAAAAACTTAGAGTGAGATGGCACGGCTATGTCTATCGAATGCCAGAAAATGGTATTCCAAAGAAAGCATTTTTAAAGGGAAGAAAACCAAGAGAACGTTCGAAGGAAAAGTAGCTGGAAGTAGTAGAGGAAGATATCAAGCAGGTCCCGAACTGAGAAATTAAAGGTAGAAATAGAGAACGTTGGAAAATATTAATCAATAAAATTGAAGCCATGAGCTTATAAGTATTGTAGAACCGTACTATGTGTATTACTTGGTTTCTGTCTTTTAATATTCATAATTATTTTCTTTAACTAGATTTTTTGTTTTCATCAATTTAAATTTTTAAGATTTTCTCACCTAACCTTTTTGAAGATTATCTCTATTTATTTGCTTTTCATTCAATTGTTTTGCCTGTTGCTTTTTAGTAAACACAATCTTTTTTCGTCTATTGTAATATTTTGTTATTGCCACATGCAATTTTCTGTTTTCCAATCCCATGTTTTGATTATCTTTTTTGTATTTTATTCTCCCATAACTAAATGAACTGCCATGAAATAAATATTTGGCAGGCCATTTACAAGTAAATAATTCGCAAGAAGCTGTAAATATGTTTACAAGAAGAAAGAAGAAATGTTTATTCTGTCACGTGATTTCTTTGATAATTCCTCAGCTGTTACTCTTGTGCGGAATCAGTCATTTTAAGTGTGCGTAAAATACAAGCCTTGTATTCTCTAATTTATTACTAATGATAAAAATAATATTTACAATTTCTGTTACATCTGAATTATTGAGAAACTCCTTGTATAATTTGTAATGTTCAGATTTGAACAGCTTTGTAAAATAAATACATACTTACACCTCGTTTTGTGGTAAGTTCATGAATGTACTTTGTGGTCAGTGGTATTGCATAGAACACTCTGTCTCTATTTTCTTCTATTGTTGCGTAGAGTTTGGAATACAATTGTATACTGCTTTCGAATTCGTATTCTTTTGTTTCTACACCATATTTACCCCTGGTGGCACAGAAGCGCACCAGCTTATTGCCGGCGATAAAGCAATCGGAGGTAACATAAATGGCGAAGAGCCTCATACACGTGCGCGATGCAATTAGTATGTAGTCGCATATTTGATGCTGTGCTTGAATTATTTTTATAATTTCCATTTTGGTACCTGGTATTCCCTGAAATTGTTTTATATGTTACGGAAATATCTAAGTGGCCACTAAAACAGACTAACTTCGATTATGAAGAATTCCCCAATGTCTGTATTAGCAGCTACTATTAATTTTCCAACTTCTGTGAAATAGATGCTATTTAAAGAATTTTTTGAGAGATTGAATGAGGTCATCGAGGTGATGGCGTTTGGATTATATATTGATAATAGTTCTAGTACTCCATTGTCATAAGCGACGCCAACATAGGGATATTCTGGATTTTCTTTTATAGCCAAAACTCGGCTATTTAACCGTTTGAAGCATTTCTAAGAAAGAAGGATAGGTGAATATAACCATGAATAACTGTCAATGGAGTAAAAGAGTAATATAAACAGTTTGAACGGCAAAAAAATATTTTCACCATTTCTCCGCTGGTCAGTTCCCATGCGGTAACCTCCCTATTATGTTGCAACGTAACGAAATACTCTCCAGCTGGATAGATCAAGCACAGGTCATTAAATTTGCTTTGGTACTGCTTGATGAATGTAAAGCTATTTTCCGCAAAATTATATTGCATGATTTCTCCATCTTCCGAGATGCCAATTAGCGTATCTCGGTAATTTGATAAGATTTTCTTCATGGGTAGAGGGGGAGTAACGGTCCATTTGCACACCCATTCGGCAGATTTTCTGAAATGCTGAAACAACATTCGGTCTACGTCCTACAAATAGACAAAATGCTACCTTTATTGTGCCGTCCGGTCCCGCTATTGTTAATCCTCCTCTGTACCACGCAAACGAGGTGAGCTTATTGCCTCCGCCTTCCCATTGAATAACTCTGGCTAAATTACGTTTATGGCTTTCCTCTAAGGCGCACTTGCGGCTTTCCTGCAACGGCACGCTTAAATTCGGCTGGCTCGCGGCTTTCCATAAATTTACATGAAAATGCAACCGAAAACGGCTAATTTGAAGCATGCATTTTTAACAACCTTCATTACATTTAAAGTCGCGCCAAAGAATAGCACGCGGTTTATTTATTGCTTTGCGAGTTTAAGGTGCTCATAAAAGTAATGGCCTTACAGCATATGCGTGTCCCAATGTGTCCAGCACGAAGAAAGTACCGTCGGGGGTCCATAAAACGTCCGTGAAGACTCCCGAATCCTCCGGCACGGCGAGCCTGTGCGGCATAAACATGCACACTTTACCGCACACTGACACATCCCAGAAATTTAACTCCTTGTGGCCGGTTTGAGTTGCGCGAAGTACACGGGGGTACTTAGGTTACTTCTGAAAATTTGAAACGGCAGTCATATTGTTGCTAGGTTTACGTTCGAAAATGTGTATTACTTTGTACCAGCACAGGTGGTTCAGCGATACGAAAAAGCTACCGTGGCTATTTTTGCAGTTTAATTTTTTTTATCATAATGTTAGTTTTGTTTCCCGCTGATTACAAATAAACTTTTTAATCTTTCTTTTTTTAAAAAATAAAAATCATAATTTACGGATAGTAAATTAAAATTTGAATGTTTTTTAATAACTAATATACATAAACGCTCTCTAAGACACTTATTGCTTAAAAATGAAAACTTTGTTGTAGCAAAGTATATTATAATCATATAAATCAGAAAAGAAATGTGTTATAAACGTGGGTAAAATGTGTAAAACTGTATTTAATATCAACTTTATAAAGATTAATAATTCAAATAAAAATTCTTTAACCCAAACATTTGATAACGATCCTACAAAAGTTTTTATTTACTTTCGAAGTTTTTATTTACGATACACATCTTTTTAGAATACATATATCAAGGTTGGTAGATTGTTAATGCAATCTACAGGGCGCCAAAAACAATTTTTAAAAATGAAAGAAATTTTATTTGTTTTCACTGATACCTAAGCTGCTCACGTATTGATGACTTTTAGTGCTGTCGTCAATGAGCCTTACATTAAATTATTTTTTTGTCAGTGATGAAATTAACACAAATTAAACCCTACGTATTTTTATCTGTTGTTTCTTGTCTTTGAGAATTTATTATTATGTAATATACGCAATGTTTGATTTTAAACAAAAATTTGGGGTCCGCTGCGTGATTGTTTATTTATGCAATATTTATTAATGGTTTAATGATAAAAAAGAACCAAACCTTTTACTTTTCCGATTTTTGTTGTTTTCCGATTTGTATTAATGGAAAATATTAAAATACTGCTGACTGGTGTACTTATTAATTAGTGACTAAAGATATTCAAATGATATTTACTAAAAACGATGAGTAAAGTAGTAATTTATGGAATTAAATTTTATAAATTTTATCAAAACCGTGGGAAAACGACATAAAAGGGTTGATTTTATTGGAAATTTCTATAGCTACTACTTAATAATGGTTTTTGTAATAGAATATTAAATATCGCGTTAATTTGATAATTGTAATATTTTTGTCATTCTCAAAAAAAAAGTTAATAACTTGTGATACTATACGATGATGTAGCTAACCGTATAGTGGTGACCTTGCAGGATTTTTTGAGTTTTATAGCAAAAATTCTATTTATGAATTTACTGAAACTGCCGTGGGGTTTTTCTGATATTCATAAGTTGTTAATGAATTTTCTGTTTTTTTTTCTTTCGTGATTACCAATTTATTTATATTAAATTTGTTATTTTACTTGGAATCGATATTTCTTAGATTTTAAATTTATTTGAAAAATCCTAAGTTATGAAAATTGATATGGCCGGGCTAATATAGTAGCTTTAAAAACTCAGTTGTTAACTTTTGCATTTCTTCCAAAGACAGAAATTAAATTTTTTTAAGAGTTAATTCATATTACAGCAATAACTTTAAAACAAGTTATTAAAACATATTAGGAGCGTTATGCAAGTACTTTTATAGTTGACATAGAACTTTTTTTATTAGTGTAATTTATGCTTTTAATCGATTTCCTTAAGGTTCAAATTAATTTTTCAAATTGATATGTATATAGCTTTCTCAAGTAGACGATTTTACAAATCAAATCTCCTTCAAAGTAGTTCCTATGGGTAGCTATATATCGATAGAGGCATTTCTTCTATTGTTCATAACAGTTTGGAAAGGCTTAGATTCGTCGATGCATCATGTTGTTCGTTTTTAGGCTGTTAGACCGTGGCCGGAGTTTGGAAACTCTTGACGTTCGTCCACAACTGCGGGGTACATTTTAGAAGAAAATCCTCTAAAAATTTAGTTACTTTGGATGTGAATATCCTTGGTTAACAAGGTACCTGGGTTAAAGCCCTTAACTTTTCTTTTTAGGAAGTCCTGGCGTTGGAAATTGGTGTGCCTTTCAGACACTTCCAGACTTGCGGAAGCTTATTGATGACGCAGGTGTTCAGGGGATCTTGAACGTACCAAGGGTGGTGGTGATGTCGTTGTTGCAGGACATCAATCCGCAACTATCTTTAGGAAATTTGTGACGATCTAGGTAATCGCTATGATCTTTCGGAAAAATTCCAGGAACGTGGTGGGGTTATGTTCTGGAAGCACTGGTGTTTGGGTTGTGATGGAAGATGCTGCGGTGAGCGCCGAGGAGCTAATTGGAGTCGCTAGTATCGGCAGAAGCTGAACACCTCTGACGTCGCTGCGGCATAGCTGGCTAACGGAAGACGAGACATTCCTGGACGCTGCGCACATGAAAAATGGCCTCGCCTTTGTCACTTTGCTTAAGTTCCAAAAACACAAATGGCACCGGTTGTCGTTGAGGGAGGGGGACATCCTCACCCTTTTCACTGTGAGGATGGGAATATCATGATGAGCTCTTGCTTTATCTTGCTGTTATTTGACACTTGTTGTTATTCAGACATCACAAATTATTTGATGTAATGGTAAAGATAGAGATTCCGTGCGCTACATTCTTGTCAATCTTTCTTTCACGAATAGTCTTTCTTACTAAAGGCCAGGCCCTCTTTTCCCGCGGGATAATGAGAGGGATTCGTTCCCGAAGGGAACGTTTATTGAAGCTGATATGTTTGGACGGGGCCTGTTGGCCGGAGACGGTGGATATTTTGGCGTCGTTTTCACGCTCGCTCAAAATCTCGAAAACGTTAGCTAAAGCGGTCGGCGTTGGGAGAAGGCGGAAATATTCTTACTTGGCTTGGAGGCTGACACAGCAGCGCTTACGGGCAGGTTTCAATTCCTGTTCCTTGCTGGGGCTGGATTGGGTGGGGTTGACATGTTCCAAATATTTATCCGGCAGGGTAGAGGCAATCACTATTACTATCAAACATATTGTTCAAGTCATGCACTAATCACAACCAGCCGACACATGTACCGTCTGGAAATCACTCAGTTTAAGTTACTGTTGTTAACGTTCACTTTATTGACGAAATTAAAGGTCAGCCGTTTAGGCTGACTCCGTATGGTGGAGCTACCGTGGTCTTGTACACTTTCGTATAGGAGTTGGTGTCGTCACAGCTGGGGTCGAACTGACGTTGTAGGTTGTTAGCGAAAGCCTCAACTTTGTCCTGGTTAGTGTAGACGATGCCATGTTTCTCGTAGATAGAAAGTGGCAGAGATGATTGGTTGTGGAGACCGTTGACCATCCTACAGAGACTGTTGTTGGCCACGATGAGAGCCTTTAGTTTGTTCTTCCAGGTGGCGTTAGGGTGCTTCGCGACGGCGATTTTGACTTTTGTTGCGGTCTTATGGTATTTTGGTTTATCTGCAGGGTTCAGGAATTATAGTGCGTGTTATCGCGGTCTGTTCTTCTTGCAAATCCGCTTCGGAGGTAGCAGTTTTCTTTTATTTCTGAGGCGAACGGAGCTAGTGGCGAAGTGGGCGGAGGCAGTGAGATAGTCTAATGCCTCCTCCAGGTTTCATGGTCTTCCACAGGTGGCGGGTGAAGGCTGGTTATGAGACTCTGGGGTGGAAGGAATTATCGTACACTCAGATTTCCAAGGTGAACAGAACCGGACTGTAGTCATTGTTCAGCTAGTTGACGTAATTTATTGTCTGATCCATGGGAACGTCCTTGAAGATAGCGATGTCAACGACGTCCGTGCGACCGGTGAAATTATAGTGGGTGGGTTTAGGGGATCTCACTATCACGAGGTTTAGGTCCTTCGGGAGAAAGAGACGCTTGTATGACTGGAATTTATAGGCGGAAACTAGTCTAAGAACTCCATAGTCTGTCGTGTGGAAGCAGATGGCGGTAACGTCTAGATGCTCGGTGAGCCGGGAACGAAGCTTGGTAGTGTTCTAGACAGGACTTAGACTGTTGTTTTATCCTTCCTGGCTAGTTTTCAATCTATGCGGTGGCAGGTATAATTTAGAAGTCTGACCGTATCTTCTTATCTTTCAGGCCATTAGAGATCCAAAAGGCAAGTCGAATATGGATAGGCTGAATGGGCTGCTTATCCATATAGTGGCTTAAGGAGGGTGGCGATCTCGTCAGCGTGACGCATTAGACCTCCAATGTCCCCAGGGTTGGTGGCATCCTCCAGGGATCTGACAATGAGTAGTTTGGGGAGGAACTCTATGAGTTTAGCCAGTTTAAGCTTCTGGAGGAAACTGAAGATGGATTCCCAGCCTAAAAGGAGTTCTAGGGTTTAGCGACGCTGGCAGTTGCCGTCTCTTTATGGGGGACTGTTCCTTGGGGGGCTACTGGCTGGGAGGCTGTTGGTCGAGCGGTTGCTATTTGGGTGAAGGTCTGGGGGTGGCGTGTTTTCCACTGACCATTTGGGCATAGGAGTGATTCTGGGTGACTGTAGAGGTTAGAGATGTTAGTTGGTCTGGACCTGCAGGACGAGGTGCAGCTTGCGTGATAGGAGTTGTTTTCGGAAGGCGGGAAATTCTTGTAGCTATCAGAGTGGGAACCAGCACAGTTGGCGCTCTTTAACTCAGCTTGTGAAATGGTGCTCGCCCGCGCACTTAACGCAGAGAGGTCTGGCGTGACAGTAGCGTTCGGCGTGGCCGAACATCGGTGGCACTATTCGATCGTCTTGTTTTTCCCAGCTACTCCACGGTTATGACTACGTTCACTACGTGGTAGAGGTTGTATAGTTTACGACCTCTTCTCTCGACTTATACAAACACCAATGATACCATCGGGTGTTTTATTCGCCAGATAGAAAGCTCCGGATATCCTTTGATCTTCCCTTGGAGGGTCAGTGGCACTCCGCGGGGGATGACTCGTAACGAAGAAGATATATATGCTAAGTTATTTAACTGGTTTCCAACACGCGGTTGATAACCTCTGTGGAGTTGTCAGATTTTTGTAAGCCGAAGTAGTTAATTAGAGCAAAATTTATCGCAGATGAGAAGTCGTTTATGGCTCGAACGTTTTAAACCGAAAAAAGTTAGCGTTTGGTGCAAAAAATTTAAAGATGGATGAACGGCGTTGAGTAATGATCCGGAGAAGAAAAGAGGTAGTCCAAGTACCTCACGGATAACAACTGCACAATTGTCGAACGTTTGATTAGAGAAGATCGTCGCATTAAAGTTTCGTGAAATTGCTGAAATGACTGACATTCCCAAGAGTTATGTTTATGAAATTATATGTGTACTAAACTTATGCAAAGTTTTAGCTCACTGAGTGCCGAAAATGCTCTCCGATGAACAAAAAATCAATTAAATGAGTTCTTCACTTCAAAATCTCACCTGATACCAACAGGAAGAGGATTCTTTCATTGAAAGCATCATTACCGGAGATGAAAGCTGGATTTATGAGTCCACTCCAGAGACGAAACAACAGTCTATGATATGGAAACGTCCAGCTTCTTCAGTTCCAAAAAACAAAAAAATTCAAAATTCAACTATCTGTTTGCAAAACCATGGCCACCGTGTTCTGGAATAGTGAAGGGCCTACTGCTGTGTGAATTCCTTGAACCGCGCACAATTATCAAAAGCGACAGATACTGCGAAACTCTCCAGAAATTGCATACAGTCATTAGCAGGAAAAGGCCGGGACTATTACGTGAAGGAATTAAATTTTGCACGATGGCGCAAGACCTTGCACGTCAAATCAAACCAAACTGTGTAGTCCAGATTCAGCCCCTTCGGATTTTTATTTGTTCGGGCCTTTAAAAAAAATTTTGACGGGGAAACGCTTTGCAGATCAGAAGGAATTGCAAGACACTGCTGTGAACTACTTTAAGCAACTTGACAACCAGCAGTATCGTAAAGGGATGTTCAAACTACTGCCACGCTGGGATAAATGTCTCGGAGTTCATGGAGATTATGTCGTATAAACAAAAAAAGTGTGTAGTTTTTTGTGGAACGTATCACATATTTTCTTTAAATATAAATGTTAGTGTAATTTGGCTTGTACCTTTAAAATCGGACCCCTCGTATTATACAACGGCATCTTATTGGCTGGACGTCGGTGACTCTTTTTTTTTTTTTTACGATGGTGCATTCCTCTTCACTGGAGGAATTATCGTTGGGATTTGCGATATTAGGGATTATTTCGCTTACCTCGTTCACATTGGCGGTCGTGTCTTGCTTATCAGTTATTTTCGCGACATTGAGCGACAAGGGCGAATTATTCGGCGTGAATGAGCTTTCTGGGGGCAAAGCAGTAAATTCCATTGGGACTGGAGTCTTCTGGATGGTTAATTCCGACTGGAGTTTTTCTTTGGGGGCTGACTCGTGTGGCACTACGCGCACGGTGTTGTGCCGACGGTGATTCTTTCGCTGCAGCAGGCGAATGAGGGAGACTATGTTGTCCACGTTGTGAACCTTTACCAGGACTTGAGCGCAGTCCTCCATTGTGGCTGTGCCCAGGTACTCGCATTATTGGCGCTCAGGTCTTTACATTAAATTAATTAATGTCCGGTATCGTGCAAATTACCAAGCAGCGCTATGCACTATGCAGCGCACATGGTTGAACATATCCGGCCGCTTGACCACTCGCTCGCAAATGTCTGTAAGTTACGGTAACTTTATCTTTGTTTTTATTGATGTGATTGGGTTCAGCTTCTAACCTCCCTAACTCTTTTGTGACCTGACACGGATGATGGTTGGTTTGTGTTAGATTGCCTTCGTATCGCATACGGGGGAATCGGGATCTTTGGGCATTTATTGTGGTTGCCTCTGCCAATGTCGTAATTGTACAGGCCACGGATGTATAGATTTTCGTAGTCTTCAACGATGTTATAGTGCTGTTCAGAGCTCTGGGAGATAAACTCCAGATAATCAGTAACTCTATGTCTTGATGCAGAGTAATGTTCCTCTCGTACCAAGGAGCGTTAAACATGGTTCTAAGTGCCCGATACTGGACTATTTCAAGCTTTTGCACGTGGGTTTTGGCGGCGTACTCCCACACCGACGTCGCGTACATTATTATGGGTCGAACGATGCTATTATACAGTCATCTTGTTGCGCAAAGACATCTGACTTCGGGGATGGAACATGAAATTCAGGGCTTGCCGGGCTGCCTGCTCTTTGCTTACGGCTTTCGTCACGTAGGACTTCCGGGTAAGTTTGGAGTCCATAATCACCCTAAGGTACTTTGCCTCTGCTTTCCAGGGTATCTCCCGGTTGAAGATCCTGAGTGGTGTCAGGTGGTTACACCGAGCGAGTTTTTATCTTGGTGGAGAATATGATCGCCCTGCTCTTCTCGGCGTAGATTCGTTATGCTTCACCTGTGGCACCAGTCTTCGAGTATCTTGAGGTGTTCCTGGAATCACTACATTATCACATGAGGACGCAGTGAGCTGGTCAGTACCGCCGTGTTGTCTGCATATTGGGTCATCGACGTTGAGGGCGTTATGGCATGTCCCGTATGTAAATGTTGAAGAGCGTCAGGACAGCTTTGAGAGACGTTTGATTCGGAGACGCCTCTCGGATGACTTCACCTCGCTGAACTTGATTTGGAGCTTTTGTCCGGACAGGAAGAACCGGATCAGTTGTTGGCATGGAGATGTTTGCTGAAGCCATGTTGTAGATGAGCCCATTGTGCCACACCTTGTCGAAGACCTTAGCCACCTCAAATAAGGCTGCACCGGTGACTTCTCTTTTTGTAAGTTACTGTGCCATGCACTTTAGCTTTTTATATTTGTTTGCCTGTGTTAGGGATAGTGGTGGGCGATTGTCGTTGACGTCATATATTTGTTGCTTACGCAACCAGTTTGGCTGCGACGTAAATTGGCTCGTTGCAGATATTTTGGTACTTGCTGACATTCTATTTCTTACTGTATAGAGGTTTTTTTTACCGTTTTAAACTCCGACTACGGTTTAACAGTCTGAGAGTGAACAACGCGATGAATCAAAACACGTTCGTGAAAATTTTTGTATTTACTTTAATTTTGTCGGTTATGTCCTTTTGGTATTATTCAAAATACCAAAATGACGCACCGTCAAATAGTTTTTTTAGCCGAAGGATTCAAAAAGAAGTTACACGGACCGAGATCCGGCACACAATTTTCTCATGTCCAATCCCTGGACGATAAACCGGTTCAAATATAATTTATTACTAATTATTCTCAACGCTAATCTACGATTTAACATCATATTTTTTTTCTCTTCACATTATCGTCCGTTTTTGAAGTTCTTCCTTTGTGAAGTTCATCTTCACTTATTTTCGGCCCTTTAAAAAGGCCTTGTGCCATGTAAAGATTTATGGTCGGGATAGAGTAACTTGTAACTTTCGTAAGTCACAGTAGCGGATTTGCTAAGCTTTGTACAAAATTTGATAGCGCAGCGTTGCTCAAACATTTGCCGGTTCATTTTCGTAACGCACGCACCTCACAAATTCACTTCGGCGCTTGTTACAATCATGTATTAATTGTAAGAAGTTCTATTTTGTACCGAAGCTAGGTCAAGGGTTATTCTAGGAAGCAGCGATGGGGTTCACGCGCAGTATTGCCAGTTTTTTTTATTTTTCTGCCAAACTTCGTATGTGAATATAAAAATTATTTTATCTAACCCAATTACATTTTAAAAATGTTTCAAAAATTATTCCAATAAATTATAATTGAAATAAATATATTATACTTTTTTGAAGAAAAATATATTGTAATAAAGAAAATAGGTGAAATCGATTAAAAGTTAGGTATTTTTACAATTATTATTTCCTGCCATTCATGATGTAATATTTCTAAAACGTTCCCAAAAAAGTAATTATAAAATCGAACGAGACTATCATCATCTGAGGGCAAGGAATGAGGAATACTTATCTAAAGGAAAGCGATTGAAAGCGAATGAAAAAGAATCATCACAGTTTAAAGAAATTGGCATTTGAAATAAATTCTCTTGTTTCCCTTAGTCAACCTTTGTAATCTCAAATAAAATCTATTTACATACATATACAATTTAAATGGGCATATTGTATTTCAATCATTTAAAATGCTTGGGGGTACCAATGTTTAGTGTAAATGATTACGCTATTTTCATTATGTGTAAAAATATATTTTATAAAGAAATATAGACATTTAGTCTATAATATGTTCGATACCTAATAATAAATAATAAATTAACTAATTTTGAGGCATATATATTTTTAATTGTATTTTATGGGAAATCTCTTGAAGGTTAAAATTTCTTATATGTGCAATCTGATCGTGCAATTTGTTGTTAAATGACTCACGATTTAATAATCTACTTATATTTAAATACAAGTTGTTCATATTAATTCCCTACCATTAAAGTTATATCATAAAATTTCAAAAAAATTGGCATATTGTGAGACGGTCCTTGTACCGAGTTTTAAAAATTGCAATTATTAATATAATAGAAATTTGCCAGAACTTCCTTAATCCAATTTTTGATAAACAACTTTACGAGTATATCTTCCAATTCGCGATCTGCATTTTTTTACAGACCAAACTTGAAAAGTTTTAAGTGATTTGATTACCTATTGATTTTTGTTGTTATTTGTCTTTGAGAAGTTAATTGAATTATACCGAGAAGAGTTTTATTAAGTATGTTCGGACGAAGCAGAAATTAAAATATGAAGTTGGAAAGGGTTTGTCCATATATTTTATTGAGAATATAGTGAATTACTCTATTCTGATATTAGTTTATTTTCCGAGTAGCTATGATTGTAAATTTGATGACAGGATTGGGTGCTTTGTTAAGGCGATAGAATGAATCTTAAGGATTTTTAGAACATTTTCATATACTGAATTGTGTTAATTATATATAATAATTATGGAGGTCCAGACTTATGGGTATTTTTGAGGCAGCAGCGCATTTCTCTTGAAATTCGTATTTATTACATGTGGTTTTGTCGGATCTTTATAGTTTTAACAAATCGTGCTGAATTATGAAGTTTTAATGTTTTGCTTTAGTATGTCAAGATAAATTCTTAAGTAATCACAAAAGTCCAAATAGTACATTTCATTCGAAACTTGATATTGCTAAGTCAAATTTTCTATAATAGCGTCTAGAATTTAGTAAGACTCATGTTTTTAAGCATTCTTCAATTTTTGAATAATTATTATGGACATTTGCATTTGCATATCTTTTTCTAAATCTACGAGGTGCATTCAAGTTCACCTCCGATTTTTTTTCTCACAAACTAATCATACGAAAACTTTGAAACTTGTGTCACTTCTCGACGTAATCTCTACACATTTTTCACAACGTCGACGCCATGATTCCATGGCCGCTGCGACTTTATGAGTCTTCTTTGACAACTGGAAAATCGCTGATGTAATAGCGGCACGACTAGTGAATTTGCTACCACGGACAGTGTCTTTCATCGTTGGAAACAGCCAAATGTCGCTAGGAGCCAGGTTAGGTGAGTAGGGAGCACGAAAAATCACTTGTCACAAAGAAACTACTGCGTCGTGTTCGCCTGACGTGCTGGTATGCTGTCTTAGTGGCAGGTCTTCATGTAGGATTGTGTGCACAGATCGTACGGAAATGCCAACTTTGGAGGCGATGTGTACCACACTCATTCGGCGATCCTCCAAAACAAGTTTCTCTACTCGATTGATCATGTCGTCAGACCGGCTAGTGCGAGACCGAGATTGTCACACGACGTTCTGCCTTTTTTAAACTGTCGCACTCACAAATGTACATTAAACATACTCATAACACCATCGCCACATGTTTGGCTCAACTGGCCATGAATTTCAAATCGGTGTCACATCACGCAAATGGAGAAAACGAATGATTACACTTTGTTCTTAAAATGAAAACATCACCATTTTAAGTATCAAAACAGTCCTTACTCTCGCCGCTGCTGCTAGAGTGCTGTGTGTCGTACACTGCGGCCATCTCTGTCACGCATTCACAAAGAGTGCGCGCGTATTTTGAAATAAACCGCAGTTTCTATCTGTTCCCAGTCCTGAGAAAAAATTCGGAATAAAATTATGTTTATTAAAGATGCCACCACTTCATTTTCCCCGTCTTTCAAATTTCTTGCAAAATTTTATTTCTGCAATTGATTGCCAATAATATTAGAAACCATAAAGTAGCTTAAAATAAACACCCAAAAAAATTTAAACATATTATAATACCATTTAAAACAGCTGTGTTTCTGCAGGATGTTTTGAATTGCTCTTCTTAATTTATCTAAATTAAGTGGATTAATGATATCTATTTTTGTTGACTAAACGCCGGAAAGCGTATTTTTAGTTTCCCATTTTTGGGAACTAGTAGTACAAATATTGTACAATTCTAAAACGGAATTAAAAACATAACTGCATCAATACAAGTTTTCATAGCGTGCAAGTTACAGAGATTAAGTTGATGACAAGCACAGGGAGAATGTACTGCCAAAAAAATTTTCTTCAACATGAAGAGTACCTTTATAAAGCTCCTTTATATTCGACATGTTGTCGACATGTGGACAAGTCAATCAACGTTTGAGATTTTGTGTTTTTTAAGAGTACTTAGAATTTGAAAACATTGTTTTTTATTTTACATTTTCCAGTATCATTCACTTGCAAAAAACGCAATAACAATTCTATCTCTTCAATAGTCTGAATCTGGAGTTGCCTATTATGGGGAACTATTATTATTATTATTATATTTGATGTTTCTTCTTCCAGAACTGTTATTGTTACTTTATCTGTCGTGGAGATGATATCACAATAAAACTTAAATCGGCTACGTGCTAGTTGTGATTGTCTTACACTATCCAAATGTTTTTTAATAAAGGGTCATTTATGAGTCATTATGAATTTTAAAAATTGTCAAGAATAGGATCACTTAATAAATGTGTTTTGCTTTTCAATGCTAAACATCTTTTTTGTAAAAATAAATTAATGTTAAAGTTCCATGTAATATATCCTTTCATTTGTGTTTCTAGTTATACAATTTTGAAGATAAACATTTACAGCTGTTGGGATGTCAAGTTGGATTTTTTAATTCCGCCATTCCATGTAATACGTTTTGATATTTTGGAATTTTTCTTCATATTTACGTTGATATTTACTTCTGGATTTGTTGAATGTTATTACTTCCCTTTTTGAAATGCAATGTATTCCTAGACGACAATCGAATCGTACATTCTGGAGCAGCACAAGATAATTCAGTGTATCCAGGTGTCGAGAATTTTATTACCCTTTAACTTTGTCATTTTTAATAATCGGGAACAGTACCGTTAGCATTTAGTGTAGGAGCAGACATGCGCACAAGGGACCTCCAGGGTAATAAAATCCTCGACATCTGGAAACACTACAAGATATGCCATTTTAGTGCACATCATGGCATGTAGTGATGAACACCGTGCATTTGCGTGGGAAATTTATTTTAAAAATGTTGATTTTGTGATTGTGGCGCAGCTATTTCATAAGCATTTTCAAACAGATATTTTACTTTCATTATTTTCCATGTGTAAATAGATCAAGTAAATAGATGAATAAAAGCAGCTAAGTTACAGATTAGTAAATCATCCATATGGCTGTTATCTGCGTGATTTGATGTTTTGACAAACATTTCTGCACAAGATGTGATAGCGTTGCCCAAAGCTGTGGCTATTTCTGAATCGTTTGTACCAGGCCTTTGATGGTGCTTCACTTATTGTATCTTCATCATAAGCCTTTTGAATAATCCAATTGGTTTCTGCAGAAAAATGTTCCAGATTTGCACAAAATTTGATGCAAAATCGCTAGTCTACTCGCTCAGTTATTGTAAATGCAGCGATCACACTACATTTACACATATACACTTACTGAGGTTACTTCAAAGTGACCTAGATACTAAAGTCATTCTCATTTACGCATGCGCATTACGATATATGCATATGTGTAGATAATGGGATGTAAACAATAATAATTAACGTTCTTCCTTATCAATAGGAACTATTTTTAATGATTAGCTATGGGCCACTTTCTAACGTGAAGCGTAATACAAAAACTCAAATACAACTTGACCCTATTTTGAATCCACCTGGACACCAAGCAAATATATAACGATTTTATACGGCAGCACGTTTATTATGTAGCGACATTACGGTTCCAGACCTGCTCTGGGCAGCAGCTGTGAGGGTCTACTACAGCAAAAATAATGTGTTTCATATGTTTCCTCAGATAAATTGCTTGTTACAAATAGCAACAACTAGAAATGTTCTAAAAGAACGGCTATACACTTGATATTTTTGTTATTACATGAAAAGAAGTAATCATAAATACTATGGTATGCATAAGAGCGTTCAATATGCAACGAAAATAAACAACAGTACATATTATCGATAAAAAAGTCGTAAAAATGGGATCTTTTAAAATTTTGCTGGCCATACTCGAGAATGATACAACGTATGCATAATTATCTTTGACCTTAATCAACAGTATAACTAACTGATACAAAATATAATACAATCATCATAATATTTACAATTTGTACAGATTCAAAAACGACTGGTGTATTCTTAAAAATGGAAAATGTATTAAAATAAAATGTAACGCATTGGAGTTTGGTTATTCATTGTTACAAATCTCTTAGTGCTGTAGATATAGTTTTTATAATTTCAAATTTATTGTGTTACCATATACTAATGTATTAAAAATTATGAATAGCAAGAAAGGAGAAACTAAGCTACATCGGGTAAGGCAAATAACTTCACTAGATACTGTTAAGATAAAAATCACATAATAACATAACATTGAAAGAAGGAAATCAGAAGAAAAATGAAATGTGTAGAATTTAAAGTTGAAAAAGGTTTGCACACTATGCAAATCGATTGAATGTATATTATTTTACTGAATATTTATAAAAAAAAGTAAAAATAGCAAATAAAAATTTATTACAAAAAAGTATGCAAAGAACTCCTGGAACAACTAAAATCAAAAAGGTATTTGAATTAAACACGAGAATTTTGCGGTTTCAAAAAATCACGTTGAATATGAGGCAAGGGTTTGCTTTTTGATTTGTTTAGTAATTTAATTTTAATTATGTATAATTGAGTTATATTTTGCACTTTTGAAGTGAATAAATGATGTATTGATTCATTGGAACAATGTTGCAATGGCTGCATGGCTACAATGTTATAATGGCTACACAGCAAAAAGCACAATACGTGATTTAGTTTACTGCACGCGTTGCCATCCACTCCTAACGTGACAACTCTATGACTCCTAAATGACTCGTATGCATGAAATTAATATAACAGTTTAATGTTTCTTCTTATGTACACTTGAGACTAAAACAAAACAATCAAGTCACTAGCTACACGTGCATTTTCTTCTCCTGTTACAGTCTAAGGAAAATAAAAATAAAAACATTAACATGCAAGGAATATCTTTATTATTAAGCTTTAAAAAACTGTTGCTATTGCATTAATCGGATGACGCATTCAAAAAAAAATGCATCACATAAGGGGTTGACCTCAAGTAAGAGCTGAGTGCGGTCAGAGGTGTAGTCGCCAGCGTTTGAACAGTGAGAAGAAGACTGAAGGCAGCCAACCTGACCTCAAAAAAGGCAGCTACGGGTCCCAAGCTAATTGCAGTTCAAAAGCAAAGGCGACTGGAATTTGCTCGCGAACATCTCGATAGGGACCTCGGCCATTGGAGTCAGATATTGTTCACCGACGAGTCCAGGATGTGCCTACATAGCAACGACAAGAGAGTTTGCGTCTATAGAAGGCCAGGGGCAATTTGCTCATTGTTGTATTCAAGAAACTGTTGCATATGAAGGTGGCTTTTGCATGTTCTGGGCGGACATTTCCATGCACGAAAAAACTGAGTTGGTTTTCGTGTCTAGATGGAGGTCGCGGAGGTTTAACAGCGGATCGCCTCATCAGGGGCATTTTAGAGGAACATGTTCCGTTTGCTGGATTTTTTGGTGAGGACTTCATACTAATGCACGACAATGCGTGATGCCACACCGCGCTAGTAACCACTACCTATCTGGTTGACGTCGGTATACGAAAATGGACTGACTTTCGTGTAGCCCAGACTGATTCCAATTGAGCATATTTGGGATGAGCTTAAGCGAAGGGTCCGGGCCAGAAATTTTGCACCAGGGAGTGTGATGGAACGGAGAGCGGCGGTGATTGAAGCGTGGAAGCAATCTCTCAAGACAGCATAGGAAAAGTCATCCGGTCCAATTGCAGTCGCTTGGAAAGTACAATTAGGAGTAGAGGTGGCAACATCATGTATCGAACAAATTAAATTAATTTCAACTGAGGATTTCATTTTTTTCCTCTCATAATCACCTTTTCTCTTTCAACTCTTTATGTTACATATATTCTTAGGTCTAAAACTTTGTCAAAACAGGTCCCATTCCAATCAGAATGGTACCATTTGAAACCACAGTTTTTAATATGGTTTTAAGTATGATACGCAGAGGCAATCTTTTCATTAAAGTGAAACAGTTTTTTTCAATTTTTAGTCAGTATTTTTTCTTATGTAACGAGAAAAGTTCAAGCATGTCATACTGTAATCCGCGTTTACGGAAAAACGGTAAATGATATTTCAATATTGATGGTCTAATGATATGCAGACTATCTTCTCTGTGATTGTGTGACTATTTTTACTCCTGTTTAAAGTACTCTTGTAGAAACTATTTTCTAATAGGGAAACTTAGTACAACATAAAGAAGTTTTTACGTTTCTCCTTAATTTTTTTTCTCACTTTCATCTTTTGTTAGATACTTTAGGTAATAAATTATTAAAGTGTTACCTTAAAATTTGATGCCTTCCAAATATGTCGGTTTTTGCTTTAGCTATCATAGAGCCAGTTCTCCAGTTCCAAAGGATGACATTGAATGAAGGAATATCATCCAGTGTCATCAGATAATCGTCCTCAGAAAATGCAATATCTATGTAGTCTTCAACAGTTTTTTTATCTACAAATTAAGAAGATTATTTTATTCTTGGTAGATAATTGATAATCATACTTAATACACAGATTGTGCGAAAATCTGGACAAGTTTTAACAAAAATTTTAGGATAGCGGCATTTTTCTGCAAACGCAAATGCGTAGAGCGTTTTGTGGCCCTCGACAGTACGAACTCCTTCTCCTACAGCTTTTCTGTCTGCATGGTACAGGGTTTCTTCCAGTGTGGTCACGTTTATAAAGAGCATGTGGCACCCGCTCCCAATGCAAATGTAGTCTTTGCCAATGAAAGTCACAATCTTTATTTTCCCAAACTTCACCCATCTAAAATGAAATGGCGATTGTAACAGTCAGAAAGGTACATTTAATGCTTACTCGGTTTTGCTTTCTGAGAGATTCATTATTTCAGATTGAGAAGACTGCAACCTGAATGCCACCGTCAAACTTACAGCTGCTTGTAATCAATATTTGTGTTGCTAAGCAATTTTTGATATTGATTTAACAATTATTATTGTTGTTTTTCATTAATTTGTAAACTGTAACTTTTTATCAGTACTCTGAAATAAAATGCACGATAAACATTTTATAAAGTCAGAAACTTTTTGGAGTTTTCCAAATTATTTTAGTATAATAATATGGCTAATGTAATATGCCAGGTTTAATTATAACATTATTCCAGTTAAGTTTTTATAAATTATCAAGTTTTCTATTCTATAGGGTGCCACAAGAAATGTTTTTTTTAAATGTTAATTGTTTGGGCATGAAGAGATTTATTTTAGGCAAGATGGAGCACTTAACCCAATATTATCGTTATGTAAAGGCCTATCTTGCTGCAACTTCTTCGAACAAATGATTTGGGCGACGATGACGTTGACCTTGACTTTAATGGTGAAATTAGAGGCCCCTTAACCCCAGCCCGTCTTAATATGACCTGGCGTTCGATATTGGTAGGATCTTTTGGCGTTTGTGATAGGCGTCTTTGTGAACTTCGTATTAGTAGTAGTCACATATGGATTACCGTAGCTTCTGTGTGAGATGTACTCCTGGATTGTTGGGATGTTCATATGAAGGTCGTAATTGCTTGCAAATCACGAAGCGTTAAAGATGTATGATCTGAACTTTATGGATATAGGTTTTTGCGGACTAGCCCCAAACTGGAGCCGCATACATTGTGATAGTGCGGATGTTCGTCTTGTAGATATCAGCTTATTGGTGGTGGATAGTCTGTTCCTTCGCCTTGTTTACTGCCTCATTGACGTAAGCTCTCCAGGTTAATTTCGGTCTAGAATCACCCCGAGGTAGTTTGTTTTCTCCTTTTAGAGTATTTTTCTTCCTAAGGTTTTCCAGGTCACCTCGCCAGAAATAGTCTTTTGGTGGAGAGCAGATCTGCCGAGCTTTTTTGCGCGTTGGTATCCATTGTCTACCGTTCTTACAGGAAGCCCATTTTCCTGTAGCCATTTTGTAATGAAGGATGTTCTCGGTGAGCTGGGCATCGCCGTCGTGTCGTCTGTGTATTAGGTCAGTGTAGTGGAAGTCATTGTCGGAAGTCCTGGAGATAGATATTGTGAAGAGCGCCAGAGACAGGAGGGAGTCTTGGGGGAAGTCAGCTCGGTGTTGTCTCTTCGAAGACCTCACGCTACCGAATTTGATACGAAACTTTCTCATAGAGAGGAAAGACCTTACAAGGCTGAAGCATTAGCAGCGGAAAAAATTGGGGCAAAACATTAAAAAGTAGGAATGTTCTTCTTTTAAGGGCGAAGGTGGATTTTCTTTTATGGGTTCCTTTAAGAATAGGGTTTGCTGTAGAAAATCAGCAACAACTGATGAGCCGAAAGAGGAAATTGAAAGACAATGTCTTGCACTTCTAAATGAAATGCTTTATAATGCTGCCGAATCAGTTGGTTCGCGTTATTGGTTGTGTTTAGAAAGAGGTGAATATTTGTAAAAGTGCATTTAATTTTATTTCTTTTTTTAATTCAAACCATAAAACTGTTGTTTCTTAGTAAAATAATAATACATTTATTTTTATTTAAAGAGTGAGCATGAGCATATGCTGTAATCTATTATTTTTAAGAAATTCCTTTAAGGCAAATGAATATGCAAACAATTATTTTTGTGGTAGAATACACGTCAAATCGAATCGTCTTCAAATGTATCATTATATTTGTATGTATGATGTGCTGAAGATTTAATGTATCAAGGGAAAGTTGTAGGTGAAATTAGGACAACATATTTAATTTTTCTAGAAAATGACATTAAACCTTTATATTATTTTAGAAAATAGTGAAAATAATGCTTATGAAGTATCTCTATATGTGAATTATTTGTTTTTAATGATGGAAGTTTAAGTTTCTTTTAATTCTCAAATTATAATTTTAATATTTATATATTTAAAATATTTTCAATTTTAACTCGAAAACTAGTACAGGAAAAATATTAATAATAGTTCCCCGTAACAGGCCTTGAAGGCCCTTTGAGGTCGTAACAGGATAGGTCTTGCTACAATCTAGAGCCTACGGTACACAAGGGTAATAACGTGGCTAGCGCTACGTACCGATCGCCTATTATGACCCCAGAATTTGACCTTCAGGTACTCATTTATTGCAGCCTGAGTCGAGCTGGGCCGCAAAAATGCCAGCGATTGAATTGGCGAGGCGGGATTCGAACCCGCAACTCTAGGATTCGTAGTCTACTGAACTATTTACTAAACTACCACGCTCCACAGGAAAATTATTATGATAGGTAAAATAACAATTAAGAAGACACTAAATAAAAATCAGTTGGGAAAATGAAAATTAACGTTTATATATCAGTGCCCGTGTTCGTTTAATTTTATGTGTAGATTTAATTACTGGAATTTTAACAAATTTACATGGTGGGCAGACGCGCTTATATGTATTCATGTTATTTGTTTAGAATTTTAAATAAAAATTGGATTTTTTAGGCGAAATAATTTTTTCCTTTGTACGTTTGTGCTCCATATTTTAACAAATCCTGCTGTTTTTAAATTATCCAACACCTGACTAATAAATAACGGAAAAAGCTTAGCAAACTGACTTCATGGTTATTTAAAATATTAAATAGCCTAACATAAAGTTGATGGCAGATTGGCTCCAACTTTTTATTGCTTGAAATATTTGCACGTTAGGGAGTTAGCGCCTTCTGGTGCGTTATAAATAGCAGTAATATAACGAAATGAACGTGGACTACGAGGAAGCAGACAGATTCCTTAGAACTATGAAATGAATTTAAAAATTATATGTTATCTTAAATTGAAGCCGTATTTAAATTTTAAATAAAACGACTATTGAAGTGATTTTATGATTGGATTTGTATTGAGTATGAAAGTATACGATCTCAGATTAAACATGAATGCCTAATAATGGCCATTTCGGCTTCGATTGCAAATCTTGATCCTTTTCACAAAATTTTCGATTACAGTTTCTAACATGTTCTGTTCAATTTTATCGATAATACGTAGGATTTTGTTCTTGAAGTCGTGAACTGTTTGAAGATTATTGGCATTGACTTTGGATTTCAGACAAACCCAGAAAAAAGTAGTACGGTGTTACATTATAACATCTTGTTGACCAGCTGATTGAAATTATGCAACCAGGAAATTGTTTCTGCAGTAAATCAACTATTGCTTGAACTGTCTAGCAAATGGCGCCGTCCTGTTGGAATTACATTTATTTTAGTTGATGTAAAAAGCTGGGTTTTCATGTAACACTAACGGTTCCCATTGGCTGTTACAGCATTTCCAGCACCATTTTAGAAGTATGAGATTATCACATCACCTGTCTAAAGTCCACACCAAACAGTGACTTCTTGGAGGTGCATTTGGTTTTCATGAGTTAGGGGAGGATTTTTTATCATACGACAATTTTGATTGTTTGTGAGTTGAAAATACGTCTCATGGTTAAAGATAATTTTTCGACTAGACTGAGTATCTACTTTATGATGTTCTAAAAACCAATTGACGACGAGAATGATTACTAAACTTAAATCCTTGCGTCAGATGAATTTTGTACGCACTAAAGTTCAGGTCTTTAATTAGTATTCATTAAAGGGAGGTTCTTTATCCTCTAATTTGCAATATATTTTAACAATGATAACTCGTTGTTTTTTCATATAGCGTTTCGAACGTAGAAATCGGGGAATCATAAAGTATATCTATGAAAGTATCTAAGTTTCCGATCGCAAAATAAAAAAAAACGCGAAGATTAAATCTAGTGTTCAATTTGGACAATAGTTTGTATAATATAAAATAATATACAGAGACTAAATCTAAGGAATGAATTTTGTCTTTTATTTTCTGTTTGTATCTTTAAGTAACTTGGATTTTTGGATCGATTTTATCTTTCATGATAAAGAGAAGTAGAGAAATCTGGTTACCAAAAAACAGTGGTCTGCGTAAACCTTGACTTATTACCTGTGGATATTGTTATGGGGATTTCTTAAGAGCAGAGCATACAGTAATAATCTCAGCTCGAACTAAGAATTAAATTAAAATATCTAAAAAATAGCACAACAAATTGTAGCAATAGCAGAAAGGACATGCCATGTAGTTATGAATAATTTCACAGCTCGTTTAAATGAATACGAGGAATGTAATAGCTTACACATTATTTTTAATACATAATTTTCTAAGAATTGTTGTTTAATTTAAATGAATATTTATTTCATACAGTAAAGCAATTTTAATTTAGTAAGTGTACTTATTCAACGCCTTAATGACTTAATATGTTAATTTTTCGAATAAAGTGAAAAATTTTAGATTTACGAGGACAATTTGAGATTTCATCTATTCTATCGGAACTGGAAAATAATGTTATGAGAAATAAGAATATAATATAAACGAAACTATCAGCAGAACGAGAAGGAAGATTATAAATTGTCTGTAAATAAGAGGATATAATGAACATAACTGTAGGCTTTGACATTAACAGGAAAATTTATGATGCGATGTTTGACAATTATCCCAGTAAATTCATCGTGGAGGATGGAAAATACGGAACAAAAAGGCTAGTACTATAATTTGGCTTATTGCATAATTACGTGGTAATCACAGGTAATAAGTCGGCCAATGATGAATTACTGCTCGCGGTGCGTTTGAAAAGGGGCGGAGCTTAGCGCAGCCTAGAGAAGTAGTGGAACCCAGAGAGTTGAATGCAGATACTTTTGTTACTATAAACTCGAGTATTGCGTATTAGCTCGTTTAATTTCTGAAAACCTCGCGGTTGTTTTAGTGGGCCTCCCAACGATGCGCGTTTGATGAAGCTAAGCTCTTTCTCCCTTCTGCTCTTTAAGCGCGTGCATTCCGCGAGCCCCTACGCTGGGTTCTGCGAGCAAATGTGTATCATTTAAATGCTAGTTTTTTTTATTCCAACACTTTTGTGTTCTACACTAAAAAGCAGACAAAATAACATCTAGCATAAAATAGTTGTTGCTTTTGTTTATTTGTGTTTATTCTGAGTTTTCTACATTTTTCTATCAATTAAAGAAAAATGTTGTGGGTGTTTGTTTTTCTGTACTTCTAAGTTCTCGTTTTCAAATATTTTTCTTTTTCCTCTTTCTTAGTTCATGTTTTTGAAGCAACATGTTAGCCAGTAAAGTTTTCTGCTTCAACCTTCGTTATCAAAAAATTGTAAATAAAATATCTAACAAATATTTCGCAAACGGAATGGGATAATTAAATGGTACCTGCAAAATGCTTTCATGTTAATCTTACAGAGAGGTAAAACCTATTAAAGCTTAGAATATAGCGTGGCATTATTATCGTCAGGTTTTTTTGTCAACATCTGTTGTGCCTATTAGCATGCAACTTCTTAAAGCTAAGTGTCATGTATATCCATGAGTTTTACGCGAAATTCTCCCGCGCTGGCTGCGGCCAACACGTTTCTTGTAATTAGTTGACCATAGTGGCGGTCCTGTCATTAAATTAGTACACACACCATATATTCATTAGGTTTACTTGAATTGTCCGTGATTTTATAACTCTACTTTAATGTTTTATGTATTTATTTCAGTAATGCTTAATTTGAAGTTTAGGTAATAGTTCCCCTTAACAGGCCTTGAAGGCCCTTTGGGGTCGTAACAGGATAGATCTGCTACAATCTAGAGCTTACGGTGGTACACAAGGGTAGTAACGTGGCTAGCGCTACGTACCGACCGCCTATTATTACCCCAGAGTTTGACCTCCAGGTACTCATTTATCGCAGCCTGAGTCGAGCTGGGCCGTAAAAGTGCCAGCGATCGAATTGGCGAGAGCGGGATTCGAACACGCAACTCTTGGTTTCGTAGTCTAGCGATCTATCCACTAAGCCACCATGGCTCTGTTTAGGTAATAGCAGGGCATATCATCTACCTGTTTAATATGTGCAATTTTTGTTATGGCCATGTATAGTTGAGTCATTTCATATTATTACATACATTATAAAAAACTAAAAATCCAATGAATAAGTTATTTTTTATTTTAAAAGCAGAAAATCCAAAAATTTAGTGTTTCAATTTTTACAGTTTGGTTCGTGCATCCAAACGAAGCGGACGTGTTATACTGGTTTTATCTAAGTCGAATCCAAGCGTCATCAAGTGCGACAAAAACAAATATGTAAACAACGTAAGGCTGATTTACATGGCTATTGGGTTTCGCATTTCAAGACATCAAATGCAATGTGATCAATGGGTGACCTGAGGTTATTGTATGATACCATTTCAATGAATACTATATATTTTATACTTCTAAGATTAAATTTTTCAAACTATATCTATAATAAGAAGAAATAATTATAAGGAGTGATCAAATGGCCAATCCTAATGTTAATACGCCCCAACAAATTATTTCCAGCTGATAACCCAACAAGAATGAAAACAACAACCAAATATGCAATTATCCAGTCAAGTAAACACAATCCATTACCAGAATCAATATTATCTTAAATATCTCTTGCTAACAAGTCGTCAAAAATAATAAACGACCAAGAACAACAGAAAACGAAGGTTTTTCAAATCAAATATCGGTTCAGTAACAGTATTACCTTTAATAATCGATTCGGCGGTCTTAGCGAGAAAGTTTGTATGGAAACAAATTCTCACAATACAGAATAAATAAGGAATCAGAACCTCCACTAATTTTTATTCCTGGAGTGAAACATATAAATCCACTAATCTTAAAATTATATAAAATATACGGGTGAAAAAAAAAACATACTGAATATTAAAATTTTTATACATGAATTTATTCAAAAACAATAACAACTAGCAGTATTTGTCTCGCTGTGCGGGGTCTGCTAACATGGATTTCTGAACTCATTTGACGTGATCGTATGCCTGATTGGGATAGAAACTGGCTGACTTTAGGTCTTGGTGCAGTGTGTTAGTCCATCTTTGTTTAGGTAGGCGTTTGGGCGACTGTTGATTGGTTGGCAGGTACAACATGATCAAACCAGCGTAGCCTTAATTTGCTATATCTGGCGCGGATGTACATATTGTTGACGTGGTCTAGGCGAGTTAATGCGGACATCCAAATATTTTGGTTTTCATTATGGCAAGCCGTCATTTTACTGCTGTCGTCGTAGATCATATAGGGCGACTGGACGAATAATGCGGCGGTAGATTTTGGACTGGCTTTCAAAGATCCGTTTGTCGCTCATGATACCGATGACCGAGCGTCATTTAAGCCATGTGGCATTGATTCTGGATGTGACTTTCGATTTCGCACATCGGTAGCCTAATTTATTTTTCGGCTGTCTTTATAGGAGTTGTACCTATCAGTTTGTTGGCGTGGTTGTCATGCAATGTTTTCCAATGATCGTATTGAAAAGTCCTGCGAGTCTGTCGTTAGGATTCCAGCTTTTCGATTTCAATAGTTCGGCAGATAGATTATCTTCTTTGCCAGATCGCATTTTCTGTGTGCCAGTTTGATTTCGGTAGTTGCGATTGGCAGGACTGGAGCGGTGAGCACAGGTAGTACGGTGTGGATCAGCGGATGAGGATGACTCAAAGTGTTGTCGCCAGCGAGCGATCACTCGTTTTCGCTCTATGATCATAGAACTTTTTGATATCGGCCGACTTTTGCTCTTGTTCCATGTCAAGCTGCTCCTATAGTTCTTTGAAATGCTTTGATTTTGTATCAGCCATTGCTGTTTTCGCCGCGTTTCGAACTTTTTTGTGGGCCTGTTAGTTTGCTGACGTTTTGACAGCTGGAAAGCATGATGTTCTTGCTTTTTTTGTACGAACGCTTTCTGGACGTTGTTTGTCTATAGTTAGGAAATTTTGTCGATTTGATAGCGCTCGGGTTTTGTAACACTAAGAGTGTCGATGGCTGCGGTATGTGTGGATTGCGTTACTTTAGATTTTGTTTCGCCTACCGTGGTGATTTTAGGTAGAAGTAATGCTTGAGATCCTTATGGCCCCTTTTTCGTTTTTGAATGAATATCACTTGATTTTTTTTCAGTTGTTTTGTTTTGTCAGTTACCGTTTCGCTGGAGGAATTTTTAGCTTGCCGATGAGGGGGAAGTGTTGCGACGTCCCAATTTCGTACGGTACTATTGCGTAGATCGAATGTTGCGCCGCCTGACAAGGAGGTAGTCTACTTGGGATGATTTGTCACCATTATAGAAAGTTCTTAAATGTGAGATGCGTTTCTTGAAAAGTGTTTGAGGATGAGATAATGGTGTCCCATCCGAACCAGTAGCTTTTCTGACTTTTGCTGTTTTTGCTTTTGCGTATTTTAGATTTTAAAATCTTTGGGCCTTCAAAATATAAAACAAAGTTACTCGGAGGCACTAAAACAGATATAGATCGTAACGGTGACGATCACAATTTTGAAGGTTCAAAGATTTTAAAAACTAAAATACCTATCTCAACAGCAAAGGCAGAAAAGCTACTGGTTCGGATGGGATTCCTATGGAAATAGTAAAACTTATTAACCCTGTGTACAGGGTGGTTTGGAGATATCGAGGTTCAAACTTTTGAAAAATATAGTTTTAAGTTTTACAGAAAACTAATAGAAGGCCTTATGAAAACTTTATTTAATGACTGTAACGGTTATACACAAAGAAAAACCATTATGTTAACTTACAACTCATGTTCGAAGAGTCCACCGCCAGCCGCGATGCAAGTTTGGCAACGTAAAATCACTGAATTATAAACTGCAGCAGAATCTTGTTCATTTTCAATTTTAAGTACAGCATTCATAATTCTGTCTCGTAATTGCTGTTCATTGTGAATTTCCTCTGCATAACTAAACTAAAACTAGTTGTTTTACTAGAAAAAAAATTTAGTCGATTAGGTATGGCGACCTAGTAAACCACTGAATTGAACTGCGCCTACTCATCCACCTTCCATTAAAAAATGGTTGTCTAGGCATTCTACAACAACTCTTGCAGCATGCGGTGGCACATCATCGTATTTTATTTAGCTTTTAATCCGTTTTGATCGAACAATGTACTGTTAGAAAGAGGGAAAAGTTTCACGCGGTTGTCGATGGTTAGCACCAACGCGCTTCGTTCACCTGCCACTTCAGTGTTTGTCAAGATGGCGACTGAACAAAAGAAATTATTTTGTGTTCATGTGGCCTACTATTAGTTTTTTGTGAAACTTGAAATATTTTTCAAAAGTTTGAACCTCCATATCTCTAAAACAAAAGCCGATCGGAAAAAAATTATTTCACATTTTTGATTACAATCCAATCCCGAAAACGAATTTTTATTTTTTACCTCCTGGTATAAATTACCCTGTATATATTAAACAACTTAGTTCACGGGTTGAATCGCGTCGTATTTTAGAAAAATCTCGACGTTTCTGTATCGGCTTTGATGTAATTTTCAAGAATTTAGCTCTTTTCTCTTTTCTGCCTACTCCCCAAGGAGAGCTACGAGTCGTTGAATAAGACTGATCTTTCGTGTTAACGTTGACTATCATCTCTTGTATTTAGGCATTGTGGGCGTTTTTCTATTTCAATTGGCTCACGTACAATTCTGGTAATGAAATGGAAAATGAGAACAATGGCGTTAGCCTGCGGAAAATTAATTTTGTGGCCTGTTTTTTTATTATGTTTGGCAGTTTCCGTATGGCCAGAGAATGTTCATATATCTGTTTTTTACATATGCTAGTTACTTCCTTGTGTATTGTATTTTGCGGCTTTTTATACTTTGACTTGTTATGTTTGAGTAGTCTTTATTTTTCCATAAGGTCCAGTATTTAGTTTGTCATACAGCGTTCATTTTTAGAATAATAAAAAGTTAAAAGAATAAAAGAAAAACAATTTCAAACAGGAAATATACTAATTAAATAATTAAAAAAATTAATATCTGGATAGATATAAGTTGTGTTAACGATGATGCACAGAAAAACCACTAAAATAAGTTTCCAAAAGATACCGTTCTTAAATAAAACAATAGTTGACTTTTTTTTCATTTTGTTAAATGAAAGTATAATATATATGCTCCGAACTCGAAAAAGGCAGATTTTAAAAATATTGTAATCAATTGTAAAAGACAAATGAGGCTCATGATAATGATCTGCAGTTCCCGGGGAATGATAGGGCAACTTAGAAATTACATAAGTATTATAAAAAAGCATAAAATTATTTTACATCAATTGCTAGTTAATTACGATTTTGAATTGTAATCAACATTATTTTATTTTAATAAATCTTGTTTCTCATTTTTGTACTTGGAATATATACATTTTTAAAATTGATGAATGTAATAAAAATGTACTAGTGAAATATTTAATTAACAATTACATATTTACAATTTTTATATCTACAAATTCACTTTTTGCAAGTGGTTTACATAAATATGTTCTGGGGAACTACGGCATAAAATTTAATTTACCTGTCTTATCAATTGAGCGTCTAAATAGAACAGTAAATGTTTAGATACATAAAATATGTGCCTGACTTATTGAATGATTTACTACGCACATTTTGTGTATAATAATCTCGCGATTAATTGGACACTGATTTAAAGTTTCCTGTTAAACTGAAGAAAGTTAATTATCATCGGTTAGCACGGCATTTTCAAGTCGGGATAATAACTTCCTTGATTTATTAGGGAACTTTTGTATGTACATACGCAAACAACGGTTTACAATTCCCGTTTAGTGGGCAGAACATCGCCGGAAAACCCGAACGGCGTTGGTGTAGATTCCGTCGTGCCTAGCTTTTCTTTGCTGTCCACAGACCGTGAGTCCGCTTTTCTATCTTTTACCGGCTTGACCATTCCTTTGAATGCAAAATAGAATTGGATTTCCTCTTTTAGCTCCTCCGTGCATGATTTGCGGTCTCTCCCGTATTTCTTTATGGTATGCAAAACTAATTCGGTGAACACTAATGCAAAAGCTAAAAGCGTGCCTCCAACCGAGACCCAAAAAATACCTCCTACGTGCGTAAGATTCAGAGGTGGGGCATCACCACCTTCACCTTCATCCTGTAATACGCATAAAATTTATATTTATATCCGTTACTGTTATTTTTATATTAAAAATTTAGAATATGGAAACTACCTCACATTCAGGTTTTTTCCTTTTTTCCTCCCACCATTTCCTTCTTAATTTATCAATCATTCCAGTTTCCTGAAGTTTTAATACTGCCGCGCTAAGTCTACCTCTATAAGGTGCATCTAAAATGACACAAGAATTTTTAATCTTATTAGTTCAATATAAATGTAAGTAATAACTTTTTCTCATTGCTATTCCGTAGCTCTTTTCATCCAATTTGTTTCCAACATAAGTTAAATTGCAGCTGCCGGAAATCTCATAACTGATACTAGTCGACTCCATAAAGAAGGCGTAATTTCCTTCGGAAGCCCTTTCAACGCCCTGCGAGTTTTCCTTGTACATTAATTCTGGATGCTTGTCCATGTATTCGCCAATTTGTCTAAATAAAGCGTTATCGGAATTCTAAAAGAATCTTCTGTAATTTCTTTAAAACTGTTATGTCATATTATTATCCAAACCTTAAAAAATGAGTATGTGGCCCCCTTTGCCTTAGCTCCATATTTTATCCCTAAACTGTCAGCTCGCTTTATTAACTCTTCGACGTTAGAAAATGGTAGTTCTTTAACTTCAGATGTAAGGAACGCAGCAAGATTTGCGGTGTAAGAAGAAACCATAATGAGCGTAAAGAACCACCAAAAGCCTGTTAATAATCTCGTGGAGAAACCTCTAAAGTGTTTGTATTATAAAATTTTATTTTATGTAGTAATGACAAAATACTCACGCTGGGGCTATGTCTGCCCCTTGTTGCATAAGTCCACCCAGAGTAAACCACAAAGAATTTCTAAAACTGAATTGGTTTACCAGGTATTCTGGTTCTTCTATGCACGGGTATGGGTTGCTCCATTCTGAATAACATAAGCGGGCCATAATAAACAGAGCGAGGGATACTCCAAAGTATGCTCCTGTTAAAAGCATCCATACTTCAGGAGCAAACGGAGAAGCAAAAGTAAAGAAGCCAGGAGGAGCAGGCGTTGGAAGTTGATATAAAATTTGTATACCTGAAATTATCTTTGATTATTTCTTGTTGTTCAATAAAACAGTGCTGATCTCACCTAAATCCATAAAAGAATTTGTAAAATCTACGTGCGCCTGTCTGGTTCTCGTGATTGTTAAATCAGTTATAGCCAAATCTGCCACCTACAATTATTTCGAACAACATTAGCCATTAACTTTTTATATAGGTACTACCCCACTTATAACGTCTCCTATCATGCCCGTCCACTCTCCAGTAGTTTCATTATAGTCGCCATTTTTCTTGTCTGCTCTTAAAATAAAGGTGTAATTAAATCCTTCCAATACAGATAATTCATGGATTATATCCACTCCAAACCCTTCATATTGGTCGTTTCCTTCTAATTTTATTCTAGTTTCTTTTCGCATGCCATAAGGTTCGGTCTATAAAGAAATTACAGAAAACATGACATTTTTATTTCTATACTAACCAGGCATATAATAACAATAAAGGTTCTGTTTCTCAAACTATCCTCGTCAAGCGGCTCAGGCTCTGGTAAGATTCTGGATATGTTCAATCCGTCCTTCGCATTCCAGTTTCCTATTTTGGTTATGCCCCCTTCTTTTAGTTCTATTAGGTCCAAGTTGAAGTCGCTACGAACTCCAACATGGTCGAATTGTATTAATCCTGAAACTCCTTCGCGCGATTCCTAAATACAAAATTAAAAAAAGTTGAACAGTTGTGCAAGCAGAACCTACCGTTTTCATAAAATTATAAAGAGTTTCTCCATAAATCCAATTTTCTGTCGAGTTACACAAAACAGGCATCGTGTTTAAGTGCCCCACATCCTCCAATGCACTAGCAAACAGCATGACTGCGTCCACTATCAGAGCAGCACGCACTTGCAGCTTCCAGGCGCCCAGAAAGCGGTCAACGTTTTCCATGGGGAACCCGAGCTCTTGGCGTTTGTAATACACGGCCTCAGCGGTCTCTTTAACTATGTCGCTCATGGGATCAACTAGGCGCAACTAAAAATATTTAAGGTAATTGGAAAAACTAAGACTGAAGTGTTTACCCCAGTAATGTTGGTTTCGCTGTACTGATATGGGCCAAGTTCTATGGTGTGCATATCCAAATTTATTACGATGTATTTGTACTTGTTGGTCATAAGACCTACTTGTTGAGCCTGCATCAGGATTTCGCCTAAATTTTCGGTAGAGGAGTCTAATACGAAGTTGGTTTGGCCAGATCTCCAGATTCCTTTCAGGGCTTGCCTAGAAAGAAGATTATTATGTTGATTTTAAAACATCGTAAAACTTATTCTTTATAAAATTTAAATTCTTGGTCAACTCATAATAAAGCTAAATGGAGTACGATAAACATCATGCTGAATATAGAGTGAAAAAGTTATTGTTAAATGTCAAAGAAGAAACACATTGCATTTAACTTAAAATTGTTGCTCATTTTTCTAATTATAAATCTTGTACATTTTGAACTTTTGTTTTTCTAGTTGATTTAGAAAGGTAGAAGCGCATATAGAGAAGGCAAATGATTTATTTTCTGTTGTGCGTATATTGCATGTGTTTTTTGAATTAAAAAATACTGAATTTGTGTTTTTGTGATACGAAGTCGCAAAAAAGAATGATCACGAATTTTGTATTTTGTTAGTGTAAAGAAAAAGATGATCAAGAGAAAGATTCCAGAACCGTTTTCGGGAGTCTCGACCTACATGTATAAATATTTTCTTGTTCACCCAATTCTGTACCGAATTTGGTAAATAAGGTATTACAATAAAGATATCGTTAGTGTGGCGCGCACTTGAGGCGCTCGAGTACCTACCCAGGTTTAATTTTGGGTTTACATGCCTGGTAGGTGGCTTACACGGTCACTCAAAATAATTTAGTAGGTAATAATGCGGTTGTCTAAGGCGCGGCGCTTGTCACTGCACCGCGTATCAGAGATGGTGCACGACGACCGGGCAGTGAGGGTGAACGTATGACAGCCTTAACCTTTCAGTTCGTAAATCTTTTCCCCACGCGGGGCTTAGAATTTCGACATTATTTCATTATTATTATTATTACAATAAAGAACTGTGACAGTTTCTCCTAAAACAAGTTTCATTTACGCTATGGGTATAAAATTGAAAATTTTAGATATTTGTTTTAAATGAAGTGAGTGGATATCATTGTATTTAGTCCTTCAAATATCCCAAAATGGAAGTAACAAGTATTAATGAAAATGATCCTATTTTGACGCAAATTAAACAAATATAAAGTTTAAAAGTATTTTATATTAATTAACATGAAGCTCTATATTCGAATTATTGAAAATATAATCAATAGTTAAGTTAATTATTTTTTACAGGCATGAAAATTTTGCAATTGAAGTGACAAAAATTGACTAATCTAATAAAACTTGAATAGGGATATAATTTTACAAATTTGTTACGTTCTAGATTAAGATTCTTCACTGAAAAAATAACATTGGAAAAGTTGGTCAAGAAAGTTGATAGAATTTCTTAAAATTTTAAAAAGCATCAACGGTTATAAGGATTTGAACAACAGTCTTGAATTATTACACATTATGATCTTTTTTACATCTATTATATGTTATCTACACCATTAGACGCATATTTTTTGGTAGCTTCTTCCGCAAAGCAAAATTATTTAAATAATCTACTGATTGGTCGTTTGAAGATCATTTTCAGGAAGCTGTTTAGTATGTTTTTAATTGTAATCTAAAGGAAATGCTATGGGTAAATAAATATTACCTGAAGTCTCCAAGAGCACTAGAACGGAGCTGCCTAAGAACCACAGTGTGGCCCGTGGTATTATAAATTTTTAGCATTTGCGTGATTTTCGGAAGGCTATCTTGATTCTCATACATGATGGTAAAACTTTCCCAGTTCCATTTCTTGACTACGTCAGCGAAGGCTCTAGCCAGAATGGCCGTGTCTGGGAATAAGTTGACAGAACAACAGTCTCTTTCATGTTCTGTGTTTAACATCGTTTGTATCACAGGAACTCCTTTGGTGTCGCAAACGGATTGCACGGTATCGGAGTTTTCTTCGTAAAGCGAACTGAAAATCCCGACAACACCCTGCTTCAACAACGAGCAGGTGGCTTCGAGGGCTTCATACGGTTTGTTCCACGTGCGGTCCAGCAAAGAGCCAATCTTCGCGTTCACAACGTCATCCGGCTCGATGCGCGCTGTTAGGGGTACCAACGTGTAAGGGAGCCTACCTTGCCGGTTGACCATGTCGATGGCCACTCGGAAAGCAATTTCTTCATTTTCGTCGAGGCCTTCGAAAATGCCACCTGGCATACATAAAAGCTTGTAAATAAAAATTTATTTTTTGGTACAATCATTTACAGTAAAACTCCGTTATAACCGAGAGTGTTTCTGCTGTCATATCAGCGTTTTAGCTGCATAACAATGCTTGCTTGGTTTTTATCTGTATATTAGAGCTGATAAGCCACGATCAACAAGCGTGAAATGTTATGCCAGGACTACTTTCTAAACATTAAGCACGGCTTATTTGGAACTGTACTTCTATTATTGGCAGTTGCATTGTATGTGCTAACCTAAATTCACCGCACTTAACATGTTAAGCTAAAAATACCCACATAGGTTAATTAAAACGACGATAGCGAAATGATTTAATCGCATAGCGTTTTTGCGATCTCACATTTTTTTGCAACCACAAAGGCCTTACCTACTGGAACGGTCGGCTGATAAGGACAGCTGAAACCGATAACCGCGAAAACAATGCCAATAATAAATAGGCTTTTGTTGCTCATGGTTCAGTTTAAAAACGGCACAGCATTATGAGCGGCGCACGTTTGTGTCGCCCCCAGACATTATTCGACTTCCTGCTAACGATGTTCCAGAGTTATTTTAAGATACCAATGTGCACCGCATTTTTAGGATAATTTGGCTCAAGACGTCTGCTGACATTAGTAGGTAAACTAGGCGGTATAAAATTAAAATGTTCTTCTGCGAAACGTGAAGCGAAAACCTAAAGAGGGCGGTGGGGTATTGAATAAACAATTAAAAAAATAATAGAATCAAGGCCACTATAAGAAAGGATTAAAGCTGTCCTACAGTTATAAATAGAAACATATATGAGATCATCCAACGCAAGAATGTTATGTTTGTATAAGATTTATAAAAGTTTTTGTGAGACTATGTTTTTATTAGTTGTTTTAAACATTGAAAATGGCGTTAAGAATTTTTATTTGGCCTAAATAAAGCTTTAAAAAACAATGTTTAACGTATGTATTTAAAAAATAAATAAATAAAGGATAACTGGAAAACAGTATCGCTAAAATTTTGTATTTATTAGATAAATAGAATTATACAATTGTTAGAAAAAGAGAGGGACAGAGTTTTAATTATTAAGACTTTTTCGTAACTAGGTCATGTCGGCATACCATCTGAACTAATCATATTGCTATTGTTAGATTAAAAATGAAAAATTATTAATAAAGCTAAAGCACATTAAAAAGTACAAGTGCGATTTGATTTTCATTTTTTAAAATTGTTACAAACGAAAGTATTTAATAATCAGTTTAAACAGAAATATGGTTTCCAGAAATTTATAGAGAAAAGAAATTCGCTAATTTGAAAATAAAAATGGAGAAAATAAATTTTAATAATAGAAGTTGTTAAATAATATTTCTGGGGTGGAAATGATGTAAATATTTAGTTAACAAAAGAAAAAATGTAAATTGTGAATTCTGTTTTAGAGGAATTTGTTGAAAAGCACAATACCAAATTAAAATGGAGTTTCAACGACAGAATGCAAAATAAAAATATGGTAATACAAAAAGGTATACTCAGAAGGGAACTGTAGTATGGAAATTCTTTTACGGAAGTACAGTTGACCTTTTTTTAATATTTATTCCGTCATTTTGCATTTATTATTATTTACAGTTTTTTATTCTATATACTTATTAATCAATAAATACACTCTTACGTTTAAACATCAAATATTCATTTCTAGTGACCTTTACACTCTTTCCAATCTTCGTATATTTATGACCATGTACATGACATTGAATATTTTTTTATTTATATTTCCTTTGGGTGCTTGGTTGCTATAGGAAATTTAAAAATTAATAAATCCTATTAGAAGAAAATATATCTATTCTGAAGATGACGGAACAGTTAAATAGCGTTCATTGTGATATCAGTTCCTCTTCCGTCCTCTAACGTGTAATAAATTGCTTAAAGTGTGACATATATAACCATTACTATTATTGATTCCTTAATTAGCATTAATAAACCGTGCTTATTATCAAACATTTTAATAATTACGTTTCATTTACATTTACATGATAGCAGGGCGTGGCTGCTTAAAAGTCACAGAAATTCAAACAAGAAGTGAGGAGCTTCAGCGATTGAGAAGTGCGACAATGGACTCAAAAGAGATTGGAAGTATCCCTTGTTTTAGTGATCAAGCCAGTAAGTTTCAGTACAAGTTTCCTTGTGGTTCGGAAGAGATTGGTAGCAATCTTCGCGTAAATCGAACTGTGCTACAGAAGTTTTATGGCCTAAAGTATACGCTGGGTGAAACATTGGCCGCATACATAGCCGGAGTAAAGCGACTTGTAGTGCTAATTAAGTTCGCAGGCGTTAAGATAGAAGAAGTGGATGTAGTAACCAAAGTGCTTGGCTGTCTGGCACCCAAATACACGACACTGTTATCAACGTGGTACAAGAATCCAGAAACTTATCGCTAGCTTAACAAAGCATGAGCTCAATTCTGATGTATACCGCGACTCATGCCTTAGCAGCTCTAAAGGTGATGAAGAGTCCCGCGCGACAATAATAAGAAGTTTAACGATAAATTTAAATGTTGTAATTGAGCTGAAGTCGGACAAACAGTTTTAAAGTCGAAAACCGAAGAAGAAAAAGAATAAATTTACCAGCGTTGGAAGTGAATCAGAGATGAAGACAAAGGTGACGCATGCATGGCTATCAAGTCAACTTTTGATCAGTGGTTAGCTGACCACGGCGCCAGAGCACATACGACAGATGAAAGTATTTTCTTCGAAAACTTTACACCTGTCACTGCAGACGCGCAAGTAATTAGGTTTGTTAATAGAAAAACATTAGATATATATAGAGTAGGTTATCGACCAACGTTAACAAAATGACTATGATAGATGCTCTTTATATAATAGGAATAAATAGAAATTTGTTTTCCTGGAGTCTGTATGAGAACATGGTCTTACCGCCAGCACAACAAAGAAAATTGACCTGAAGCGCGATGGCCAACTGAAGATAAGTGCGGTAAGAAGCGGAAATCTATATTAGACGTAAATAAAATCGATCAAAGTTCGCGAGTGATGTCAATGCGATGCTATGGCACCGAAGACCAGGATACATTTGGACGAATAAAATAAAGTCTGTCGCCAGCGTTGTCATTGTTTTACTCAAAAAAACTGAAGATTGATGACATTAAATGTGAAGAGTAAACACAAATCAACTAAATCCAAAGAACTTGTGCGGAGCGATGAAGATGTCATCGCCAGTAGGATTGCGATATTTTATCACATTCATAGACGGCTATAGTGGTCCATGATTCAAGAAAAGATGACTACTCGCGTTAAAGATTATATGGTTAAATTGAAGAAACTGAAATCGGACAAAAATAGTCTCAAATGTATGAATATATCATAATATAATAAGCGTTACTTTCACCCCACAACACAACGGATTTATGAAAACCGAACCCTGGTAAAGATAGCAAGGACCTATTTCAAAGGAGCTTTTGGCCGAAGTCAATAAGTGAGCGATTTATACGTTAAATAGAAGTCTGAAAAGAAGTCGGAAGTTACTGCCGGCTGAAATGTGGGATGGTATCAAACCTTCGGCGAGACATCTTTGTGTGTTTGGATCTCTTTCGTTAATGATGATGGTGAAGCAAAAAAGTCTTAAATGGGACGCAAAATCAGACAAATATCTGTTTGTCGGCTACTCGAATATACAAAAAGCATACCGACTTTGCAACCCGCCTGCTTTAAGGGATATCATTATTCATGAAAAGGAATTAATTTCGTTAAATGCGCGCGTTGATGAATTCTTGATGAATTCAAAAATCCCAAGACACTGTAGTTGAAAAAAGAGAAGATTTAAATAACAATTAAAAACCAACACAAACTGAATACAAAAAAAATGTGCCGCACACGCGTATAATATAATTAATTTTATTTGCTCTATGGTAGCCCATGTGGACGAAGCTTAGAATGTAAAACAAGTAATAAATTCTTCAGAAGCAGAAAATTGGCGCAAAGCGATAAAAGAAGAAATGAAATCTCACGAAGTCAACAAAATGTAAGAGTTGATTTGTCATCAGCGAAAAAAACAGTATCATCCAGGTGGTTGTTCAAGCTTACAAACGGACGGATATATTGAACGTTTCAGAATTAGATTAGATGCTCGTAGGTTCACTCAGAGAAAAGGCATCGATTATTTTTACAAATAAATACAACTCAGTTAGAACACTGTTAGCGCTAGTGCGGGGTGATGTCAATTTGGCGTGAAAACTGCTTTTCTTTAAGGTGAAGTCAAACTAAAGAACTGTAAAGAACTGTATGATTTGAAGCATGTGTCTAGATGGTGGAACTAAAAGTTCCATTTATATCTGATGTCACCTGGATTCACGCAATCAGATGATCCATATGTGTATCGTTGGACGTCTAATGGTGGAGTCAAAGTGTTGTGTTTATTGTGGACTGATGGCTGGAACATCACATGTGGTAATCACTTCAAAAGTGAAAAAACTGAAACAACACTTTAAAGTGCGAAATGGGTTGACCGACTTTTATGTAGAACTTCTGATATGGTATTAAAGTTATATTGAAAATTTGTTAAAACACTTTAGAACTGATAATTTTGTCCCAGTGCTGACATCAATAGTATAACGATGTTCAAGGAAGACTCTCCGGTGACAATAAAAGAAAAAAGAGACTATCCGAGGAAGCACTTTTCTTCTTAGCCACAGTATCGCGAGCGTACGTACGGTTTAGTGTCCGAATTCTCAGCCAATTTCTAGAAAAATCAGGGCTGGCGCTTTGGTGTGGTCTGAAGCAAGTGTTGAAATATTTGAAATGGACCAAAGACCTGCTGATTTGGTACTAGAAAAATACGCCAGCGTTCGAATTGGCCGATTATTGTGATGCAAACAAGCGATCTCTCTATCGAGTATAAAAGCGGATTGAAGGAAGCGGCATGGATGAGAAAACTGATCTAAGATATGGGCGCTTATGATATAGGTCTAACACCATTGTATTGTGACAATCAAAACGTTGTGCAATTGGTTTAGAACACGGCGTTCTACAAAAGGATCAAACAAATCGATACCGGCATTTCCTCAGCGAAGCGCCGTGACGAAGGACTAGATGGCAAAAGTATTGCCAAGGGACAGCTGCTACTTGGTCTTGGATATCACAGCACCACTCTGCGTGAGTGTTAAGAATATATAGCGCTGTGGCAGTTACTGAGCGCTTGCATTAGTTATAATTTCACTTCCCTTTGCTCAAAGTGTGATTAATAATATGTGCTTATTATTACTTTGATAATCACGCCAGCGTTTGATCGACAATTACATATCATGTAGCAGTTACATTAAGAAAAATATGTCTCCGAAATATAAAAATATTGAGAGTGAATAGTTTAAACAATACAAAAATAATAAAAAGGCAAAGTGGAACAAAATTTTATTCAAATTTGAATGAGAAATTACTTTAAAAACACGCAAATGACATATTGACTTAAAAAATATAGACAACCAAAATTAATTTGTGTTAATGTTATTTAAACACCACAGAAGTTATCTCTTATAATAAGACTTGTTACTTTATAGAAAACAAATAAAAGTGTTGCACAAACTCAATGTAAAGACATAATAACGCATAGTTGCTTTTAGAGAGGATTTTTATTTAAACTTTTAATCTCCAATTTTGGAATTTGTATTGAAAAATAATAATGAAGAAATCTAAACGGTAATATTTGATAAAAATTGAACTGAATAATGAAGAAGAATAAATTGCATAAAATTCTCCAGAAGTAAAAAACAAGAGTAAAGAATATTAAATGAATTGGTTTCATGCAATGAATTACACAAAAAATTAAAAGAGCAACATAAAACTTTTAAGAAATGTTAGATAATCGAATTTTAGTAGAAAAGTTTGTTTATTTCGCATAGCATAGATTGTAATTTATTCTTGTTCCGTGCTACGAATTGTAGCAATTCTGTCATTCTTCATTGGTTTATTTGCACCACTAAATGAAAAGTAAAACTTGACCTCAGCTAGGAATTCTTCCATGAACGCTTTTCTTGTTCGTGCCCCCTTTTTGATTATGTGAACAGATAGCTCAATAAATGCAAAGAAATATGCTGCCAAGATTCCCACTAAAGTAATCCAAAATATACCAGCGACGTGGTAATAATTTAATGGCGGTGCAACAGTGCTAATTTCTTCAAATTGCTACAACAAAGCAATCGATTTTGATTCTAAATATGAAATTCAAACATGTTTAATGGTACGTACCTGGCAGTCTTCTAGCTGAAATTTCTCGTCTTCCCACCAACGTTTTTGAAGTTGTCCGATTCTTCCCGTCTCTAACAAATGTAATATTGCTTTGCTTAAAACGCCCCTGTATGGCGAACCTAAAATGTTTGATTAATCATTAGCATGTAGGGTTTAAGCACACCGACCTTTTTTCAGAGCTATAGCAAAATTTTGTTCATTTATAGGTGGCCCAACTGTTGTTAAGTAGCAAACTGCTGTTGTAACAAATTGGGCAAAAACAGATTCTGTGAAAAAAGCATAATCTTCTTCTTCAATTAATAAAAAACCACCATAATTGTCTTCTGCCATGTATTCCGGATGAGCGTCCATGTACGCAGCAATTTTTTGATGAAGCTCCACGGGCGATCGCTAAATTTGTAGCTGTATGAATGGTTCTTAATTAAATATTGTATTACCTTGAAGAATGTATAAATTGCTTCATGTTCTATAGCCCCGTACTTAATTCCCAATTGTTCGGATCTTTCTACCAATTCCTCCGCATTTTTGAATGGCAGTTCCTTATTTTCTATTGTAAGTGATGCGGCCAACTGTGCTTTATAATAGGAAACAATGACGAGGATGAAGAAGGCCCAAATGCTTGCCAATATTCTTGTAGATAAACCTCTTTGTTAAAGAAAATGAAATTTTAATTAAAGGAAGTAATTCACTTTGATTATACTTTAGTGTGTCCATTGTTTTTAATTGATATAAAATAATTATTAGCGGTTTTTAGTGTATTAATTGTAAAAAATGATTTTTACCTAGGTGCTACGTCAGCTCCTTGTTGCATAAGGCAGCCTAGGGAATACCAAAGAGAGTTCCTAAAATTAAATTGATTTACGTAGAACTCGGGGTTTTGTATGCAGGAATTCCAATTTTTCCATTCGGGCGGACAAAAACGTGCCATAATGTAGATTCCCAATGACACAACGCAGTAAGAAACTCCAATAAGTAGCCAAACTTCAGCTGCGAATGGACCGGCGAAAGAAAAAAAACGAGGCGTTGGTCTGGAGGGCTTTTTGTATAAAATTTGGATTCCTGAATTCAAAAAAAATTAATTTTATTATTGATGATTGAAAAATGCCATCAAATGTACAAGTGTTTGTTAAACTATTTTTGCTTTGTTTGCTTTATATCTATAGCATTTTAACATTGATATGCAGCGATTTTTTGTCCGTTATTTCGATAATAACCTGAAGTCATAAACGGCGTTGTGAAATCTACAAATTCCTGACGTTGCCTGGTGATAACAAGGTCGCCTATTGCTATGTCGCCAGTCTGAAAATTTAAAGGACGCCTGAAGAGGAAGAATCGAATAAGTATATCAGTTTACTCCGTTTAAGATGTCCCCAATCATTCCGTTCCATGTTTTAGTGGTTTCGTTGTAGTCTCCGTTCTTGTCATCGACATTGCGAATTAGTGTATAGGTGAAACCTTCAAGTAAAGCGATTTCTTCAATTAAGTCGACCACAAACCCTTCATATTGGTCATTTCCTTTTAGGGTTGCACTATCGTTTTTATATAACGCATATGGTTCGGACTGAAACAGTGTCATTTTTTAATCATTTATATCAGAGAAAAATTAAGTAAAATATTTTTTGTTTGGATGTAGGGGTAAATTTTATTAAGATATGTGAGTTACCAGTCGTTTCCTAGATAAGAAATGGATACAAAAGGTACACGAGTGAGGTTCTGGCAGCAACAACTAACGGAAAATCATAATAACAATATTCTAAGAGACATACGTTTATAATATTCAATAAATATGGGTCTTTTAGATATTAATAGACATAGATTAATGGGATTTACGGGACTAGGGGGGAGGGGGTAGTAGTATATGAAGTAAGAAATTATTTTAAATGATATTTTGAAATAAGACAAGCAAATAACTTGAACAAACTACCGAATATAAAGTTATATATAAATGTAATAGCCTGATAGTAAGAAGAAAAAATGCTTTTGTGCTGTAACATTCTGAAGGTAAGCATGAATGTAATTAAAGTGATTGTGTGATAAGTATAAGTAAACAATAGAGGAAAATGGTTAAGTTAAGATACTGTAATTGCTAATTTGTAACTTCTGTGTAAGTTTTTGAACGATTTATATAAAAAATGTGGCCTCATATGAGATAATAAAAACAAAATGTTGACAGCATTACTAAACTTTATTTAACACATTGTTTTCGGGTGTCTTTTTATCAATCCACCCTGTAATGCAGGCGATTTCTTCCGATTCGTTCGCGAAATCACGTTTCATGTAAGATAGCTACAACGTCGGAATTATTGATCATATTTAAACAAAATATTTAGCATCTTATCTTAAATCTTTCATTATGATATTGTTACAAATTTTTATATTTTTGGATAAACAATAATGATATTCAAGTTAAATTTAAAATTTTTGAAAAAGTGCACTTTTGTTGTATCATTTAGTTATTTGATACACGTTCAACATATCTAGTAATATACAAAACAATAATCACTAATATTGTTTCAAAGTATGATATCGTTGGAAACAGCTCCCTTTATGTAATGGTACATCACAGAATTTACACATATATCGGGTTTCCCTACGTACTTCTTTGTAGAGTCTTATCTTTACCAGTGCCTTCAATCTTTTCCATCCTTCATTATGGTTTTCTCATACCATAAAAGTCTTCCTGCAGGATCTGATTTTGTAGATTTTGTTTGGATACGAGAAGTTAATGGTGTTGGTTCCGGGTCTTGTATATCCAACGAAATTTGATCAGTTACCCAGTGCAGTGCGATGTCCTTTAAAAATTGTTTATATTTTATTTTCCTTTCTTTTACAGAGTTATACACAACAAATGAGTTGAATAATGCCAAATATATTAGATACATCGCTAGTCTTTTTGCCCATTTAGTGTTTTTTTGTAAAATAGAATAATAAAAAAGATAATGGCCTGCTCGGTCAACGACTTTCACATATTTATTATAATCGTTTAACGTGTTGGATTTCACTATGTTCTCTCGAGTTTTCCAATCTATGTTGTGACTTTCTCGCATTTCTGCCAAATGTATCGTAGAAATTAAAGACACTTCTCTCTTCGATTGACAAACTCTTTCGAAAAATTGTTATCCATATACAGATAATGCCATATATCAAGAATAACGACGGTTTTTATGGTTCCAATAATTTTTGTTCTTGAGCAAAAATAAATTTCGAAATTGCTTATGTAGCCTGTAGTGCTTTCGCACACCATACGTACAAGAATTCCATATTTCATAATTTTTGCCGCAATTATAAACTCTAAAGAATAATCTTCCTCTCCAAGGCACCATAGCCCCATCTAAGGATACTTGCGTTTAGGTTTATAATCATTTAGAAACTTCCTAAGGAAATAATCTAATACCGGTTTGACTTTAGAGAGCTTATCTGATCCATCTTCAATATTTTTATTGATATTGAAGTGTCAAGCTCTCCATATTTGACGAAATCTTTCTCTGGTCATCTTTTTTGCAAAAATTGTGTTTCCTTAGACGCATCTGAGCTCCAGTAGTCGTTTCTTCTGTCCTTACGGATTTGTCTCATAAGAGGAATAAGTCCCAAAAATTTCTTCATCTCTTGTATTGTAATGTCTTTCCATTTGAGAGATTTCTTGTATATTTTAGTGTTGTGTATATTTTGATAATAATATCTGTTAGATTCTTGTACAAGGAATGTAAAAAATCATCTACTATGAATAAATTTATTGCTTTTGTTACACTATTCGGAACATTATCGGTATTTATACCTGGGCTACCTAAAAACTTTTCCAAGGCGGGTGGATTGTCTGCTGACGACCATTCTTCTTCACCTTTCTCTGAGTCTGAATTGCTTGAAATTGTGCGTCGGGAATAAGTCCGAGGCCGCACTGTAACTTCATCATCACTAGATTCAAATTCGTCATCTGTATGTTTATTTATGTCACTATCACAAGAATAATTTGACAAATTATCAGCACACAATTCTCCATCACTACTGTTGTTTATTTTTATTGGGTATTTTTATGAGAAAAATATCCCTTTACTACGAAAACAATATTTAACAAATAACTTTAAACACAACAACTATCGATTACGAATATATCATACAATGATAGCTATTATTATATAAAATTAACTTCTAATAACAGAATGTAGGCAGAAACGAAAATGGAGAACGTCTTGAACGAAAAAACGTCGCTACAATATTGAAGAAATGCAAAGATGAAAACGAAATGTTTATCTTACAGCTATTGTATTTTAAGTGCATGTTTTATGATCACAGTTCCCTAATTTCTCGAATCGCCGGGTACCCAAAACATAGTACCACCATTTCAATTTAGCTTCAAGAGAAGACACTCAACTTGTCAGCTCCAGCGAATTACTGAAGTAATAGAAAAAGGGTACCACAACAAATACAACACTACAATTCTCTTTTTGGATGTTGCTCAGGCCTTCGATAAGGTGTGGATCGAAGGCCCAAAGAAAAGCTCCTTGACATAAATGCTTCCAACTATTTGTTAGCAATTATCTTCTCATTTCTAGAAGTTAAAACCTTTTCGGTCAAGATCCACTCTTGTATATCTGAGACTAAACAAGTGCACGCTGGAGTCCCACAAGGCAGCATATTAGGACCTCCCCTGTTTAACATCTACATATCAAATCTTCCGGTAACCACGGCATCCATAATCGCATTTGCAGACAACACAGCAATTATCACTCAAAATGCCGATCTACAAGAGGCTGTGTATCAATTACAAAAATCCGCAGACAAGATTACAAACTGGTTTAAAAGTTGGAATATTCAAATTGATTCCACGAAATGTCAGACTAAAATCTTTACTTTAAGGTAAATAACTACCGTATCTAATATCATCATTGACGGCAATCCCATACAATAGAATTTCTTGAAATTTAAGCAAGATCAAACGATTGATATAATTATTTGTGCTGATATGTAATGATTTTTTACTTTCCTTATCCTATAATAAGAAAAGTAATGTAATCGGCGGAAATTTGACCTACCCAGTTTTTCACATTTCTGGACGAATTATAGTCTCAGGACACCAAAAAAGTTGGTTTGAGCCATTGGTTCGTGTGTGTGTGTCTGTCGGTCTGTCAGTAAACAAGATATGTGTACAAATAAGTTTCTGCCGTTTTTTTTATAAACAATTAAGAATTTATTGTAAAAAAAGGTACAAATAATGTCATTCAAAATATTGCCCATCGCTTTCTACTACTTTTGACCATCTTTCGGGCAGCAAGTGGATACCCCGTCTAAAAAATTGCTCTTCTTTTGAGGCGATCCACGAATCGACCCATTTCTTCAATTTCTCGTAAGAAGTGAAGTGCTGCTCAGCCAGACCATGAGTCATCGACCGGAATAGGTGGTAATCTGAAGGAGCAATGTCTGGTGAATACGGCGGGTGGGGTAGGACGTCCCAATTCAGTCCTTCCAACGTTTCCTTTACGATTTTGCAACGTGTGGCCGAGCGTTGTCATGCTGAAAAATGACTTTATCATGCCTTTTGGCATATCGTGGACGTTTAATCTTCAATTCTCGGCTCAATTGCATCAGTTGATGTTGGTAACGTTCCCCGGTGACGGTTTGATTAGGTTGGAGTAGTTCGTAATAGATTACTCCAAGCTGATCCCACCAAATGTACAGCGTTAGCTTCTTGCCATGAATGTTTGGCTTGACCATCGAAGTAGAAGCATGCCCGGGCTTATCCCATGACTTCCTACGCTTTGGGTTGTCGTAGTGGATCCATTTTTCGTCTCCCGTCACGATTCGATGCAGAAATCCTTTGCGATTTTGCCTTTTGAGCAATTGTTCGCAAGCGAATAAGCGACGCTCGACGTCTCTTGGCTTCAGTTCGTAAGGAACCCAATTTCCTTGCTTTTGAACCATATCCAGGGCCTTGAGACGTTGTGAAATAGCTTGCTGAGTCACTCCTAACTCTTGTGCAAGTTCTTCTTGCGTTTGGCACGGATCTTCCTCCAGTAAAGCTTCCAATTCTGTGTCATCATACACTTTGGGCCTTCCACTACGTGTTTAGTCCTCCACGTCAAAATCACCACTTTTAAATTTCTGGAACCACTCCCGACAACTTCTCTCACTCAAATTAACATTACCGTATGCTTCTACGAGTAGCTTATGCGCCTCAGCTGCAGATTTCTTTAAATTAAAGAAGTAAATTAGCAATTCCTGCAAATTACGCTTATTTGGCTCAAAACTTGACATCTTAACATGATGAAAACTAAGTGATGCTAGCAAAAAGTCAGAGGTATTAAAAGGTTATACTGTTGCCAGATGTCAACATATCCTATACGACTTTTTACAGCTGACAATTTCGATGTTATCTTATCGGTGGCGCTATCTTTTGAAAACGGCGAAAAACTTATTTGTACACCCATTATCTTGAGAACCGTAAGAGCTAGAGACTTGAAATTTGGTATGCAAGTTATTTGTAGGTAGGGGACGCAGTGCGAAGCTTTTGGTAAAAATCGGCCGAGCCGTTTGGTCGCAAGGTTGAAAAATCGGTCGCAAAGCGGTCGCGAATCTAAACGGTTGAAGATACAAAAAATTTATGAGAATAAAAATTATTTTTTATCATGATATAAACATGAATTAAAAATAAAAATTGGTAAAATAGGAACTCGAAAAAAAATTGAAGCTCAGGATTTTTAATATACCGTGTGTTCATAAAATGTTTCAGGAAATTTATATTACCGGATAGATCAAACCGAGACGAACAAAAAATTACAATGAAATTTTTTGATCCGAGGTCAAATAAATAAGTTATAGCCGATTAAAAATTAATTGAACGGACTAATCACAGCGCGCTCGGAGAGCTACCGGGCCGACTGCGGGAGGACGGGGGGAGCGCTTGACCGCTAGGAGGGAGCACGCAGGCGATAATGGCGAAGGCTGTGCGGCCGAGGTCGAAAGCTGATTAAAATAAACAGTACAAGACAATAATTGACTCGTACTTAAAATTTTGCTACGTCACTGAAGGTAACCGTGCGAGCTCTGCCGCACAGCCTTCGCCATTATCGCCTGCGTGCTCCCTTCTAGCGGCCAAGCGCTCCCCCCCCCGTCCTCCCGCAGTCGGCCCGGTAGCTCTCCGAGCCGCTGTGATTGGTCCGTTTAATTAATTTTTAATCGGCTATAACTTATTTATTTGACCTCGGATGAAAAAATTTCATTGTAATTTTTTGTTCGTCTCGGTTTGATCTATCCGGTAATATAAATTTCCCGAAACATTTTCTGAACACCCGGTATATTAAAAATCCTGAACTTCAATTTTTTCGAGTTCATTTTACCAACTTTATTTTAAATTCATGTTTATCTCATTGTAATAAATCATTTTATTCTCATAAATTTTGTATCTTCAACGTTTAGATTCGCGACCGCTTTGCGACCGATTTTGCGACCTCGTGACCAAACGGCTCGGCCAATTTTTACCAAAAGCTTCGCACTGCGTCCCCTGCCTACAAGTAACTTGCATATCAAAATTCAAGTCTCTAGCTCTTAGTGTTCTCAAGATATCTTGTTTACTGACAGACCGACAGACACACACACACGCACACACGGACCAACTTTTTTGGTGTCCTGAGGCTATAATTCGCCCAGAAATGTGAAAAACTGGGTAGGTCAAATTTCCGCCGATTACATTACTTTCCTTATTATAGGATAAGGAAAGTAAAAAGAAATAAGAATATTTTAAGAAAGTGGGAAAAGAAGATGCCATGAATTGATATAAAACTAAAAAGAAAATATATGGCTGTTAAATAGATGTATTCAGAGAAAGAATAAATAAATTAAACCAGTCAATAGAAAAAATTATAAAGAATAAACTAATAATAAAACAATTATTAAGATTATATTGTATTGAAGTTAAATAAATAGGAAATAAAAAATGGTGAACTTACCCATGCGATCATAACATTAAGAGATTTATTTCTAAGACTTTCTTCTTCTTTGCTACTATCATCAATTCGTTCATAAACTCTAGATATAGTCATACCCTCGCGGGAATTCCAAGATCCAACTTTAGTTATTCCTCCTTCCTTTAATTCTATTACATCCAACGAGAAGTCACTTCGAAAACCGTGTTGGTCGAATTGCACCAATCCAGTCAAACCATTTATGGTTTTCTAACAATTAAGCCCTATTCGTTATTACATTATTTTTAATTAAAAAACGAACCATTTTCATGAAGTTGAATATGGTGCTACCGTGCTCCCAATTGTCTGTGCTATTACAAGACATACGACTAATACTGAAATCGTCAACGTCCTTTAATGTTTCGGTGAACAGCATAACAGCGTCAACCAGCAGGGCCGTTTCGGTTTGTATTTTCCATGCATCTATGACGGGGTTTACTATTTTCTCTACTTGCAGACCCAACTCCTTTCGTTCTTCGTACATAGCTTGCGCTATTTCTATCACCATGGGATTTGTAGGATTTATTAGCTGTAACTTTATCTCTTTTTAGCACGTTATGTGGAATGTTTGTTTCTATTACTTACGCCGCTAATATTAGTATCGCTATGCTGAAAAGGGCTAAGATTGATGGTGTGCATATCCAGATTGGCTATGATGTAGCTGTATTTTCTCATCATGAGCCCTACTTGTTGAGCTTGTTCTAAAATGCCATTCAAGTTTTTAGTTTCGCAGTACAATACAAATTGTTTCTGGCCGGACTTTCTTATCTTCTTTAAAACGTGTCTGCAAGCTGTGTATTCAGAAGGAATAGTGTTGTGTTTTAAATATTTACTTGTAATCTCCATAGTCATCCTTGTGAAGCTGTTCGAGCACTACTTTATAACGTGTACTGTTGTAAAATAGTTCTCCGACGTTCAGCAGCGCGTCAGTTGATTCATACATGATGGTGAAGCTTTTCCATTCCCACTTTTCAATCAAGCAACCGAAGGCCCTGGTTAAAGCTTCGACATTTGGAAACAAATTTATAGAGCAACATTCCGGCTTATGCTTTCTCTCTGGAGTGGTCCTTATAAAAGGCACCTCTTTGACATCACAAACGGATTGTACGGCGTTTGCATTGTTTTCCGATAAAGGGCTCAAAATTCCAACCACTCCCGACTCTAAGAAGGTACATGCTGTTTTGACTGTAGCGAATGGCCTGTCCCAGGTAATTCCGATTGTTGTTTTGTGCTTATCCATGACTTCTTCAGGATTTATGTTTGCGATGAGAGGCGTAAAAGGCAACTGTAGTTTATTCCTTGCTCGTTGTACAGCAACACGAAATGCGATTTCATTATCTTGCTGGGGACCCTCAAAGATGCCTCCTATAGTGTGTAGTTAGTTTTTAAGTGTCATATATAAAAGGCAGGTGCATTCTTACCTAACGGTATATCTATAGTTGCAATCATAGAATTCTCTATAATATGCATTAAAATAATAATGACAATTAATAAGCTACCCATTTTATTATTTTATCTTTTTAACAAATCTGATTAAATAGTAGCGAGTTAACTACCTTGCTGTAGACGTTAGACTAATAATATCAGCAGGATATTTTAGTCTTCATAAGTGAATGCGCTTTAAAAGAACCAGGGGTTCTCAAACTGCCTTAAGTATTATATATTTTAAGAGATATGAATAATAAAAGACGTAAAAGTTATGCAAAAATGTTTATTTATATTTCAGCTATTCTCGTTGATAGTTTCTTTTGGGAGATTAATTTTGGGCCGGGAAGGTTTCATCATTTCTTCAAATTTAAAGTAAAATTTCATTTCTTGCTTGAACAATTTTAACCTTTCTGGGTTTCTTCCGATCTTTCTGACAAAGTGCACTGCAAATTCAACGATAACTAGTAGAGACGCGGCAGCAACTCCTCCTAACGTAATCCAGATTACGCCTGATATGTGTTTGAAACTTAGTGGGGGAGCTGTTTTGAACGTTGGTTTCTAAAAAAGTAATTACAATACAATTGTTTTTAAAAATTTGGAACAAAACTTACATTGCATTCTCCACCTCCATATTGCTCTTGCCACCACTTTCTTTCTAGTTTATCTATTACACCAGTTTCTGATAGTTTTAAAACCGCCGCGCTTAATCTATTTCTGTATGTGGAATCTGTAAAAATACGCGCAGGTAATGCATTTTACAATTTCTGGGGATTACAACGTGTACTGAACTTTTTCTCATCGCAATTCCGTAATATTTTTGATCCAGGAGGTAACCAACGGCTGTTAAATTGCATTTCCTTTCTATTACGTATTTAATTGTAGAAGACTCCATAAAGAAAGCGTAATTTTTAGTTTCGTCTAACACCCATTCAATCCCGTCCTCGTACCACGGGACCATATATTCCGGATGAGCATTCATATAAGCTCCTACCTTTCTGTACGTTTGGTCTTGTGATTCCTTAAATTAAAGTAAAATAAAATATGAATCAGTCAAATAGGATTTAATTTGTATACCTGAAAAAGTTTGTATGTCGCTCCTCCTTCTACCGCCCCATATGTTATTCCTAATTTATCAGCTCTCGCTATCAACTCCTTTATATCGGTAAACGCCCATATATCTTTTTCGGTGGTAAGAAACGCCGCCATGTTTGCCGTGTAAGTTGAAAGCATGATTAGAATGAAAAAAGACCAAAACCTTGACAATACTCTAGTGGATATACCCCTATAAATTTATAATATTAACATCTAATTGTGCCGGTATTTAGGTTTATTTACCTGGGCGCAATATCAGCTCCCATTAGCATCAAGTTTGCTGTAGTTAACCATAGACAGTTTTGTATATTGTACTGGTTTGTAAGGTATTTCGGTTTTTCAATACAAGGGAAGGGATTGTACCACTCTATAGGGCAAAATCTGCCTATGATGTAAAAGGAAACTGTCATAATTATGAAAGTGATGCCGATGAGCAACCACACCTCTGGAGCGAACGGTTGAGCGAACGAAAAAAATCCAGGAAGCGACTGCTTGGGTTTTGTGTAAAGAATTTGCACACCTGCAAGTACTATGTTATAGTTATAGAAATTTTGTATTTATTAAATATACTACCTAAAGACATAAAGGGTGAAGTAAAATCTACGAATTTTTCGCGCTCTCGAGTAATGGTAAGATCGCTGATAGCTAAATCACCTGTCTAAATATAAGAAATAATAAAACAATCTTAGTTAATTGACAAAATATTTACACCATCTAGAACGTCGCCCATTAGACCATTCCATTTTTCACTAGTTGCATTATAAGCTCCATTTTTATCTTCCTTGTTTTGTAAAAATATGTAATTAAAACCTTCCACTTGCGCTAACTCATGTATTAGGTCTATCGCAAATCCTTCATATCGGTCATTTCCAGTTAAGCGTGAAGTAGCCGGTTTGTACATTGCGTACGGATAGTTCTACAAATCACCGTGTTATTGTTGATTCACGATTATATAAAAATAACATGTACTATAGCAATCATAACAGTAAAAGTCGTATTTATTAAACTGTCGCTCAATTGATGCATTTCTAACATCGACAATCCGTTTCTGGAATTCCAAGATCCAATTGTCTCGATTCCATTTTCTGACAGTCTAACAACATCTAAAGAGAAATCTGTTCGGTGGCCCTTGTAATCAAATTCTATAGTCCCCGTTAGACCTTTTATAGTTTTCTGGAATGTATTTAACAAATAATGAAATTAAACTTTTTTTGATACTTTGAGTAATTCAAGGTTAATATTTACCGTTTTCATAAAATTGAATATGGTACTGCCGTGTTCCCAACTGTCTGTTATGTTACAAAATAGCGGTTTAACAATGAAATCACCATAGTCATTTAAAATTTCAACAAGCAACTTGATGGCATCAAATAATAAAACTGTACTGGTTTGAAGTGATGAACTTGGAGAATATCCGTATGAAGCTTTTATGCTTGATCGTAGCTGTTTACGTCTTTTTTTTAACTCCTTAACTACTTCTATTACATTTGGTTCTGACGGATCAAAAAGTCGGAACTGCAATTAATACAGTTAATGTATCAATATCTTCAAAGTCACTTTGCTTACGCTAGTTATGTTAGTTTCGCTGTGTTGATAAATTTTTAGGTCAGTAGTATGAAAGTCCAGATTTATAATTATATAACTATAATCTCCCATCATTAGGCCAACTTGTAGGGCTTGTTTCAAGACGTCATCCAAATGCTCGTTTTGGCAGTCTAGTACAAATTTAGTTTGACCAGATTTCCGTATTTCTTTGAGAGCTTCCCTAAAATGAATTTCTTAGTGACCTTTGCGTTTATTCTACAAAGTAAGGCGATATATTAATGAAATATGCACGAAAAATGACAATTTCTTACAGATAATCTCCGTTTTCGCTGAGATACAGCTGCCTGACCACCACGTTGCCGTTTTTTACATGGTAAGTTTTCAATAGTTCTGCTATCATTGGTAAGCTGTGTGGGCTCTCGTAAAGAATTGTGAAGCTTGTCCATTTCCAGTAATTGAGCAAATCGACGAATGCTCCGGCTAATGTAGGCGCACGTGGGAATAAATTTATAGAGCAACATTCCCTTTCTTGTTGGGTATTTAACGTTGTTTGTATTACTGGAATCTCTTTAGCATCACACAGAGATTGCACGGCATTGGAATTTTCCGCCGATAACAAGTCGAAAACTGTGGCAACTCCTTCTTTTAAAATCGAGCACGTTGTTTGTAAGGCAACGAAAGGCTTGTTCAATGTGGTATCGACGACAACACCTCGTTTTGCGTCGATTACTTCATCAGGATTTATGCGCTTAGAAATTGGTTTTAGTATGTATTTAGAATGCTGCTGCTTGTTTACCCTTTCAATAGCTAATTCAAAAGCGAGCTCTTCATTTCTATTTGAACTTTCGAACATCCCACCTGCAACATTCAATACCAGGTTTTTAGAAATTTTTAAAATATTTGTATTAACCTTATTTTGGTGTTATGCAAAAACAAGTATAAATTCTGAAACTTACCTAACGGTATAAAGAACGCCGAACAGATATTTAAAACTACAATAGAAGCGATCGTCCCCCATGCTAATATGCTGGGCATGGTGTTTTTAATTAAATCCCAACGTACACAACAAATATACTCATTTGGCGACGCAGCTTACGGTGCAAAATCAGTCTGCGGCGTCTGTGCGAGCGTTAACTTCCTGCAGGAGTTATTTTAGGACGTGCTTGCGTTTCTGCTCGAGTTGAGTTGAGCTGTAGGAGGATGTCACTAGTAACAATGCATCGTATAAAATTTGATTGCTGACAGCTCCATCTGCTACGCTGTACTAATATTAAATAATCATTATTTTCCCTGTATTCTAACTTGTATGCTTTTGAATATTGCGTTTTTGGCAATTAAAGTTTTTAGTAATAGACAGAAATAACAACAGCGTCATGTTGATGTTGCAATTAAATACACACTAAACGAAAGTAGTTAATTTTTCACAACTGTTATTGAAATTTTATTTTTCAATTTTACCTAAAATGAGTTTAGTGAAAGGTCTTTATGGAATAAAAAATGCAATAAACTATATTTTGAGAGTTTGTGTCTTAATTTTTAATTTGCATAAAAAATTGAAAATTTCAAAATTGGTGTGCCAATTTTTTATTTAAATGCAAAGGAATAGAAAAATAAACGCACTGAAGTGTAGGTTGGCAAATAAGTTCGTTCGATTTTTTAAAATAAAATGAAACGCATTTATTTTGATACATAAGACGAATTTTAATCGATTGTGTACTGACTATTTTTATTGATGATTTTTTGACAACTTTTGATAAACTTAATTATGTTGCGCTTGCAAAGCCTCATAGATTTAGTGGTAAAATCGGATTTAGGTGCTTTTTATGATTTGCGCATTTTTGAAGTTTTTCCATTTCATAGAATTGTACAACGGCGGAACAGATGGTAATCTGAAGAATCCAGATCTAATAAATGGGTTACGAAGTAAAATATCACGCCAAGAGGTAAGTAATCGATTTCGAATGGTCCAAGACAAGTGGAGGCCTGGTGGTGTTATGGTGAAGTACAATATTATTTTGATTTGTCTTTTCTGGCCGGTTACTTTGTCCAGTTTTGTTAATTGCGAATAGTGTATGGTTGAATAACTTATTTTGTATCATAACACTACCGCTAACAGTTTGTAGCAGGTGACGGCCTTAAAATCAACCCAAACGGGAAACATGATCATCTTGGGATGCAATTCCTTTTTGCGATATTTTACGCGTTGTATTAATTTAGAGGATCCAATATTTGCAGTCTATTATCATTCACTTTAGTAATGTTTGTGTTGCGCTGTATATTTGTGAACTGAATTATTTGTATCTATATTATTGTTTCTATTTCATTTTAATATTATTTCTGTCCACTTTATTTATATCGAAAGTTAATGTACAGGGTCTGTATTTTAAATAATGAGAATAAATTCACAAAACAAAATTTATTACAGACATCATTACAAAACTTTAATAGTCTTCAAAGTATGCTCCTTGAGCATCAGCCGCTTTGACAGCATCCAAGGTTTCGTGGTGGCGTCCTTTGAGGGCGGTTTTCACTCTGGGAAAGAGGAAAAGTCTGCAGGGGCAACGTCGGGGCTGTAGGGAGGCTGAGGAATCGATGTGATGCCATTTTTCATCAAGTACTCTATAACCACGAAGCAGGTGTCCAAGTGGACCACACCTTTCTTGTCGAAAAACACAATTAGCATTGCTTTGATTCTGGACTTGGACATGCGAGCTTTTTTTGATCGAGGCGATTGTGGAGTGTGCCATTCGGTGCTCTGCCGTTTTGTTTCGGGGTCGTATTCAAAGATTCATCTTTCATCTTCGGTAATGACATTGTCAAAAAACTGAGGGGTTTCTTCAATGCGTTCCAAAAGATCTTCCGAAACGGTCTCACGGTTTTGCATTTGCTCGTTCGTCAAAATATTCAGGACGAGCTTGATACAAATCTTCCTCATCCCAAGATCCTCGACGATGATTTTGTGAACAACCATTTTATCGATTCCTAGCTTATCAGCGATAAAACGAATACTTAAACGCCGGTCCGAGTTCAGCATATCTCGCACACGTTGTTAGTTGTCTCCAGTTCTTGAGGTTGACGGGCGATCTGTGCGGGGTTCGTCCTCCACGCTCTCCCGGCCTTCTTTGAACATTTTGTGCCACCTAAAAACTTGAGGTTGTGATAAGCTTTCACTGCCGTACGCTTGCCGAACCATTTGCAGCGTTGATGCACCAGATTTTCCAAGGTGAGCACAAAATTTGATTGCGTAACGCTGTTCAATGTTTTGCTGCATTTTAAGCTTGCACACACTTCTTTGCACACGTCCACGTCGCGCGTGATCATGCCTCAACGGAAGCCAGCAGGCGACTGCCGTTTCGAGCGTATTCAAGGTTAAACCTTTCTCTACCGACTCCAACCGGTCCCAGCGCTCTCCGACGTATATTCACGTCAGGACAAAGATATTCTCATTACTTAAAATACAGACCCTGTATATTTCAATACAAAAAATATGTCTTAATTATCTATTTCATCCTTAATATGAAATTACTTTTTGCTAATTGAATTCTTTGCATATTCAAATAATTATGGTTTCACAACAATAATAATAATATAAATATAATTTTACAATAGAATGCACCAGAATTTAGATTTATTAGTCTTGAAACATTTAGGTAAATTACATAAAATATTGCAAAACAATATATTTACTTTCTGTATGAAAAAATATTGCAAAAGGAGCAATTTGGATTCCGTGGTGGCATGGGCACGTCAGGGGTAGTATTTTATATGCAAATTATTCTATAAAAAATCAAATTTTGAAATAATTATAGTGTTTCATAGATTTTGAGAATGTATTCAATTGAGTACAACATGGTATTATTAAATGAATATAAACCATAGATTTGGACATCCACGACATTAAGTTTTTGAAAAAATTGTATTTAATTAAGCTACCACAGACAAGGTAAAGAACAGTGTCAGAAGGTAAATTCTTGTTAAAAGAGATATAAAACAGGAATGTGATCTGTCACTAATATTATTCAATATATCTATATATAAATCAAAATTGATGGAACGATAATTAACAACATTGAATACGCTGACGATATCTCACATGCAAAATAGATGTTTACTAGAAAAATAAATTTTGAAGATACGCAACTAATACTAAATAACACAGCCATGGATTAAATATCTTATTTTAATGATTTTATAACTGATAAAAGTGAATAAAGTACAGATGATGAAATATTAACACATACCTTTCAAATTTTTAGCATAGCTTTTGTAAAGTGAAAACAACTTTATATAACAGAAATATTTCCAGGCAATATAAAAATGTTACGATGTTATGTATGATGCACTTTGTGTTTTGAGATCTGGATAAATTAACAGTAATAATCATAAATAAATTAGAAACGCTTGAGTTGTAGTGTTATTATAGGATACTAAATATCTCATGAACATCTCGTACCTCAAATGAACAGGTACTAAACGTGCACAAAGGCACAGAAAATAGTGACACTATTAAAAGATAAAAATAGAACATTTTAGTCATCTATACATTTGAACAGAAAGTAAACAAAGACAGCTGATATGTAATTTAGCGTGGCTAAATCTCGAACGCTCTTTTGATTGCCGATCTTCAGAATCGTTTTGCATATCTTACTTTAAGGTCACCGCATCGACTTATCCCACTGTTATCTTTTGTAAATAAATTGTTCCACGTTCCCACCTTGTAAAAATTTGAGGGAAGGCGGGTGAAAAATTGTCAGCCTAGGATGCCAAAAATATCTTTTTGCGGACGACCCGACATTTAATATACAAGAAGATATCGATTGTATTAAAATATACTTAAGTAACGTACGCTATTTTAGCAACAATACAAAAAAGATACTGCTTTTTGTTTAAAACTAGGAAAACTTGTTGCATGCACCTTACATCACACACAAAACAGAACTAAATTGTTAATGAGATGCACGACGTGCGATTCTTCTCATTACTTGCATTTTCTATACGTATCTATACTGATATTTTACTCAATACGCATAAAAATGGCCACTAATTTATTTATTACTAGTTATTTTAATTTTCATAATAATGAAAATAGATATTAAGAGCTAAAAAGGATTATTCTGCAGTGAAAGTAATCCCCACATTTAGAAAAATTCTTAGAGCAATGCTAGTATGGGAATAAGTAGACTCTACGTCTACATAATTTGAATTGATATTCTTATTTCCTTTGTTAATACTTTTATTAACTCTTAAAAATGCTGCTAAATCCACATATTTCTAAGGAAATCTTTTAGCTAAACAGAAGCATACTTTTTCAATATCTCATATGTTCTGTCGCATTCTGTGATTTTCCATTTGAGTGAAATCTGTATGTATTTCTCTATAGATTGTTCTTTTTCGTACTAAGTTGAGCTACAGAGAATCAATTGCAGCATATGTTTTTATTACCAAATACCATCATACAGATAACCCGTAATTTCCATTTGTGTTTTCACAAAAAAAATTGGTTTCCTCTTCTTGTAATGTCCACTTTGTAGACGGCACTTTCACATATCAATTTTGCTTTGTTTTCTAGCCTTAAAACTCATCTTTGTTGTGAAGAGTATTTATAAAAGCTTCTAAATTACTATATACGATGATAATATTGTATCTCTACTTTCTTCTTGAATCCCTATCACTTACTTTTTGAGAGTTCACAAGAAAACTGTGCCACAAACATATCACTAATACTATTTCAAGTCTTATCATGGGGTAATGTGTCAGAGTATCAAAAGCCTCCTGGTATGATTTACATATTATTTGACTGGCATTAGCACGGGCACTTTATCAGGTTGATGATGTTCCGTTTTAGCTCTGGAGTTTCATTCATACGAAAAGCAAGGAAATTTGGTGTTATCTACCTGTTGACCGAGCAATATTCCAATCTCCTACACAATCATGAAACTTGTGTTACACACTTTTCAGTTTCATTTTCGTATTTTGTATTTATGTTCATCTATTCCTTACATATTCATTCAGTACCTCCAGAGAACATTTTCACAGGTTACGAACGTTGCCATATATCAATATCATTAAAACATGTTTTTAACTTTTACTTTTTTGTAATTTGTGGAAAAACCTGACATGATTCGGAATTTTGAACGTCATTTTTTGAATTTACGGAAAAAATACATTTCAGTGCACCTTTACATTTGCACATTAGTGAAATCGTTCAACAGGAGTTATCATAGGAGACATATAGTGTAGTACAAAAGCTAGTTGGTTTTTATGGGACATATCTGATTTGCAATTATACTCTCTTGAACAATTTCTTCTATAATGAATTCATTGACAGTTGTGCTTGATAAGTATGAGGGGACGTCTCTTCATTTCTAGATCTGTTATATTTCAGTCATAAAAGGATCGAATTTTGAAATCAGTTCTACATAGCTAAGAAACCACTTACAGGGCCTAATATTTTATTAATCACCTTGGATGCGAACCTCAAATCCTCAGAAGTGCCTCACATTTCAGAAGAAATCGAGAAAAGAGGCTGTTTTTCTGCTTGTTTGCGAGAATGTAATGCTATTCCTGTTTGCGCTTCCTGTCGGAATCCAATATAGATTGTGGATTTAGAAGTTGCCGGGGTCCCTGAAATGAAATGGAACAAACAGGAGACTTTATTTTGCGAAGCTGATCTAGATAGCATCGATCTGGATAAAATAATGAACAAAACTATTCTGTACTAATGCTGAAGATATTCATACAGAGTTGCTGGAATAAAAAAAAATGAAATGGGGCGATGGATTAAGATATTGTATATCAATTCCAGTATTGGTTAAACAATATGAAACATATCAAATTCGCTCGAATTCTAAGATACATTTGGCTTCCACAAGAATATAGCTCAGTTCATCTGTTCTGCGACGCAAGCAGAACTGGTTATGCTGCTGTGGTTTATTTGTATCTATGACGATTATCTAGAGTGGAAGCTAAGTTCGCGATCTCATGTTCCAGGGTGGCTCTTTTGGAGAAGGTCGCTATTAATCGATTAGAATTAATTAGGTGTGAAATTTTAACTAGTTTGGTGCAAATAGTGAAAAACGCGTTAAATTGGCACCATTTACCTTTTTATTATAGGACGGATTCGGTTAAGCAAAAGCATGGATCCAGAGAAACGCAAATTGGGACTCTTTCGTAGGAAACCGGGTTCGTAACATTCTTTTCCTAATTCAACCGAATTACGTGCCTGGAAAGTATAATACAGGTGATGTGTTCTCCAGATAAAGTAATCTAGGCGAATTACTACAGACGAACTAATGGGAAGGCCAGACTGGCTGAAGAAAATTATATTAGTAAACGTCAGTATCACGGAATCTATGGAGTTGAAAAATGAAAATTCAACAAATATTTATAAATAGTTGGTGTTGTGGCGTGGATGTTTTATTTTCTATACAATATGAGGAGATGTAAGGCGAAATAGAAACTGAAACTGGGAAAGTTACTTTTGTTCGAAGAAATCAATTTATCGAAAGGGCGATTTTATTAGGCAGTTTAAAATGAAGTGAAAATGTTTAAATTATTTACCACCAATCAAAAATATCTTTAGATTGCTTATAGTTCTGTATGAAAAATATTACCTTAAGTCGTTTTATACACGTGTGCCGTGTTTAGAGTCATTCATCTGGAATTGATTACGAGCCTCACAACGGAAGCATTTCTATTCAGTTAGAGGAAGACTATCAGCTATCTGTTGCGATAACGCTACCAACAGCAAGGAATAAATTGAAAGAAATCAATTGGAACAAACTGACGATCGAAACAGGCGTGCACTTCATTTAATGGATTTTTTCATCTCTAGCGGCTCTTGGTTCGGAGATTTTGGCAAAGGCAACTAACTGATATTGTAGACCATTTCTATCAGCTATCTGTTGCGATAACGCTACCAACAGCAAGGAATAAATTGAAAGAAATCAATTGGAACAAACTGACGATCGAAACAGGCGTGCACTTCATTTAATGGATTTTTTCATCTCTAGCGGCTCCCTGGTTCGGAGGATTTTGGCAAAGGCAACTAACTGATATTGTAACCATTTCTATGAAATTTTGTTAGTCTGATATATTTTATTTAAGAATGATGCTAATATTAATGTATTAAAAAGCAATAATTACTTAGGTATCTAGATAAGCAATTATCAAAACAGCTCATTATGTTAAATTATCATTTTAAACTACGATTAAATAGATAATTATGAAAACATAATTATTCTATTAAAAGATATATTAACTTTCAATAGAAAGAGAAGAAGTGAATAGAAAAATCTTAAAGGAAGTGGAAATAGTTTGTGTTTCTAATTACTATTTATTTGTTATAAAAGACCCTTACAACAATATAAAGCAACAAATATCGTTTACTGTAACTCTAAAACGTTTTAAATTCTACTAAGGTACGGTTTTCATAATACACATTTATAAATTAACTAATTTATGTTTTTTTAACTGCTTTATTATCATTATAGTTTTAATATATATATGTATGTATATATATTTGAAGAAATGGGAATAAGTAAAAGGATGTCACTATTCCTAATTGACAGAACACAAATGTCTTCCAAACATCGATTCCGTTTTCTTAATGATGTCTTCCTAATTATTAAATTATGATATTTGCATAAATTAACTTTGGTTATAAATAAGTTAATTAGAGATGTTGATGGGTTATTAGCAAAACTTGGTAACTGTTTAAAGGTAATTAACCACTTTAAATGAGTAAACTTGAAAGTTTAATATTTGAAATACGAGACCTAAATAGCGTAATAGAAATTTAAGGCAAATTTTATAGTTTTTATCCAGGTTACTAGCATGTAAGTGTTCTAACAACACCTAATAACAATGGAAATTGTCCTCAATTAGATGATCTTTATATAATTATTGAGTAATATTATAAACAAACGAATATTACATAAGTAAATAGTGTAATTGTTCTAAACAAGTAATAAAATAGGAATTTGTGCTGGAAGAAAGAAGTGAAAGTTATAGATATGCTTATGGCTTTAGAGAGGAGCGTATAATTTAGTTAATTTAAACCTTACTGTTGGTAGTTATGTCTTTGGATAGCTGGCGCGGTTTTGGCCGTGACCTCAAATTCTAATTAGAAGAATCATACCAATACCATAAAAATATGCCCCGAAACAAAAGTTCTACATTTAACAACAGGCGAGTCCGGTCGAGGTGTGTTATTAAATGTAATTGGCATTTAAGATTAGCTTATTATTAGCAATATTATTATCAAACTAATCCAATCAAAAAATGAACCGACGTGAATATTAGCATAAAAAAAGGTTTTATCATAACTGTTTCGATTATTAGTAACTATAAGCAGATACAATTATTTATGTGATTATGACATGCCTTGGGCTATTGCAGTTTTATTTCACCGAATGAATTTACTGCTGTGCTTATACGAGGGTTATTTGACAAAAAAGAAAACTGGATAAAAGAGTTTTAAAACCTTTTCTTCAACCTGACACTCAAAAGAATATGTGTTTAGCTTTTTTATTTTATGCATTATGATTCATAATTGCAAACTTCTGAAGATGACTATTTTCCTAGGTAGTAGTTCTGCGTAGTGTTCTAGAATACGATTTTTTGTGAATGGGTACGTTCTTATTCGTAACTGTACTGTTATGGCAACCACAATACCTCATTTATGTAGGTCTATACTGTGTCCTTATGCAAATTCATTATTGAGAACGTATGTTGTTGTCGATGATAAGATATTTTACATATATGTAGATACTAAATGTTAATAACTGAGAATATTGGTATGTTTATTTTACATGCATTTCTACACCAGATCATCAAAAGAAAACCAAAGAAACCCCTTAAAAGTTCCAATAGAATTATATATAAGGCAACCAGAAGCAAGCAAGAGAAAATATAAACAAAAATGAAAAGAAAAATAAAACATAGAAGACGAATGCATAGTTTAATAGAATTCAAGAAAAGTTTAAAAACAATGTAATATAAAATTTTAACCAAGAAATTAAAGGAAAACGTTGGCTAAGATAAATATTTATGACGAACCACAAAAAAAAAGATGAATTATTGATTAGTGAAACGGATGAAGAATTGAAGATAAAAGGAGAAGACAGCCAAAAAACAAAATTGAAGTTCAGAATACCAAATACAAGAACGAGAAAAGATGGAAATAGAAAAATTGTGTGATGAAAAAATATGAAATATAATAGGGAAACTAAAATATGATATAATGAAGGTAAAGATGATTTACAGATGAAAATAATTTAATTAGTAAAAGAAGTACGAAAAAAAGTAATGCCGAGCCAATGCTCATATACGCTACTACGTTCTATTCATAAAAATAGTAGAAAAAAAGGTGCATTTGAATTATAGATATGTTTTCTGTATAATATTTCTTCTTCTTCTTCCATCTTATAAATAGGCAGAACTACCTGTTTGTTCTTCGGTCATCCTTTAATTTAGATCATAGCGTCATCATTTTCTGGGGCCTCCTATCGCTGTTCTACTAACTGGTACTTGTCTCTCACCATTCTGTCATCTTCCATTCTGTTTTTCTTAATAAAAAATATAAGGGGTATATGCCTTATATTTTCACTTCTCACTCCATCCCTTAATATATTATTTATTATTCTTCTAAGTACTGTCATTTCTGTCGTCTCTACTAGTCTTTGTATTGTGCTAGTATCAAGTCTTATTTTACATTTGTATGTTATGGCTGGTCTTATTACCCTTTTATATATACTTGTTTTTGTTTTTCCATATAGTGTTATTTGAGCAACCGATTGATTCTGTTTGCTTTATTAATTTTTTTCTTTGCTTTTTTTCTATTTTCCCGTCACTAGACATGCCGGTGCCTAGTTACTCAACTTCTTTTACCTGTTCAATTATTTTAGCTGCTAGCTTACATCTTATTGCTTTTTTGTTTATCATTATTGTTTTAGTTTTTTTACTGGAATTAAAGGTCGTCCTCGTTTTTTCCCATTATTATGGCATCGTCTGCATAACAGACGTTCTTTAACTCCTTATTTCTCGTTCTGTATCTTCTTTTTGTTTTGACTTTCTCGATGATCTCGTTCATTACCAGATTGAACAGCAGAAGGCTCAAGGAGTTTCCTGTCTAATGCCTCTTTTATAGTTTATGGGTTCTGAAAAAAAGGACTTTGAGATAAATTGATTTTTGAGGCAAGGAATATTCTTATCGCCATTACGTCGATGCAAATGGTTAAAAATACCAGTATGACGTATGATATTCTAGTAAAAATAGGCATATCAAAATTGGTTACAAGAGAAGTTAAATTTTGTATATAAAAATCTATGATTGAACCATACCGTTGGAGATATAAGAAATTGAACTTGAATCAGAAAATGGAAGAAAGCCTGGATGTAAGGAAGAAATAGAATTTGAAATAAAGAATGTAACTATATCAAGAAAGTAAAATTTCCATAAATATGAAGAGATAACAGTTACCCGATTTGGGATATTGCTACGCCATTTAAGTCTCTAAATTTAAATTACATTGAATCATTTTGCTATTTTATATTTTTTTATTAGAGATTTCAGATTATAATAACGAATCATTGTTTAAATTGCCATTTTTCTTGTACACATTCTTTGAATCTATTCAGCCAGTCATCTACTGCGACATGTAAGACATTAATCAGAAAATTGAGTTATTGAACTTTTAAGTACTCAATACTTGGGCGATATTTGGAGCAAGACTTGTTTTAACTCACTATAATGGATTAAGATCAGAATTATTTGTAAGTTCATATAAAATATGAAAAATTTTCAACAACTTTCGACTAGTTTTGGTTTTGTGTCTTGGTCCAGAGTCCTATTGAAAGCTCATCACTTATTTTTGAACAGTCGCATTCAAAAGTTTTATGAATGATTTCAAGATTCTTTCTTGATGGTCAGGTGATCTCTGCTTTGTGGAAGGAAATTTAATGTGTCGAGCATTATCTATTTGAAAGCTTACTTGAGACATCATCTAAAGAAAATGAAGTACCAGGGACTATAAGACCGCATAGGTTTGCGTACTAATTTTGACTCTTCTTCACTGTGTTTACAGAGTATTAATATCCGCCCATCGTTTAAATTTAAACAAAAAAATAGCCGCGAATCTTTGGGAAACGAGGTACTCGAACCTTGGGGAAGGTTCGCAACTACGTACGCTCCAGCTGCATTTATAAAAGGGTCGGAGGCCGAGCGTGATGCAATGCAGATGTCAATCAGCCTCACTACGGGGGGCTGTTCGGAAATTCGTTTCAGTATTGTTCCAGATTCTGGTCTTTGCCAATGAATACCTTCTTTGAGCCACTGGTTTACATTTGCACCACAGTACTGCTATAGCAATCGATTATTTAGCCTATTTTTCGTAAAGAAGAATCTTTCCCCGTTGTAGGCCAACAATATGTCGTCCTATTCCAAATTCTTTAGCTTGTAAATAACTTACACTTTGAGGCATTTTTACACCACTTATATATATTATACGTGCCAAATCCGAATGACTAAAAACACATTTATTTATTTTACACATGAATCATTGCTTCCCTTAGTCCTCATATCTAAGAAACGATATAACCAAATCTGGGACAGACAAACATGTGCTCCTCGAACTTTAATTGTTTTCTGATTGTGGTATAACTAATTTAATATAATATTTTTTTTGTTGCAATATAATTTGTTTTTAAATTTGTAAAATGGCTAGTTACTTTTGATTTAGGAATAATATATATATATATATATATATATATATATAATTCCTAATTGTGCATCTTAAGAAAAATAATATTACAATTTTACAGGCAGATAAGGGCAACGCTACAGTGATTCTAAATACAGCGGACTACATCGGTAAGATGCACAATTTACTTAAATCCTCTGATTATCGCCATGTACCTAATAATCCCATTACCTACCTCGAAAAGAAAACCAAAACTCTCATTACTAACTCCAACCTATCATCCGATACCAAGAAACTCTTCATACCCCGAGAAAAATCTTCCAGAATTCCCAAATTGTATGGTCTCCCAAAAATTCACAAAGAGAACATTCCTTTACGCCCTATAGTCAGTGTGTTCGGTTCTCCCACCCACAACCTAGCCAAATACCTTGCCAAGACTCTCCAACCTCTCACATCATCCTACGTCCGAAACTCCTATCGGTTCCTAGAAATACTGAAAACCTTCCCTATACGCAAAGGTGATATCGTGGTCAGCTTTGACGTCGTTTCTTTGTTTACAAACATTCCAATTCCTGATACCCTACAGTTATTAAAGTCAACGTATAATATAAATAACAATATCCTCTTAAACCATTGCCTATCCAATACTTACTTTACCTTCCAAAATAAATTTTACCGCCAAACTAATGGTGCTCCCATGGGTTCCCCACTTTCACCAGTCATTGCTAACCTTTTTATGACCGATTTTGAAACAAGAGCCCTCGCTTCCTTTCACCTTAAACCTACCTGCTGGATACGATATGTCGATGACACTTTTGTTATCTGGCCTCATGGACATGATTCCAGAATTCATTTCCCACCTCAACCAAATCCACATCAATATCAAATTTACCATGGAAACTGAACATAACAATTCCCTTCCCTTCCTAGATACTCTCATAACAAGAAATCCTTCTAAAGACAGCTTTTATTACATTATCTACAGAAAACCCACTCACACTAACCGCTACCTAAATGCCAAATCCCATCACCACCCTGCCCAAATCCATTCGGTTGCAAAATCTTCATAACCAGATCCATCAGACTTTCCGACACGAAAAAACGCCAAACAGAAATTTAATCCATTACCACCACCCTACTGAAAAATGGATATTCCAACAAATTCTTAACTAAAATAATCAAAAATATGAATAAAAACACTAACTTTCAATCCCAAAACCCTCCCGACCAACAAAAAGCATTCCTACCTTACATCAGAGGCATCACCGATAGAATAAACCGCATACTAATGCGGCAAAATATCCGCACGGTCTTTACGACCAATAACCAAATATCTGGGCTTATTCGCTCACCAAAGGATCACTGCCCCAATGAATCCCAAGGAGTGTATGAAATACCTTGTGGAAACTGTCAAAGGACCTAGGTCAAACAAATCGGCAAATATCTAGCCGAATATACGAGCATTTTCTGGCCGTACGGAAAGGCGATAATGGTTCGGCACTTGCCAAACACAACAAAGAAACAGGCCACAAAATTAATTTCTCTGGGGCTAAAACCATTGCCCCCATTTCCCATTTTACCAGCAGAATAGTATGTGAGGCAATGGAAATAGAAAAACGCCCACAATGCCTCAACACAAGAGATGACAGCCAACGTTTACCTGTCATATGGATATCCCTTATTACTACGCATCTCCCGCCAAACAAACTTTCACTTCCAGCCCTATAAAAGACTCATAGCTCTCTTTGGGGAGTAGGCAAATTGAGACCCCGATTGAAGAACTAACCTTTTGAAAATGGCATCAAAGCCGATGCCGAAACGTCGAGAATTTATCCAAACAAAGAGTACAAATGATCAAATTGTGGAAAAGATTATAATAAATCCGTTCGATTGAGGAAGAAAGAGGCCGATTGAAAGGCAACAGTTGATCGGAAAACAATAATAAGGCGAATAAAAAAGAATTTACAATTTTATAAAAATCATCAAATTTAGCTTTTTTGAATTTTTTATTAAATTAATCACTTTATTTTCAAATAATGGCAGACTGTCTCAAGAATAGCAATGTTTTGATGATGATCAAGCTAGAACTGGTCGCCTCCGTATAGTGCGCACAGAAGAGGTCATCGAAAACTCAAGTTCTTTGGTAGATTATCGCTCTATGTTAAAATGCCAAAAAAATTGGCGATATTTTCCTACAAAATCGAAATCCATCAACCATTGAGTGATAAAGCTATCAAAGATCGATTAAAATTTGCTGACACTCTTGGTCAAATGATCGAATCGAACCAAATTAATCGTCGAACGATATGGCTTTCAGATGAATGTCACTTTTAGTTAAAAGTTTCAATACTGCAGGATATGAGGCATACAAAAACCGGAAATCGTAGTGGTGCGCCTTCTACATCCAAAGAGGTGTGCCATCAGTTTCTATGGCATCGTTGGACCTTATTTCTTGAATGAAATGATCATTGGTCAAGTCTACAAAGACCAAATTGAGGATAAGTTTTTCCGTCACATTAATGAATTCTCGATGAAAAGAGATTTCTGGTTCATGCAAGATGGCACTAGAGTTCACCGCACCCAAAAAAAAAACATGGAAGCAATACCAAGAGTCTTCCACTTCAATATCATAGCTATGGACGAAAAGCCTCATATCTGACTGCACATTATGGGGTTTAACTAAGGATATTATATACCATCCAAATAAATCCGGAAAACCTCGAAGTACCTAGTAAAGACAAAATTGTAGACAATTTTTAAACTTCTGACAAATGTCATAAAGACCGAAGGAAAACATTTCGAGAATACTATGACGTAGTCCACAGTTTAAATAAATAATTATATTTTATTTCATGTTACTCGTTAGTACGTTTTATTTTTTGAATAAATATTTTTGTGTTTGGAATATCTTTCTGGACATGGAGTACTAAGAAAAAAATATATTTTTAAAAGTTATCTTTGTTTTTAATTTACTACATTATTACGCTTCTCTGATGATTCAGTTTTAGTAGAAATCATGTTATGAAGATTTATTGACGATGCTTGGAATTAGGACTCATTAAACTAATTCTATTGTACAGTATTTAAATGTGACCCCATTTTATGAAATGTAGGTTTTTTTTCTTCGCTTCTCTGAATATCTTCCTGTTATTCAGAAATTTTGCATGCCAATAAAATTTGTATTTGCCAAGATTCAAATATAGTTTACCACTATCAAATAGCAAGAAACTTAAAAATTACCTGCATTTAAATAATAGTTCTTTGTTCATTTTGTTCTCATAGAAAAAATTACTTAAATAAATGTTTAATTTCGGCGTCAATGCGAATGTACGCGAAATAGTTTCGAAGGCAATTAAAACGATCTAATTAGGTCACAAAAAGTAGCTCTACCAAAGATTTTAGAATTCATCAGAAGCACGTGTGGTGTTAAATTATTGCTAGTTTTTACACTGTTTTAATGTAAGAAGAATTAATTTAAAGAATGGATTTGCCAAAAAGGATGTAATTAGTGGCATTGTAGTAATTTTTGGTACAACTGTTAACGGTTTTTTATATAGATATATGCCACTTAAGAACTTTATTAAATTTTAAACTATCGACAACAACTTTGCCGTTAGGTCAAGTTTCTATTTTTCATTCTTTCATTTTATCTGGTTTTAGTGGTATGTTTAGATTAAGGAATTCAATTTAGAATAAAACAAGCTTGTCATTTTATTATTCGATTATAGGTTTTTTGTCTTTCGAACATTGTTATAATAATAAATAATTATTCTAGATTGATTTAGTTTGTTAAAATTGGCATTTTGATTTTCTGATTATTTATATAATATTATTTTTTAGTGATAACGAATACATATTCCTTTAAATTTTTTTGACCTAGAAGTTATTTAGATCTACGAAAAAGTCTTTTTTTTTGGTGGTACATCTAGCTTAGTAGTATATTGTAGTTGTTTAGAATTATTGATTTTATCGAGGATTTTTAAAGCTGTAGCCTGAATTGCGCGAGTTTCAAAATAATTGTATTAGAATGTGTTATACTCTTTATTTTATCAGGAAAGAACGAAGAAAATGTGCGAAAATGGCCGACACTAAATACTTTTCGATAAGGAATTCGTTACAATTAGCGCGAAGAAGCGAATTGATTGGCGTCCATTGTAGCACTAGTTAAGACCTTTAAATTATATTTAACAATTAAGGTGGGTTATATCAATCAAGATCTAAGCCAGGTTTTAATCTTGGATCAACCCCTTTGATCGTTCTGTGTTGTTTTACCACAACTGAATTAAGATCGTGATCCTGGATAAAGATTTGCTGACATGATTTCTAACGAATTTTCTATATGTGCAAAATTTGAAAATAATGTTTATAATGGATATCTAGTAGCGCAGTATGAGTGCAAAAACATATTTCAAATTTAAAATCGCGAGCTGAACGGATATACAACTGTTCACAAATCGGAATAAGGAATGCTATAGAAAGATATTTCGGTATTTGGAAAAATATCTTAATGTCAAGGGTAATCTGTTTGGTTAAAATTGAAAAGCATACTAACTTTAAATGTTGCGACGTCAGTACTACAGCGTACTAGGTGTTCATAAAGTACGCTGGCAGTAGGAGAGAGACCATTTCCTTTCAAGAATCAATGTCTATTTTGATATACGAACACTGTTCTACTCGGGTCACATCATTCTTGCATGCCGGTTGGCTGACAACTGATTTAATATTACTATCTGCATTTACAGAACATCATAGAGCCGTCTTATGCTGTGGACACAACACAATGAATACACGACATCTCTTAGACATCTGACATTTTTTATGCTATCTCTTGTCTTAAAAAAATAGTTGCTATTACTTATGCCCCAACCTTCGCAGATTGACTATACGCAGTTGAAGAAGATGTATTGCACAGTAACAAGCAGTCACCTGTTATTCTACGTCTTGCTTCAACAATTTCATATTAACATCATGTATTAATGTTGAATATGTTAATTTCGAACGTCGTGTGGTTGAATGTATCGCCAATTAGAAACCGGATATATTCTCTTATGCACCCTACTTCCATCTCAAGGTCACCACGTTCACTGCTTGTTGAAAAATTGGCAAGTGCGCTCATATATATATATATATATATATATATATATATATATATATATATATATATATATATCACTGTATATATGTATGTATGTATGCCGTAATTCCTCCTGGGAGGTATCATTGGCGCCCTTTCATGGGCTTTTTAATCCTTTTTGGCTGGATTAGTGCCTTTAGTTGTGATTTCCGTTTCATATGTCCTTGCTTGATTTTGTTTTTACTACTATTTTCTTCCATTCTTTCCTGTTGATCGCAGTCCGTCTCCAGTTTACTACGTTCATTCTTCTTAAATCTCCCAATACTTCATCTTTCCATCTATTTTTGGGTTTTCCTCGTGGTCTTGTCTGTTCTGGTTGCCACACTTGTCTTTATCCGTTCTTTCTATATGCCCTAGCCATATTATCCGCGGTGCTTTTATTTCCCTGACAATGTCTTCTCCTTTCAGTTCTTCTTCTATTTCGTTATTCATTTTTATTCTGTATTCGTTGTCTCCCGCTTTCACTGGTCCTAGGATCTTCCTCATAATTTTTCTTTCGAGAATACGCAGTTGTTCCTCCTCTTTTTTCGTCATTCTTATTGTCTCTGCTGCATATATTATTGTGGGTCTTATTAGTATTTTGTATACTCTTATTTTTGTTGTTTTCGTGATTTTCCGGTCTTTCAGTAATGGTTTATATATGTTGAATAATTTAAACCCTCGCTGAATTCTTCCTTTTATATCCTGGTCTCTGTTATTTTTGTTGTTTATTTCCGTTCTTAGGTTTGTGAATGTTTGTATTTTCTCAAATTTGTGACTTCCGATTTTGTATTGGTTTTGGTTATCTCCTTTTCCTCGTTTGCAGCACATGTATTTTGTTTTCTTTTCATTTATTGTAAGACCTCTTGCTTTTGCTTCTGTTTCGATTGTGTTAAGTGTTTGTTGTAGTTTAGTTTTGCTTATCGAGACTATTACTAAATCATCCGCATATGCCAAAATTTGCATCTTTGTTCACAATTGTGCCTGTTTGGTCTGTTTTTCGTATGATCTCTAGTGTTATATTGAATAGGTTGGGTGATAGTGCATCTCCTTGTCTTACCCCTAAGTTGGTTTCAAAATATTTTGTGTCCCCTTGTAATTGTACTGTCGCTTCTGAATTCTCCATCGTCATTTTAGTTAGTCGTATTAGTTTCGATGGTATTTGGATTTCTCTCATATCCTCTAATATTTGTGGTCTTTTAATTTGGGCAAAAGCTTTTTGAAAGTCTATGAATAAGAGATGTAATTCGATATTGTATTCGTACGCTTTTTCCATTATTTGGTTGATGATATGTATGGCGTGTACTGTTGATCTGCCTGGGCGGAATCCACATTGATAGTCCCCGATTTTATTTTTCGTATGGATACTTAACCTCTGTTGTAATATACATGTGAAAATCTTGTATGTTGTGTTGAGGAGCGTGATTCCCCTATAGTTACTGCATATTTCTGGGTCGCCTTGTTTATATATCGGTATGATTCTTCCCTTTTCCCAGTCTTTTGGCATCTTCTCTTCATTCCAGATTGCTGTTATTAGTTTGTGTATTGTTTTATGCAGTTCTTTCCCTCCATATTTTATCATTTCTCCGTTTATTTCATCTACACCCGGACTTTTACCATTTTTAATTCTTTTTATAGCTTTTCCACTTCCTCATAGGTTGGTTCTTTGTCTATATATTCATTTCTTTCATTTACCATTTCCCTTTGCTCTTCATCTTCTTCCCTGAATAGTAGGCTTTGATAATATTCTCTCCATATATCTTTAATCTTTTTTCCTTCATAGTATGTTAGTCCTTGGTTATCTTTCATTCCTCTTCTCTTGATTGGGTAGTTTCTTCTTGTTTTTTTTATGTTTTTGTACATCTCTCTAGTACAGTTGTGTCTTCTATTGGTTTCTATTTCCTCTATTTCTTGATCTATTCATTCTCATTTTTTCGTTTTAAATAGTTTGTCTGCTTTTTTCTTTATCTCTTTATATTTTTCGTGGTCTTCGTTCTTTCCTGTGTTTATCCATTTCAATCGAGCGTCTCTCTTTTTGTTTATTTCTCTGTCACATTCTTCATCGAACATTCATCAAAAAATATTTTTTTAAAAAGCTTTTCGCCCACTCGTACAGTTTTTTTGTCGTTGTTATTTGCTTATCGCTTTTGTTCTGTAAACTTGTACGATATGCATTTCTTTTGATGCATCCACCAATGCCGTCGCAAGCTCCTTTTCCGTGAGCGGTCGCAATAAAATGCCACTCAGCTTGAATTTTAAAATCTTTTTCATGATTCAATAGGTTTGAAAAATTATACTTGTTTTTGTATTGGGAGCCTGCTCCATCAGAGAAATAATAGATCTTTTTAACGGTCTTTGCACCGAATTATTTTTCAAGAAACTGATCATTTTAGAATTATACAAATGTACACCGGTGGCATCGTGATTTGCATATTCAGAAAAACTACGAAATTCACATGTTTTTTCACGTCTTTCTTTTTATAATATATCACATACACATGCAATGTAGCTTGATCTTTCGACCAGTGCTGTGATTGTATAGCATCTTGAACGTAAAATGAGTAGTTTTCCGAGAAATCGAGAGTAACTATGAACTCGTCGTCACTTATCGAGTCTTTCAATTCTTCTAAATATTTTCCTTGCGACTTTGCGATAAAATCGTATTTTAAAATGATCGGATGTTCTTCAAGAAAATATTCTTTTTTTCTGTTTGACTAATAAGCTGACATCTAGAAAAATTTTTAATAAGTAAAACATAAAGATTGCGATAAATTAAAAAACCGATAATATACCTGTCAGTCGTGAGCCACTGATTATACGTAATTTTGGAAATAGCATATTTTTTAAAAAGTGCCTGTAATTCATTGAGAATTTTATCAGAACCAGGGCAGTTTTTACAATTTCCTAAAAAACAGTTTGCATTTGAGTCCAAGCAAATCATATAATTCAGATACTGTCTATAGTTTGTCTCGAAATTGACTTTTTCCCGAACGAATTCCTGTTGGAGACCTCTTAATTTTAATCTGATGTTTCCGTGAATTTTGCAAACAAATGTTATGCGTACTTTTGGGACCAGGTAATATACATTGAAGTGGCCTCAGAGTTCTGAATACTGATGGAGAAAGTTTCAATTTCGGAAACATATTTAAGAAGTCAGCATGCAGTTCCGATAGATTACCTAACAATAAACGTTTCTGAAAATAATTTTAATATTTGGCTTGAAGGATATAAATTTACAATTGAAATCAAGATAAATTTTCGTTTAAATTAAAAATCAATTAATTGATATATTAGTTTTATTTTTTTTATCTAGATAGTTACCGTTTTATGACAACGTTTCCCATTAACAACGACAGATTTATAATCTTTTAGCCCTGGCATGATTCGACTTACATTGTCAGAAAGAAAAAAATCTCGTACTTTATTTATTATATCCATACCCGTAGAATTGCCTTTCTTTTTATCAGGATAAGTACCGTAGTCATGTTCCTTCTTTAATTTTCGAGCCATTATTACCATATGCTTCTTCTTCTTAAAGTGCCTTATTCATTATTGAATGTTGGCAACAATCGAGGCAAAATTTTGTCTATCTTTAGTGTCTCTTATCAACTCATGTGTACTCATGTGGGTCCAATCTCTAATGTTCTTAAGCCAGGAGCACCTCCTGTGACCTCGCCCTCTTTTGCCTTCAACTTTTCCTTCCATAATGAGCTGCAATGTAATGTGTTTGTCATTTCGATATAAATGTCCAAGATAAGCTGTTTTTCTTTTTTTAATAGTTAATAGGAATTCAGTTCTTCTATTCATTCTTCTCAGGACCTCTTCGTTTGTGATATGCTCCGTCCAAGATATACGTAGCATTCTTCTAAACACCCAGTACTCAAAAGCTTGTATTCTCTTTTCTGTATTAGCCTTGAGGGTCCACGCTTCACCATATGCTTGCTTACCGCAAATTCTTTTGCTGTTTTTTCGATTGGCTGTATGAGATAATGCCAGTTTTAAATCCACAATCCACTTATCTTGACTATTATTGAGAGTTGAATTCAAGTCTGTTAATTGATTTACGAATAATTTGACTGTCATTTTCTGTCAAATTTAAGTTTAAATTGTCGGAAGGTGATTTCATGAGGACCTTTTCCTAATACAGCAGATAGTTTCATTCGTTTGATCTCTTTATCAACTTTTGAACACTCGTAATCTGGATCCTTGAATGACACATCGATATCCATATCATCTTCTTCTCTGTCTTGAATATCTATCTCTTCTCTACTCTCTTCCATTGGTTTTTCTGCCACGCTACATTCTGTTTTCAGTTGATATTTCTTCTTATATAGCTGTGCCCTACATGAATTACAAATGTACTGACCGTAAAAATCGCGGATTTTTTTATCGCACGCATTTGTCAACAAAACTAATTTTATTCGGTAGCAACTGTGGCCTTTTTTTTGAAAGGATTGCAACATTTCGGCGGAGGTGTCGTTACGTAGACAATAAACTTATTTAACGACGGCAAGCCAACTAATGTGTCTGCACACAAACAAAATCAAAACAAAGCATAACACGCTGACTATTGCTTGTTTGTACTTGAAACAGCCATCCCGAATCGTATACGGCGCATGCGATGCATTTTTGTAATGGAGCGCGCTACGTTCAACTCGCTCACGATTGAAGGCAAGTAACCAAAAAAATAATAGAAAGATATAATTCGATAGATTTTGACCTGCTCTTTCTAATGGTGGTATTATATTTAGTTAAAAACTCCTCCATCACAATGAGAATCGAGTTATAAGTTCAGGCTGTTTTTTCTTAAAGTATGTGTTTTTTTATTTTTTTAAACTTATATCAATCAAAAGAACAACTCGTCAATAACATTTAAAACAATTTTCAGTGTGGAAAACGAAGAATTATGCCACGTAAATAAAGACGGCGGCATGTGGACTAACCTGGTGGCACACGGCCTCACGCGTAGTATTAGTATATTTGTATATAGGTTCTGGCTGCCGCAAGACCGCGAGACTCTTCCACTAAAACATCAATAACTTCTCTTTCTGTGGGAAATGCAAAATTTTTCATTGCAGTTTAAGGATTTTTTTCCTAGTCCTACGAGAAGTTGGTTAATTTTTCAATTGTTTATTAAAAAATTAATTATTTATAAACAAATGCCGGGTTTTTGGATATTTATTTCTGTATTTATTTTTATTACTGTTCACAAACATACCTTGAAAGTTTTGTTAACTTTCATTGTGTATTTTCCGAAATATTGCAATTTGAAGAAAAAGGCGTGTAAAAATTAATTTGTTTATAACATCGCCAAAAATTCGAATCCTTAAGAAAAATTTTTTATGTTCAGAGAACCGATTGAAATTCGGTAGGTCCATTTTTAGTGTCCCATTTCACAAATTTTGACTATATATATACTATATACGACTAAAACTTAACAAAAGAATAAAAAGAGTTATATATTAAAGACTGCCATCAGCGCATGAGTATAAGTGACCACAAATTGTAGCAGTTCATTAATTTTTTTCCACGAGGATATTAGACTAATATTTTATGTTACTGCTGTTGAATTTCGAAGTAACGTCGATTCAAGCAACCGAAGTTGAGCCTGAGTTCTTATTTTTTTAATGAGAAATTTAAAATTACCCTCAATATTAATATGTTGAACCTAGTTTGCATGTCTGACCTATACGCTAAGCACGAATTCGCAAAGATTAATCGGTGTTAGTTGAGAAAATATATTGTTATCTCATCAATTTGCACTCAAGTAGTCTCGCGATGATTTGATTTAAGTTGTCATCGAAAGTTTGAATTTAAATGATTATCTTTCTTCAAGTAATTTGAATGTATGATCGACGCCGTCAAATTTGACTTGAATATCATGTTATAAATAGTGTATGCAATTTGGAAATCGGTCAATAAGTAAGGCAATGTTGTGTTCCGATTAGTGTGAGCAAAGAGAGCAAACAAATTTTGGATTTGATTGTTGAGTATGTACATGGACTTCGTCATGAATCGACTACAGTTAACAGCTTGGTTCTTGTGGTGAGCGTTTTTCAGAACAGGTATTTCGAATGTTATATGATAATTAGTTTTGTGTTGGCGTGAGTGAGTGAAACCACAGTCGCCAATTGTTACATAAATTCCAGTATTATTCATTTACATCATTACGAATTTGATCATTACTCATTACATCACGTTAGTTGTCAAAGCAATCGAGAATGTAATTATCAGGGCAGACAACCATTAGAGGCTTGATATGTGTAATTTTACTTTTCTCACTATCATTGAACAAGACCTTTGCTTTGTGTATTGGCTTCGAATTAGGTTTAGAAAGATCAAATAGCAAGAAGCGATTGGACAATGTCTGTTACACCGTTTGAAAGTATCGTTTTATTGTGACGACATGACTGAGGTAACGGTGTTCTGGTCATATGTTAACTCTTGACACAATTGCAATAGACACATGGTGACGGCTTGTGGACAATTGGACACTGGCATAGCTATTTCATCAATAGTATTGTCAAATTCTAAAATAAATGGTAATCATTATAAAGTAATCAAAAAATCCTTTTGAATATTTATTAATCACACTTTTGAGCATTCAAAAAGTTTTTTTTATTTTTATTTAAAAACAAAATGGTGGCTGCTGGCGCTGCTATCTGAGGCCCTTTTTTGTGCTTTTACGCCAGGCAGTAGAAGTGACGTCCATCTTGACTTAGAGGAATATAATTTTTTTTTATTATTATCTATATGAGTTTTGCTAGTGAAGTACACACGATTATTAAAAAATATTGATTTTTGAAAATTTTGCACTGTTTTGAAGAAAATGTTGCATTTTTGTCAAAAAAATCGACTTTAATTTATTTATAAAAATTGTAATTGTCAATCATTTATAAAAATCGTGTTTACTTCACTAGATAATTTATCTAGGAAGCTACAGTTAAAATTTTAAGTCAATCGATTTTAAATTGTTTGAGATCTACTGTCTGCCGATTTCGAAAACATGATTTTGAGATAATCGAGTTCAAAATTTCAAAACTGCTTATCAATATAAAATTTCTAAAGTAAGTGCTTGTTTTTCTTTACACTGACATCATATATAAAATTGTAGTGTTTATACTTCAACTAGCGACACTTATACCTGCATATCGATCGTGAATAATAAATAGAAATCGCACCAGTATGCTTTGAAATTCAGTTATGCGTGAGGCCGAGGCTTTTTCTATGCTTCAGAGCGCTAAGAGGCGCTAAAATTTTTTTGTTGAATATCATTTTTGAGATGTTTATACATCATTTAAGCCAATAAAAAAAGACCATAATTTTTTTCAAACAGATGTCCCTTAAGAAAAATATTAAGAAAATCATGAATTGGTCATTGGTGTTTTTCTAAGCAGAAACCGAGTAAGTTCGGGAGATAATCGGTAAATCGGTAACCCATGACGATGTTATAGGTTGCGTTTGTGAACAAGCGCCTGTGGAACTCCACGACCTAAGAGTTATTTGCTGTGATGAGGGTGGACGTTGAGGCCCTCTGGCTCAGAGGAACTGATGGTTGTCGAGGATAGGGTAAATATTCTCTCATGTAGGGGATTGCAGAGCCAGGCGGAGCATTTTTTTGTGCACTTACGGACACTGCAGTCCCAAGGGCTTATTGTGCCCACTAACATGCACTTAAATGCTAGGACACTCACACACCCATGGGTTGAGCGATACTCGAACTCGCGCGCGCAGGCTAGAGGACAGAGCCAACTGGTTGAACCAGGCGGAGCATTATGGAGGATAATGTCTACTTGCAAGTGATACATACTCAGATTAGATGGCTTTTTCTTTCGGTAACCTGATTTACAAATGAACCGTGATTGGTAACTTCGCTTTTATAAACAGATCATCGAATTATTTTTAAAGAAATAGTTTGCTAATGTCAAAGCATGAACAGACGTATTGTTTTATATCTCGTTCTATTCTACCTGCCGGAAAAGTTTTTACCAACGCTGCTCATATGTCGTGCGTTTCCTATCACCTCATCGGTAATACTAATTTTTTGATACGCAACATGTGCATAATAGTCTCAGTTAGAGATGTAATGAAAAGTTCTTGGCGATGTAAAGTACATTTTTCGATTCAACCCGGTCTGCTGATTACAGTATTGCGCCATATGTGTGTGTGGTTTTGAGTTTCCGTTGGCGAAATTTTGATCGTAGGCTATTTTTGTGCATTTTGTTTGGTTGTTATTTGATCATATTTTTGATTCTATAGAAACAGTTTTAGCTCGTGAATTTCATAAAAAAACCCACTCAGATGATATTTAAATACAAAAACATATATCTATTTCTGGATGGCAATATTCCAGGTTTGCTTCTTGAAATAGTAGGATGATGCATAACCATTCTGGTTTTTTAAAGACAATTTTTATTGAAAAAAAAATACGTTACGATGACCATTCTGGAACACAATCACCAATTAACTTGAATAACCGCATCGAAGAGTTTCTTGAGGTGACAGACAATGGTGGACTGGTCGAAGTTGAAGTTCTCGAGCAACATCCTATTGGTCAAAATTTTATGTTTTTCTACAGCTGCCAAAATAGCTTTACCCTTCAAATCCAATAACCGATCAATTTCTAACTTGCCCTTTAAGCTTATATTATCGGATTTGAGTAAACGACTCTTAATTGATCATTACTTCGTCGAAAAGTTCATTGAGATCGCAAATGATTGAATAGATTTCTACCTTTTTTTGAGGGATCGCACTTTTAACAACTAAATATAAGGAATTATAATATGACGTGTTAAATAAATTATAATGAGAAAATAAGACGACGTGAGAAAACGCCGGATAATTATGCGTCAAGCGAATAAATAGGCTTGCTTCCAAGTACAACTATTATTTATGAATTTTTCTTACAGTTTTGTTTTGGTGCTGAACATACTGATGGTTTGTAATAGCCTTAAAACTAAAGGATGATGAAGCCTCGGAAGTAATCTTTCATCTCTGCAGTTGTTTGATAACCAAATTATTAGATGCGATACCTACAAGTGTCATTTATTTAAAGCAGGAATTCTTAGGCGGAGGCGCTCATCCGGCATTCAAAGAGTGGGCAACAAGAGGCACCGCTATCGCTTATGTTTAACTTTCTCCAACATGACAATAGGTCAATGTCTTGGGTCGAGGCCTTCTTCCATAAAAAGCATAAATTATATAAACGTATGACAAAACCGCGGCAATTCTAAGAACCGCTTCGTTGCGATTTATGCTTTAGGAGGAAAGTTCCGGAATGTTAGTTCGGGTATTGTTTTCTGGAGCAAGTTAATTGTATACTGTTAATGTGTTGTGTTATTTATTACACGAAATTAAAGAAAAATGTTTAAATGGCTAGCGACGAGCCCGTTTATTTCCTAAATATCTTAAATAATAAAACGACTGTGCTACTTTTTAAATTGGTAGTAATTAGTTTGTGCCCACAACCTTTACCGGAACAAAAAAAGGATGTTGCTCTAGTAATTACAAAAACACTTTCACTCGCGACAAATACATTGTCCCATTGTTACTGTTGCGTGCAAAGCGACGCTTGCAGCATACTAGCGTTTTCTATTAATAAATTGCGTTGGTTATTGTAGTGATTCATTTCCAATTAGTTTTATGGGCGAACTTTCACTGATTCATTTATTTGTTCTTGGAAAGATTCCAACCGATCCACACCTGCGTGCAGAGCAGCAAAGAGAGCAACCGATAGAAAAAGGAAAACGATCTTTTAGAGGCTTGAAATTGATCGTGAAATTGGAACACTCCATGTTTAATTATTAGGCGATATCTGGCAATTAGGTGGCTAGGATTGCGCGGCCGTGGTGTAATTGGCGCTTCGTTCTGTCAGAAACGTATGCGCTCCTAATGAGCATTTTAATTTGATGGCCATCTTGTAGAAATTCGCTGGTTGTGATAAAATGCATAAAAAACAGATAATAAAGTTAAAATGTACACGCCGATGAACTCTTAAAGGTGAGTATTAAAAATCTAGGTAACTATGCATTCACGAAGTGGAACAGCGTATTAATTATAAAAAAGAAAACATTGTAATTGCAATTAATTTCTGAGAATGGTTAATTGCATTTGTGTGTTCTGCTAGGCAAGAGTTTTCTACTTTTTTCTTGCTTCGCAACAATTAACTTCGTGCGGATTGTTGTTATAGAAAATATTTATTTTGCACAAAAGCTTTCTTTTAATGAGCCTCGATTTAGCCGATTTATGCCGAAATTGAACTGTTGAGGAAACCTTAATTGTTCGGCGAGAAACTTCTAGCTGCACAAATAGGTTAATTATTTAAATATGTTGTTCTTAATTATTAAAATGTCTGAAAGTAAAAGGAAGAGGATGTTTCAAAGCCAATGAACGCCGCAAAACGAATGAAAAATCAAAATTGAAAGAATGGTAAAAGTTCCGGTTCAAAGGAGGATACTGTTAGCTCGGTAATTAACGTTCCAATTTTGGCTTCTGCAAATAAAAGTGTTCCAATTTTTCACTTTTAGCTTGCAATTAGCATTGAAATACATCTCAGTATGCTCTATAACTCGGTAGGCTTCGTTTGAATTGAGAAGAAAGTTGAATTGGAAATTATTATGCAGAATTTGTAGACGTAGTTATTTTATTTGCAATGATGTTTGCATGTTGTTGAGGGGAATTCCAAATTGAAAATATCAACAATACGTGTTCTGGTTTTAATAGGTTGAATACAAACAGGTGTTAGCACAAAGAATACAAGAACCATTTTTAATAATGTAAAAGTAAAATAAAAATATGTTTTACCGAGTTATAAAACTCTGATTTGATAAAATATATTGTTGTTCTATGACTTAGTTGTTTGCTTATTGCAAATGTCTGAGGCAAATTATGATTTTTTTTGTAAAGATTGATCTACTTCAGGGTAATGCAGATCAGCCAAATGCGCGTTTGTCTAGCATCTGATATAAAAATTAAAAATACATGTAATAAGTTGCTAATATTTCAATGTAAGTAAATACACAAAGAACATTGGGTATCAATAATAAAAAGGCTAATAATCTATGTATTAAGTTTTGAAGATGCAGTACTAAAATGTTCGATGCATATACAATTCCTTCACGAAGAATAACTGACAATATTATCATTAAAATGTATAGGAACTGAGTGTGGATGTTTTCGCACCTTGAGTTTACTTATGTAAGTGATTAGTTAAATGCTGTATTATTTAATCAGACTTTCTAGGATAAATTCACTGATGGGAACTGTTTAAGTCATGGTATTTTTAATAACAGGTCAAGTTATGCGTGGCATGAGAAGATTTCTATTTTATATTTAATCATCGTGTACCGCCAATTATCTTAATATTTGGATATAATTGTCCAACCTCATTAAATTGGATTGCGGTTATGTCAGTTTTATTAGTCATATTTACTTGTTTTGTAGTTGGAAGTGCCCTTTATGGTTTGTAGCTGCAATATATACAATATGATACTAATATTGGTGTCTGCGAACACATGCAGGTATGCTAGACTTTCTGGTCGCTAGACTAGAAAATCAATCATCGTTTGGAGATATCTAAAAAAAGTTGTACATAAAATTTAAGTAAACATAGGGGAATTATTTGGTCATGTATTATTGCTGCTTCTTCTGGCATGTCTGCCATTTGATCTATGAATTTCCTTTTATCTTGCTTGTCAATTTTTTGTTTCTTTACGTTATTAACATATTTTTCTTCCATTTTTTCATCTTTATGTCTTTCATCTAAAAACTTTATTTTTATTGATTTCCTTTTTTCAATTATCTTTTTTGTTTATATTGATATTTAGGGTTTATTGTTTATTCTCTTCTAGCCTATTGTTTCTATTGGAGTTTCAGATAATGCGTTTTGTATGTTTCCCAAATCGTCTTGATATTGGTGTTGATATATTACTTATATAGACTTCCTTTTCTAGTACATTTTCATACTTTTTCTCCTATTTCCAGATTTTTCAATTTATTTATATTCACTTTCTTTTTCGTGATATTTAGTTTGTAATTTGCCTTTATACTAATTTTAATTTTTACTTGTATTATTGTATGATTAGATGCAGTCTGCCCCTCTCTTAGTTTTTATAATATAAATTTGATTTTGGGTTATCCCATTAGGCGCTGTTCAGGTTACTTTGTGGATATCGTTTTGTTGAAAGAGGATTCCTCCCACCATAAAATTATTTAACGAGCATAATTCTATTAATCATGTACTATTTTTATTCTCACTACCAATCTTATGTTTTTCTATAACTACGTATCACGTATTATGATTTTTATGTATCGATTGTATTTTGCTTCCAATTTTTTTATAAGAGTGTATTTGATCATAGAACTATTTTTTAAATTTCGTCGTATATATTTATAATAATAATGTTTTTGCATTTTTCATTGAAACTTGCCCATATAATTCTTTCCTTTCCATTCTATCAAGGATTTTATTGATAGCTTATTAAGAATTAGTGCTACACCTTCTTCATTGTTTACTTGTTCATATTTATATGCGGAATATATTATGATGGTACCACATTGAAGTCGACATCTCGTTCGATCTCTTCTTAATATGCTGAAATTATACTTATCTATTTTATTTGATGTTTGATAGGCTTTACTTATTTTTGTCATTTTAATGACGTTCCGACATCCCATGAAAGTGTTATTTTCTCGTTTCTGTTATGTCTTCTGAATTTTCTTTATCCTTCTTCTTTCTTGTCTTTTGTATATATAGCTAGTTTGTTATATGCTTATACTGTTTGTTCTATTTATATCTATATTATTCTTTTGCATTTATTTTTTGCCTATCATTGCTGTTTTCAGTTTCCTACTATGTGGCTTTAGTTTTTTATCTTTTTTTGATTTGGTGATCAATTTCTTTCTTAGTTAAATAAAAAATAGGATGCACAACGAGATGTTTGAAAAATAATAAAGCGACAGGAATAGATGGCATATAAGCAGAACTGATAAAAGCCCACACAGTTTGTTGTTCTATATATTACTTAATCAGAACTGGATACAAGAAAATATCCCAAACGATAAAACAGAAGGTAATAAAAATACCGAAAAAAGAAACTAAGCTATATGCGAGAATTGGAGGTCAATCAATTTACTTTGTGTAGCTAACAAAATAATGACAACGATATTATTAGAAACATTAAAAAATTGTATTAATAAGAAACTTAGAGAAAATGAATTAGGATTTAGATCTAACAGAGCTTGTGTCGATCATATATATTTGCCTTAAGCATAGTAGAACACCAGAAATTGACGAAGAAATATTTGTTAGTTTGTGTACCTTCAAAGGGTCTTCGGTTTACTAGGCAAAACGGCAATGTGGAATATGCTAAAATAATATAGTACACCAAACAAATATATAGAAATAATACGATTATTTTATAATAACTCTATAGTGCGTATAGAGCACGAAGGACAACTCACCAAAAAAATTGTAATACAAAAAGGAATGAGAGAAGTATGCGCTCTTTCTCCACTATTATTTCTAGTAGTAGTAAACTGAGTAATGAGGATAGGGAAATGGGTATCAACGTCTTCGATAAATTAGAATTTGCTGACAGTATTTGCTTAGTGACAACTAAGAAAAACCATATGCAAGAGAACACAACCAGACTAAGTAATAATGCAAAAAGAATAAGTCTACAAATAAACGAGAAAGTCCAAACTGCTAGGTAGAGCCAAAACAAATGGAGGAAAAGTTTATACACAGGGATGAGACATCGAGGAATTTGAAGAATACTGCTATCTAGGTAATAGTGAGTGCGAAAGGTGGTACAGAGAGATATATAAATAGACGTATAGGATTAACATAGGCTGCCGTAGAAAAGAACGTTTTTAGAAGAACTATTACAAGTCAAAATGACTTGAGACGAAGCGAAAAGAATCGCAATAAATAGAGAAGAATGGAAGATGCTAATCAACAAAAATGGACGAATTGAAGACAGTGCGTGAGATTAGCAACTTCGCCACAGACATATTTACATGCTACTGAAACGTCCTTTACTTCAGCTTGGAGCTATATGTTATGTGCTGAAATATATGGGAAAAATTAATAGTCGGCATTATAGTCTCTTGTGGTATGATGTAACATAGAAGTATCTAAAAGAGTAGCACAGTTTGGTACACTGTTGCAAATAATATGCAAGGATATTTGCACAATGTAAAAGCTAAACCATTTCAATATAATGGTTTCAATATAATGCTATAAATAATTAAAAATCTAACAAAAAATACACAGAGTAAACTGTAGAAACTATTAAAAAATTGGAATGGGGTCGTTGTCTTAATAAAGAAATGAACTTCATAATGTATAAATATGCAATAAAACTAAGTTTTCAGAAGTTAACATAAATAATTCGTAAAAAATTTCGATCACTTACATGTTATTATTATATGTATTACATATTATCATATGTATTACATATGATTGCAATTTTTTTAAATAGAAAATTGTAAACCTTGAAAAGGGGCATTACTGTATTTCGAAATAAATATGATGTTAAATGGATACCTAATATTATTTATTACATGCTTTAATTAAATAAAAATATTTGTAGATTGTTGATGATATTACATAAATACTTTTGATTGTTTTAAATATTTATAAATTAAGCTCACAATGTGAAGTACGAAAATTTCTAGCCGATACAACGGACAACTAAAATGCTTCTCATAATTCAAACTTCTCATGTGTTCCAGACTTTCTTTAAACTTCGTTTATACATTAAAATTTTAAGTTAGGCGATTCTAGCTTCTGTTTTACATTTGTTCATGCAGTTAGAATCAATATTTAATAATTTCGACATAGATAAAGGTTTTCATTCAGTACTGTTCTTAAATGTCCCACGTTGCAAAAATGTAGAGAAGACGCGTCGTTTACAGCAAACCAAATATAATAATATATCTCCATTACCATAATATATAAATATAAATGCAGAAACATCCAAGGTAGCAGATTAATTTTGGAAAATATTAACCTAAAGCTATTTATCTTAGTAGTGATCAAAATTTTAAGAGTTAGCAACCAATTTGAAATTTAATATTTTATTCTTAAAAGCTTTTGGTAGTGTTTATTTTTTTCAAGTAAATTGCCGAAAAAGTGAAAGCAAATAAAATCTGTAACAACAATTTACATTCATCACTATTACATTTGGTAAGTCTGCAGCAAGTTTAGCAATCTTAAAAGACCTACAGATACGTTAATCAAATATTTTTTCGACACAAAATGGATGAAGTTTTGACAATTTCGCAAAGAAAACAAGTAAAGTGTTGTATAAATCTAAAAGAAAATATAATATAATTGTTATCAAATGAGGATCTAAAATAAGCTTCAGTTAAAAGCTCCAAGGGAACAAAAGGCATAAGAAAAACTCATTCTCGGCTTACATCGGCTTTATAATATATCCTTCAACTTCCGCTTTTTTAATTCGAGTCTCACCGATTCATATTCTTAAAAAATGAAAATCTACTATCACAGCTTTCAAAAACAGAAATGCAACACTTGATCCTTTGGTAACAATCCATTTTTAGAGGCAAGGCTTACAAAGTGAAATATAATGGAAATTGCCAAACCAGCCCAGCTTCTGGCCATTATGGGAATGAGTAGTAATAGAATATCAGCTGCAAAAAGTTTCATAAACCTTTTAAAATTTTAACTTGACAAAAACGAATTGCTGGTGCATAGATACTATTGAACAGGACAATTATACACGTCGTATACAAATATAGTAAAGAACGACAATAAAATAGTAATAGGGAAATATGGGAAATAGCGACAATTTAATGCATGCGCATCTCCGGGGAAATGTGCTGCAATATTTTAAGCGAAAAATCAAGCTAAAAATATGTGTCTGTATGAAAATACAAGTATCCTGTCGAGGTAGGGATAGCTTTGTTTTAATAGATAGTTAAGCCGCTAAAGGAATGTTTATGAAAGCTTGCAAACCCTGATAGACATTTTTATGTGGATACCGAGATACGAGGGACACTAAAAAACGAAGAAGCCGATACATTTATAAAAAAGAAACCTAAAAACACTTTTACTGGCTGTAACTATTGTTTGAAGTTACTAGAACCGTAATTTGCAATTAGCTAAATTAAATTCTATCAAAATTACTGGAAGTAGGTGAAAGGATTAAGGTATAGCAAGACAAGTTTAAAAACATCATCTAAGAAATTAGATATAAAAGGATCGTAGTCACATGAAATGCTTCCTTGAAGCACATTGCGTGCTTTTTGGATGAGTCAATTCTCGAGGGACATTAATAGGAAAATATTTGATGAAAAGATCATTATCGCCTAGCATCACCAAAGTAAATCTATTCATTAGCAGTACAATAAAGCTAAAACTATAGTACTAGGGGTTCTAAATCTTCCATCATTAATTACTTTAAAAAAAAGAATACTGTGTTTGATTATGAAATGTAGATGGCATACACAGCGTAAATGTAATCAAATCCCAAATATTTTTTTTATAGAATGATACTTTTAGATAATTTCAGTGTGGGTGCGGAAACCTTTATTTAATATAGGTCTGCGAAAACTGTTTCGGTGCAAAAATCTTAGATAATTTCAGAATAAAAACACATCGAAGACGATATTTTTTGTGGGGTACACTTACTGGTTCTGCAGCCTCAAGGGATTTTTGTACCTACTAACATGCAACTTAAATACTACGACATACATCCATGAGTTTTTAGCGAAATGAATATGCCTGGGAGCTGTGTCCTCGGACAGAGGAGCATTGCCCGTGATCACTAGGCTACAGGGGTGGCTCAGACAATATAATCAATGATAAAATAAAGAGAATTACAAAAATAGTTTAATAAGAAATTGAATGAAAGGATGACCATTTCAGCATGATCTAGTACAAGAAATCATCTCTGAAGAAGTGTATAATAATAAACCTATATTTAAATCGTTTCAATTAAAATAAATACTAGAAACGAAGAGAATTTTTGCCTCCAGAAGAATATAAAATAAGAGTTAAATGGATAAATAAAGAAATGCAAAGATAAGAAAAACTTGTCAGATGTCTGATGGATATTAATTATTATTACTACTTTTGTTTTTTACGTTTGTGTTTTAAATTTGTGTATGTCAGAAGAGAAATATTGAAAGCAAACACTCTGAAAGTTCACTGGCAAGTTTTTTATAAAACGTAGAAATCAAAGTAAGTGATTTTGAGTCATTTTAAGAAGATCCAAATTTTACAAAATACCGTGTTCAACATTGGCAAACGTGTAGAGAGTGGATGGGAAAACGTTGAATCGAATTGAAGGAAGCGAAAAGATCGCAAAGAAAATAACTAACAAGTTTACGATCTACTCTAAAGTTATATTGCACAAAGTATAAAGTAAGTGTTATGGCATAAATTAGGTACCATTCATCGATGGTTCACTAATCTTCACATATTTTACTAATTTTTCTGGCTGCATTTTTTTGGTCGTTTTTCCGGTAGAGATTGATTATAGAGTTCACTTACTAGCTGATAACTAGCATTCATTCCTTTGGATTTGTTGGCAAACAGAGCAATTACATCATTTCTGAAGGGAATTTGGAAATATATACGAAGAATTTGGTTAGACGCATATCACGGTGCATCTCCTATCATCGTCTTGCTGCAATCCCAAAGCTCAATTTTGTAATTTCAAATCGGTTTGAAGGTGACTTTGTTTATTATCTTATTTTTTAAAAGTAATTCTAACTTTCTATCAAGCAACCAGGACATTTGTTGCACTCTTAAGTTTAGTTGGGTCTTTTTGATTTGAATGTCTTTTCAAGTAAGCTATTGGTGAAGATGAGCTCAAGATATGTTACTACCGTTTTTTCTGGGATCAGTTTATTGTTTAAGATGATACTGGAACAAGTATATTGTCTCGTTGTAAAGAAAATTTGTGCCAATTTTTTACTATTTACTTTAATTTTGCACTGCCGTAGTTGGCTTTGCAACATATCTAGATGATTTTTCGGCTTTTTTGGGGCTCTCTTAGGGATCCTATGTGATGGTATGATTGCTGTGTTGTCGGCAATATAGCTGTTGTAGTTGTTTCTGTGGTAGATATATTGGATATAAAGATTACGTAGAGAAATGGTCAGGGGACTGTGCCTTGAGATAAGATTTTACAGAATGTTATCTTAATAATGCATTGTTGACGTTAACTTAGAAGTATTGCTCACTAAGAAATGATTTTAGGATTAAGTCATCAAACACTGATGGCAATGAATAAACTGAAGCAACCGAAACAAATAATAACAAAAACTACCAAACGTTCTCCAATATTTATATGCGGAATACAAAAATTCAGAGACATAGTTGACAACTATTTCTCAAGTAGTGGAGGAATAAATTTACTACGCTGAACCCTACTAAACGACATTGTTAAAATTACAACATACATACTAGACACGTACCAAAAGTTGATAAGAGATCTAAAAGGAGAAAACATAATTCACCACACGTATCAAAGACTAAAGGACCATAAGATATTGTGACTGGGTTTGTTTTAATATGGACTAATGTATAACCTTAGGTGGCCCCTTATTAGTACCAGAATATTTAGAAAATTGGCCCAAAGAATTTTTTGTGAGGGCCTAAAATTTCGAATTTTTTAATAGAATCTAAGGTCGAATTCTTGCTCCGCAAGGAATTTCGCCACCAAACTTTCAGAATAGCGAGATATCATAAAAATGTCAGTTTTGGTTAACGGAATTTTATACAAAAATGTTTATACAAAAACATCACAATGCTGAAAATTATATTTTCGGACCAGACACGACGATGTCGCATTCCGCGCATGTTACACTAGCCATAATAATTATATTCCACGGACAGAAGTAAGTGAATGTTTTTAGTATCAACTAATGTAAGTAATTTATGAAGGTGAATCTTCCCTTTTGGGTGCCTATCTGTTCCAGATGTTGGCTATCATATTGGCTAAAATATTTAATTTACAGCTACTCGGAATAGTTTAATGGTTGTCTTGGAGAACTATAAGATTCTTCTTCTTCTGACACTTCTCTTTTCTTTCACTTTTTCCTTTTTATTTTTACATTCTTCTAATGATTTTAATGTTCGTTACATGGTCTGTCCGTGATACCCTTATTATCCTTCTATAAAGCCACATCTCGAATGTTTTCAACTTTTTCGTCATTGCTTCTCCATCTTTCGGCTCCGTATAATAATACTGAAAACACACAGCAGCGCTGCATTGTGAGTTTTGTATTTATGGTTAGTCCTTTACTTTAAATACTGCTAACATTTTAATGAATACGCTTCTGCCCTTTTCTGTTCGACATTTAACTTCTAGAGAGTGCTCTCGTTGATTATTAATAATAGTGCCGAGATTTGTGTATTTGTTGACTCTTAATTGTTCCACTATCTAATCTTAGTTGTCGGGTAGGAACGTTGTTCTTGCTTATGTTGATATCCAGTCCACATCGGTGGCTACTATCTGTTAATCTATTTATTAGTTGTTCCAAGTCTTGCATAATATCGGTCATCAGCGTATCTAATGTTATTTAAGCGCTGTTCGTTTACTAGTATCCCTTCTTGTGAATTTTTCAAGGCTTCTCTAAATATATGTTCTGAATAAATGTTGAATATCAGTGCCGACAACACACATCCTTGTCTTGTTCTACGCAAAATCTTAATCTCCTCTGTCTCGTCTTTTTCCACTCTTACACTGGTTGTCTGATTCCAATATAAATTTATTATCATCCTTAGGTCTTTATCATTTATACCCGCATTTTTTAGAATTTCTATAAATTTATGATGCTGGACCCTACCAAATGCTTTTCTATATTCTACAAAACAGGCATGGATCTCACAGTTTATATCTTTGCATCACTGTAATAGAACTTGTATACTGGTCCCGACTGCGTCTCTAAATCCAAATTGCGTGGGCGCTATCTGTTCTTCGCATGTTTTGTAAATTCTTCTGTGTTTGATTTTTAGAAATATTTTCAATAGGTGGCTCATAAGGCTTATTGTTCTATATTCCTCGCATTTTTTGGCTTCTGACTTTTTTGCTATAGTTATGAAGTCCGACTTAAGTGGGATAGAACCCGTGTTGTATATAAGATTGAATATCTTGGTTAACTATTTTATTCCCTCGTCGTCCATTAGTTTTAAGAGTTCTAATTGGAAATTATCTGGGTATGGAGCCCTGTCATCTTTCATTTGTTTTATTATAGTTCTTACTTCTGCAGTTAAGATATTTGGTCCAGTTTCTGCCTTTATTTCAGGTGGTTCTGGTTTTTCATCTTGAAAAAGTTATTCAATATATTTTTTTCAGGTGTTCTTGATGTCTTTCTTGCTATTTACTATTTTCCCTTCGTTTATAATTGTGTTTTATATTGTCTATTTTTCCTTCATTTTTCGGTGTACATTGAAGTTCTCGTGTTTCTTTCTGATGTTTTTTCTTTTGCTTCTCGTATTTTTTGCCTTTTTTATATTGTTCGATATATACCTCTTACAGTTTCTTCTCTTTTCAATCATTTGTAAGATTTAATTAGTTATCTACGTTTTTTTTTGTTTGTTTCACCTTTCTTCAAGGGTTTTTATATTTTTTTATTTTATTGTTTAATCGCTTTATTTCATCTTCTATATTAGTGGTATCTTATGATGCTATACATTTTATAATCGTTGATGTTTAATTGTCCTGAGCTTGGCCGCCTCATTTTGCTTACTACCGTAAATTCGATATTTATTCTTTTTATTTCTTTTATTGCATTGTGTATTTTTCCTGCTTGGGTCATTTTTTTACGTTTCATGTGCTTATTTTAATAGGTGTTTTACTTTTTGATATCAATTTACATTTGTCAGCTCTTTTCAATGCATTCTTTCTCGGAGATCCGATTGGGGGAATTGAAATTTTGGAATTTTTTGTACTGAAACTAGCCATTTTTAGCATCTTTAATGTTGTCGTTCAACATCCTATGCCGTTCACCTATTTCTTGGTTCATTCGCCTTTTGTTGCGATTTCTCACACCAAGGGCAAGAGAGTGCCCTATCTGTATCTGCTTGTTCACTCTATTGTATATAGACTGTTGGCGAATTACAGGGAGCCGCCTATCCCGGCAGCCATTCGTCTGCTAGTTTTGCTCCGTCCCGGGTATTTTGTTTCTCCGTTACCCGTCATATCTGGTGGGCTTTTCTTATCCGCTACCTGGGGAGGCGCCCGATGGAGGACTAGCAACCCCACACGGGATGAAGGTGGACAGAAAACAAAAACAAAGGAGAATTTAACAGCCCGAATCAAGAAAAAACTTTGGCAATTCAGTCAATACACTTTGAAAAGTTGATGGCTTGTGTGAGTAGCAAAGTGCGACAAATGGTGGATTATGAGACAAACTATGCACGTTTAATCGATTGTTATTTAGGTTACTTGCAGATTCTAGTTAAATAATAAAGTATAGTAAAAAAGAATTTACGAACATTTAGTGAGCACACATTTAGACATGAAAGAAATAATTGAAAGCGTATTTTTTTACATAACTATTTTATGCTTATTCAGTTACTCCGCAATTTTTAAGATTTTTCAGTTATTCTTTGGTAGATATTCCATCTCCGATTTTTAATTAAAAAGAGATCGTACAACTTATGCATACAGGGTTTCGAACAACAGTTTAAAGCGAAAGACTAAGTTTTCCGATAATAACGGTATGGTGATTGGTAAAAATACGCTGATTGTAGTTTTTCAGTACCACACTAAGTATGTTCTAAATCCTAAAAATTTAACACAAATAGATTTATTAAGGTCGTTATAGAAGTGTTTTTTAATAAGAACCGTGCAGTTGTAAAGATAAATTGTAATGCTCTTGAGTGTGATTAGTATTACCGTTAATACTGTTATTAATTTTGATTGCACTTTGGTCGATTTGATTTGAAATAATAGAAAATCTTGTGCTGGTTGTAGCACCGGTACGTATAATACATGGTGTATAATTCAGAAAGCGATATTTATAATTTCTAAACGTATAAATTTTTTATTATGTTTATATATATTTAACTAATTAGTTTTGACTGATACGCCATACTGAAAATGTCTATGGCTAGCATATTATTAATTCACAGGTTGACAAAATTTACTGGTTCTTGTTTTGGATAATCTTTTTTCGAATATTTCACATATAAAATAAGAAAAGGGTCAAGAAATTGTTTTAAAGTTTTATTGTATCACTTATTTTTATAAAGAATGTGTATTTGTGTTAAATTGGGATAGTTCTTGTATAAAACAATCTTGTAATTACAATTTATGATAAATAGGGAAATAAATTTCTTCGTTTTTACGAAAGGAGCTACTTTACGGTAGCGTATTGCGTTTGCGTGCCTTAATGACAAGCTGCATCTAATTCCGTTGGGCAATTTCCTGCACCAAGATGGTACGAACAATAATAAAATTACAATGCATCAACGCAATTTCCTAATCCGTGGCAGTAATTGAGGAGGTTTACTGTATTTTTACAGCGTTTTTATGTGGCTCTGTACACTTATCCTCGTAATGATGGTAATTGTCGAATGAACATTTTTTTAGGTGTCCACCAAACGACTGAGACTTTTCGTTGACTTCCAATTAAAACGAAAGTTATACTTGCGCGGCGTTGTAAGTTTTTTCCGCCTATAATTAATTTCGAAACTTAGTCAGCTATTTAGGTTTATGTCTCGCAATAATGATTCTTATCACAAAAAGAATTTATCCTAGAATCTAGGAGAGTTTCACTGCCAGCGCGGGATTTAGCTGGGAAAATTAAATGCCGCATTGCTCTTCAAAAAAAGTAACTAATGCAGCTCCGTTTTCAGCGCGTAGGTTATTAATTTAACAAATGGGATAGGCCGTTGCCTGTTTTTATCTGCAGTTTCTTTCGAGCTTTGAGGTTTCTAGGCTGCTTGCAGCGAAAGAGCATATCTTGAAATGCACGCATTCTCACGTCCACAATAAAGAGATGCGTTTTCAGTCTCTTTGTTTTGCTTTTTACGGCTATCTGTGTGGATAATTAATGAATTTATCTTTAAACGTGTAACGAAGTATAGATAAAGGTCTCGATTATGAGTAAGGCCGCCTTAGAAAGTGGACTTGCACTTAGTCGGCCTTTACTTAATTTTTATGAGATGTTTCTGCTCTAAATGGCGTTCTTAATTTTTACTTGTTAATAATAATTAAGATTAATTTTGTACTCCGGCAGTTTCCCCTTCAAAAACGCTTATCGAACGACTTTTTTCGCTGATTAGAATTTCTTTGGACACTTTTAATGAACTTTCCGATTACATTAGCCGCTAGCGTGCGGCAAAGCTCACCGAAACAGAAAACATCTCGCCGGATAGCTTTCATACAACCTCACGTAAAGTAAATGGGCTGTGAGCCGCAACACGTACTTAACAAGTGTGTAGTTAAATTATTTACATACACCTACGCTCGCGATGCTATCGCATGGCGGCATGAAAAATTAATTTTGAAATTGTTGTAGTGTGTAATTACAGAACAGTTATTTTTTGTGCTTTATTCACATAAATCAGCAGCCAGGAAACAGGCAATGTAAACTGGATGAATTATTTGGGCTTTAAATCTGATTCCAGTTTTTTTTCTGACAGCATCCGTTATAATTCCGAATGTTGTTATATTTGTTGGTAAACGTCCGGTATTAAATTTTATTGCGTAAATAACTTTCACCGAGCCCACGTGAAATGATTGCGGATTGGTATTGTATATGAATGAATTTTTTTTAGCTGTGTCAGTGAGTGAGACTAATTTTAAATTGTTTGTTTAATTTTTTTATGGTAACTAATACCAAATAAAATACCTAATATTGTAATTATTGGTGAAAGGGGGTAATTCTTTTTATCACCACAATTTAATTTGACACATTCATATTCCATTTCGTATTTATTTATTTATTTCATTGAAGTTACCATCAAATGTTTTATTTTAGTACTAGATAAAACGTTATAAATTAAGACTTTCAAATTTTAGCGCTCAACAACATAATATTTAATTGGAACTATTTTGAATCAGAGCAGACTTTTTACACTTTATTTTCAATTTGTTTTACACGATAAGCAAATGTTCTGCCAATATTAATTAATTAACAACAATTAAAAACCAACAGTACCACCCTTCATTAATCATTTCGGGTTGTTTGGCTAATGTAACGGTATAATTACATCTTAAATTAAATTGTCCTTAACCATAATATTTAATTATAACTTCAAGTAAGTTTAGAATTAGTTTGTAACGCTTGTTTGTTTCTGTTGTATGACCACATCGGTTTTAACGTACATTAGTACAAGCACTTTGTTTTCTACGGATATCTGTGAGTCTAGTCTACAAAATGTGTGTCCTTCAGGTTAGTCCGTGATCTAGGTGAAATTCTAGTTACTCTGCAGATTTACCTTGTAGTATTTCTCATTTGTCATTTAATTTAACGGGCGGACAAGTATTCCATTTTTAGAGTGAAAGTCATTGCTTAGCCGGCACTCAATTTTGTTTAGGTGTTCTTACGATACGATTTGTGGGTTTACATTCGAAGTCATTATGGCGACATCCTCCACAAATATTATAGTTCTGGTATAGTTTTTATTGATAGATCCGCCCTGAACAACAAATACAGAACAGGTCCCAGGATACCGCCCTGAGAAACTCCGGAATTACTTGGGTGTAATTTTGTATGGGCGTCTTGATATTTAAACCTAAAATGTCACACACTAATTTGAGCACTTCATAAAGGTTATGGAGGAAAAAGCCTCACTGATAATTAAAAATGCCACATTGTAGTATTTTTCTCATCTATTTCCCTGTTGGTTTTACAGAACAGGCGCATAAACTGTTCAACTGTGCCATGTCATTTCTAAACCCAAATTGGTGATTTTGGAATAATCACATTTTCTCTAAGAGTAGCAGTTTCTCAAAATCTGTGACATTACATGATCTTTTCCTGGTTTTGTTAGGATTATAATCCCCGCAACTTTTCGCTGTACCGGAATAAACACCAATTTAACTACTGGGTTAAATAGTGTTGTTATCTATCTTATTTTTTCTTAGTTATTTTCTTTAAAATTTTACAGTAATAAGGTTATAACCCGATACTTTGTTGTATTCAGGTCTTTTTATATGATATCACACACTTATTTTGCTTTAAATTGCTTGATCGACAGTTTCACTTGCAATGAGACTTCTACGATTTGTTATATTTTCGCTTATTTTTATTCGGGCGTTACGCTAGAATAGAGCTAAAAAGCTTCCGCTAAATATTTTGCAAGAGTGTCAAGTTTTGCTTGATTGCTTCTAGATCATTGGTTGTCTTTCATTTCAATCGTTGAAATATGTTTTTTGATCTTCTTTGTCGCCTTCGATAGCGAGTAGTCCTTTGATGCAATTGCTGTGAAGTTTTGAAGCATATCGGATATTGATGGCTTCCTTTCTCCCTCTATTAGTTTTTTAATTCTTTTGTATGCTTATTCAGTTTTGCTTTATCAGGAAGTGATTGTTTACTGTCATGCTTTTTGGGCTGCCTTATTTCCATTATTTTATTTTTAACATTTATCGAGCAGTCATTGTGTTTTCAAATGCTGTTCGTTGCGACCTTCCATGCTGCTTCTTGAATATGTCAATTCAGGTATAATTTTTTTTTGGTTCTCAATTAAATTTATAAATTTATTTTCCCAGATATTTTTGATATGAACCGCTCCTGTTGGTATTTGTATTACATAATGTGGAAGGTTTTATTTGTATAAATACTTAAAGTAGCAATTAAGGGAGAATGGTCCGATGAGGGATCCCAAGTACTATTTACTCTTTGTACAATCTATGAGAATATATTTTGTCACACACAAATCTATCAGGGCAGGTGTTTTCCTACGGTCTGTCGGCTAGTAGGTTGGTTAGTTGGTTGTTACTGATGTTAGCTGAGTTTGTATTATAGCTTGATATAGTTGTTGTCAACCACAACAAATCAATTACGTAGTGATTTAAAGAACTCGGTGTATTAATCCTGTATTGTATGTTTAGGTGAACTGTAAATGGCTCTCATTTGGAGTGTTTTGCTGGTCTTTTAATGTGAAAATTGGTTTTCTTGAACGTATTTTTATTAAATTTTTGGTTTTAGGCTTCTATGCATTAAAATTAGAAGCTTTATGTAGAGAGTAATGTCGTCCGTCTGTCCGTCCTTTTATTTTTCAACTTTTGATCAAGGCAGTTTTCAAGCGGGAGACAAGTTTCTATTTCTGTCATTTCTGACATCTGTCAAGCTTCATGATTTTGATCTGTGATAAATAGAGAAATCACGTTTTCAGTATTCAACTAAGGACCATAAGTCAAGTTCAAGCGCGAAAAATCAGCCTGATCGGAAGCCCCGACATCTGTGGAACCGGAGTTCCACGTCCGTACTTGTTTATAATGATTTATGATTTTCTTTATAAACTCGGTACTAGTATTAATATGATTATATTGCCGTTGTATCTGACACTGGGTTGTTATTAAAATGATAAATATGAATATATAGTTTTAAATTAATTATGTTACTGTTTATTCAATTGATTTCAGCAGTATCATACGTGACTATGTTTCTAACATAATGTGATAAAATTAAATTTAAATTCTCAATACGTAACTGCTTGAAATATTTTTGATAGACGTATTTAAAAATAAATATTAAGGAGGGCATCGCTGAACATTTTTCAGACTTCGTAAACAAAGTTTTGTGCCCAATGATTAATTTAAATTGCGTTTTAAGTATTCGCTCTTGAATCTAGTGCAATTAAGCATTCGATAAAATCAATTTTTAGAAACAAATTTTATTTCTTTTGAGTTACTTAGAACGAGATTTTTTAAGTGTTCTACAGCTTTGAGTCGCAAATGATATTCTTTTACTTGAGAAAAAAAGTGATCCATAAGCGTCAGATTGTAGAAGGAATGATCTAGTAATTATAACTTGAAAGCTTTCATTTTTTAGTTGTATGTGTAGTATAACTCAAGTATTATGGTGGTGAATAACGATCTTATTTTTGATGATATGTAAATGACTATTATTGCTTTCCTAACAGTTCAATATTGTTCTGTTTTTACTTATTAGGCCGATTACTGTTTTGATCCAGGTTTAAATGCACATATCCAACTTTCATCACCAGCAACGATGTTATAAATATATTTCTTAAGAGTTTTTGTACACCATTTCACATAACTTTCTTAACACATAAATGGTCATGTAAATCTTATTTATTGCAGTCATACTAATGCCTATATAATGATAGAGCAATGAACTATTTATTTTAACTACTTCAAGTTATTTTAATTTTATTACTTGGATTTTATGAATGCGATATTTAACAAGGTGCAATTAAATGAGTACAAAGATGAGAAAACGCCAAAAGTCAATTTTGTCGAAAAAGAAAAGAAAATTACATATAGAATAGATATTAAATTTTAATGTAGGTGAGAGTCTAAAGATTGTGTTAAATAACTTGGCTGAAGAACAAAGAGAAAATCGCTTGTCAGTTTGCCAAAAAAACGTTGAATTGCTTGGCAACCAAAGCAAATTTTATGCAGAGAATGTGTGGTGAACCCCGCAAAACATATGGAATAAATATTTAGGTCAAATTATAATTTTTGTTTGGCAAACAAAAATTGTATGAACAATTTTTTAAAATTTTAATTTTCTGTGAATTATATATTTTACTTAATGACTTCTGAAAATATGATACGGTTGTCTGTAGTTTTGTTAATTATGAAACTTCCTGTTAGTATTTGGTTCACTGTCATCCTTAATCTGTCTTTTACAAATTATATTTGTCCAGTGTGTTTTACTTAAGACAAGTCATATATCTATAATAGAAACCGGAAAGAGATATTTAAATTATGTAAAAGCTGGGTGTTACAGAATATAAAGTGCTTTTCCTTAACAGCGTACTTATGTTTCAAAATTGAAAATAAAGATGGCAGTACGGTCCACACTTTCTATGCAATATGCAACAATTTTAAAAAACTGAGATATTTGATATGCTACATATTACGTATACAAAAAAATCCTTCTAATATATTAAATAGACACATATTAAGTTTATTTATTGATTTTCAAATTTGTTTTAGTATCTACCTGCTGCAAAATATTTATTTAGGTATTTTCTACTTGTAATTGTATTTGGAATATGTTCTTACTCACAATTCGAGGTATGTTAAAAATGTGTGTTTCGATAACTATAGTTTATGTAGTTTTCTAAATACATCTTTTGACCACAAAAGCAAGTTTATGTAACAACATAAGGAATGTTGTAAGTTTTAAGAAATCAAAAATGATAAGAAAAAGCACAAGAACAAATAAAATTACAGCATTAATAATATGGGAAATCATTAATAGTGGTTGTGTAAGAGAAATAAACAATTTAATATTTCTGTTAGGTCTTGTTATATAATCTCAAAGATAAACCCCTTTGCTTATATATGTAAAGTTCGGTTAGTACACCATTTAATACCAGAAGATAACCAACAGTTTTTAGTTGTGCTAGAAGAAAGTAGATCAAAATCAGTGACTAAAGCTTATTTTATAATAACGGCTACGTCGTTAAGCACTTAAATTATTATTGGTCAGTTGCAAAATAGTATACTATTACATCTCGCAGAATTATTACATCAAAGTTTAGATGGTAAATTTGCTCACCGATGTCACACCATTGGATTATTTTTTTCTAAGAAGCATTTAACTTGTGAAGTTAAACACTAAACGGCACAGTGAAAACTACATAAATGGTGTTTTAGAAGACAAAGGAGTACTACTACACTGTTCTCTGACTCAAAAAAATTATAATGGTAATGACTGTAAAATCAAAGGCCTCCAAGTGTGGGTGTTTTTTAGATTGAAGAAAGTCGCAAAGAAAATTAGGAGTTTTAAAATTGGAACCTTGAATATTAATAATATGCTAGAAAGATGCATAATACCATTAAAGAAATTAAACTACTAGAAATATCTGTACTGGGAATGAGGTGACCAAATACCGGTAAATGTATTATAGATGCATGTAATGTTGTTTATTCGGGAAACGGCAATATACAATACCAAAATGGAGTGAGCATAATGACAGAAAAACAATATTATAGTAATAAATTTCACGTTATTGTGGCCCGACTACCTTGTTAAAAATACAAGTTAAACCTTTTAACTTAAATTTTATTCAAATATACACTTCAACAACTATGATGATGAAGTGACAGAAAATGCTTTCAACGTTAACAAGAAGCCTGCGAGTCAAATAAAACGAAAAGAAATCCTCATTTTGATGGGAGATTAAAATGCCACATTGTGATTAGAAAAAGAAGGAACAACAGGTGGTACCAAAAATGATAGAAATGAAGTGTATATACAGTTTTATGGAAGGAAAGAACAAGTGATTATACATACCTTGTTCAAACTACCGAAATGAAGTTTATGTCCTTGGATAGCCCCTATGCATACACCTCTATAGACCATATTATAATTAATGAAATACTTAATAAATCAGTGATATTTGTCAATACGTTTCTAGGTATAGATATATGGTTTAACCGTAATTTATTTTTGTTTATTACTTTGTTGTCGCTTTTATTTGTTATCCCTCTTTTTTAATTGATTCAGTCTACTTTTTTCTTATTTAATATTTTTATTACTCTTTGTTGCCTGACGTGTATTTTGTTGTCTATTCAACTCGAGTTTATGTGGAACAAGAAAATATTACACAATGTGACACAGAAAGTGTGATCATTTACAATGTAAAATACTATTAAAATTAGTATGTTATAGTAGTAGTTTTATCAGAAATTAAGGAAAATCAAACAATTTAAGAAATTCTTTGTTGTATAATTTACTACAATTAAAAGATTATTTACAGTATATACGTAGGTACATATATATTTAAAACGAATTGCACTGCTTGTATTTGGTTAATCAAAATCGTTTGTTTAGATTCGGTAGTTGCATATGGAATTGAATATCGGTTAAATGCAAATATTGCATAACATTTGCACATATTTCCAGAATAACCTTGTAAATTTCCTTGGCAGTGTTGTTTTTAACTAGTCAAGTTTATTGGCATTCACCTTTTCTTTCAAATGACTAAAATAAAGAAGTTATGGGCTGATAAATTTAGTTAGCAAGAGGACCAATCGATATGGCCATCTTTTGATATATTTGGTCAGGAAATATTCGTTGGAGAAGTTTCATTGTAACGCATGCAGTATGCGATGTAGCGCCATTTTGTTGAAATAAAAGGTTTTCTAAATCCAATTCATTAACTTCAGTTGCTAACAAGTTTTGCAGCATGTCTCTATACTATTCAGTCACCGTAACAGCACTTTTAGTAACGTCGTTAACAAAATTTGGTCCAATAACAGTTTCGGTTGACACAGCACTAGACAATCACCCTATGAGTATTTAGAGATTTGTGTTTATGAATTGCTTAAAAAAATTCTTGCTTTAAGTGCTTCTGTTTGTGCAGTATATTTTACATATCAAGATGAGGCATTTGCGGTTGGCGAACTTATTGTCTTATAGACGCACTTGAGTTTAGTAACACTATTACGCAGTGCAGCAAAATATTATCAATTGATCGCGCGGTTCTTGGACGATCAGGTGATGGTTTGTTTGTTAGTAAACCATACGTTTCAAAATTATTGGTGATGTAAACAGTGTGTCTGACATGTACGGGTAATCATTTAATTTAATCGAAACGAAAGAATCTCAAATAATAACAGCGTGAGTTGTAGTGATTATGTAAATTATGAAGGGTATCTTATTTATAAAGAATTACAGCAAAAGATGTTTTGCCGCTAAGAAGCAAACCGATTGTGCCAATATATCAATAGTCAACGCAACTCTGGTTCAACCAATATCAATTACACTAAAATAGCGAGTGGAAGCAACAAGAGATTCTGATGCAATGTAGGACCAACAAATATTAGAAAATGAAACAAAAAGTTGTCTGAACCTAAGGCATTCTAAAACCATAATGGAACAAATAAGCAATATAACTACTGATTCCCGTTGTTTCTAAATTCAGTAATGGATTAGCGCTTTAAATTAGCAGTGTGGAATGCTAATGAATTAGTATAACATAAAAAAGAGATTGCAATATTTCTTTCAAATTATTGCATAGATATCATGCTAATATTTAAAAATTCCAAAATATGCAATATACATAACACTCTATTTAGATGGCCGGGCTCACGCTGGAACAGTAGTCAAAAATAAAATAAACATTATCAACTTCTAAAATACCAATCAGAGTGCCTTAAAGCTACTACAATAGTAATCGACGATTTGAATGGACCGTTATTGATTTCAGCATCCTACTATGAACATTATTTTTAAACTTTACATAATAGATTCACCTTTAACGGCGATTACAAAGCAAAACCTCTACAGTAGGGATTACTGTACTACCATTAAAGGTAAAGAACTGCTAAAAATAATAACCAACAATAAGTTACACTACATAACTACAATCCAACTAATTTACTGGCCATCAGGCATGACAAAAATATCAGTTTTACTAGACTTCCACATAGTAAACGGCATTAATTCAAATTATTTTATAATTGTACCCTTCCTTGAGCTTTCAGCTGATCATTTGTCAATTATAATAACCATAGGCACTCAATTGGTGTTTAAAGCAAATTCCATTCTTTGCAATAAGCAAACAAATTAGAACTTTTTCGAACGATAATTGATAAAAATTTATGACTTGATATATTCCTAAAATCAAATGATAAATTCCTGGTTGTAGTTTAAAGTTTCATTACACAGTCACATGACTGGCAAGATACTCAAATATTTAGAATGTCGACAACACCAATGATCCTATTTCAGTCAAAAATTGCTGAAAATGTAGGTTACGCCACAGATAACAAATAAGGAGGCACCCTGTTGGTAAGTGAAGGCTCAATTATGCATCAGCATAGTTAAAACTTATCCCTAATATTAAATCTCAATAGAAAACAAAATATTATCATATAAAGCTATTATTATATTGTAGGGTATATGGAGTACAACTTTGAGGAACTGCAACCAACTCAAATATAGACATTTTAAAACGATTTCAGTCCAAAGTTCTAAGTCAATGGCAATTACTCCATAGTTTGTTCCTAACCATGTTATTCAACGAGACTTGGGTATCTCTTCAGTCTCTGAAGAAATTCAGAAATACAGTATACGTTATCGAGATTACCTCACTCTAATATGAAGTGATCATGAACAAAATTTAAACCCTTTGGTCTACCAAATCGGTTCGTATAATAATGTACTAGTTTATAGTGTTATTTGTATTATTAGGCTAGGATAAAACTTTAGTTTTATTAGTGGAAATATATTCTGGTTTGTTTCTATTACGACTTGTAGCTGTTATTATATAAATAATTTCAAATTATTTACTTTCAATATTTTCAGTACCAGTTTGCATTACGCATCATTCCACCTTTTTAACTTCTTAAAGGGTTTGTACTAATTATTGAGCCTATCTGTAAATGTAACTTGCAACTACATTAATTACAATTTAACTTTTGACATAATTTCCTAAAGGAACTAATGCAAATGTCAAAGATAAAGGTAAAGATTTCTGTCAAATTATGATTCGATTATTCGAAGATCGAGAGTTGGGTGAAAAGTTGGTTAGTTTCTTAATAAACAATACTTGCATAAAAAGACATAATAGCAAGTAGACCCATAGATTTAGAGGATTAAAAAATCCCAAAGTACTGTTATCGAAATCTTTTATTTTAACAAGTTACGGTATAGTGATGATGTTTTTACCAACTCTTTCAGGGAATAGTTACAAGCAACTGATCAGTAATTTCTATTTTATGCAGAGTGGAAGAGTTTTACATCGCATTCAGGTACTTTAAGTTATTATATAAATGTAATGTTAATTAGTTTTTTTTTGTTTACATACACGAATGAGAAAACAATAACCAATTGCTTTCAACAATTTTTCATATTTACATTATGTATATAATTAAGAACGAAATTTTTTAAAGTACATAGTAAATAATATATACGACAATATTAAATAAATCAGTAAAAGAGCGATAAACAACCTAAGACAACTCGTTTATGTTGCATTAATAATTTTCAGTTTGAAAATAGTTTGAACGGTGCATATTTCTTTCTTTCTTTTTTTTTTTGATAAATATGAAATATATTTCCTTCTGTAAAGTTTTATATAATAATTTTCACGGCTAGAAATGACCGTATGGTTCCATGAAGAATTTGTTTCATATACTTGGACTATGTTGAATCTAGAAATGCAACGAAAGAAACAAAACAAGAAAAATTGGCATAGATTTGTAGTTATTTAACATCGTTTTAAAGCCACTCGAATCAAATTTTGCTGAAAGCCCGATAAGCGTAAGCTTAATGTTACATTGCTTTTTAGTTTGATATGCGCTCAAAGATGTCCATCTTAAGTTTTGTGATACACGAAATAACGAAAAAAAATTGAGCCATAAAAGATATGATTACACAATAATGTCAAAATACTTCTTCAGCCTTCAATAAGAAAACTTTTCTGTTTTTTGACGTGTATAAAGACTTTAGGATCATTGTAAGGCTTCTTTAAAGGAGTATAACAAATTGAAATAAATTTTTAGTACCTTGACGTACTTGGAGTGGTTATTTAAAAAAAGTAGTTGTAGTAATAAACCTTTTGAAGTTTGTTGTTTTTGAATGCTTTAGTTAAGCTAGCGGATTGTTTTATAGCTGTGAATATGGGGTGAACTTCTCCCATTTACTCTAATAACTACGTCTATGAAATCCATCTAACCCTTTTATGCACTCTTTGACGTCATATGGTGGCTAGGGTACTCACGTGAGCGCTTTTGCGGAGTGCTCTCGCGCTTCCTAGCCACTTATCGGATTGTCATTTGTCAAAATACGTTAAAAATGTGTAGAACCGTAGTGCAAAAATATCCAAGGATGTCGAATTGCAAAGGGTTGTAATAATAGGCTGCAGGTGTTGTAAATGAGTTACGAGATGTGAAATTCGTTCTTTGAGTGGTGACGAATATTTTTGTTCTATAACTATTTTTATAGAATAACTACTTTAAGCACATTAAGATACTACACAATTACAATTATTTATAAATTTAACAAACTTTGACTTTTTAACCACAATGTCTTAGAGTGTGCCATCTTTAAATTCTTACATTATGTACTTGTGCACCGAATCCCGAGATTCATAAAAACATTCTTGAGTTATCAATGATGATATGATTACGTAGATGGTTCCTTTCAAACACTTAAAAAGATCAGTCTGTACATAGATTTGTGTCAAACAGATAATACAGTGGTGCACAAGTAAAATGATTGTGAAGTCATGTAAACCTTAAAAAATCGCAAAAAAAAGAATGAAAAGTTAAACGGTTAAAGATAAATTACACAAAAGCGAAAAGTACAATGCTGTTTGAGTTTTGGAAGAACATAAAAGAGAGAAAGCTTAAGATGCAATTGGAATTAAAACATACAAGGTTGTATAATAAAATTAATAAGTTATTGGAGTAATATTTTATCAGAAGATAGAGATTGGAAGATGCAGATCAATAGATTCTACCCACCTAGAAGTAGAATTAAGTCTATGTTATTTATCTCATATAATTCTATAACGAAATGATGTTTTCTAGTGATAAAGCTTTGGATTTTAAAGTATTTATATCGTACTGTAACTAACTTTAGATGATATCTCACATTCAATTGCGATTGTTATGTAATTTACATTCAATTTTATTGCCATAATAGTAAGTAATGTGGTTGAAACCCATCATAAAATGTTAGACATATAAAATTGATTAAAAGCTGTTGCTCGTAGAAAAATTAAATTTTTTATTGTTGTAAAATAGCGAGTTGACACTTTTTGCGTTCCTGACAGAGATAAGTCTACTTCGGGGCAGCGATCTTGCCTAGGTGGGTCTTAGTTTTTTTCACATCTTCTATCACTGGGAGAAACTATGTTCCAATCTTAATCCTACCCTCCTCAAATACAATCCTACCTACATCTTCACAAAACTCGCCATATTCCCCCCTTAGAGATGCCCAGCTCCAAAACTCAAATGAAAATAACCCAGGCAGGTAGGGTCAGATGAACATAATAGGGCAGACTAACCAAGGATTCTGGGGGAGGCAAGAAATTGACAAAACAAATACAAAACTCATGATAGTCACCTACAAATGCAGAACACTGAGAACTGATGACCAGGTATAGGATTTGGAATAGAAATAACTAAAATTAAGTGGCATCTAATTGACTCTCAGAAACTAGAACGGGGGATAATCTTAGGATATTACAGTCAGCTAACGCTTTATTATACTATAAGGGACATGACACAAAAAAATCAGAGAGCTTCATAATTAGCAAAAACTTACTACCTCTTGTTGATTATATCAAAGGGGTATCGGATAGAGTGGCATACATAGAAACAAAAAATTAAACTAATTCAAATATATACCCTAACTTTCACTCCTGATGATGAACAGATGAAAATACTATATGAAGACAAAAATGGCAAGTAAATAAAACAAGTATACCCAGGACATCAGTACTATACTGGTACGCTAACAAGACGCACTTGCGGTATATATAAGGAAATATGGCATAGGTGAACGAAACACAAGGGGAGGTATGAAGGCAAGCTTTTTACAGAGACAAAAACTATGCAATGAATACTATAATAATACAACAAAAAGCCCAGATGATAATGGACATGGATCAGCTCTGATGGAAAAATTAAAAACCAGGTCGATTTTGTACTATCATCCTTTAAAAACTTTGTACGTGATGTGGTAACCCTGAACACTTTTAACACGGGTAGCGACTTTAGAATGGCTACAGCAGGGATAAATGCCAAGACGAATAGTAGAAAAAGACACATAAAATCCGGAATGACTTTTATACATACATCAAATCTAAAACACGAAGGAAACCTACAAAGAAAGTATCAGATACGTAACAAAAACAGATTTAAATAATCTTAAAAAATGCTAGAAAATATAACAGCAATGAAGAAAGCTGTAATAGAAATAACAAAGAAGAAAAAAACCGAAAATAAAATATCAGAATAAATAAAGAGGAAATAGAAGAATTATATTGAACAGGATAATATGGCATCGATCAATATAGACAAACAAGAAAAGAAGTAAAAGCAGTGATCAGGAAGAACTTAACAGAATATTACACAAAATGGTAACAACTATTATAAAGAAAAACAAGAACTTAAAAATATTTGAGGAGAAAAAGAAAGAGAAACCAAATCAGTACGTTAACAGACGAGACGAACGAAGAAAAAGAAGAGAAGATGTAATAGAAATAACGCAAAAATATTACGAAAACCTATACACCGCGCAAATAAAATGATCATCACAAAAAACCAAAGCTACAATAATGAATGTGGGCGGGGATATATAGTGCCAGCGATAGACAATGAGGAGATCTTCTTTGCTCTGAAATACCTTGATAACAATAAAACATCAGGAGAAGACGAAATTCTGTCTGAAATGATTAAAGAAGCTTAAAACAATAATACAGAAGTTGAAACAATTATTCATCAGTTATTTGAAATAACAAAACATACCTAACACGTGGAACAACGCGATAATAGTGGTACTGTTTAATAAAGGAGATATGATACGCATGAAAAATTATCAACCAATAACCTTATTATCCCAAGTTTACGAGTTGTTTATAAGATTAACAGCAAACCCTGTAGAGAAAAAATTGGATAACTATCGACCTGTGGAACAGGCAGCATTTCGCAAATGCTATAGTACATATGAGCACTTTTTGGCGATAAAAATCCTGGTGAAGAAAATAACAGATTACAACATCCTCATGTACATGGCCTTTGTGGATTACGAAAAGGCTCTCACATCTAAGAAATGTGGACGATGTAGTCCTAGCCGCTGAAGAGGAAGATTAGATAAGGAAAATGCTATGAGAACTGGAAAAAGAATCACAAAAGATAGGATTAAAAATTAATCTAGATAAAACGAAAATAATGAGCCCACAACAAATACATATTTACAATATATAGAATATTTATATTTAGAACAACAAATAACATTAGGAAAACAAAATAAAGAAGAAGAAGATTTAAAAAATATCACAATGGATCGATCACTGGAGCACAGACATGGCAGACTTGCCAAAAAATAACAAACTGAAGGTAACACCAAGAATACTGGAAGGATCAATGATGATACATTAAAGATAGACACCAAAATGAATGGACCAGACAAAAGACTAAAGTCCTCGATGTCTTAAAGACAATTACTAAACTAAAATGGGAGTATGTGGAATTTGTTACAAGAATATAGGACAATCGGTGGAATAGTAAGATCATCAGATGGAGATCTTGTACAGAGAAAAGAAGAAGAGAGATACCAACAATGTGATGATATGACAGAGGTAAGACTTAAGATGGATAAAGGTGGTTCAGAATAAGGAAAAATGGTGGAACAAGAGGGAGTCCCATGTTCAATACTGGGTGTAACAGGGCCAATGATGCAAGATAAAATTATTGTTGAAATATTTTTTAGTCTGTTATTTATCTTGAAAAGCGAATGTTTTTTTGTAATAGTAATTGCAAAAGTTGTTATCAGATTAGTTTATTCCATGCATTACGCGGGTTATTATCATATTCAAATTACCAAGGACTGGTTGGCCTATATGTAGTTTAAGAAGATGAATTTCTAAGCTGCTTCGATTCATTTCGGTTACTCCACACCCTACGGACAACAATGGATTTTAGTGAAGCTCCGATTTGCTTTGTTGTACATCTTAAGGGGATCGCGGCTCATTCTTTAAGGCCGACTTTCCTTCGGAGGACCCCCGCTGGTCCCACGAGACTGTTATCAGAGGTAGGTGTAACCCATGCAGCGAGGCATACGGCACGTTCGAGGGGTGTCTGGGAGAGAGTTACTAGTGACCCACTTGTCTGAAAGATGTATGCCATCCGCGGCTGCTGCAGCCAGTCGGTAGCTGCTTGTCGTCGTGCCGGTTGGAACGGACACCTTGGCGTGCGATCTCCTCGTGCTTGGCGCTGCGCGAACGTGATCGTGTTTACCATCATTGACAGTCATTTACCTGCGCAAATGACATTGCCCGCCTGATCGGCTGGACACTGGGGTAATGTTTGCGTCTCATTTAGAGGTAGCTTGGAGCTTTTCGTGGAACAGCGAACCTTATCTGTTCACTTAAGGCTTGCAAGAATGCTAAAAATTTTAAACTGGAATAAAAATGCGGTAGTTCTTTAGTAACGGAAACATCGTAACTAGGCAGCTAACGTGGACGTAGGTTTGAGATTATAAAAATTTTCTAAATTATTAATTTATTTGTATAAACAATGGATGAATTATCTAACTATGGCAGTCATTTATAATTTAAAAAGTAACTATTAAATGATTATTAATTAAAATAATATTAGAGCTTTATTAGAAAACTTTTTCAAAACATTAGTAAACGACGAAAAGCTGATCGTATTGATATCTTTGTTGTATTGAGAACTTTGCGAACAGAAATTGGGTCATTTTTATTCCTCGTTCGAACAATGGCGCTCTATAATTAAGCAAATTAAATAGCTATTACTAGTATGATCTACATTTCTTGCAGCATGCACCTCCGACGCTGCTGCAAACGAAAGGAGAATCGCGAGTAAAAGGTTACGAGAGTGGCTAGTGGGAAATTTAAATGGACCTTTTCGTTTCTTCACTGCGAAGGTGGAGTAATTAAAGTGCGCTTGTGATATTTTAATTAAAACGAGAACTGCGAGCCGTAATTGCTGCTAAGAGGAAACTCATTTATTAATAACTAAATTATTAAGTGTTCGCGAAGAACTTATTAGTGCTAATGTGGTAACATTCATTTATCTAATTTTCTATTACGCTGACGTTTACGGCTTTGATGAAAATTTATGTACTGTGAGAAGAATTGCGACCAAAGCGCACTGGATGGAACACAAGGCAACCATTTTTCTGTCTTCTTCGGTTTGAATTGCATGGGTAAGTCCGACACTTGACGCTCTTAAGTCGCCTAGCTGATAAAGCAATTTTGCCTATTAAGCTAACGAAGACGCGTTCGTTCTCGAGCAGCCCAATTTGGGCAATTTGCGAAACGAAAGCGGCTCGCAAGGAGAAATATTTGGGTTACCCAGGACCAGAGCATGCAACCTCTGAAAAAATTGGAAAATAGCTGTAATTTAAAGTCGCTCCTTGATCCTTGCGCGTTACTAAGATGGATGGCATTTCATGAAATTAGATGTTATTTGGTACGTGCGTAATAAATTTCATTTATTTTTGGAGCTGTCCCTGACATGCACTCAGCAATTATAAAGGCATTTTTATGGTTTTTATTACGCGAGTTTGCTATGTATTTAGTTAGTGCCTCACAAATGTATCATTGATTTAAAAAACTACCGATAATTATATAAAAAATTATGTTTTAATTTAAAATGCAAATGTGTTAATTGCTGTTAAAACTGTAATCAACTATTTAAAATGAAATATTTATTTTAGAAGATGATACAGATGTAGAAAATAAATATAATCACTAATATTTCTCCGTTCATAGTTGAAATTTTTTACAAAGAGATTCAAACGTTTTTGATTGTTGTAAGCTAATCATATTTGTTGACGGTAAAACTATTAATTTTTATAGTCATCTAAAGCATAATCATGTAACATTAAATAAATTTGAAATACTTACGTTTGCTTACCGCAAGCTGTAATTTAAGGTAGCTAAGGAAATAATTCTAGTTATAGATTAATTTATAAAACACTTTTATTTGGCTTCTAAATCTTTATACATAAAAATAATTATACAGTGCAATTTCCTATAAATTGTATGGAATAATTATATATCTAACTAGTAGCTTCTTTTACGTTTCCACCTTCTAACCAGACAAAATAAATAATACATTGAACGTAATGAGCCTCGTTGCGCTTACTACATTTCCGAGATAAAGATGTAACCGAGTTTGCATTGAAATTAGATAAAGTAGCGGTAGAGCCGGTGATGCAACTTGCATGCCAACCTCCTTATCCTCGATGATAACTTTATGCAGCAGACATGATAATGTGGAGATGTACACGCTTTTTGTGCAGAAATCCAATTTTGTAAGTATTGCATCGGCGAGCAGACGCTAACTTGATAGTGCATGCGATGTAAGCTTAATGATCGAAAAAGGCGCACAAACGAGCCGAAAGGTATTTTTGTTGTTTTTGCCCGCGGATGAGGTAAGCGTCTGACTGAAAGGTTCAATACCTTTATGTGGAACTGAGGTTCGTGAGGCATAATAATAGCGCCGACCCGGCTTTAGTTTAAAGCATATATTTATTCCTTTCGGGAAATTTCAGGCATGTGTCGTGATCTATCATTTAAGTTCCCAGATTGCGGCGAGCGCAATCGGCAGATTTAGCGAGCTCGAGATTCCAATCTTACATCTGAATAAGTTAGTTTCAAGCCGCGGCGCTATTGTTTAACCTGAGACCATTAATTAAGTTGTCAACATCAAAATCTGTTGCGGCCCAATAATTAACGGCGCGGCTGTTTACTTCACATCGTGCTGCTCAAAGTTGTGCACTGTAACTGCAGTTTTATTGCTAATTATGTCTCTCGCACCCACGGTCGTTATTATCAGTCTGCGCGAATAACGCCGGTTAACAATGTAAGCCGGCAATTAAATGAAATAATATTAATTGCGCCGCAGGCGAGAGCGCGCGTATAATTAAGTATGTATCTCGATTTAACCTAATTGTTTATATGCCTCACTTACTAGCTCATACATAATCGCGAGTCTAGCACGCAGTCCTGTGGTCTAATTAGCAAGCAGCATTACTTAACTTACAGAGCGTGATGGTATCATTGTCAACCAGATTCGACTCAGCTTCGGGGTGCACATCTGTAAACCTTCAATTAACTTAGAGCTAAATAGTGTTCTAAATCTAAATGAATTGCATTTTGTATAAGTCATCTATATTTTGGGTTGTGATGTGTGGAAGATTTTGAATGTGAGGTGATATACCGAGAAAGCTTGTTTCTCTTTGTTTATTGAGGTGGTTGGCCATTCATTTACAATAGCTCAGTTAATCACGTACATGTCAAATATATGGCTTTTAGTTTTTACCTCCAGCGTTAAAAACGAGTTGTTTTTATTTTGCAAAACGATCTGGGGAAATATAAGTGAAATATTATTTTTCATTCAAAATACTTCGGCTATAGCTGTTTATTTATGTTGTTGTACTAAGTAATTTTATGTTGTTATTCATCCACAAAGAATTATTATCTCCATTATTTTTTATTACTTCCTCATGTGGTTTCAAGGTCATCACATTTTGTTTTACAGTTAGTGAATATCTAGTATATTTTAGCACTTATGTTATTTTTTAAATGCTGCAACAACTTACATTTTTATTGTTTGTATTTTGCATGTCAAAAATAATTATTTGTTTATTGTAGCTTAGTATTTTCTATACCCCTATATCAAAACTATGTAAGTGAAAAACATTTAGCATTTTATTTTGATTTTCTGGTATTCAATCACAGCTTTTACATTTCCCCCAATTTTATTGTTATTGTGTTAAGTGTGATTAATAGTTGTATCTTTAGATATGTTTAAAATTAATTTATTTAATATGGTTAATCGTAAATACCTCCAAATACTTTTAAATTACGTAAGCATTATGGCATGTTCTTCTTATTTCTTTTAAAAACGTATAGAAATATATTTAATTAGTTTGTCTAATAAATAAATCATTTAGCTCCCGACTTTTTCCTTCTATATATTTATTTTATTACTTTTACTTATTTTTTCTTTATGTATTTTATTTTATTATAATGATTCTTTCATATTTCTGCAAACTTTGGTAATGTTAATATTTGTTTATATTATTTAGGGGAGATAAAAGAAGTAAATACTGGTAGTAAAGTAGAGTTTACTTTTGGAGGGGACTATTTCTACGATTGTCCAAGATCGTAATTTAAAATTAAACTTCTTAGCTATTAAATGATGTATATTGAAAAAAATATGTATTTTGTTACTTAAACTGGGATAAACCTAAACCTTTGACGTTGCAATGATCTATTTATGGAAAAAATTGAAATTGTAGAATTAACATATTTAATAACAGATTATGAAATATTGTTTTGGATTTGATCCGTAAAGTTATTGTTGTATTGTAAATTCAGCTACTAATAAAGAGAAAGACTCGTTGAATGCTTAAATTTCGATTAACAATTTGAAATTCACTTTTGAATAATAGAAGCTTTAGTAGTTATTTTGTGTTTGCCGAACAATCATTATTATAGTTTTGTCTATAAATTAGTGAGAAATAGCGAAATAGAGGATAAAATAATTTTTAGTTAAACATTTAATTTACCCAATATCTATAACAATGTTAATCAACCTAATATATTTTGTTGTTGCTACATTAAAAACAGGTTTGAAATGCACTGCATGCACCTTCACCTACTTACCCTGCGGAGCTTAAACAGCTTTCTTAATCAACAACTGAGATTTTTGATAATCCTCCTGCATTTGTTCTGTAAACCCAAATATTTGATATATTTAAAAAATTTTGCCCTCCAGCGACAAATAGCTGTAGCTTGAACACTTGTAAACCTAATGGCTGTGCTCACCGTAATTTTATATTTCTGCCATCAAAATTTACATGAAAGCTTGAATTTGCGTTTTTTATTCCGTCAAAATTAAGAAATTTTAAATTTGCTTTATCACTTTTTATCACAATTTTATCCAATGTTTGTAGAAGTTTATAGTGAATGCGCTTTATCCGAAACACCTCAAGAGATTGTTTTAGACTCTTTAGCTGTGGTGATTTTGATGTGGAAAGCAAGAAATGTTTAGAACCATCGAAGAATCGAAATATATAATTTTCAGAATTATTGGATGGAGATTTAAGGCAGATCCAAAAACTGATATTTTTGATATTTTCAAATGTTTTAAGGCTTCGACGGAAGTTTTACTTCTTTTCTTTTTTCTCTGCGATCGTCGGAATTCGTTTTTTTAGCCATTTCTTCCATCTCACTGTATCTCTTATTAGTATTTTTGTTTCTTGTATTGTTTTCCTTTGCGTTTTCCTACCTCTACTATTTCTTGGTGTCTTTGTGTCTGTGGTCTGCATTTTGTCACTTCATTTCTAGTATTTGAGGAAGATTTACAAAAAGGAAAATGGTGGTCCCATAAGAATTAAAGAAAAGAAAACAGAAAAGGTTTTATATTGTTACTGCGGATGAAAAGTGGATATATTTTGTTAATTCAAATGAAAAAATTATTTTGCGGCCTAGATCAACTATGAGCATTGAAGCCAAAATGGAATAATCATGGAAAAAATCAATAATCTATATTTGTTGGGATTAAAAAGACGTGCTGCATTTTGTTATTAAAGTCGAGTCAAAGGATCATTACCAATAACGTTTAATCAATTTTAATCTAGTTTTGAAGGTGAAATGTCCAGAATAATTGTTGAAAAATAGGCCAAAATTACATTGGCAGCATTTGGCTGGGATAAATCGGCCCATCTTCTGTATCAACCAGACATTGCTCTTTCTGATCACCACTTTGAGATTGGTAAAGCACTTTCGCTTAGGTCGTTCAATGAATCACTGTAAAAAACGAGTCGTTGGTAAATAGCTAGAAAGATGAAAGGAAGTTGTAGAGAATGATGGCCAATACTTTGATTGATGCACGTTCTCATTTTATTTGTTAAATGATTATTTTTTGTAAAAAGGCAGAATCTTTTAAATACTACCATTATCTTTCTCAATCTATCTTTTCTTTCTTTTTCTTTCTACTTCGTTCAATTTTTTTTTCAGTCTTCTTTTTGATTTTTTACTTCTGTACCCCTTTCTTTCTATTGTCTATCTTATTTCGCCTTTCTTTTTTCTTCCTTCTTCTTTTTCTCATCCCTCCATTCCTCTGTTCTACCTATTGCTGTTACGCTCTCTTTATTTTTCTTCGAAAGGATTGGTTTTTCACTTTACTGTCTGACGTTATGGAGCTTTTTTTCTTTATTATCATATGAAAAATTGTAAATGATATTCAGAAATCTGTCTCACAGCTTCCAAAATACATACTTTATGAATCTGCATTTCAATATTTCACTCCAATTTCCCCCTCTTTGGGGATGTATTTGGTTTGGAAGAATAGGCTAAATGCCAAAAATAGAAGAGTTCTTTAATTTTAAATTCTATGATATGTTTCGTACTGGGGTATTCAATGTTTATACCTTTAAGAGTTTCGATAACCCAAGTTCACTTTAACCGCCCTAACAATAGATTGCTAAACACGGACAACTTATGGACTACAATGACCACTTTCTCATCTGAGGAAATGAATCAATTGTGGAAAATTTAAACCATGAAAAGAGCATATTGTTCTATTTCCTATATAATAATATGTCGTACGTTATATTTCGCAGATCTTACAACTAATTCCCCTGCTCTCCTTGCAATCACCTAATAATCACCAAAAAAGAAAATCTCGTTCTATGTAATATTTTTGGGTTCTAATGTTGCACCTTTATTTTGTCCTTTTAGAAGATGAATTTTGAAAATCCAACAATTTAATACTCTCAATGTTTAAGAACAGTTCTAAATCTTAACATAAAAAAATTAATGTTACCCTTTGCAATGTTTTTTACAATTTTTACTCTTAGGGTTTGAAAATTGAAAAACGGAAAAATACAAGTTCCATACCTGCTATTAACCGTTTTTAAAATCAGCGTAAAATGTTTCATCTGCTTTCAATCTTCCGAATAGTGTATTTTTAATAAATCTAGCCTTTAAGAAGGACTACGTCATATAAGCAGATATTGGGAAATTGTCATGTTTCTATATTCAGTAGTTTGGACTGGGTGATGTTGAATCAGTCAGTCTGTCAGTCAGGATAATGATTTATATATTGAGATAATTACTGTTGATTGATTGTCTTCTATTTATATTTAAATGGTTATATTATTAAAACTATTGTTTATGGCATCACTTTTTATGAAATACGACAGCAATATTTATATATTATTTTTTATTTGTGGAAGAGATAGTCGTAGACGGTTTCTTAATTCTTGTATACAATTTTGACAATAAAAAATATGTAGAGTCACCTGACTCTTGTTGTTAATATATAGAATAGCAACAAAAAATTAAAATTATATCAATAAATTAAGTATTGATATGTTCGTTAAGTATTTTTGCATGTTTTTTTTTTAATTTTTATCAAATCCATAAAATACGATTTATCTAGTAAAGTAGCTGAAATATTGAGTTCTCTTACGCTGTGAACTTTAAAATATAATCAGAAAACCAGATAGTGTTAAATTATTTGTTAATTTGAATAATTAATTGAAAGAGTCTAAAAGAGTTTGGCGATAAATATTTAAATCGATTTTCTAGGGTTTAGTCTAGGATAATACATTTGTCCATATTGAAATAATACACATATTTTACTATATTCTTCAAATCACTATTAATTATTTACCACTATTATTAAATATAATGCACTTTGTATACTTATTAGACTGAAATTTTACATAGTTAATCCAGATTTGAAATTAACAATTGTAAAAATCGAACTGATATTCACAGATATAAGATTATATTTAGATTTTCACGTTATTGCAAAAATTAATGTCGTTCAGGAAACAGCCAGGTTTATGGAATTTTATGAAATTTTTTAATTAATTTTGTTCTTCAATGTGGTGTCGGACCAGGAGATATATTATTATATATTATATGGCAATATTATATTTTAATATAGTGAAATTAGTAGTTTTGGCAAGGTTGATGTGAAGACTCATTCTTGCTGGTAATATAATACAATTTTTATCGTACACTACGATAACAACTATCCTTGTTATTTGTTATTAGACTTATCATTGATTTTTGTATGAAACATTTTTATTTATCTAAAATATTATCAGTATTTTATTATTATGTTTTACAATTATTAAATAATTGAAATATTTCCAATGTTATTTGGTGATTTTAAACTTCCTTCGTTTTTGAAACAAGGCGCTTCCGCATCTAATTCGTTTACAGTTCTTAGATTAAAAACCGCTATCTAGAATATTTTGACGGATTGCACGCGACAATAACCGGACGTGTCAACTTATAAGGATAATGACACCGATTTAGTTACACTCAGCGAGGAAGCGCACAAAAGTCGGCGTTTAGGTAATAAATTGATTGCAGCCGGGCTCCGACAGTGATAAAGTGGCCGAAATGTCTTTTTAAACGTCGCTTATTAAGGTGGAGGTCTCGGATGAAAGTTGTTTAGAAACTCGCCAGTAAAAACACACAATTCGACACGTAACAATGGTAACCATACGCGTGCCCATGTCGAAACATGTAAACAGATATCGTTAGAACAATGGCATGTTTTCACATATTGTCAACGCTATCACGAGCCTGGTTACGAAACGGCGTCAGGACACACCGAGCCGTTACACTTTTATGACTTAAAACAATAACGCATGCGATTTATACGACAGCAACATTTAATGTGGATTATTACAGCGTCGCTGCATGCATGTCAACACTCTACTTTCACTGTTTCTGCGAAAGGTTGTTGCAAATCGGTAGCAGACTCCCTTTTAGTCGAGGATTTGGAAATGAAAAGCGATATCTTCTTATTAAATGTGTATTGTTATTTGGTTTTCTTTTTTTGTAAAAATATTACTCCTCGGTTGTTTGATCATTTTATTGATTGTGTTTTATATTATGCAGAGAAAGTTTAAATTACTCGGGCATGATTGAAATAAAGATTAAAATTTTATAGAAAATGGGGAATCGGGGATGAAACTAAAAATTATAAAATTTTGTTGAATGGGGAAACGCAGGCAAATTATCGAACGAAAATTGAGCAATTATTTTTTCAATGTAATTCTGCTTGCCTATCCAACTTGTTTAGAATGGGCAAAATAGTTTTCGTCTAATTTGGAGGTGCGATTGCGAAAAATCTCAAAAATGATAAAATTTAGGAAAATATATTTTTTTAAAATTATTTTGATCAAATTAATAGCAATACACTAAAATGTATCAGTCGCATCAAATGTCACACATATAAATTTTTATATTTATGGAGTTTTTAACTTTAAGGACCAAAAAGATTTATTAGAAATCGAACAGCAAGGCCGGACGCAACATTTCATTATTCGTGTCGTATATTATTTTTTCTGCTTTTTATAATAAAAAATTATATAATAATTTTACTAACCGTTGCCTTTAGAGGTTTTAAATTGTTTAGAGTGCGTGTGTTATTATCTAGTATACCTGTCATAAATTAAAAAAGATATATATCATCACGAAGGTGGTTTGAGCATATTTTTGTCGATTTCTTGAAAACCGATGAAACTGCTAGGAGGTTGGGACGGGAGATGGCAGGAACAGAATATAATTTTAGAAAATACTGCATTTTGCTCCTTGTATTAAAGAACTAAAGTGCACTATCGTTTACTTTGACTATATGCAAGACAACAACGATAATATGAAATCTGCAACATTCTTCGAACATATTGTGCATATGTCACTAAGACTATAAAAACGTACGAATAAACTTAATGTTGTAAATGTGGAAGCTCACAAAGTCTACCAAACCATTAGGTTAATCGTCTAAATCATCCAATTGTTAGTTTTTCAGATAGAGACTAAATATTTTAGATTTTCTAATGATTCCAAAATATTTCAAAATTATAAACAATGTTTAAAGCATATGACATTTGTATTAACTTGACTCAAGACTATTACGAATGTAATCAAATCAAATGACTTTGGTGATGTGCGTTTTGAAATCCTTGGAACTAATATGATCAAGTCCGTTGGAAGTCACTGGTTGGTTTTGGGAAAGTTCTTTATTCGGTCCTAAAATACTGTATTTTATATTTTTAAGATTTAATATTAGTCTATTAGTCTAATGAGCCACCTTCTTAAAATAATACATAGGAGGACATACAAAAAATGCGAAGCGCAACTAACTCGCACACAATTTGGCTTTCGAGACTCATTAGGTACAAGAGACGCTCTTTTCGCCATTCAAGTCCTCATACAAAGATGCAGAGACGTGAACTGTGACGTGTATATGTATTTTGTAGACTATCAAAAGGCTTTCGATCGGGTCAAACACGACGAGTTAATATCAATCTTAAAAACAATTGGTCTAGATGATAAAGATCTACGTATCATTAACAACATTTACTATAACCAATCAGCAACTATCAAGATAGATAACCAAATGACTGAGGAGATCAAAATAGAAAGAGGTGTGAGACAAGGCTGTGTGCTATCTCCGCTACTCTTTAACATCTACTCCGAACACATCATGAAAACAGCTTTAGAAGATACTGACGAGGGAATACACATCAACGGAGAACGGCTGAACAACGTAAGATACGCAGACGATACAATTATACTGTCAGATAACCTAGAAGGCCTACAAGCCCTAATAACACGCGTAGCAGAATCAAGCCAAAAATATGGTCTAAACTTTAACATACAAAAAACTAAATACATGGTCATCAGCAAGAATCCAATACCACCGGGACGTCTAATAGTTAACCAACAACAGGTAACACGAGTTGAGAAATAGACCTATCTAGGGACAAGTCTAAACGAACAATGGGATCACTCAACTGAAATAAAACAAAGAATTGAAAAAGCCAGGGCAGCGTTCATTAAAATGAACACAATATTCAAGAGCCACGACCTCCTAATACCAATAAAAATTCGTTTACTGAGATGCTACGTGTTCGCAGTGCTCCTGTACGGGGTGGAATCTTGGACGCTGACCGAGGCTACTACCAAGAAGTTAGAGGCGTTCGAAATGTGGTGTTATAGACGCATCCTGAAAATCTCATGGGTCGACCGGATTACAATTAGAGAAGTACTGCATAGAATGCAGAAATACTGTGAAATAATCATCACTCTCAAAAAACGTAAAATGGAATACCTGGGGCACATAATGCGTAACGAACATCGATATGGCCTACTGCAACTCATCTTGCAGGGGAAAGTGTACGGAAAACGAGGCCCAGGACGTAGAAGAATATCATGGCCTAAAGATACCTAAAGAAATGGTTCTCTTTAACAACAATTCAACTTTTCCGTACAGCAGCCAATAAAGCTAGGATAACCATGTTAATAGCCAACATCCGAAACGGATAGGCACTGCCAGAAGAAGAAGAAGATTTAATATAATTAAACTAAAAATTAAAGTCACTTTTTACAGGTTTTGCAACAGGTAAACTTGGAACATTGGTTTGTAGGAATTATTCGATTGATTCAAAAAGCTTTCGAAAGCAATACAATAAGCGCTGCGTGAATAAATACAAACGATTTACATATGGCCGAAAATCTATTGAGAGTGATCCACGTTCTGGAAGACGCAAACTGTTGAACGTGTATGGGCTACAATCAACAAAGATTGGCAACTAACAGTCTGAGAAGTAGAGGATAAACTGCTGATTCCAGAAATGTGTGAAACTTCATCCGGAGATCTTAACAAGAAATGGCTACTGTTATTAGAGGCTACCTACAATGATTCTTGTATTTTGTATAATTTTTAATGATTATTTTAATGTTTTGCTGTTGTATGAGTCAACATTTTTGGAAGAAACGTTTATCAATACTAACCAGTTCTTTAAATTTGCATAGAATTGAAGTAGGACTTTTGGAGCGCTATTTAAAAAATAAGAAATTTATTAAAATAATTGGTGGAGCGTGTTTGGGACCTTAAGAACGAGCCCGAGGATTCTATTCCTCTCCCCTACCCTCTCGACGGGCCTGATGAGATAGCAATGCAATAATTGATTATCATGTAATTGGAATGTTTGAAATGTTTACTAATCCCGTTCGTAACAACCACAATATCTGACGACCTTGAAAAGCTAAGGAGATATGGAATTAGCGGTTTAGCTGGTTTTCAAATTACGCAAAACGAACAAATAATTTCGTTGTCTTGATTTCACTTTCTATGGTTTGGAAATCGAGCTATTCTTGCTTCAAATCAAGACGTTGAAGCAGCTAGTTCTGTAAGATTTGTTTTGTACAGGTATTTCAACAACAAATCTGTAAATTGTACATATTCTATGGGCATCTTGTAATATATTAAATATACAAAACATTGGAACATAATCCATTCGATTTTGTGTTGCTATTTGAATAAAAAATAAGTATTACAATGAAAATTAAATAAATCTTTAAACTTTTCTTATCTTTGTATGAAAAGGTACATATAAGACAGTGGTGGGCTTTTAGTATGGTTAAATATTAATAAATATTCTTTTTTGATTTAATATTTGCGATATTTAGAGCCAGTGTGGTCCCGCACTTGTGGAGGCACGATTCTTGTCACATTTCCCCCCATCAGAGATTATGCGCGACGACTGGGCAAAGTGACAAACATATGAGAGCCTTAACCTCTCAACTTGTAGGTTGTGATCCTACGCGGAGCGTTAGAGACTTACCGTTATTATTATTTATGATATTTAATTCTTACAATTAATTTATTCATTTCAATGGAAGCATGCTCTTTGTAAGACACTTTACAGTCATTTGGAAATTTCAAATATTTTAAGATATCAGAAGTTTTTAAAGATGGCCTAAATTTAAAGTTAGTTCAACTACTTCTAGTATTCTCAATTTACGAACTATATTTATTGTTTACAAAAAATAGTAATAAATGCTTATAGTATTATACTATGATTGCTAAGAGCACAACAAATTATTTTTCTTTTGTATGTTTTCATAATTGTATTATTTGTACTCTTAAAGCTTTTTATACTGTTATTAATTTTATTTTTATAGTTTGTTGGACTATTTGCATAAACGGAAAACTGACTTGTTTATATAATGCAATATTTTTCGAAATAACTGTTATGTAATTGCTTACTTTTTCATGGCCTTTGTTGGACTATTTGCATAATATTGCTTGGAAAACTGTACTTTTTTATATAATGTCCATATTATATATTGCTTTTAATCTTATTTGTATTTTTAATTACTTTCTCATTTTTTTCATAGCTTTTTTCTTTTCTTTGCAATTTCCAGTGAAATATGAATCTATATTGCTTTTGCTGTTCTTTTTCTTTGTTTAGAAACATCCTGTCATTATGAATTTTGCTTATTTACCATTTTTTGCTATATGTAACCTTTTTTACTTGTTTTAATTTTATATGTATGTTTTGTATATTTCTTAATGTTATTATTATTTTAACGTTCTATTTGTTAAGTTCTTCATTCCAAATATCATTATGTTGTATCTGTTTTTTGTCATCAAAATTAAATAGTCAGCGAATGCTGAATAATTTGGTTTTAGTTTTTTTCATATAATGCTGATAAGGTCATGTCGTCTTCTTTATTTTCTTGTGATATTTTTTAAATTAAAATGTTTTGAGGCCGTCTTTGTTTTCCTATTTTTGATTTTATGCGTTTCGTAAGTATATTCCCATAAAGTTTCTCAGATATACCTACTAAAGAAATGCTTCTATAATGTTCGATTTTCTTGCCTATTCTTTTTTAAACCGATTCTCAATCCGTTGACATTTTTTTATTTTTTTAATTTCATCAAAACGTTTTAGTAATATTTTTTCGCCTGTAGAACCCATACTTTTAGTTATGTCAGTGGTTATCCCGGCATTCTTAGTTTTTGATTTTCTTATTATTTATTTAATTCTGCTTTTTTATTTATTTCTTTTCAACCTTTTTTCTCCGTTCTATTTATCGTACCCTTGATTTGATTAATAATTTTTTTAAAGTATTTCGCCATCTTTCCACGATTTCTTATTTTTCGTTCGTAATTCATTTTGTTTTTCCTATAACTTATTTCTTTATCATGTTCTTTTTTGCAGGTTCTAAGAAAACAGCTTTTGATTTCCATTAATGTTTTTCTTAATTTTTTTGACCAAATCTCTCCCACACTGTTTTATCTTGATTGGTAACTTTTTCATTCCCTTTGCATTTTTATATTCTTCATAGGCATTTTCATTTTGTTCTTTTAAATATGTTTTCTATAATTAATTTTTTATTATGACCTGTTTTACTTCTAATCGTCAAATTGTTTTGTTATTTGTTTATGCAATTGTTGTTTCATAAATTTATTTTGCACTTTCCGGAAGGTTAATAAAAGTCTTGATATACTGTAGTCAAGTGTACTTAATTTTTCTTTCAATTTGTTGTTTTATTTTGTAGCTTTGTGTCCTTGATTTGTCTATTTTTGTTTGTCAAGTAATAGTCATTTCCTGATTCAAAGCTTAACTTTTGTATTTTTTGTCTTTTTCATGGTGATTTTGCCGCGTTTGTATAATAAATTATAACTTTTTATTGTTAAATGGATTATGTTTAATTTTATCTTCGTAAAATTTTATTTTTTCCATGCGTAATTCTAGTATTGCTTTTTTCATTTTTAGTAATTATTTTTTCTCCACATTCCTCTGTTATTAGTGCATAATTTTTACATTGTTTACCACTTTTTGGTTTAAGTCTTCCAGGATTATTATTTTATATTATTAATTTATAATATTCTTTTATAACTTTTATCTTTGCATATTAATTTAAATCGTAGATATTTGTAGTTTGAGTCTTTTTCTTCTTCTTTAATGCTACCCTGGCCATTTTTTGATTTTGTCTCCATTTTTGCGTCTCTGCAGATGTTCGTTTCCAGCTTCTAACACCAAGTAGGTTGCGGACGTCTTCAGCCACTTCCCTATTTCGTTTTTTTCTGATAGTTAGTCCCTAGCCTAACTCATTTTTTGGATGACCATTTTCCCGCTCGTCAGCCCTACCCCACCTTCAACCGGAGTTGGTTACCTGATCTCCTGTGAAGTTGCTCAGGTTTACGGGGTTCATCACCTTTATCTTCATATAAAAGCTACTCGAAGATGATACTCGGAATTGAGTAGGAGAGGTTATGCAACGCTAACTGAAACAGCGTCGTGTATTGCTCATGCACTATCCATTCTATTTAGGTTACGATTGACCTGTTATAGGTCAAAACATAAATTATCATGGAGTAATTAGACATTTTGCGCCACCTATCGGTGTTTCATGCATTACGTGGCCAATTGTTGCCGTTAGTAGACGCATACGGCACAACTTTGATTTATGTGAAGCCAAAAATGGCGGATAAAACGATTATTGACTTATTTTTTATTAAATTGTCGACGAAACTCTGAACCAATTACTTACCTTACGTTGTCCGTCTTTGGGACGAGCCTTTTCGCTAGTTTCTATTAGTTCTTCTTTTTTATTTGTGAGTGCTTTTATATCTAATGCTTTTGCGCTTATTGTGTAATTTTAATTTTTTTCGAGTGTTATTTTTATTTATTTATTTATTTTACTTTTATAAGTTTAGCAAAACTAAACGCATTGCTATTAAGAAATGTTGCAGAGGATGTTTATCGAATGTAGCATTTAGCACAAAGGATTTTTTAATAGACAGTTCAAAATTCCCTTAGAGCAACTTTGTTTTTGTGTTTTCAGCCGTTTAAAGTCCAGAACTAGCACACCATCTAATTACATTTATAAACAGAATTAATTATTGTGTGCGTGACCATTTCGGAATTAAAACACAAGTGGGTAACTGGATCAGCCGACCTATTCGAAGAGTAATGAAAGCGAATTTGCAGGCTATAATTTGATATGTTATTTTCTTTGTCTGGAAACAATGCTGGCGGGTAATCGTGGAAAGAATTACCCATACCCTAACAACATCAAAAGATGCAATTCTATTATTGTACGTCGCAAGTGCTGTTAGCCGGCTATTTGCATTCTGCGAGTTAAATTTTCTCTCACATACCTCTGTCGTAGACAAAGTGAGGTTTTGATAAAATAAGGAAAGGAATAAAACGCTGATTACTCAACGTAATATTGTTGTAATTGGTGCATACAAGGCATAAAAGTCTGTTATTAATCAAAGTCAATCGCGTACGAGCCCATAATTGCTGCTATTAGGGAACACGGCCGCTCGTTGCTAATTTCGCCGAAGTCGTCCGAGAGCTGCCGCTTTTTTTGATTCTACTGCCACAAATTAATTATCAGTTTGATATTAAGTTGAGATTCGAAAGCTTATTTGATTTTTTATAAAATCGCGAATACAAGTACAGATTCAAAATTGTGGTGTTATTTATAATTACACGACAAACTCAATTTAATAAATTAAATAAAATTGTATTTTTTTTATACATTTTTGTCCTATTTGAATTTTTGCATTATTTCGTAAATTTATTTTTTTTAGTACTGTATATGTTTTAATTGTTTTAATAAAATAAAAACTATTTTGGTGCAATTTTCCTTAAGTGAATTAATCATGTTAAGCAAGCAATGGGAAAAATTATAAATGTTAAATAACAACAACAATATCTTTGACAGACCAGGAAATCAACAACTTGACTTATATTTATAGATAGCAATAAATAATGTATTAAATAGAATTCCATGTATAATGTATTAAATGTTAATGATTTTTAACGGGAATTCTTGTCAAAGCTTCTTATAGAGGCCGCTGTGGTACATATTTCCTATAATTCCTAATTTTATTACACCGAAAAGCTGCCGTACAGATATAAAAATAGTCATATAAATATAAATGGGAAATCACACGCGGCCGTTTCAACGAAGCTATAGATTACTGAGGGACAACCGTTTCTAGCTTTTACAGCAGCTAGTTATGTAGCTGCATATTCTATGATTCACTGAAAGCTTAATTGATCACAGATTAGCGTTTATTGCCTTGTTTCTGAAACTACAGTTTTAAAATACCAACGTGAGGTGCCTTCTGTGAGAATTGAGTTAAAAATGAAATTAAATAGTGTATATGCACCACTGAGATCTTTGTTGCGGTTGCAGTGTGTGCCCGAGAAAGTTAGTGCGAAGAAACATTAGATCATAACTGAAAGGAGGTAAATCAAGTGTTCCTTCTCGAGCCAACATTAGTCTTGGACCGAGGAGGCATTGCATATGCATAGTCTATCACATCGCAGCGACAACGTTATCAATAGACAAGTCTGAGAACGCGACCTGTCGCATTGGATGTTGTAAACCACATATCACCTGCTGCAGTTTCTCCCGCGTAGAGAGAGAATCAGGCCGACCTCGCCCATTACAGGTGACACAAATTGTGTACATAGGCTGCAGCCCGCGGCAAGCGGAAATAAAGCGGTTAAGCTCTGTATGGTTAAAAAGCGGGCGCAGGAATCCTATTATACCCATGCTTTATGGGCGTCGTAAGCCAATAATGGCTTTCGATACCAATAAGCAGCAAGTTCGCACGCTAATTTAGCAGACCATCAAGCAGATGGAGAGAACGCGCTAGAAAAGTCGGGAGACTTAAACGGTAGTTTGGCGAGCAAACTCAGATAGCAGGAGGTGATATGTTTTAAAATTTTGCTTTTTCGGAGAAGTAAAGGCATGTCCCTGTTTACCGTTAAAGCCAGGCTCTTGGGTTGTCAATTGAAGGTGTTAATGATGTTATGTCTGCCTATTTATGACGATTTAAATTTTTAATCAGATTCAACTGTACCACAATTTAGTACCATTTTGCGAAATGTAAATTCCTTTGCATATTAAGTTGGACATAAAATTTGCACATTAATTTGCGTAAAAAATTTAAAATTGTAACGGTTAATCCAGAAAACAATCTTATTTTAGATGTTATCAATTGATGACATTGATTTTTACCTTTTTTATATAATATTAAGTGAATTTTAAAGTAACCCCCTAAAAAGCTACAAAATTTGAGACTGGAAGAAAGAATTTGAGTTCTTGTTCTTGTTGACTTATTAAAAAATCGTTAAACGCATTAAACAATTGTAGTTGGAAAGTAGTAAATTATTTATTGAATAAAAAACGCGTGACGATGTGCAGCGATGAAAGTAGCGAGCGAAAGATAAACAGCCACTTGTGTCTATAGTCGCTGCCTTATACTTTTATTGTATAGAAGCGATCTTGTTAATGAAAGTGGAGTAGAGCGAAAACTAGGGTTTTGGCTTGTAATTACAGTACATTAAGTGTATTTTGCTGCTAATTGCTTGTATACTTTCAAAACTATATCTAAATAAGTTGTAGATATATATTTTTCATAATATTGAGAAATTGGCTGTGTGTTAATCAAATATGTAGGAAATATGCCGACCAAACTAGCTACATACGTTTTAATTGTGCCCGAAATTTTATTTAGTTTTTAGGATCTGCCCAGACATCTACTCATATAGGTCACAGCAATTTGCGCGCGATTACCCGCAATAAATCTTCGGCAATTAAATTCGTCGCGGAAGCCTGACCGGAGATTTCGACGCCGGATTAGAAAACAAACTTCGCTAAACGCCAACGTGCTGCTTTAATTAATGGAGCACCGCGGTTTGTAAGCGATTTCCGTAACAACCTGGCTTCGGAGACCTTGACGGTCCAGCGAAACCTGCAATCACGCGGCGAAACTGATGCTGATTAATAAGCCTTTATGATTTAATCCCTTAATCTGCGAAAACAGATAAATTACGCAGCGCTACTTAGCGTTTAAGGATGAAGTGTACAAATATTACCTAATTATACGTCTTCGAATGCTTGATTGAGATATTATTTAAACAGAGAGTGAGGTTTCAAACATTGTTGTACACTTAGAATTACTGGAAATTGTCCGATAAAACATACATAGATTAATTAATATAAGAATTTGAGTAGAGAAATATGTAATATATAAATACAGTCGTGCTATTATAAAGGTAATAAATTGAAAACCGATAATATTATTACTTTTTTATAGCACTTAAATGTACAAATACGATTGAAAAAAATTTATGACATGATGAAACTTTTTGCCAACTAACGTGGGTTTTTAAAAAAAATTTTACCGTTTGTTTGTCGCCTGAATTTATTTTTGTTGTCCCTTATTTGCATTTTACATTAATTAATACTTCTGTAGCTTGCCTTAAACCGTTAAGCATAGTTTTAGGAATTAATTAATTCTAGGATAAAGAAGAAGAAGAAAAAGTCCCATCGGTAAACGAATGTATAAAAGTTCAGCGTTGGAGGAATTTAATTATTCGTACCGAAACCATGACTAAATTGGCATACCTTTACGGTGGGAGATTAGGTCGTGCAGGTAAATATAGTGTTTTGGATCGAACCGCTTGTCAATAATAACAGTGTTTATCAGGTGCCCGCATTGTTGCTAATTCATTTAATAGTGCGTAACCCCCGTTTGCATTTTATGTACTCATTTGCATGAACATTTTTTGTAGCTACTCACATTTTATGTGTTGCGAATCTAAGTACTATTCACATCAATTAAGACAAAGTAATCAAATACTAACTTATTAAGTTGAAAAGAAAGATTTCTATTTTATTTTATTTGATGTATTATAGTGGAGTAGAGTACAATCTATTCCTTAATTTTGGAATTGACTTCACGTAGTTCATATTATTATTTAATTTTAGCCTTTAATCTTTAATAGATTTTCGTCTTAAAACTTAAAAATAATCAATATTTTGGCTTCTATCAATATGAAATTACAAATAAGTTTCAGAATTTAGAAATTGGATAAGTTTTAAATAAACATACATTACTAAATGCAAGTTATTATTGCCTGGAAATCAATTTAATAGGAAAATATATTAGCGGTGGCTGAAATTAATTCTGTTAATTTTTGAACGATACAAAATGTACAGATAGTCGGAAAAGACGCGAATTTCTAATCCGAGTCATGCCTTGCTTCACGGCAACGCTTGGCCCCCTACAGCTAATAAAAATTGCGGATTCTGGACTTGGAGGACAGAAACTTGATGATGATGTTGCTAGCGTTCGTGCGAGATAGATTGGTGTCACAACCATCTTAATTTTAAGATACGGTTACAAAATACTACCACATAATTAATTTGTTTGTTAATTTTTTTTTGCTGTTTGTAATTTTGTACTCCACCATTCGATGTTAAGATTATCTTCTAGTCCGCCGTTAATATTAATATTTTGGAGACCTCACTTTCTCTAAAACCTTGAAAAAATCTTTTTATATTTATTAATTTCTTAATTGATGATTTGTTATAAAAAATAGCAAGAGAAGCTAGGGAAGACTATTCATGTTAGTTAATTATCAAAATTTTTAATTATTCTAAAATTATACATTTTATATAGGTATTTTGGATAAAATATAATTAAAGCGTTATTTGAACACTAGCACTATAAAAATAAGTTTGAATCATATAGATTTGACATTAGCCAATCACGTACAAACGCTTCGACTGTAATATCGTCTTCAAATGTCCTTCAAGTATTTTTGTAACGGTTGTAATAAATTATAATCGCAAGATGATAAGTTCGGACTGTAGGAAGAGTGTTTCGGCGTATTATAGAACAAATACTTAATTTTTTATTAAGTTTATCTCAGAAAGTTAACAGAAGTAATTTCAGCAAAAGTTCATCGGCGGTTGTTTATAAGAAGGTGGCGAACAAAGCGAATATTCTCTTTAGCTATCCTAGTTTTTGAGTGACTTTGGTGACTTTTATTTTCAATTGTTGTTCATCTTATTAAACATTGTGTGTCACATGTACACTTTATTTTCTTAAGTGTGTTGTCCCTGAGTTGTTTCTTAAGTCTTCTCAAAATTACCTCTTACTCTGACATCGTGCTTCTGACCAAAGGAAAGATATTGCAACGTACCTTACGGAGTTACTCTTCTGCAGTCTACCCAGTCAGAAGCCGTGTCTCTCTCCGTTCACCTCACAATGAGTAAAAAAGAAAGTTTCTTTTATGCTTAATTCACTTTCGCATTTAAAACATGAGCAGAGTATATACTTTTTTATGTAGATTAGTCTGGAAGTTTGATTTCAACTTGTTACTTCTAAAAGGATAGATAAGTTATCTTTTCGTGGTACACCTTTTGATTTTGATACTTCCTATTAACCTCTCGCCCAATGCAAAAACCAGTAATAATATAAAAATATAAAAGAATTTAGATATGTGCTTTATATTTCGCAACATTTAAATTGCTGCAACGCAAAATATTTTCTTTATTTCTGTATCTAAAGAAGAAAAACATTTGATAAACTTTGGCTTACAATTTAAAATCCAGAATCTATGAGGATTACAAATTTCTAAACAAATATTTTAATCGTTTTAGTTATAAAATAATCATCTGAAATACACATACACTAAATATAAAGGTAAGAAACTCAGGAATATTAAGAACATGTAGTTAGAAAAAGACGTTGTAATTAATTTAATTAATCGCATTGTTAATTTATTACAATAACTTGGGATTACGTAACAAGCAATAAACCTAGAAATAAGGTGATATGTTAGTTAGAAGTCTTATAGTTTGTCTTAATAATTATATGTTACTGAATTTTGTATGTTAGCAATCTGACTAGAATAATTGTTTTTACGTGCAATTGCTGAATATTTTATTTTAATAGCAGTTGTTGAAATAGCGCGCATACTAACCAGAGAAAAAGTTAAAAACAAATCTCTCACCAACAATACCATCTAAAGAAAAATAAGTGACTTGGCAGAAAATACTCGTACCCAAATTGTTAAGAATATTAAGAAATGCACGTATTTTTCATTCAGATGTTTCTAATTGTGTTCAGTTTATACCATTCTTAAAATATGTTAAAAAATGTTATTACAGAAGATATTTTATTCTGTACACCATTAAAAGGCAATACAACCTGTTTCTTCGACACTTTTATGAAAAGTGCTAGCAAGTACAATATTGACTGGCTCCAAGGCTAACGCAGGACAGTGATCTGATCTTATCGTCAAATTACAAAACTAAAGCTGCGTATCTGCACTATTTTTTGCTTCAAAATCTACACTTTTTGAAATAGATTGTTATAAAAAGTGTCACTAAATTATACTTTATAGAAGGAAATATCGCAAAAAAGACATCTTTACATGCAAATAAAATCACGAACTTGAAAATAAATGTTCCAATTAAAAGCAAAACTTTTGATTCACTTGCATTGTAAGTGCTTTTAAATTATTAGGATGATATTTTTAAACACATAAATATTTTGATGAATAATTTGTAAAGTCGCAATTCTAATATAATAAAAAATTAACGAATTTATTGATTTATGGTTGATTTCATTTGGAAAAGTGTATTTAAAAAGTTATGGAAAATTGAAATAATTATAATGATATAACTTCTCAGTATATTTTTTCAAAAATAAGTTAGCCTGCTGTAAAACAATAGATTTATGATTATTTTTTGAAAGAAATTGAAAACAGTTATGATAATTATAGACGGATACTGAATCCGCGTTTAAACAGTTTCTTTCAACATACCAAGATGCCAAAAAATACAAAAAATATATTAAATTATTGAATATTCATTTAAATATTAAGTGATCAAATCTTAAAAGCAGACTTTTTTGGAACAGGTCAGTTTAAAACCAAAAAGATGCAAGAATATTCCGAGCCTGTAAAAGAAGCTGTCAAATATTTGGTTTACTTTGCAAAATTATATTTATGTAAGTTAAGTTTTCCCCCATGACTGTCACTAAAAGTTGCATTAAATTTTAAAGTGATATTACTGTATGTGTATTAAAAACAAAGTTCATATTTGAGAACCTTCTGAAAAAAGATCAAGAGCAGCCTATGCTTCAAAATTTTTGGTTTGTAATCTGTATTTCAACTGTAAATTTTCGTTTCAACGTTTGAAAATCGCGCTTTAAATGGAAATGGCAAATAACCCTCAGGTCAGGCAAAAAGATAGACAACACCTAATTACAGGAATTATTAGATGAAAAGTTGGCTGAAATACTCAAGGAATCTGCAGGGCTATTAGATGTTGGTGGATCAATAATTTCGGACTAGTTACATGCAGTGGTAAATATTTAGAAGAAAAAAGTATGCACCACATGAATTGTCGGAAAGTGCCATTGCAAATCGCTTGAATATCGCGATTTTTTGCTTGCTAAGCAGCGTAAAAAGATTTTTTTGTTTGGTATTTTGATGGGAGCTGAAAATTGGTATATTTTGATAATTCCAAGCGTAAAATATTATGGGTGAAACCTGGACACCTGCCCACTTCAATGCCAAAGCGCAATATCCATAGCCACAAGGTTATGCTCTGTATCTGGCGGGACTGGCAACGAAACGGTTACTGGGGACCGCTACACAGTCAATTTGGACTAGAATTTGCACCAAAAGAGGTCTGCAACAACTAACAAACGCCGAAAAATGATCCCTTTGCATGATAACGGTCGGTGCTTTGGCAGTAAAAAACACTGTTGGATCTCCAATGGGAAATTCTTCTGCATCCCGCGTATTCTACAGCCCTGATCCCATCAGATTACCACCTTTTCCCATCAATCAGACACGTATTAGCACACACGCACTGTAATTTCGAAGAAAGACCGTCCGCTTTTTAGTTATGGCGTCGGCATGCCTAAAAAATACGAAACGCTCACAACTTATGATGGAAAATATTTTGATTGGTGTATTAATTCATTTTCTATGTTAAATAAAGGCCTTTTTGAGCAATAAGATTGAAGAAAACTAACCGAAATATTTAATAGATAGGGATGTCTGAAAACGACTCATCTGTAGAGCACCTAACCCTTCAGTACTTTTTATTATTTATTGTGATCACATTGCATTATATTACACTAATTTCAGTTTTACCTATCAAAGGTTTTTGTTCTATGATTTCTTCATGTTGTAGTATTTTTAAGGAAAACTTATTGTGCTCGATATTTTTCCAGGCAGATATAAATAGATAACTAAAAAATCAAACAATACAACAGGGTCACAGTTACATAATTACTTGAATGTAACGTTAAACAGAAATGGGAAACGCTTGCTACCAAATAAATTTAACTTTTAATGATGACCATATACGCATTATAAACTATGCAGTTGCGAGAAGTCGAAGAATTTTTATATACCCGCGGTTCCTGTTAATTTGTGAATTAGGTGAGGGGCAATTTATATACGTAATTAAATATATGCAAAATCTAAATGGCGTTTATAGCTGTAACATGCGTTTTGTTGACATAAACTTTTTTATTATTCCTTTTTCCTTAATATACAAAGTAAACATTTTTCTAACGAAATGTTTAAATTTTGCAAATTAGCAATATAAAATGTAATTCGAAATATATGCATTAAGAAGTACCGTTGAGGCTAACGAAAAATTGATATAAATAATTAATATTCCATTCTATTAAAATCATAAAATATTGGCATTGGTTTAAAATGTTTCTAGGTATTGGATTAGTTTTAAATACATTAGAGAAATTTAGAGTCTTAAATTACAGCTGCCACATTATTTTCCAAATTTTACTATCCGGTACCGTTATTCATTAGCGATTATTCGATCGGTGTTTGTTTATGAGGAGGGCTGTTATCAGCCGAATCCGCTAAAACCAGTCTAGCCGAAATCCCATCTTTTAAAATTAAACCGAAAGACGCTCAAACGAGCTGCCAATCGCATTAATATTAGGCAGTCTCGTTTTATAATGCGTATAAATCCGCAGTAAAAGTCAGGCGGCCTTATACGGCAGGTATAAAGTTATTGGCGAAATTGTCGTTTTTTATCTCGCAAGCGCGGACCTGCAACTGTATCACGGGCCGAAATCGCCTCAAATTAGAATTTATTAACTCCAAGTTGCATAAATCGGCAAGGAGGTGCCGAAGAACTGGCCGCTGACAAAATCGACCTCGCCTTTGGGGTCACCACTAGCCTGCGAACCCGCGACAAGAGAGCCGTTTTAGCCCGCTGACCCAATTAATTATGTATCGATGTCTCGAGCGATAGTTTTTGAGAAAATTTATCGCGCGGTTGCGATCGGCCCGCAATTTCGTACGTCAGGCATGTCAGCGTGCTTTGTTGCGCCGGCGTGTGTTATTAACGGCCGAAAATTAATAACCGCGACCGCAGGGTGTACTTCGGCCTGACGCGAAATTGCAAAGTGGAGAATTATTGATCGTGTTCTGCCGCGGCGGGGCTTACACGAAATTCGATACGAATTTTTCATTATACTTAATTGGGGTACTAAAAGGCTCATGCGTTGACTTGTTTTTGGTGCAAAAAGTTGATTATCCCTTCATACAAGGCATTGCCCATTATTTTGTCAGCGGTTGCCCAACTCTTTTGAACACGACATTTAAATAAGACTAAGAAAATTTGTAATTTAAATTTATAAAAAGATCATTTAACTTCCCTCTCAGCCCTGACTATTTTTGAATTAGAAGTGCCTTTATGTCGGGATATCTTAGAGTTTTGCGTTTTTTAACTCTTTGTTTACGTCCCCCTGTTGCTGAAATTTTCATCAACATGCGTTCTGCCTATGTTCAAAGACTTATTAGTATTACTAATTCGAGTTGAAAATTCGCTAAAGACAAAAGAAAATATTTTTCTATGATATTTTCTTGTAGAGTTTGTGGCACTTAACATCATGTTTGTTGTATTCCATTACCGCTGTTGGTTTCGCATATTTTCTTTCGCTGTTCTATTTTTTGACTTTTAAATAATTGGTATTTTATGCATAGTTCTCGAGAGATAAAACTTTCTTTAATCACACCGTTTTATGGCAAGTTTCGAAATAAATTTTTGAGAGAAACCACGCATATTCTTGCATTTTTTTTTACAACAAAATAATAACGAACTACTATATATATATGTGTGTGTGTTCATACAGTTTATCCTGACTTTTTTCGGCGACATAACCACTATATGTAATAAAATTTCAAACAGTTCGCTTTGCAGCCACATATAATTAACATTTTGATTCTAAATCTGCTACGTTTTGAAGGAATGTATTGTTTAAATTGTAGTCTATTTTTAACAGCATAAATATTTTGGTATGGGATAAAATTATTCTGAAAAATTTCTTTCAATTTTATAGCTACTGAATTAATTTGACATAGCCTGTCACCAGTCTGTTCTTCATAGTTATAAAAATGTCAGACCTGCATAATGAATTGTTTTTGATTACGTTAGAAAATATAAGCATATTAATTAAAGGATTTTTTTGGCCAATATTCACAACATTCAAATGGATCCAGCTATATGCACAGCAAGACGGAAGCGTGCAGTGTTTATCTAATTGCAATAAGCTAGAAAAAACACGGTCTTCAGGAGTTGATCAAATTCTTTTTGGGTTTATATAGCCTTCAGGCTGAAAGGGTTAAACAGGTGTTATTACTTGTAGAAAGGGTAATAACACATCGTTCAATAAGTTCCGGGACTAACTAAGAAAACAACATAAATTTCGCAAAATTCATTTTTATTCATCAACAAGTGCGATATATAATCATTCCAACGCTTTTTTAACTTTTCGATACTATGCTTGTAGAACAATTAGTCCTTGGTCTCAAAATAAGCTTCAGTTGCAGCGATTACTTCCTCATTCGAACCACATATTTTTCCCTGGAGCATCTTTTTGAGATCAGCAAAGAGCCAGTAGTCGCTGGGGGCTAGATCTGAAGAGTATGGTGGGTGGGAAAACAGATTGAAGCCCAACTCGTTCAATTTGGCCATTGTTTTCATTGACTTGATGATTTTTTTCTTCCTCATGTGCGGTCGTTTTTTTGTGATTTTGTCCTTCAAACGCACCAATAACTCAATGTAATAGTCGCTCTTGATGGATTTTCCCTTTTCAAGGTAGTCGATGTAAATTATACCGTGCGAATTCCAAAATACTGACGCCAAGCCTTTGCCAGCTGACTGTTGCGTTTTTGGACGCTTCTGACGGGTTTCACCGGCTACATGCCATTCAGCTGACTGCCGCTTCGACTCCGGAGTGAAATGACGGATTCATATTTCGTTCATTGTTACATACGGACGCAAGAAATCCTGTTCATTCAACAGCTCTCTGAATCGTCGACTCGTTGTTGTTTTTGTTTCATTGTGAGCAAACGCGATACCCATTTGGAAAAGACCTTTTTGATGCCCAATTTTTCGTGTAAAATCGTAGACGCACTTCCAATTGACATGTTTACCATTTCAGCAACCTCACGAACCAAAATGATATAAACTATTCAGTCAATAAAAACTTGAATTACACATAAGTAGAAACCCAGTAATTTAACAGACAGTATGACAGCCTTCTTAAACTAGAGGTGGTTATGCACAAATAGTTTCAGGAACGTCAAATCTCAAAGTAATATTAAAGACCTCGCTAGCACAAGGATTATTTTACTAGAAAAATTCAAAAACTTATTCAGCTATTCAATCAAAACATTTTAGCTATAAGTAAATTTAACTAATAATGACTTTTTCAGTACAACTAACTGTCTGAGATGCAAATGGGCTATCAAATCATATTCAATTTTTTTTTATTTATAAACAAGAATAAAAATTGATGTCTTCCAACTGAAAGAACATTTATTAAAATTATATACTACATTATTCTTATATATTATATTCATTACTCTGACAGAACGGAGTATGCAGGTTTAAATTTATAATTAGATCAAACATTAATTATCACGTGTTATAATATTGTAACATAAATAAAATTTAAGTTACCGTATGGAAATTAATATAACTTTGCTGGACCATCAGTTATTGCAGCTATTTACTTAACCCCCTCCCTCTCAAGATACAATATTATGACGACAGCTTCTTTTTATAACTACCAAAGTACAGCATATAAATTTAGATCAATAATAATGTAATATAATTAAGCAACCTGAGTTATTCATATATAGGAGAACCAACGTATCGGCCTACAGGTAAAATGAAACTAAGGGTATATTTTGCTACAGGCAAAGGTATACCAAATACTCATTTTAAAATTTGGTCTAGTTTAAATTTGAGCACTGATTATGGCGCCATAGTAACATTCAGTAAGATCGCCAACCTTCCGAAGATTGTTCGTTCTGGGAATCTACTAAAAAAATTAAAAAGCTAATAGTACCTATTTTACCGTTACAACTTTTACTCACTAAAATTCCTAAATAAGTCAAAAAGATAGGTTCACCTAAGACTCCTTGGTATTTTATAGTTGAAGAGAAGTGCGCTTTTGTATATATATAATGTCTGCGTTGCTTTCCCATTCAATGAAAATATGATTGTGAAACCAGGAGAGCCGTCCACCGAATCTATTCCTTATCGATCGATAAGTCTGTTGCCACTAATGTCGAAAACATATAAAAGAATTAATAGAACAGACTAATTAATATCCATAGACAACTTAACCCCTGGATACCAGTTTGAATTCCGATAAAAGTACTTTTCAACAAGACAATGACTTGGAATTGTAAACAAACTTAAGGGTAGTTTTGAAAAGAATAAATGTGTGCCGCAATCCTCCTCGATATATAATTAATTTTTGATAAAGTCTTAATTGTTAGACTATTATACAAACTGGAACTATATTTTTGAATGATATTTCTATGTTAAAATAAATAATAATTTTTTTATTATTTAATAAAAGCAGCAGTATTTCAAGGTAATGTCCTTAGACAATTTCCTTACTTAATATTCACCACAGATGTTCTTGCCATGCAGAGTACTATGATGAAATTGATTCTAGAAAATTCTTTTAACATATATACACCTAGTATCTTTGAGCATTAATACACTGTTATGTTAAACTGGAATCTCTTCCATAGCACTTGTAATATTAGCCTGCCACGTTTTGTTTTACCAGAAAATTTTTTATTAGCAGCGACGCATCTTTAATTTTGTCGTGACGATGACATGTACAATAGATTTTGGAAATCCCACTTTATTTGTTGTCAATCTAACTTTTAGATGCCGGTCAGTGTTCAAAACCGCTTTCACCTTAGTCACATTGTCCTAAGTGTGAGGCGCTTTGTACGGTAGTCATTCTTGATGTCCTCTCATCCTCTGAACGCTTGTGCTTTCTATAAAACAAGCCTCTTGGTTGCAGATTTTTGTAGTTCAACGCAAAAGTTTATCGTGTACTGCTAAATCCTAGAAATAATACGTCTAAAATTTTAGAGTTATTGCGTATAATTCAGTTTCAGCGCTTGATGTAATATGTTCGAAAGTGACTCGAGCCCAATACCAAGGAATTGTTTTATCGTAACATCTGTGACAACAAATGCGTCATTATTTTCAATCACTTTGCTAATAATCTGAATGTTTTAGAGAGTCATTGCACTTTTAGACGCCCTTCGTGGGTGTTGTCTTTCAAACACAGTTATTCTTGAGGGACATTTTCTTTTAAATAATTTTTATTCTGTCCAGGCACACCGTAGGACAAAATGCTATCGCTTAAAATCCATTTTGACCGATTAAAAAAAATTACTCTTACTGGAAATGGGACAAGTTATTAAATAATATTTTTAGCAACAATGGAGACCGAAATTAAGTTTTGATTAAAGCATATAAGACCCTTTCAAAGTTTTAATTTTCGCGTAGTAATACAGTTCTGTTGCAAATTATGTTAACGTATAAGTATTGCTCGTTTGTGTTGTAAGAGTCAAAACTGATGAAATCATAATAAATTTTTGTTCAAATAAACTGCAATTAATGTACTTAAAATGCTTAAAAATAATGTGAGATCAGGTATCTTTCATGAACTTCACACTGCTATTGTAAATTATGTATGACTCGTTAGAATATTCTATAATGAATGGCTTATATTATCTTTACTCTACAGTTTATAAGCTTTCGTGTTTTATGGAGTTATCTAAAAACTTTTTTCCTGATAAGTTCACGAAAAAGATGAATTTAAGAGCTGTATTTTTATTTTTATATTTCCAATTATGAACATAATTTTTGCACTATTTTGCTAAAACCCAGACTTATACTTGTATTTATAGTAATGAACATCAGTAGTACAGACCATGCCGTAGTCCAGATATTATATTATAAATTACGCATTATAAGCATTTATTAACAAAATGTATGTCTGAAATCGCCACACTCTCAAAAATTTGACTATTCGCAGACGAAAGAGATGTAACGAATGAAATGTAACTTCTTAAGAGATAATGTTATTTAATTCATAATGATTAAACTACTCAAATTAGTTTTTGAGATTAATTTGAAAAGACGTTCTTTTAACAATATTCGTTTCAAAAAATGATACGTAATGCGACTACTTTATTAAAAATAAAGGTATAACTCAGAAATACGCCTGAGAATTTTGTAATAGGAACTATTTTAATTATCTTAATCTTTGCATTTCTCCGTTTCACATTTATATTTATGAAATTTCATAAATTTTTATATGTCATAATGAATATACACAAATGTTTATTGAAATTGTATCACCAGATTTATTTATATTATGAGACTAATTAGTGATTAAATTTAGAAAATATTTGGTAATAAATATTTTTACATATACAATAATGTATGGTCCCACCTTGGAGTCTTGTGACTGGCTCAGTTTTTCTTGATATTGAGTCACACAATGAACGACGTATTAATATCCAATCATCGTTTCGTGCGTCCACAGACGCCTTTCCATTGCCAATTGTAAACTTCGTTGTCGGTACAGAGAAGTCAATGGTAGTCATAAGAAAGAATGACATGCTATTAGCTCTATTGCGAGTAATCGAGGTCGAATAGAGGAGGTAGACAATCGGTACTGTGTAATGGTCCACCGCTAGGACACTGGAAGTAGCGCTACGGTCTATACTTACAAGCCTCTAAAGATGACGACCTTCCCGGTTGATTGTACTACATAGTGCTGCAGACCCCAGTCTTTTTCGATCCACAGATTCCATTTTTGCGTCCCAGTATTTCTATGGTGATTAATTCTTCGGCCTATTTTCGTAAAGAAACACGTAGGCTAACAAAACGTTCTTTTCAAATTGGCTAACTTGATAAGGTACCCTTTGCTTGCAACTGCGAATTCTTAAGTTACATTTATAACATTTTTATGCGTAATATTATTACTTTCCCCAAACATTTAAGAAACAAAATAAACAAATACCGGACAGACATAAACACATGGTTTTCAAATTTTAATCGTTTTCTGATTATGGTATGGTTAATGTGGTGTTAAAGTTTTAGTAGAATAATATTTATTTTTAATAGTGGTGTAATTTTACTAAACAATAATATACTATAATTTTTATCATTTTTACAACTGTTTATTATTGTATTGTTATATTAATATAAAGTATGTTTGGTTGATTCTATTTTCATCTTAGTTATAATTTTTATCCATTTTATTTTAAAGACCTTTAATTCATTTATTTTGTATTTTGTTTTTTACTTTTTAGTAGTATATACTATGTTAATACACTTTATATTATTTTAGAATATCTTATTTTACTACTTTATTTAAGTTACTTATTATGAAGCCCAAGTATTGTTTACAATCTTGCCATTACAGTAATTTATTTAAAATGGCATTGTTTCTATAATATTTATCCAGTTGAGTGTAATATAAATTAATTTTTTGGATAACCCGTTTCAATTTTTTTTATATTTTGTGTTGTTTATTGTTTATAATTTTAAAACCGTTCTTTTATAACGTATTCTATGCACATATTCACACTAAAGCGTAATTTGCCCAGAGGTTAAACCGAGACCACGAAAAAACGGTTTCTGAAAAGCGTGCTGAGCTGCAAACGCGCTGTGTTATTTATTAGGTGCGTTTGATTTACGGCTAACTGTCAATTATAAATGCAGCGTGTTCTTTCACTACCGGTCCTAACGCAAGGTGTAAGCAGCGATTATATGTTATCAACGATTTTTACAAGAGAGCTCCAATTATCTAATTTAATAGCCTGCTGATTTTAAAAATTTATAGGATAAATCGAATCAACACACCTGATTAATTGTTTTAATGACCAGGCATATAAGGACATACATGCATATGGTGATTATAATCTAATTTAGTTATTTATACTGATGTTTGTGCTGTTTATAAATAAAACATTTGTGTTTAAATTAAGACGCACGAAATTTTGTTATAAAACAACAAAGTCAATTTTGTAATGTACCTAGTTACATCTAAATTTTTATTTCAATTTATATTTATCTATATTAAATTGCGCTTGCAAATCAATTTTACGTTTTAAACAGTCGTCAATTATACCCCGTTATTAGTTAAAAATTTCTAATTTTTATTTTAGTAGTACATTAATTCTACTAATAAATAAAAATTATTTTCACAAGGCAAATATAAAAAGAAATGATAGAGAAGTTTTAAAAATATAAATGTATATTGGCAAGATTAGTAAAGTAAATTATGAGTTACGGCTAAGAAGATGCCGCTAATCTAAATACATACCAATATATTATAGCTTTAGAAGTGGAATAAATAAATAAAGATTGAATGTCATAATTCATTTACCTTGAATTAAATATACTATGAATGAGTCAGGTAAATAACTTCGGAAGTAGCAAGTAAATTCGTTTTTATGGTCACTAATTGCATCATTTAATCCGGTTTTTGCATAATCAGAAATTTGTTTCTGCATCTTATTTCATATACCGTTTAAGTTTGGCTTTACTTTACAGTTTTATCTATTTTAAGAATAATTTATGAATTTAGTTTTAGTTGAACAGCGAAGTAGTGTAGATTGTAGTGTGGTACTTAATTATTGTGATTTTTTCTTACTATAAACTGAATATTATTAAAAGTGCTGGTATGTTCCGTAAATTCTGCAGTGTAAGCCTACACGGGTGGACATTAAGTAACCATAAATCCTAACAGAATTTTTACACCAAATTGCTCGCAATCTTTTATGAATCATTTTCAACGTCACTCAATGCACATTGGAGACAATAATTAAAAATATGCGCCGTGATCTTAGATCTCATTTAACAATTATTCACTACAGGTGAATATAAATATTGACTCACAACCTCAACAAATACAAGCACGATAATTATAAGTACAATTTTTTCAAGTTCCTAAAATAAGTAATAATAACAAATACGTCACATCAGGTTCGAATTATGGTGAGATCAAGGAAAGATGAACAAGAGAGTGACCCTATAAGGAGTCAAAACTACCCAAAACTCGACCATCAAATCATTATTACGCAAAATAAATATCAAGCACCAGTCTAGCAAGAACAACATGAACCTCGAAAACGATTTTGAGAAAATAACGTAACATCGCCATTAGTGGCCGTTCCAAGCACTCATGTAATAAAATTTGTTATAGATCTGATTAAAAAAGCTACAACAAATATCTATAATTGCAATATAACAAGCAAAAACAATGGACACGAACAGAAACATTGTAAGATGTTTAGAAAGCAACAAAATATATATAAATACTTACCCATTAAAAGAAGACGAAAGCTTTAGGGTGGTACTTAGAAACATACATTATTTCGTCGAAACAACAATATTAAAGACATCATAGAAAACGAGATATCAAGTTAGAAATATATACGATATAGAGAAACAACGACAAAGAAGTGGCTTTTAATGTTCCATATAGATCTAAACCTAATAAAAGTAATAAAGAAATTTTCACAATAAATAGTCTATCCAAATGCAATACAATTTGAACCGTCGAACAGAAAAAAGGGTGTGGTTCAATGTAGCTGTTGTCAAAATTTGGGTCTCACAAAAGTATACTATCGTAAACCTTTTCGGTGTATAAAGTACAGATAAAGATATCCAATATCAATATGAACCAAGACCAAAATACTAAACTTACGTGGCCTTTGTGGAAGAAAAACCATAAAGCATACTGCAAAGAATGCCCAAAGTATCGAGATATTATCTATACAAGAAAGGAAAATTCTAGTACTAAGCCAATTTCAATGCAATCGCAAACAATACACAACCACTACAAAGCCAAATCCTACGGCAGGATTATCGTATTCACAGAGTTTCAGAAAATAAGAATCCATTAAACTGGAATAATTGCACGTGGCAGAAATCATCAATTTTTCAATAGCAATATTTCAAGCGACTAGGGCCATTACAAACGAGAAGTTTGGGGGTTTAATTTTAATACAGAACATCACCATTGAGGTTTCAAATTAATTACTCCAAAAAGAAGAGCTCTTTATAAATTCATTATAGATAACAACTTAGGTTTCATAAATAATGATTATTCACTTACTCACAAACTAACAGAAACAGAATTCCTAATTTATTAGATTTTTGTATTATAAAGGGACTAGCAAAAGGTTACAAGAGTAGATTTACCTCTCAATGTATCACATCATTATAAGCAGAATGATATTAGAAGTAGAAAGACCACCATCTTTATATAATCAATACAACTTGCAAAAAAATAATATCTTACAAAATAGTAAAGAAAAAGAATCTTAGAAAAGCATGGCACTTAATAAGAAATCCACAAAATAAGAATACATTTAACCATGCTGCACAAAGTTGAAAAGACTACTAAAAAAGCTTAAAAACGAATTTACTTAAAGTTACCTACAGAATTTGTCAGCTTTAAAGACTGTGATTACTCACTTGGGAAACCGATAAAAAGGATAAAGCAACCTCCCAATAGAATACCCCTAATACTCAAACTATAACTAAACCAGAAGTGTTAGTGAATGGGCGAAAAGTTTCGTTGAACACTTATTTAGTCTTCACTCCATATCCATTTGAAAATCTTTAGAATGACGTAGACATATGTCAGTTTCTAGAAGTGCCATTATAGATGGCAAAACATTAAAAAGTTTTCTTCTAAAGAGGTGCTTGACATTATTAACAAAAAAGTCAGTCTCAAGAAAGCTGCACAATATGATCAAATAACCTGCAAAATACTAAGAATACTTTCAATTCGAAGTATAGCTGTCATGACAACGATTTTCAATGCCATATTTAGAATAGGTTATTATCCACCGCAATCTGGTCCATACTTATATAATTATCATTCTCAAACTGGGCAACCCTACCTGCAAAGTAGAATCATGCAGACCTATTAATCCTCTCTCAGTAATATCGAAGGTGTTCTAGTAACTGCTACTAAAAAGACTGCGATCATTAATAACGGAAAATAACTTAATAGTTTAATACCAGTTTGATTTCCACAGGCTTAGAAGACATTTAGAAGAGATTTAGAACAACAAAAGTACTGCCCCCGCATTTAATAAAATTAAGTTGATTTTGCCTTATCTTTTGAACTCGTTCTTGGCAGATAGTTTGTACTAAGTAAAATTATTAGATGGGAAATTAATCATACATATAATTTAAAACTAGAACTTCCTAGAAAACTGCCCTATGACCACATACTTCGAATATGTCAGAACATATTAAAACTTTTCTTGCAACTTTCCTAGATGATACTGTTACTCTAGTCTTACACGAAAATCCCCTCCAAGCATCACAAATGCTATAACTTTGTCTAAAGAAATGACGTATTCGAGACAATGAAAACAAATTCACTTACTTAATCTTTATTAATCGAAAAGGAACATGCCCACAGATTACAGTAAATAATAATGAGTTACCACAACTTAAATCAGTTAACTACCTTATTATGCACGTAGATAGTCGTTTTACCTGTCGAACACACATTTAAAACAGAAGGAAGTAATTAAACTATAAATTGAGCACACAAAAAATTTAAAGCTGTTTTTGAAAAACAAATTTCCTTGTCTGTAAAGCGGCCATAAATTCATAAAGGGTGTTAAGACTGGAAGGTCCCAGCAAATGTTCTTCGAATGATATCATTGCCCCATTTTATGCCTGTAATTCTATCCTTTAAAAGTATCTCCGTATGGATTCTGTCCAGGAAATAATTAGTTCCACCAATGCAAAGTATCTCAAAAAACTTGAGAATTATACGAACCCTTTAGCTATAAACCTACTGAACAACAGCAGCAACATAACGAGATTGCGAAGTACGAACCCATTGAATTTACCTTATAAGTTCGCCAATCAACCCTAAAGTCGTCGCAATCCCAGTGCCAGTGCTAATGCATTCGTAAATGTGTGTTGAACAATAATCACTCAAAACTACTTTATATTTAATAATGAAGCACATGGTGAATTGTTAAAGGGCAATGCTCAATACATATCAAATCTCCTGTTACACCAATTATTCAATATTCTAATTAGAACAGATTATAACGTTACTTATAAATAAAAAAATATGGATATGTTATCCATTTTTCTATGTTTCTTTATAACCAACTATGTTGATTTATGCATTTTTATTTTTATTTTAGTACATTTTTCTTGTTCATTATGGAATTTATAATATTATAATATAATTACGTATTTACATATCTTAAATTGCTCTTAAATCAAGCGTTGCTATGGTTTAAAATATTTAATTAAACTTTTTGTCCTTATAGAATTCTAAATTATTTTAAATTTTTTCTCGTTCATCACTCCGAGAAAGAATTGATAGCTTAGTGAAATCTTTAGTGAAGGAAAGTCAAAATTGAGAGTGGTTTGCTTGCTTCAATTTGGTAATACAAGCTTAAAGAGAAAGTCAGGAAGAGGACGGCCATCGGATCTTGTGCTTCTGGTGGGTGTGGAAGAGGATAAAAGTTTGACCAGGATGCTGGACAAGAATTTTAAATGTCCGCCGTCTTAGAAATGATCATTGCTATAAAATGATTATTGTAACATGTCTTGTTTTCAATGAAAAAATAACGTATTTAAAACATTTTGGATAGTTATGCATTAGTGTAATATTTTTTAAATATTTTGTAGTTAATTTTTATTGAGTTGTAATTATTTATATGAACTGATAACTTTATAATATTTTTAATATTAATAAGCTTTTACAATGAAGCTATGAGATTCAAACAAGTAGTATGAATATTTGAGTTTTTTCAAAACCTTCATTGAAGAAGATACAGCTTTTAAATGGTTTTTACTTGGCATTATGAACAAATGCATTATCGAAGATTTTTTACATTTGACATGACAAAGTTGTTAGACAATTACTTGCACTTATTTTGCATTCGTCTTACACAAGTCTTCTACAAGTTTTTAACAAATTTTATACACAAGTAGAAATATGTTTTTGCTAATAAATTATAAGTTTGTGTATTTAACGCCAGTTTAATGTTTTATTGTGGGTTATTATAAAATATATAAGTAACCTTTTAAAGGTGTGAAATTAAAAAAAAACTAGAAATGTTTTCATTTCGTAATTGATACGTTGATATACTGAGTATTGCTGAAACAAGATGATCTAGAGATGGAATATGTTTAAAAGAGCAACGTTCTACTACTCCGGTAATGATACACCTGAAATGGGGCGCGTATCATAATTAGAGACCAATTAAAGGGCTATAATACTAACTGGTTAATTGTTTTGCAACTAAATACTAAGCCTATTAACAAGATATAATTCAGATTTATACACTTACTGTCAACAAACGAGATAAATAAATGAAGTAGTTTTACGAACATCTAAAAGAAATTCTAATATCTTTTAAGTCTTACGAAATAAATATAATAATGGGGATTTTAAAGCAAAGGCGGGTTAAGGAAAAGTGGGTTTTGCAGGAAATTATAGATTTAGAGAAAGAAACTTTTAAGAAAAAATGCTTCTGCAGTCCTGTATTGAAGAAAAATTAGTTATTAAAAAACTTTCTTTGAGATGCCGCGGAGTCGCCCGTATTGTTGGAGGTTATTTTAAGATTTTTTTGTTGTAAGTTATAGATTATATAATAATATTACAAAAGTAGCCGCGTATCTGGATGCAGATATAGGCTTTGACTATAATATAATTAGTGTAAACTTTTGAATATAATTAAAACTATTTAAAACAAGAAAAACAGTAGCCAATATATGTAATATAAAAAAACTGAAATAATCAAAAATAAAAGAGAAACTACTACTTTAACTGGAAAGACAATTAGAACATAACATCGTTTAAAACTTGGGATCATATAGGGATGAATGTTTAAAAGACAGCATACTTGAATACCGAACAAGAGATAAGAAGAAATCTTGGTTGCCAACTGAAATCCTTGATCTAATGGAGACACGTAGAGAAGTGAAAAAACAACAAAAATGCAAATTTATAGAGAAATAAATAACAACATCAAGAATGCGAGGAAACTGAGCCGTTACATAATTTTTATGGTAATGAATTGCGGAAAAAATAAGAAAGATAAGTCCTCGTAGGTTCTAACGAAATATGAAATAAGGAAAAACTATACAAAAGTGTTATTTGGCAATTACAGTGAACTCAGAACTATTTATGAGGAGCCTGAAGAACCGCCTGGACCAAAGATATTAAAAGCAAAACTTCACAAAGCCATTCATTTATGAAGATAGAACAGCTTATAAATCTTAAACAATAATAATAATTAAATTATAAATATTAAACAATATGTACAATTCTGTAAAAATCCTTAATGTTTGACTAAGATTAACTTTTGTGCCAATAGCTAAAATACACAATGCAAAAAATTGTGGAGATTTTAGGTTTATTAGTTTTGATGAGTCATGCGCTAAAAATACTCTTGCGAATAATTTATTTGAAAATATATAATAGATGTGGGGAATTGAGCGGACACAGTTTATGAAATGCATTGATCAGCAGAAACCAGTCTTCCTATGCTTGATTGACTTTTACTTGATTGGTTTTGAGAACGTCCGTAATGAACCATTATTTGCCAGACTAAGAAAGATAGGAATTAACGAATAATATAAAAATTTTATTAGTATGAAATGACGGATATCCAACTTATTCATGGTATTTTCACTGAAACCTAGAAACCCTGAAAGGTAGAAGTGTGCGTTTGAAGACGAGCAATGGAAAATCAAAGTATATGGATTCCTCATTAACATCTGCTACGCCAATGATAAGGCTATTCTGGATGCTTGAGGGATCTTCAGTGTATAATAAATCTTATTAATGAAATTAGCAAAAGATGCGGATTAAATATAAATGTATCCAAAACCAAAATGATAATAAGTTGACAACAAACCACTAAAACTATTTTTCAGGACAGATCATAGAAAATCTCCGCTAAATGCTTAACTAGAAATGGAGATTATGATGAAGAGGTTTAGATCAGAATCTAAAAGCTTACCAATTGATTTGCCTTTATGTGATATGTTACGTGAGGTTTACTTGTTATATAATGTAGAAGAGAGAAAGAAAGAGAGAGAGAGAGAGAGAGAGAGAGAGAGAGAGAGAGAGAGAGAGAAAGAATACTTTTGTGTTGAACTTTGTGAGCCATAACGCTAACACATTTATATATTTCATGAACAGGAAAATAATCATATGTTCAAAAAGGGCAAAATTTGGAGTATTCTAGATAAGTAATGTACCTTAAAAAGCTTTAAAGAAAGTTTTTCGTATACGAATAAATCACCAATCGGCAGATAAAGCGTGACTATGCAAAGCAGAGACTGCATAGTGATTCGAGAAGTGTTGAAAGTTTTGGTAAAATTGTCCTATCAGGGGAGATAGGAAGACCTCCAATGAAGTTGTGGTTAGAATAAAGTTTGTAAGTACTGGCATCGGCAGGCATAAGTTTGGAAAAAAACGTAGTTATTAGACAAAAACAAATAAGGCTGATTGGAATGGGTCAAAAATACGATTATACTGAAGGAGACTGCTTCAATATATTGTCGTCTGACGAATAATTTGAAGCATGTATATATACATTATCTATTTCCTAAAATTATACGAAATGTCTTTTGACACCACTGTAAGGTGTGTGATATTATTTTGTTAGAAGTATGTTTGTTTCTATTACTACGTTTATTTCGACGATAAAAAAGAGAAAAGTACAGCTCTGCATACCTGATGTTAACAGTAAAGTATGGTGACTACATGATATGGGGCAGCCAACTAAATAGAGAAAATTTACATCTACAAAGTCGAATTAATAGCGTCAAATACTTAAAGCGTTGCAAACAACTTTTATATTTTGTTTTCAAAAGTTTTCTGGTACACTAACATACAGGATCCCAATTTTTAGCAAAAAAATGTCTCTTGTCGTACTTTTTCGACTACAATAAATTAGATGCTAGAAAAATAGACTGAGACCTTAGATTGATCTATATAATCTCACTACCTCAATCCGATTAAATACTTAAGAAGCATATTAATGAATATATGACATGACTTTATCATGCTTAAAGAGATGCTCTCATTGAAGAAGAGAATCGCATATCTATAGGAGAATACCAATAACTTACGACGGACATATCGACACGAGTATCCAAAATAATATAGTCAAATGGTAAGTTATCAAAATACTGTTCACAGTTCATCACATCCATTTTCAAATGTTTCGATTTACGTTGCGTGCTTAATACTTTTAAATAGTGTCCTGTATTAGGGTAAAAAACCACTTCAACAGCTTTCTCCTTCCATGCCCAGCTTGCCCACTGCAATCATTCGTGACTACACCTCGTAAAATTGCAGTTTTTTACATTATATGCCCTAGGGCTATCGATGAGACCTTCGCGCTCATATTTGGAGCACTTGCTTCTTTGGTTTATGGCTGCCTCCGGCGGCAGACTAATCGGCACGCGTAATTTAAATTAGCTGTTAATGTTTAGAAACTCCGACGCGCTTGCGGACGCCGTAGGGCGTCGCAGTCCGTCATTACGGTTCGAAGAATGTCTGACCTCGGCTACGGTATCTGGATGCCACCTTTCGATTACTTACGCAAATCTCATTAGCGAATGATTGCCCAGAAACAGCCCATAAAGATTAAATGTTCGATTTTTATATCACGCACTGCCATTCGTTTCAGTTATCGATACCATTAAGGCATTAATGGTACTTGTTCCTCGATTCCACAGATGTCTGTGCCAATGCATGCTGCCATAAATAATTTTAATCTCCGTGTAAACGCTGGCTTTAAATGAGGATTGACTACTTATATTAAAAGACTAATAAACTGTTTATTAGGAAAATATTACGGACTTGAGGGCAATTTTATAGAGCTTGCTACTTTGTCATTCAACTTCATTTTGTCCGAGGTGGTTACACCTCTTATGTTTTATAGGTAAAATTACTATTGTTGGTGTTTTATGATTGTGCCAATAATTTTCAGAGCCTGCAGCAATTTTCTCCACTCAAATTCTTTGAATAAAAAGCCAATAAAAAAAGAATAAATAAAAGGCGGAAGTCTTATAATTTTATTCCTACTGTCTTCAGTTAAATTTTATAATTTGCAGTTCCAAGTATATTGTTTAAATCATTATTTGCATTTATATCTAATTTTTTTTCTACGATTATGAAACATTTTTCGAGCTCATAGATTCTGAAATATTTATTTTTCATTAATGTATTAGGAATTTTGAAGCCAAATTAATGCCAAATTGGAGAATATATAATTTTGAAGTTTTATGATTTATATTGTTGTTAAAATTAGAACTGTTGTATTTGTGTATATCATAGCTGAAACAGATTTATTTGCATTAAAACCGTTTCTTTTTCGCACCCGGATGAACTGTTTATCACACTTCGGTTATCTTCTTTAAGCTACCTGATTTTACAGATATATTTCTTTTGTCCTATAACATTTGCACAATGGCAGATCTTTTATTTTATTAAATAAATTGATAATATTTTTTTCTTTGTAAACTGATTTAGTCGTGCTGCAGATAGTAGCTTATAACTTTTATTAGATTTTTCCAAATGTTTAAATAGTTGCTGACAGGATTTTTACGCAATAATTCTTTGTCGTGCTTTTTATTATTATGCAAAATGTTCTGGATGACGGTTTAGTTAGTTTAGGCGGTGGTTTGGAGCAGCGTTCTATTTCTTTCCATTAATTTTTTTCTGCGTAAATGATGATTTGTGTAAAATCATTTTCAATTAGTTCTGAAGTTTTAGATATTAGAAATACCTATTTATAAGTTTTTGCTAAAATTTTGTCGTCATTATTATCTTCATTGATTTCATTTTCTTTCATATTTAATATATTGACGTTTTCGGCAACAATCGGCTGATCGTTATTTTTTCTTGTTCTGTTTAAGAAAATTATGTAACACAAATAAATTCTGTACTAAAAACCACCTTATTTCTTGAAGAAACTAAAGTGAACTAATATTATATTACTATTTGCAATCTACTTATTACATTTTTTTGTGTAATACATGTAATGCTTTTTCTATAAATGAGTAACTGGTGATAAGTTATAAGCATCTAGCAGTCTGTCTGGAGGCATGGCATGCGAACTGAGAGGTAAAGGCTTTTACTTGTTTGTCCTCACTGGCCAGTGATCGCGCACTATCTTTGATACGAGACGATGTGGCAAGCACAGCTTCTTAGAAGGCCGCCATTATTAGCTCTTTCATTCATAGATGAATTAATCTATTTAATTTTTTTATTGAGCTATTGGGCCACCCGCCAGGAGTCTGAGTACTGATTGAATGCGGGTTCGCCCACACCGCAGCCAACCGCCGCAACCGTGCGGCTACCCTGGCGTAGAAACATTTAATAAACCCAGTTATAACTATGATATTTAATATTTGGTGAAACTATTTCAATTTCTCACAAAAGCACTAAGTATAATTTACTGACATTTTCTGCTAATGTATGAGCCACACTGAGATCTAGTAAAATAAAGTTTCACTCACATTAAAGTAATAGTCATATTGCAACTCAATGCACTTCAGAACTGAGATTTTTGAAGCATTTTACACAAGTTTTCACAAACTGAAAATTGTATACTACACATTATATATGTTTAAATAGGTTTCTGTAGTTAATTATACTTCGTTAGATTTCTAAGATAATTTTCGACGTTTCGGTATCCGTTTTGATGCGATTCTCAAGAAATTTTAGCTCTTCACTTCACCTTTCAAATGTAATTTTATTGTCAAACTAACGGTGCTTCTATGGATTTCCCATTTTTACATATCACAGCCAACCTTTTTCACTTTAAATTTCCCTGTTGCCTGTGATATGTCAATAATACTTTTATTATTTGGCTTTACGGACAATATATGCTTTTTGAGTTTCTTTTTAACTTAAGCCATATTTACACTAATATTAAATTTTCCGTGGAAACAGACCACAACAATTTCTAAATACTCTTAGAACAAAAAGGTCTTTAAAATCAGTTTATAGAAAACCTACCCATTCTAATCGCTGTCTAAATACAAAATATCTTTAGTATCCTATCTAAATACATTCAGTTGCAAAATCCTTCATCACTAGATCCAACAGACAAACATAAAAAATCGGCAAATTGAGTTTAAAGCTATTATGATAACCGTACTACAAAACGGGTTAATCCTCACCCTAATTTCCAGACCTTTCAGACTAATGAAAATCGTTCTTTCCATTTGAGGCATGATTGATAAATTAAGCCGCACATTAATGGGGCAAAATGTACATACAGTCCTTATGACCAAGATGAAGTAGCTGATTTTATTCGTTTATCGAAGGATTATTGTCTTAAATAATCCCAAGGAGTAGAAGAAATACCTCATAAAGACTGTTAAGAAGATCTAGCTAAATATATAAGCAACCTCTGGCTGTACTAAATAGTGGTAACTATGTATTAGGCACTTAAAAAACATCATAAACAGACAATCCGCCAAATTGGTTTTTCTCTTATATAAAAACCACTGCCCCCATTCCCCATATTACCAGCGGAATTATTTATGAGTCAATTGAAATAAAAAAAACTCAAATGACTGAACACAAGAGATGATAGCCAACTTTAACCTGTGATTTGGAAAATTCTCATAATCCACGTTGTCAATTACGTTACACTTACTGTATTAATGTTGAAGTTCATTCTTTTTTGGTTTATTTAATTTAAATGATAGCCTTACATGCTTCATAACATCTCTGAACTTGATTGAATGGTTTTATTAAATTTGGCAAAATTTCATGATATTTGAGATATGCTAACAAACGGATAGATAGCAAGATTAATATACTAAGAGCAATAAGTATATTTAGCAACTAAATGTTTCTAATAATTAATAAAATGGAAATTAATTTTTTTTGTGTGGTTTGTTTGCTGTTTAGGAGAACAGAGATAGCAACAGAGCGGTAGAGAGAGGAGAGATGGGGAGAGAGAGAGAGAGGGGGGGGATATAGAGTATTACAACAGTGACAATTAATAGTGTTGAATAACTTGTATTCTTAATTTGATAATGTTTTCACCCAAAAAGGAATTAGATGGACGGGCGAAGAGAGACAGTCAGCGAGAACGAGGGTGAAAGAAATATTTACATATTAAAAATCACAATGTTCAAAGTTTGAAGTTTACGAGGATTTAGTGGAAGCTAATTGAAATAGAAATGCATTTGTAACATATCTGGTTTTGCATGCAAATTACATAAAATTACCATTTGTAATTTCATCTTCCGGCTTGTGAATATTTATTAAATTTTATTAAAATAGTTTATTGAGGAATTTTTATGAGAGGATATTAATTTTAAATTAATTATATGTATTTTACATATTTAATTCATTCACTAGTACTCTTTTTGTTATTATATAACTTCGCATAAAGGCTTTACTATAAAATATCCTTTCCAATACTTTCACCAAACCAATTTGTTATGAGTAATATTTTAATTTGTAGTTTATTTATATAATTTTATTTTATTCTTTTGGATAATAAAGAGAGATTTGGTATAACTGTCATAATTTAATAGAATTAACACTATAAAAGCATTGTTTATATTTTACATTAACAGTAAGTATGCACTGGTTGTTAGAATATACTGGGAATATTTAAAATCTAAAAATAAAACAACAGTTAATTTGATAGTCCATTAAGAAACGGCAATTTAACACAGAAATATAGGTAAACATAGCATTTGAATAAACAGTTGTTCCATTTAAAAGAGTGAACATAGAGGTCTCATAAATTTTTATGTTTTCGCTTGTTTGTCGTCAAAATGCAACGTATGGTGTAGAATTTTGTTAGATTATCTTTTTCATTATTATTGGAACAATAATACAATATTTATTTTTTGAATTATGTATTTCTGTGAGTTTTGGTAATAAAGTTAATAATAAAGCTATGAATCAGACTCAAATATGTAAAGAACTTAAGCGTTTCAACATCGATAAGTAGTTCCTGATACTTGTAAAACTGTGTAAAAGTTTGTTATACAGTTAGTCTCACAAAAGAGCCCAGTCCATTTGAAAAAATGATTTTTACTTAGAACATAAAACTCATTGTAAAAAATATCAAAATATTATTATTTTGTGACTTCGTAAGACGTACACGCACCATTACTACCCACATGAGTTGTAGCTTGCAAAAGCAAAATGTATTTTAAGGAATTTGCTTGTTTATGACATACATGTACACATTTCTATTCTTCTGAAATATTAACCGGACGCTTTCATGGAACCAACGGTATATGACTTAAAGCGAATTTGTTTTTACAATAAAAATGATTTAATTTAATTCTATACTACTTTTTCTGTCCCCTAAAGCATTTTTTTAAACTATATATTTCAAATGAATTAATTGCAAAATAACATTAAAGGGCGTTTTAATTATTTTATAAAATACATAGTGAGGAAATGCAATTAAAACACAGTTAACTGAAGTAATGAATTTGTTTTTGATTAATCTTTTGCAAAAAAATAAAACGTAATTATAACTTTAATTTAACTTGTTAAGGTTAACTTAAAAAATTAATTTTATATTAGAGAAACAATTATACAATGTTTTATTTTAATAATTGCTACTTCAATTGTATTATGCTAATTTATTACAAATCAGAAAATATATTTCTAATTGTTGAATTAGTTATTTGGTTGATTGAAATTTATTATCATTACAATATCATTAGGCAATCTTTGATTTTCAGAAATATTATGAATTGTCTAAATATTTCATATAAAAATGTAGGTAATATGAATATTTTTTTATGGAAAATGTAGTCTTATTGTTCGATATTCAATAATTTTATATTTAATTTTATTCAATCTTGTAGTATTTAATTACAAATGTTTATATGGAAATTTCTATGAGATATAGTAAATAGTTAATGGTTAAAGAATTATTTTTAGAAAATGTTTATCCGTAATGAAACTGAAATGCAGTATTTAGGTTTTTACGGACCAATTTTGCAATTGGCTTGTTTTCTGTGTGCCTTTAACTTTTAAAAGGTAATATAAAACTTATAGGAGTGTGATTCAAATATAAATTGGAATTTATCTTGTACACACTGTGAGGTGATTAAGCGTTGTAGGTAGGACTGCCTAAAGGAAATGTACGCCGTTGGGTACTACGCATAACTGCTTGTTTAGTCAGTATCACCTTATAAGATCAAAAGGCATGTGGGTCGGTTGTGTAAGAGTTTCTCATGGCAGAGGGTGTAAAACCGTCAGGAGTTTTGAGAAGACAAGTACAGTTTGGGGATAATACTCTTAAGAAGACAAATATAAACATAAGCAAATATTGGGAGGACGAGAAATGAAATTCATCGAAGTCTCTGGAGGACCAATGTGACTCGGGGGAATATAACATTATATTAATATATCATTATTTCCCACATTTCCGAAGACAACTACTGATTAAAGGTTGCTGTCCTGGTTTATTATAACGCTCAACCTCCTATGACTGCTCAAATCTGCTTGAGGATTTGTTTTGGACTATATATCGATACCCTCTCTACAATCGGAAGTTATTACCCTACGATTACCATTTTCTTGGGGTCATTAAAAAGAGCATTTGGAAAATAGAGATTTGACGATAATGTTACTGTCGATATGTTTGTACGCGATTGGCATAACCACATTTATTTTACTATAGAGGATCAAGAAATTACTTGTACCATTGGAAAAAATGTGTTTGTATAATTAATACAATGAATTGTATGGGACGAGAAGATTTTTTGTGATTACGAAATATAATTTAAAGGTGTGTATCGAATCTCCTAGAACTCATTTTGGAAAGCGTGATGTGTTAAAAAATACATCAAATGAAAACGAAGTATTTGGCCTTAAAACGTCTTTAATTCTTTCTCCAATTAATAAAAAGGAGGAAGGAAAGTTTTCATTCTGTTTTCATTCTAGAATAAAGTGGAAATGTAAAAGTAAGTAATTTAAAACCTATACCGACTAAGAAATTATTTATTAATTTTAATAATAATTTAGTTTCTACATACATCTTAATTGTGTTCTGCAAAATCTTGTCATCTCATGCAAGCCCATTCAAGATTCGACAAGTTATTTGCAAAGAAGAAAACCTGAAAATATTTTTATGAACATTTTCTTATTTTTTACCAGTAAATTCTTAAGAGTAACAGTAGAAATTGTTTGGTGAACTCGCTACTTTAAATGGAAAGCGTAAATTTTCTATAAATACAAAATTTCGAACTGCGTTCGCGTAAGCTGTAAGTTTTAAATGTTTTAAATTTTAAATTCATATAGCTGAAATATTTAGTTAAGTTCAATGTAAATAAAACCGTTGTTTTTTGCTAGACATGAAGAAAATAAGATATATATCTGCATTTAACTTTTTGTTTTAATATAGCTTAATACAATAGTATTAGAGTGTTGCAAGTCATGATGGTTCAGAAGTGCGGAAATTAATGTAAGATGAGAAAGTAAATAAAAATGAGATCTCTTAAGGCCGTTGTACACACGCGAATATTATATAACGTGTATATCTACCAGTTATACAGCTCCTGAAGTACGTTGAAACAGTTTTAGATTAAAAATGAAGCGTTTGCTCTATCCTATCTGGGTTAATTGTAGAAGCACAGGCAACGGCAGGTAAATATAGAGCCGCTACAACGAAATTAATTCACGTTATTAACGTCTAGGCGCAATCCTTATAAGTCTTTTACAAATGGGCAGTAAATTCCGCGCGATTTTTCATATTCGCGGGAACGTCAGATAAACGATTTATAAATGAAGGTGTAAGTCACGAAACTCCACTCGTCTTGCTGGACGTGTGCTCACACTCTACTTAGCACGCGGCTGGATCAAACGTACACGCTCGATCCAGAGGCTGATCTAGTTTAAGGATCCTCGCTACTTTTGGATTGCGCTCCCGATCACGACCATCGCGTTTTCAAAATAAAATGCAGACCTCGCAGTTAGTAAATGACCGTATTAATAGTTTTTGATAGCGAATGTATTTATTCATGAATAGAGGTCAGACCACTTTGACCGACGTTGACGAAAGAAAGTGGCTACCCAAACGCGTTCAACTTTTTGGGGAACACATGATAGCTTCTTGGGTCTCCAGAATTCGGAATTTAACCAGTTATTATGCGGAAAAGTCGGCTAGAGTTCGTGGCCTGTCAGGCAAATGCACGCTTGTTTGCTGTTAATAATTATCGGGTCATGCTCATCGACATGATACTTCATTAAATTTGAAATTAGCACTTTCTAATTTCGAATTAGCATTACTCTCAAGCCGGCTGAACTCTTACAACTTTTTGCAGAATCTGCAAGCACTGACACGATGAGTTGGCATTAACATGCGAAATTGGGCTGACAGGGCGATTTGTAAAAAACTAGTAGAAAATACCGATTTGTTTCTAAGATTCGGTTGATGAGGTTAGTCGTTATATTTAAATGTAGAGTGAACTGTTGTAGGAAATTCACTGAAACGTCTTTATGCTACCCTTCACAACTATTCTTTTTTCCTACTTTGTAATTGGTCGGTTATATAGTTTTTATAATGCGTTTTTAACTTGCTTCAAACATATAATATTAAAATCGTTCTATGAAAAAGCAACTTATATTTTCTTCAATTATCATTATCTTTGTCGAAGTTTATTTCTTTTTGAATTTATTATCTCTGGTATGCGCTTTGTGATCCATAACAATATGTTATACAACTGCAAATTTTGTAACAGGCTATTGGAATTAGTTTAAACCATTTCTTAAGATTTTGGGCAAGTTGAACTGCTTCACCAACTTAGTCATAGCTATAATTTCAACCAAATATTTTTATGGTAAAATTTATTAGAATGCAACAATTATGTAATATTTGAAATTTATCTCTATAGCTACCTTTTAGAAATCTCAGTTCTGTGATATATTGATTTGTTTTTTGTTAAATGTTAGTCAATTAAGATATACGTGATCTTACAAACTAAATCTTTGTATGGTCATTGTTATTACTCTTAAATAAATTACGTTTTTTACTACAATTTTTAGTTCTACTATTATAATTTGTTATTTGAATAGTTTATAATAAAATCGAATTAGTTATTATAATAGTTTCTTCACTGATGATGTAGTCCTTAAACTTAATCACCGTTTTCATTGATTTTGTATGCTTACCTTACATCAATATAGAGAAATTTGTTTGCATTTTTTGAAATTTTTTAGATTTTTATGATAATTTCCTGTTTAACAATATCTACACGATAGAGGTTCAAGTAATCTTTTAAAAAGAGTAGAAAATTATCTTCTGAGTGATACAAAAATATATGAATAAGGCACTAGCTAACTAGAACATTATCTTTGATTAGTATGGATTTTAAATAGAAAAAACGAGAAATAAAATGATTAATGTTTTAAGATAAAATCCTGCATTAAAAAACGATACGAGATATGGGTAAAATTTGTTATAAATATGTAAGAGACAAAATTATAAATATAATAAAAACATGGAGTGGAATTTATTTTAAACTGATGGTTATCCACATAAATATGTAAATGAAATTGATTACTTGGAAGCTACAATGAAAGCACAAAGTATTAACCTTAAATATATATCGAGGAAACTAGCATCTACTTAAAGCGTTAAACTAAAGACAATTATAATTCACTTATGAAAAATATTAATAGACTAGAAACTAAAAAAAGTTGAGTGCTTTATCTGATGCTGTTCAACGGGCACTCAGGGTTACTACTTGCAAAAGTCCTGAATGAAAGTCAGGAATGCATAATAGTTATTAGAGATATTATTAATAACAAAATGTATGGTGATGATATTACTTGGTTATAATTATAAGATAATAAAAAAGGTAATGTACCTTATAGGAACAGCGAAACAGATACTAAATTTAAACGACGAATGTAGATTAGAAATTTAATACAAATTTCTATGTAATAATAAAGTTAGTTTTGATATAAAACATAATTTTGAACACAGTGTAATAACGTTCAACTAATTACAAATTATTAAAGCGTGCAAACAATCTTAATAACAGGCACTTTGTACATGAGGTACAAATAACGCTTAATAGGCGTTAAAAATAAAAAAAAGATAAATTTTGGTAATTCAGTAACGTAGAGTGGTTTAGAAGTAAGAACATTTTGCAAGATCAAATGCATGATTTATTGTACTTGTAACGTGTAGTATGTAGTCAAGTAGGACTATTAACGTACTACAAAATTACAAAGATTGTTACTTTGTAACATTGGAATTGGTAAAGATATTAATCAAAATATTTAATAAGGAGCAAAGCTTTATAGGATTATGATGATACATTTCTTGGTTGTTCCTAGCGCGGAAAACAATTTGACATTACTAATATCTATAATCTCTTTCTACTATAAGATTACATATTTGAAAAGGCTTAAAGGACAGATCTGACATCACACCGTAATTTTCACCAGCACTTATTTTCTTGAAATAGGCTCATAGTTTGAACATTTACTTTGTACAATATTTTTTACAAAGATTAGAAAATGACGCAAAATTGCTACGTTGCATGAGAAAGAGAAAAAAAATATTGATTAAAGCATCTGGTGGTAAGTTTAAAATAAATTTATATTAGTTACAAATATCTGGAGAGACATAGCTGATCAACCTGTTGGTGAAGTGTAATAGGTGTGCAAAAGTCTAAATGTGTTGATTTAAAGTTAATTATGGAAGAGCGTCCGGTAAATAATTTAGATTAATCGAATGGGGTGGATATGTACCATAAATAAATGAATTCTTTAAAATGAACTTTAATAAGCTTTGCAACTCAGTTTCTTTGGTGCAGAGATTTGAAGCAGTATTTCTGTCTAAAATCCTATAAATGAATATTGAAGCGGCAACGCTTTACTTGCACAAGTCTGCTGAATTTGTACGAATGTGGATAAAGCGATACAAATAAATAAAACCTGTAGAAGAATCGATCAAGTAATCTCGACCTGGGTGTATAAGAGATAGTACAGTTGCTTGAAAATATTTCAAACCTTGTCAGGCTTGCCTAAAACTTGGTAAAATTGTGTTAAAGTGGGGCTCATAACAATCAAATGATGTTTAAAAGCCCACAACCATACATGCTTAAGTACCGCTAAAACGTGGATGCAAGAAAATTTAAAGGACTGGAGCAATATCTTATTTACTGCCAAAGCCTTTTTTTTAGCTTGGTCTCTATTACTATAGCGCTTATTAAACACCTTGTTAAATTGCGTATATGTGGTTGTTTTAAGAAACGGGATTTGGAATATGGAACTCTCTTAGAGAGATGTATGAAGTGGTTCTTACATAAAGATAATGACCCAAAACATTACAGTCTATTGTGTATGACATGGAAAAAAGAAAACAGAATCAATAGTTTGGATTGGTCTTCATAATCTTCCGATGTCAATCCAATCGACAATGTCTCTTCCTGTATCAAACATAGATTAAAAGATAAACGCGTATTATTTCAAGAAATTTGTAAGATATGTCGCTCGCTTTCTGCTATTTATTTTGATATACATCTAGTCGCTAATATGTAAAATCATCTCCATGCCAGCGATACTGGATAATAGTGTTAATAATTCAGTTAGCGTGTAATGATGTTTTGCTAATGTTTTTTAAGTTGTACTTTGTTTTATTTTTAAAATAAAAATCTTTTTAAAGATGAATCTAATGCTCTTGTGGAACCAATTGTATCTTTAATAACGTTCGAACGAAAATAGGAGATGTTTATAAATTTTGGATTGAAAAATACAAGAAACTATAGGAATTTGGTTTTAGACATTAGGTGTGTAATATTTGTAAAAAAAATCAATAAATCTGTGGTTAGAGCAAGTTGTAGGATATATGGGTATGGATTATCATAGCAATCGGTAATGGTAACGGGAAAATAATTAGCACATTAAAAAACTAAAATTCGGCAAAGCCGGAAATTTAAAATTAAGGATCACTGAGGATTGAGCATGTTATTACATTTGTTACAACTGCTAACACTCTGGGACTAATTTAATTATGTATTTAACTTGTAGTCGGAAATCACGTGTATTCCCACTTGAAAAATATTAACTGAAAAACCCGTCGAGGTTTTTATAGCATCTATTATGTGTTGAAGACATTTAAAGGTAAGAGAAAATTCATAATAATCAACCCCAATTTGTAATTTGTTATGATTTGTGGGATCTGGGGCATCAGTTGTAATAATACATATGTTACTTAACAAATCTTTGGCTAAAAATGATGTTTACAAAGTGAATGTAGAATTCTATGTTACATGCAGGTTTTCACATATTGGAGGAATTAGAGTGCTTAGAGTAAATGTTCTTTAAAATTTTGAGGGATTACATTTGCTATACAAATTGTAGTCAGGTCTTCAATGAAAACAATTAATCTTAATTACTGTTGGGTTTTCTTAATGAAGAATAATTGACGTTCCTGGTCGTTTTTAATTTATCATGGTTTTATAAAGGAAATCGTACTTTCAAGTCTTTAATTTTAATAAAATTTTAAACATTTGGTGTGTAAATTAAGTGATAATTGGCTAAGTGGTAAGCAAACAACAATAAAGCTCTTATATTCAGAAATGTATGGAGATGGCCAGAGCATATACTGAAAGCCATAAAGGCTGCCTCGAAAGCTTCAGCCAATAATGTACATTTATCGTATTGGCTATGTATTTAAATAGCCTGACCTTGTAGAATTCATTCATCCTCGCTGATATCGCAAGCTTGCCATGAATACAAATTGTTTCCTGGACGGTACGTCCCCTATCTGGGATCAAGATTGAATTTGAATAACGCGAAAAGCCAACTGTTGTTTCATGCGGAAACATTAACAATAACGATGACCGACTCGCTTGGGGAGCTCCCAACAATTGGCGATATAAAGCTGTCGCCCTTATAAGTAATTCTGTGTAATCGCACTTTTCTTGGAATGCGCGATGCAAAGACAACATTTACATAAACAACACTTATATACATACACTTTATATTTAACAATAGAGGAATAAACCCAATTAAAAATAATTAAATATACGTGTAGGCATAAAAACCGCAAAAATTATTTTTAACGGTTTAATATTATGAATGAAATCTTTGTTGTTATTACACTATTCCTATAAGAATTTTTTATAACATAAATTTAATTTACGAAACGATGGATTTGTCTAAAGAGTTATGCGTATTTGTACAGATATTTTTTAGTTACCATTTGTTAATATTTACGAAGAAATTTATTTTTATTTGAAGGAACTTGCAGTTTTCTTATTTCTTTGATCATTATTCAATATTTTTATATATATAAACACATATCTGTTTTGACACTTATAGTCTTCTGTTTAATTTTAAAATTCTCTATTAAACCAACCGTAAACAACAATTTCTATGTATTTAATTCCAGTGATTTGTTTTTAGTGTCATTAATACTGTTACCTGAAAATATCGTGACTATGCTCTTGAAAGCTGTGAATTTCTTTTGATTTTTTTGGTAGAGAGAGTTTTTTAAGTGTCTACAATATCGAGTGCGTCTTATTTATAGCTATTTCTTCATGTATTTTTACAATATATCTCTTTTAGGATAAAGTAATGTAATTGTTTTTGTTGAAATGCATGGAATATCTTCCTTCAGTAAATACCATTTTGAGTTATCTAAAAAATATGAAATTGGTAGAGCATAACGTTAAAATTGAAATGCTGAAAAAACATCTCTAAAATATGCCCACAAAGTCGTGCTATAAGCAATTGTAAGTTGGAGGCGAACTTTTATGGGCTTAATCGATAGTCATTAGTGATCCCCTTCTAGTGCTAAAATAAAATAAAAATCGACGACTACAATTCTCTATAAAACTGAAAAAGGTCAATTTTTTTCAACAACAAGGTCTATGGCAAAAAATTTTACTGCCTGTGTCTGACCTCCGTTCATGGATGATATTTTAACCAAACTTTCAAATAGTTAGATATGATGAAAATGCCGGTTTTAGCAAAGGGTAGTTGCGTAACACACAAAGGTATGGCCCCAAGAGGGTGTGGTATTTTTGATATTTTTTGTTGAAAATAGCATGGAAACTGGTTCCATTTGACGAAATTAGATTGATAATGTCTATATAAATCATCTAGTACACTTGGGTACACTAGGGGGCTCAAATGTCAATTTTTGTAAAAGTTGATTTTGGTCAATTTCCAATAAGATTGTTTCCAATATGAAGTATGACATTATTACATATAGCTACACCAGAAAACATTATTGTATAAAGATTTTACAGATTCAGGAAAATCAATGAAAATTCAATGGATTTCAGCAATAAGTTTGAATATCAATTAATATCACCGTGTTAATATGTTCTCATTGGGCATTTGACCTGGGATTAAAAAACTAGACAAGCAATGGAAGCGATGGCCATCGGTTTTGCAAAGATCGCCTCAATAATAACAAATATTCTTACTTTGCATAGACTAGTTTTTAACACTATTGAATGGACGTATTCTTATATTCCGGTTAGATTAAAATGGATAAACCGATTGGAAAAACCCACTAAAATTTTTTTGTTGAAAATGCCTGGAAACCCCAATAGAAAAACTCACCTTCGAAAAATTACCCAATCAGAGAGTTTATGTTGACAGTGACGTGATAAGTTTGAATATCATTTAATATCACCATATTAATATCTTCTTATCGGCAAGTTTAGCTCTGACTACAAAACTATACAAGCGAGGGAAACTGGCCACTGGGTTGCCAAATATTTCTACAATAATAACGAATTTTCTTTTTGCATAAACCATTTGTTTTGCAATATACAAACGTAACACATTATTGAATTTAAATAAATCAGGTTTATTTATTTCAAGTCCAATGTTCTGTGTTGCGTTGTAATCTAATAAATAAATTATTCCAAAATGTATACCTATATTTTGTAATTTACGTTTTAATTAATAATTAATTACGTTCTAATCTTGAGATAATTTGTCTTTAATTTCTGATTCTTCGATTTGGTCGGCGTTAAATATTTTGGTCAAATTAAATTTCTTTACAGTGATATTATGATGTTTATTATGCATACGACAAAAACTAGACAACTCCATAGACATGTGTATAGCAACCGACGGCACGCAATCCCGATTTGACTGTACAATAATATTTTTAATGAATTCATATCCCTCACCATACGGTTCGTATTCAATGTATGCATTATATTGGGTCGAGTCTATATGACTGGATTTTAACACGAATTAAATTATTCACGTCTCTGTTAGTACATTATTGAATGAGGAATTCGGATGTAGATGATCTCGAAATGTGCTCGAATACATATGCTTTGCACAGCTGGATTTCATGCGTTCTCAAAGTGAAAGTTTGAATGTCTTTTACTGAAATCTTCGCGAAATCAAATAGATTCAAAGGCTTTCACGGCCGGTGTTATGGTGCATCATGTGGTTGGTTCTCGGGTTATAAGACTCGACTTTTTTTTACAAGATTATCTGCTGAAGATGTCCGCTGCAGTTGTGAACGAAATGACAAGGGTTTCTGAATTCCGAGCACGGCCTTATAACTCGAGAACCAACCACACAATGCATCTTCGGAAAATCATTCAAACAGTTTGGTCAAACTGGCCAACACCTTTTCTTTTTATCCATTTTTTCTGGTCACTTTGTTTAGCGTGCACTCTCTGTTTAAAAATGCTTTCATTCGTGTAGTGAAGTCTTCATGTCCTTTGTCTGATTCAATCGGTTGTAGAACTCGTTGTAAAGCACACCAGCAATTCTCCAATCAATTTGTTCTAACTCTGCTTAAGTGTTTATTTTGCTTCAGAATTCCGTCGACAACTTTGATTTTAAAGCGAACTTTCGTGACGAGTCGTGTACTCTTAGCTTGAAATGAAATCAATTGAGTCTGTTTCGATGGAGCACAAGTAAGCATTTTTATTGTGTATTTGTCTTTCAATTTCAAAAGTCTTGGAATCAACAATGAATGCATCATTTTTGTTGAATAGACTTTTGAAAGAACTTTTGATCTCATTTATGATTCCGTTTATGATTGTAGAGTATATTGGCGGGATATGGACCGAAAATATCGATCGCCTGCGATTGCGATTATTGGTTTAAAGAAAGATCGATCTTTTTACACAGAATAAGTTATTTGGAAAGCGTTATGATTGTTTTTCTGTATGTAGGAGTAAGAACTGCCCGACATAGTCTCAACTAATCGACTTTTGTGCTCTGTAATTATTTTATGTGTCCATGATCTAACTCTGAAACGTTCGCCGACATTGTTTTCCTTAAGCTCTTTTCGAACCGCATTATCTTTGACAAAGCATTTCGTGTTATTCAAAGATATCGTATTAATTCGTTGTTCGAGTTTCCGGTTTGTAATTTTATCAAATAAACAGTCAACATCTGTTTTGTGGTTTGATTTTTAGTATTTCGAAGATTGTTGATGTAACTATCATCAATTGCATCGAATTGGAATTTTGTCAAATCGGTGAAGATCTTCTAATTTTATCTCGATCGAAGAGTTCGTTGGACTTTTTAGGTACGGTTCGGTCACAATTCATCAAAGAATAAATCATATTCTTCGCAACTGAATATAATAATCACGTTTGATTCGATTTAACACTTCTTTGGAGAGTTTTCAGTCAATAAAATAATGTATACAACATCGATAATTTGATGGCACATAAGGACTTCTATAGTCGAACACTTTCAGTATCAATCATTGATTGTTGAGGACTGATTTGTAAATTTTGTTTGCTTTGTTGTGTGTTTCTGGCTGTCTTTTGTGATGAAGGCGGTGTCGAGTCTAGTTCTGTCTTCAAGATTGTTCTCTTGAATTTTATATAACATTTATTGCAAACAATGTCCTAGTCAAAGATGTCACTATCTTTCGTGTTTGAGATGTGTTGTCTTATCTTCGAACCCAATCCAACTCTCAATTTTATTACATTGTCTTCCTTTTGACATCCGTCGCTTATCTTATGAGGCTTTCCGGAATCAACTTCTGGATTATCGTCTATTTTGTCCAACTCAATAGGAAATATGAAGTTGAATCTGTGAGTTGGAAGAGAAACTGAATTAGAAATTGTATAAGTTAAAAGTAAAAGGGGTTTACTATTTATATTTAATTTTTTTCTATATATTGCTTCGGTACTCATGATTATTGCTTGTATAATATATTTATAACTGTCAAACATACGATAGCTGAGGAACCCTAACATTTATCAAGACTTTTAGAAATGTCCCGAACGCGTCTCAGTTATAGTACTGGTGGGCTGTGTTGCATGCTAATTTTTCACTGTTAGCATACGACAGTGTTGGTACAAGAGCACTGAGGACTATATAGAAAATTTAAGTATAATATAAATAATTATATATATATATATATATATATATATATATATATATATATATACATATATATATATATATATATAATAATAATAAATATTTTTCTTCTAATTCACCACAAATGATGTCTTCAATGTAGTCTTTGTTTAAGATGAAAAAGCTTTAGACTTCAATAGCGTAAGCTCAGTAGAATTGATAATAGCTGTATCTATAATAGAAAAAAGTTTAGTCAATTATTTTTAATTTAGATGTATTTCACCTATCCGTCCAAAGTGGAAATGATTCTCAGAACGAAAAGCAATTTCTTTTGTATTCCTCAGATGTCAGCAAAAATGACGTCACTGGCAACATAAACTCTCTGATTGGTTTAATTTTTCGATGATGGGTTTTTCGAGTTTTTTTTCAACAACATTTTTGTAATGGTTTTCCCAATCCGTTTATCCATTGAGTTTTTCCATTGGGCCATTTCGCCGCACGTCTTAATTTTAATCTAACGGAATATAAGAATGCGTTTGTGTAAATCCAATACTGCCAAAAACTGGACTATGCAAAGTAAGAATATTTGTTACTATTCAGGCGATCTTTTCCAAACCGGTGGCCATCGCTTTCGTTGCTTGTCTAGTTTTTTTATTTGAGCTCAAATTGCCAATAAGAAGATATTAAGACGGTGGTAATAATTGATATTGTCCATTGAATTTTTATTGATTTTCCTGAGTCTGAAAAACTTTATACAATAATGTTATCTAGTGTAGCTATATGTAATAATGTCATACTTCATATTGGAAACAATCTTATTGGAAATTGACCAAAATCAACTTTTATAAAAACTGATATTTTGCATTCTCTAGTGTACCCAGGAACAGGAGATGATTTATATAGACAATTTCAATCTAATTTTATAGAATGGAATGAGTTTCAACGCTATTTCCAGTAAAAAAAAATATCAAAAATGCCACGCCCCTTGATGGCCATACTCTGGAGCGTTGTGCAACTACACTTTGTTAAAACCGACATTTTTATCATATTTAGCTATTCTGAAAGTTTTGTCAAGATATTATTCACGAATGGAGGTCATACAGAGGCTCAAATGTCAGATTTTCTCTTTAGACCTAATGTTAAAGAAACTGATTTTTTTTAATTTTTATAGAAAATTGTACAAATTGATTTTTATTTTATTTTAGCACTAGAAGGGGATCATCAGGGGTTATCGATTAAGTCTCTAAAAGTTAGCTTCTCACTTTCAATTGCTCATGGCACTATAGTCTTATAATTCGAGGTAGTTTGATTCGAAAAACTTACCATTTGCCATGACTTAGCGATTCGAAGAAATATAAATAGGGTAAAAAAAGATTTAAACAAAAGTCTCATGACAACTTATTTACACGTGTGCTTTGAAAATGATAAATTTCGTGACTTGCTGCGCGATAGCAGCTGGCAGCTGGAGTGTTTCGCAAAACGCTAAAGCTATCGGTGCCAATATGGAGTCCTTGGAACATCATATAAGAGTACTCTGTTTCTTTTCGCAAAACGAAAGTTTAAATTTAAATATTTGGCGATTTTCTGCACATTCATTTTGGTCTGATTATAATTGAAATTACTGTATGTTTGGCTACAGTTATATCTTGCAAGTAATGTGCATCGTTACTGGAGCCCAAGTAAAAATGCACGCTGACAAGGCCAACACGAACAAATTGGTGCGACCAGAGCGGCTTAGCTTTTCGTCAAAAAAATCTCGGAAACCACGAGGAGAACAACTTTTGCGAGAAAACGAGATACATGAAGTAACTGGAGGGTGGTCCTGGAGATATTGAATAGTTGAAAAGTTATAGAAATTAATGCTTTTTCTACTTTAAACCTGTTTTTTCGAAACTTCATTTCCAAAATTGGTGGTTGAGATAACTCAAAAGCTATCTACTTGACTTATCTTGATAAATTTTGCATACACCTATATTACAATAAGATTTTCTATTTGAACCTAAAGGTTAAAAAACTAGGAAAAGTAATTTTTGCACTAAAAAATATAGTCCAAGTCTAGACTAATTTTCAGTTTGGAGTATTTTATTTTTTTTAGATTTAAATGGATTTTATGAATGTTAATAACATAATACTTTGTTATGGTATTGTTTCAGATCAAAATTGCAGATAATAGAATGACCGTTTGTGGTCTCTCTTACCCGGCAGGAATGTATATATTTTCGGTATTTCAATGTATAAAGATTTCAAAAAATACGATTTGATAGTTAAAAGATATTGAAATAGAAACAGAAAGTTTTAATTTTTTCCCGTAAGTTGACTCAATTTTAGCCCACCTCAGTGGTTTATACAATTTTTGTGTAAAAAAATATGAACATTGCATGTTTTATGATAAAATAGTTCGGGCAGCATTTTATTTCAATAAAACAATATTTCGGGGAAAAATTATGAGGAATTTAAAGGGTTAAAAAATTAATTTTAAATAAAAAATCTGGGTTCAAAAATCTCATGAAAATTTGTTAAATTTTGATTTTAAGGGCAGCAACTAAAGTATTACAGGTACCGTCAACATCCATGAAGGGATATTCTGAATATTTTTATTACAACAAACTAAATAAAATAAGTGTCAATTTTAACTACATGTGTTTATTTGTCACTATAATATCTCTTTAACTTGTATTAAGCAACTTAATGAAAAACATTGGTTTGGCTTATCAGATGCTTATGCAAATGTATTCTAACGTATTTTATATTTTGATGTATATTTTATTATATTTACGCTCTTTAACAAGAAGTAAACTGCCAAAAGTCTGTAGGCAAAAAATTGTTTAATTTTAATTATTTGTATTAATGAAGTAAGTTAATTATTCAATCAGTTAACGAAATTATACAAGATGACTGGTTTGACTGCATTTCCAAGTTTTTTACTTATAATAAAATTCAGTTAATTTAATAAACGGCAATTTACAAAAAATACATTTACATGTAAACCGTTTAATAACTGCCCAAAAAATTATTCTGTTAAACCTAAAACTTGCATAATTATTCTTGCTAGACTAGTGTATATGTTGTTTAGTACGGAATAGTTATTAATTTATTATTAAGAATAGTTGTAAGGATTATCTTATTTTAAGAGTTAAGATTCTCCAGGCAAGTTGAGTGACAGATTTACAAGTCTAAGTGATCGCTGGGTTCCCTTCAGGTAGATGACCGCTGTCGTCTCTTTTGTGTTAAATACAAGTTTTATGACCCTATTCAAAAATATAATTATGAGTTTAAGATTTGTCAGCGGGTTTTCTCGTCTTTAGTCTAAACAATTGCAGCCGTCTTCCTTTTTGCGGGTAATTATTGTCCCTGATTTCAAGAACCCACCCCTGGAATTTGATGTCACTGACTTGCCGACTCAGTTTTGTAATTGTAGGCAGTCGTTAACAAACAACCTCATCGAAAGCCTCGACTAATGCACTCGAGCACATTTGCAACTTTGTATTTTTGTTTAACTTCAGTCAACATTAAATTGTAGTATCGAAATCGCAGTGTTTGATTGAGGTAAACACCATCGCAAATAAGGCGATTTATTATTGCAATTTTTCCCCCTATTAACTATCGCAACAAACTAGTCGCGGTAACAAACATATGTTTTTGCAATTTGTTAATATTTATTAAGTCTAAAATTGGTTTCTAAATGTTGACTACGATTATGTTTTCTATATAGACTTCTGAAATTTAGTCTATCGTAAGTGCTTACTTCCCTGTTTTGATTTTGTCAATATTCACAGCAATTTGTAATATGGTGTATGAATGGTATCTTACAATTTGTTAATTCTTATAACAACCTTGTTCTAAATAATTTAATTCGTTTTTGAGGTAAACCTTTTTTGTACTAAGTATCTGCAATTCTGTGAAGATGTTAGCTTGCAATTTGGAATTTAGTTTTGTGCTAATAAATTTCGCAAATAATCGGAGGAGATCGATTATTTACAATTGAGCTTAATTGTTTTGTAAATATAAACTAACATTTATTTTCTTGCACATGATTTTGTGGAAGGTTATATTAATCGTACTTACAGAAACTTTGACGTTTTTCTAAACCGTAATCATTTTCAAAATTGAATGGCATGTATTAAAAATGAAATAACGTGACATTTTTATACTATGAAACATACAATTTAAAAATCACCAACGGCTATGGTTAATTTGTGTTCTTTATTTTAATTTCTTTCTCTACTACAGATTAATATTCAGTGTGTGACATATAGCGTCATTTTGTAGGTTAAATTTTAGCAGAAGAAATGATTATAATGTCGCAAAAATGTTTGTAGTTGTTTAAAAATAAGCTCCAATGACTCCACTGTTCTTAAATTCCTAGAGAGCTGTAATTTTATATGAATACATTACGGTGAATTACTCCAAAAAGTTAATTGAAATTTAAATTCAGAGGTTTCTAGGTTCTTTAAAATCAATTTAATTTAGTTGGTTTAACTTTAGAAATCAAATTCCAATTTTTTTCCGAAAATGTAAAATTTAAATTTTCATCTGAGTCCAGTGGGCTAGATGGTTTTATGAGAGTCACGCGTTTTCCTTCCGGTATTTCGTACGTGACCCCAGCGTGGATTTCTCGTCCCCGGGAACACGGAAAAATCCGATTTAAAAATGAGTCGCTTTGGTTTTTCGCGATTTGAAAAAAGTAGGTCTTAGCACAGTAGTTACCCGCCGAGTGGGCATACCTACGAAAGATTCTGAATATTTTTTTTAGCAACCTACTTGCATAGTTTTCGAGATAATCAAGGAAAATTAGAAAATGTGTTTCGACGTTATGTCGTGTTTGGTTGTGCTGAAATAACCAAGTTTGATGAAAATATTTCTGGTGATGGAGAGAGAGGGAGCGAATTGATTTAAGTGTGGCATTTGCTCGCTTGGAGAGCGAGGTTAGAATTGTTTTCCTGTAGATGGAAAATTTCAATTTTTAACTGTGTTTATTGACCTAGATGGCTCTCACGTGGGTCATAGGTATTTTCCTTTAATACTTAATTTGCGACTCTAGTCTGGGGAACACTCCCCCTCCCCCCAGGAAGATATAGAAAATGTGACACAATAGGACACTTTAGATTTTGCGATTTAAAAAAAACCAAGCTTTGGCACAGCCGTTCCGTCAATGTCAAAGTTGTTAGTTGTGCCTAATTTCCAATTTCTTTGTTCCAATATGGTGGAGTGGGGTCGTTGACTTATAGTGAACTTCAATAAAGCTGATTGGGGTTACTGACTTGTAGAAAATTTCAAGATGGCACAGTGGGGTCACCGACCTGTAGCGAATTCCTACATAAATTAATATAGCATGATGGAGATGAGCCCAAAGCATAACTCGGACACGAATCCTGAGCTTATCATTTTGTAAACAATCTGTCATATCACTAGTTATTGTAGATACGTTACATTGATAGTAATATATATGGAAATAAAATAATGAACATATTAATAAGTATATTTGTTTATCAATAGTAATAAAGAAAATATTTTTTTAAGTTTTATTGAATTTTGTACCAACAGAGAAGTTGTTAAAATGGTTCCGAGTGTCACGTCTTGTATATTCCTTTTTTGTAGCTGTTAATCTTTATTTCTTAAATGAATACTAACTCTTTTATATTTATCTTATTCGAATAGTCTTATAAAAGACTAAATGAGAGGAAACATATTTTTCTAAACATAAGAAGTTATTTAAATATAATAATTAAGAAATTTTAGATAAATAAAAATTGACTAACAATGGAAATAATATCGTAGATAAAATTTATTAGCATTCAGCTGCAGTACAATCTTTGTCAGAAAACTTTCATGTTATTAGGTGCTTAGCAACTCACCGTTCTGTTCGTTGGTGCATTTAATTTTATGTTGCACAAGTGATGTGATGGATGCAGGTTTTAACCAGAGAGTTAATATTAAGTTCTGTGTTAAGGTATGGTAAACTTCTAGTGAAACATGGAGTACAACAAAATTTATGGTTAGATAGTCACGTTTGTTAATATGCCAAAATATTAGTTTTTCAAGTAACTTGGACAGCAAGAGAAGTGGGATGATACGATAACACGTTATTTCATTGGGAAGTTTGTTAGGTTTATGAATAAGAAGTACATATATGTGAAAATTTGAATTATAATGGCCTGTACGTACGCCTGAGCATTTTGTTAAAGAAAAATTTGAAGAAACCTGAGGTAACGGTTGTAGCATAGCTGCATTAAAAGATCATAGCCTGGTGACTTTTTAACAATTTTCTTTTTCAGTTTCTTGAAAGTTAATCTTGCGTATTAGTAGACATTTGTAGTAGGTATTTGAATTCTTTTTTATTTCTTGTTCTACTTCATTAAAATTTGGTTGGAATATGTCTGCTAAGTAAAGTGCAAATGCTTCTGTTTTTACTTTATAGATTTTATTTGTTAATTCGCATATTAGTGGAATATGATTTTGTGATTGCTTAACGCCCTTGGTGTCTTTTTACATTAAATTATCATGAACAACTAGTGACTGCAGGTAGGTTTGAAATGAATTGTTTTAAGCAGCTAAATTCTTTCTTAACTATTTATTTTGGAAATTGAACCTTCTCTTGTACACTACACTGTGAGTGCGTAGTTATTTAACTCTTTATTTAACTCTTCGTTTTTTCTTTACAATTTCTATAATTTTAGTTAGGGCATTGGCATTGTTAATTCTAATGTTTGTGTGAAGTTGTAGCTCACGTTTTGTACATTTATGCAATAATTTGTAAGATATTTTAGTTCTTTTGCAATTTTTAGGTTTATGTTTCTGCTAGATGTAGACTTTGATAGTGTCCCGATCGGTATTCCTATTATGTGTTTTGTAGATAACTATTAATGGTGAATGGTCAGAAATTAAATTGTAATTGGAAGTGACTTCTGTGTAATTTGATGAAAGTCACATTGTAATGAAAAAGTGTAACAAACATTTTGTTTGGGTGAGACGACCGATAACTAGTAGAAGTTATAATCGTTATTTGTAATAAGTTTAAATAATGCTCTGCTTTTAGTTGTTATTAATAACAATGCTTAAGCACAATCCCCAGTGAGTATGTTTCTCGTTAAAACCTTTGTGTACTATACATATTTGGCCTAGAGTTTTAAAGATTATTTGGAACATTTGCTGTGTTAAATTGTGCCTCGGAGGACACTAAAGGGTAGAGGCAATTAGATAATTTACCTTAAATTGTTGTAGCTGTTTTGTATTCTGATAAAATTAGAGAAAAAAACTGCGAATAATCGTATATCGTATTGTCAGGGTGTTTTATGCGGTACACAGAGAAGTGAGGCATTTGTATGGATATCTGTCAGTGAAATGACTCTCTGAACTGAGCAGAATGTTTATATTATTTACATATAAGAAGTTTTCAATTTCTATTTTTATGGCAATTCGTTAGGGTTCAATAAAGCTATTCGAAGAAAGTTAGTCATCACTTAGCTATTTTGCTAAAGATTCGATAAATAAAAATGCAAACCTCTCGTTTTTTCTTGTTTTAACGTTGAGCTCAAAAAGTTCTTTACTCTCTTAAAAAGTTCAAAGGACTATCCTCAAATGCAGTTAGTAACTACCACACTTACAATTCTGAGAACATTGATGGTATTGGGAAAAGTCCCCTGACGTCAATAGTGCTAGGAGTCTTTGTGGTTCTAATTGTATTTTTGGTTTAGTTTTTTTATTTTTTTATCAACACTTTTATTAATTCTTAAAAATACTGCTGAATCCACAAATCCCCCAATGAATGTTTTATTTAAGTCAGAAGCATACAGGGTGGTATCCAAAAGTAGTAGCACTGATTTAAAAAAAAATATTGAACATTGTGGGTCATCGACTGAATACTTTTCAAAATAGGCCCCTTGGGCATCCACACACTTCTGGTAGCGAGCCTTCCAGGTCGCGAAGGCCTTCTGGAAGTCGTCCTCCGGGATGCTGTTCAGCGCCCTCGTCGTTGCTTCCACCGAGTCGAAACGATGAGCTGCTTCTTGATTCGGGGGAACAGGAAGAAGTCCGGCGGTGCCCCATCAGGGCTGTAGGGGAGGTGAGGCAACGTGGAAACGCCGAATTTGGCCAGCAGATCCCTCACAATCCACGCGCCGTGGTACGACGCGTTGTCATGGTGGAGCTTCCATTTCCTCACTAGGTCTGGTCGCACGCGTGTAATCCGATTTTACAGCCGTGTGAGCACTTCCACGTAAAATCTTGCATTTACAGCCTGTCCAGGAGGTACAAACTCCTTATGGACAATGCCACAACGGTCAAAAAATGCAATCAACATCGATTTCACTGTCGATTTCGACATTCTGGCCTTCTTTTTACGGGATGATTGTGCGGTGTGCCACTCTTCGCTCTGACGTTTTGTTTCCGGGTCGTATTTGTAGCAAAACTTGATGGCGTACCGCTGTTTCAAATTTCTCTCCATCGCAAATGACGACGAGGCGTCACAACAGGAGGTCACTAAAACAGTGGTTCACACTCAACGACTGCCGCAGGTCGAAACCTGTTCCCAAGGCTCCCCTCTATAACATCCGGCCTTGCAGACCCCCTCCATCGCTCCGCGCGCGCGAAAAAAAAAACAGTCTTACTACTTCTGGATACAACCCTGTATATTTCCAATACCTGATGTACCGTTTACTGTATTCTGCCATGTTTCATTTAAATAATTTCCCATTAGAATTCCGAAATCTCTATGTATTTCTGTATAGATTGTTCTCTTTATTACTAAGTTGAGCTTCAGAGAATCAATTGTGTTTCCACCAAAAGAAATTTTTGACTGTGACACATCTAGCGTCCACAATTATGAAATAATTCTTGGCATTTACAATTTTTTAGACAAGTTTTGTCTTAACGTAGACGATTAACTTAGTAATGAAGTCATTAATACTTATCATACTTGATAAGTTTGAGGGAACACCTCTTCCTTTGTTTACAAATTTTGCTAAATGTTCGGCCGTAAAAGGATCGAATTTTGAAATCAGTCCTACATAGCTAAGGAAGTTACTATTTCTTACAGAACCTAATATTTCATTATTGCTATGAATTAGTAGTTCACAGGAAGCTAAGAACTTCACAACTTTAACAACATTTAAGAGAATTTTGCCAATACAAAGCTTCTTTCTTGTTCTGTTCTGCTGTTTACAGTCCACTCTTTGTGAAACTCGACATTTACTAATACATTTTGAAATGCATTGTGTGTTCAGGGTTATCATAATTATTTTTTATATCGTTATTTTTCCAACCATCAATTCCATTAGTTGTTAGGATCGACGTTCCTCCAAACAGTTTTCACGGCGTGCCAAATATTTGCCCAATTGCATTTGAATAAACCAACCAATTTCGGTTGATGAGTTTTCCATTTCACACTATGATTAAAAAAGTGTCTAGTTATGTTACTTTTTTTGATCAGAGCATCGTATCGTTTAAGATGCTCTTTGAAAAGTTTTGTGAATTTTGCTGTACTTGTTTTTTTTAACAAACCTTGATTATCTTTGCCAATCGTTTAGTATTTATGATAAATGAAATTTTTTGTTCATTTACGCTCCACAATTACGAGTTACCGAGTGATATAGTTGCTTCTACCTCTTTGAGAGTATTTTCAGAGCTCTATGAGCTCGAAACCTATTGCGACTGTCGTTTGGTGTATGACTTCTTCTATTTGACTGCCATAAATGCACATCTGCTCCACTGTTTTAGAACGAATTAGAGAGTTTTGGAATTTGAACACAAGGACGCCAGTAGAAGTGCTGCGGACAGTAATCGATCATTCTGGAAATACTTTGCATAGTTTCTTTATGATTTGTTATTTCTATTACGTCGATGAACGATGAATATACAAATGTTCAAATTTGGACTGCTCAATTTTACTTTATTTGTTGAAATTTAAAGGTGCATGTATATAAATTAGATTTTTAGTGTTAGCTCGTTTTTATTTTCTGTAAACTTAATTTTATTATAGAAGTATTACAATAGATGATAACCAAATTGCGGTTATAGAAAATTTAAAAAAAAATTAAACCAAGAAAATTCAGTAAACTTGCACTTTACTATTATTTTAAAATGTACTTATAATTTTAATTTATTTCTAGAGTGACAAAGCGATTAAAGAGCAGATATTATTTGCACTCCACTTTTCGCTTAAAAACTCCAGTTATTATTCGAAAGTAGCTCTGCGATCGTAATACCAAAAATTAAAATTTCCCCATTTAACGTATCGACAGTCCACTTAAACACGCGCCAGTTATTTACAAACCGCAAAAACCAAATGCAGTTCTAAATCGTACTATATAAGAATACATTTCCGCTCCACATTCTCCAAAGCCGTTTTATTACCGCGCACACCTCAGCAAACTATTGCCAATAACAGAAATCTTTTTTAGCCCGTCGACTGTGGTCTAGCCATCATAACAGTATACGATTTTTTGGCGGATTGCAATTTGCATGATTTCGTGAAGCAATTCTGTTCTGGCGATTATGTTCTGCGCGGAACGGAAAGCTCTTGCTCGCGTGAGTTTTGTTGCTGCGGATTATAAACAATTAGCCGCGGAGATAAAGCATTATGACGTTGTTGCGTCAAGAAAGAGGCGCTGGCGGCAATTAAGCCGGTAATTAAGTCAATTTGTGGAATTAAAGGGAATTAGAGCTTAGTAGAGCTTTAATGTGCGTAAAACAAGCTGTGACAAAATATCTCGCGGAAATTAATGCACAATGTTGTGATTGTTTTAATTGTTTCGCGTCTACATGGGAAGGAAAAATACGGGTGCATATGATTAATTGTAGCTAAGCGATCATTTTAACAATTTTGATTTATGAAACTACATAATTGTTAAATTATAAAAAATGCCAGAAACCTATGTGATAAATTGCACATTGACGCGCTATTACTTCTATGCTAATATTGCAAATAAGTTATTAACAGTTAATCACACCAGTAATGTGTATTAAGATTAATAGATGTTATTAGAATGATGCTTGGGTGTGGAGATATTGGAGGTATTGTAATTAACTACACCATCGTAATTGCACGTCGTTTGATACCTCATTCTTGATTTTTATTGTAGAAAGTATGCACATTGTTCAGAAATAGTAGAAAAATGTGTTGCTTTTACATTAACTATCTTACCGCTAACCTGCTTTTTTAAATTAACGACCAGAAAGAGCTTTACTGTTTTCTAAAATGGCTCTTAATGTCAAGTTTTTGACTAATCGGGCTTTTAAATTTAATAGATGGTTTTATTTGCTGTATTTGGAACAACTATTATGTATATTCTAACCGCTTTACTCCAAGTGAATGAACTTACATTAGGAAAACCTTATATAAGGGGTTACTGAGTCAATAGATATAATTGCGTACAATAAGATGTAGACAGATTTTCTTTTACTTATTTGCTAACAGAGATATTGTGGCTCTTTGTAATAAGGAAATATAAATAATTTTGGATTTTTACAACTTAAAGTATTTCAAATTCCTATCTGTTCAAGTTTCATTCAATTGATGTACCAAAAATTCTTTAATTAAGCTTTAGGAAGCTACAAATTAATGTTAGTTAGGAAAAATTGTTACATGATAACCAATATTTTTTGCAAAATTATAGTCTGTTCAATAATAAAATGACCGCTGTAATCTTGAAAAATACACACATTCACAGCACTATGGTTCTTGAAGAACATGGACTTCTTCTACAACAGATTTCCATTCTTCCCTGCTTCTTGCTTTCATGGTCTAATTTTGCACTTTTAACTGTTTCAGGTTCTTGACGATATTGTCCTTCCATCTATTTCAAGGTCTTCTCCTTGGTCGGTATACCTCTGATTCATTTACCAAAACTCTTCTCGCTATTATCATTTCTGACATTCTCCCAACATGTCCCAGACATCTAATTCTTTGCCTTTTTATCCACTCTATTATGTCTTACTCACAGTATTTCGTGGTTCGTTTGATTCATCATCATAGATGGGCCCGAGAATCCTTCTTAGTACGTTCCGTTGAAATCTGTTTAGCAGCTCTTCATTACGCTTCGTTAGCTTCCAAGTTTCGCAACCATAAGCATATTACCAGTCTGCCTAATGTTTTATATAGTTGTAGTTTACACTTTTTTGTTACCAATTTTACATTTGCCTTTCATATTCTCTATGGTCGCCCTTATAAGTTGTATGTATTTGTCAGGAATGTCAAATTGGCGTATTGTTGCTCAAATTTCTTTATGGCATATATTTGTTCCATATCGATGTTGAACTCTCAACATTTTTCTAAAATTTGCCTCAGGGTGAATAACTGGTCTACTGTAGATGGTTTCTTTCGAAATCCTGTTTGGTAGCCTTCAATTACTTAATCTGCTAATCTGCTAAACGTTTATGTAAAAGCTTTATAGGTAACGTTTAATATACATATACTTCTGTAATTGCTACACTCTAACTTATCATTTTTTTATACATATAGGGGAGATAAGTCCGTATTTTCATTCTTGAGAAATTGATTACCTTTCCCAAATTTCAATGAATAGTTCATGTATTGTTTGTACTAGTCCGTTGTCTGCATATTGCAATATTTCTGCTGTCAATCTATCTACTTCTGCAGATTTGTTTTTATTCATCTTGGTTTTTCTGGTTTTATATGAGTTCTTCTACTATTTGTTCTTTTTCCGTTTCTTCTACTTTCTGATTGTTTTCATTTAATATTTTATGAAAATATTTAGCCCATCTGTTTAGGATTTCTTCTTTGTTCTATATTAGTTCTCCTTGGTTATTTTTGCATATGTTTATTCTTGGTTGGAACCCTTTAGTTCATTCTTTGTAAGCTTGTACATACTTATCCTTTGATTGTTTCGATGATATTCTTCTATTTCTTTAATTTTGTGTTCCATATACTTCTTTTTTTTCTTCTAAAGATCATCTAAGATTTATTTATGTCTTATCTATATTTCGCTACTTTATTTCATGTATTTGCTTTAGTACGTCTTTTCTTGCTTTTTGTCTTCTGTTCAAAGCTTCTCTGCATTCATCGTCAAACCAGCTTTTTCTTTTTTACTCTTATTTGGGTTCCCTACGATTTCTTCTGCTGCTTTATTTAATATTTTTTTAACTGTATCTCAATGTGTTTATATATCTGTATCCTCATTTAAATGTTATGATGTTTGCTTGTAATTTGTTGTTTATTGCTGTTTTATAAATTTGTTGTTGCTCAGCATTCTTTAATTTGTCAGTATCCCATCTCAATCTTTTTTCTCCTTTTTTGATATATGCTCTTGAGATCTTATATCTAAATTTTGCCTTGACCAAGAAGTGGTCTGAGTCACAGTCGTCTGCCCGTTGGCTTCTTACGTCCATTAGGCTTGTTGCATGTTTTCTATCTTTGAGAGTGTGCTCTATTTGATTAGCCGATCTCCCATATGGGGAGGCAGCTTTGTGAGGACCTTTATGTGAGAAAAAGGTTCCACCAATTATTATATTATTTGCTATTGTAAAATCAATTAATCTGATTTCATTACCGTTGCTAAGGCCTATGTCTTCCTATGGCAGGATTTAATGTTTTATCTCGACTGCCTACTTTTGCATTAAAATCTTTTTGTTGGTGCATGTACACATGTTAGTTACTTCACTTTTAATTTACATAATCTTTTATTTACGGGTAAGAAATCGATAATTTTATTTGAAACCAAGAACCAAGAAAAATTTGTGTTTATTTTGAGTTGATGCACTGTAAAATAGGATGTGAGTTTTTGCTTTTAGGATATATTTTCCAAGCTATCTTATTTCTTATATGGCTGTTACATCTGTCTTATACTTAGATACTTCTTCACATTTACTAGTGCACCAGGTCGATACACGCTTAAAACATTTCTGAATCCAATTATCAAGTCTCTTTTTCGTCGCGTAAGTCGTCTTCGGTTGATCTGTCCGGTTTTATTCCGAGGCTGCTGTATAGTATTCGTAACAATAGTTTGTACAACATGGGGTTGTCAACTCCAATCTTGAAAAATATAATATATATAATTTTTTTTATTAAATAATACAGTATGCGCTATTGTACAATCACCTAAGATCTAGTCATCTCCATTAGTGATTATGGCTTCACACCTTTTTTCCATGTTTTCAACAAAGTTTTCTATATAATCATTTGGAAAAGATCGCTATATCTTCTTAACTTGAAATGGCAACTGCTTCGCCTTGTATGCTGGCTTTCTATTGAGCTTCATTGTTATGTACGACCATATATTTACAATGGGATTAACATCTGGAGCATTGCCAGTTACTACATCTTAGTGAGATTATTTTCTTATTTTCATGCACTGCATAGTTTGCTGCGATGTTTAGGGTCATTGTCTTCTTGCACCACCCAACTTGTTTTATCAGAACCAAAACTATTTTCTCGCTGTTTGAATGGCCGTAATCAGAAAGAGGGATTCGAAAACGCTTTTACAGAAGCATCTCTAAATAGAATGCTATTGCTTCGTTGACCACACTTTCGATTAATTCAAATTTTCATTTGGCCACGCCAGTCGTTCTTTCAAGTATTTTTCATTTGGATAATAAAGGCTTTTCCAAAGATAATCAAAAGAAAGGCGTTTTCTGGACACAGGGCAGCAAAAGACTTGATTTATTTTTAAATAGGCTTTCAAAGATTGCTATATCCTTCTTTGTTGTTGTGACGCAGGCTATTTTCCTTATTAATAGATCGTTTACATTACCAATCTACAAATATCGCTTTACCTGCTTAACGAAAGTAACTTATACATATATGTTGTAGCCGCTTTATACGTAAATTTCGGTCCTTTCGCATGATTCATTAAATCACTGCCTCGTATCGCTTTAGGAATTTTGCATTCATTGTAAAGATAACAACAGAACGTGCCGGCAAACTCTAATGACGACCGTCATTTTCTTGTCGTATGGGCTGTAATATTAACGTTGACAGTATATGATTTTAACAAACGACGCCACATGCCACATATTAAACGAGACAATAGCTCTCGAGAAAGAAAAAAACTAAAGTTAAGAGGATATGTTAATTGGCCGACAATCGTGCAGTTTAATACATCCAGTCTTAATCAATGAACCACAGATTAAATTAATTGAAATTATTATATATAATATATAATATATATATATATATATATATATATATATATATATATATATATATATATATATGCGCAATATCGAAGTTGGCTACAAAATCTCATCGAGAGACTGTGCTGTTAATTACGAATTTTGATAAATTTAAGAAGGTCACGTACCGGAAACAATAAGCTATTGCGATAAATTCGCTTTGAAAGTTGCTATAATAACGTGATATAATAACGATAAGTATTATTTGAGGGCTTGTTTATGAAAGTCATTTACAATAGAACATTAAATAATTAAAATTCTTCTTAAATGGTGCGTGACAGTTTTGTATAAATAATAGGTTGTTCGTGTCAAACATGCGTGAATATCTAGCAATGTTGCATACCAATTACTCAACAGACCTAAATGAAAGTTTGTGTAAGTATACAGCTAACTTCTAGCTCTATACGAGTAACATCTTAGTTAGATTGCACAACAATGATCGGCAAGCACTACAAACTTTTCCCATCCGGTAATGGCCCACGCAATTCAATCAAAGCTGCCGGCTTGTAAGGAAAATGTTCACGTATATAGAAAAATAGCTAAGAAAAATGGATGGTCGAGCTTATATTTCGAACGAATAAGTTTAACTACTGAAGTAACACAAAAATAAGTTACGAGTGCGTTTACAGTATCAATCATCACAAAGCTCAAATAATGGACAAAAATGATTTTATTTTATTGAGAAAATGAAGTACTTGTACACACTTGTATGTTATCTAAGAGAATTCCATAACACTTCAAAGAAGGTTAAAATGAATTTTTGAGGCATGTTGTGACGATCTTCTGAGGTATCATTGTTATCTATTATTTTTATTACAACATCTAACGCAAATAAGATCGTGCTGGGACGTAATGTGTTTCAGGCGACAAATCGTTGTCCTATATATATATTAGAAAAATCAGAGATTATTTTTATTTAACCGCGCATTTACAATCTTTTTTCTCGGTGGTAATGGAATGTTCAGACCATTGTGTAGAGTAGAATTAAATACGTGTCAGTAGCCAGTGGTAATAGAACAAAAAAGTTTTGATTGTATCTAGTGTTTGAAGATTTTGTACACTCCACTAAATGCATGCTATAAGTTCAAATAAACTTGAAGATACATTTGTATAACAGTAATTTATTATTTATTGATAATTTGGATAATTTTTCTATTGACTATGACGTCTCTTTGAAGTTTAAGTTTCATGTCGTTTTATTTTGAAGTATTTCTTCCAATTCTATTTTTTGCAACCCTAATTATTTTACATAACTATTTATTGGTAATTGAATATTATTAAGGAAAAGTGGAGGACATACTCTACCTTTTGTAGTGAAAGTTGTTTGTACTGATCTTGGCTCGTTTATATTTATTTTCCGTTTATTAAACCAGTTCTATAAAACATACAAGCGATGCACTAGGTTATTGTGTACTGATAACAAAACTACGTCATCTGCAAATGTTGCTATAGAGAGCAGTGGACCTAACACGCTCTCTTGAGGCACTCCTGATTTTACTTGATGGTATGGTTCTGACATGTATGTAAAGTAGAAACATGCCAGATTTTATCAAAAGCCTAGGCGACATCTAGAACTACGCAGTACACAGTTTTTTTCCTCGGGACTTTTGATTACACTAAAAACTATTCTATCTGTTTGCTGTACCTACACTTGAGTGACGCTCTCGGAAACCAAATTGATAGTTCTAAGTTAGATTTAATTCTTCTTATTAGCTGTTTCTCCACAACTGCAGATAAAATAAAGAAAAGGCAAATTGTACGCCATGAGCTTGTTTTATTGTCATGTTTTCTTGGCTTCATCCAGTTCACGAGTCTCTTTAATTCTAAGTTTTAAATTTATCTATATATATATGTTCTTTATTTATAATATACGTAATTGTCGTATCAATTACTGAAGTATGATCTGAGGACATTTCATAACTAGATTCAACGAGTAGATAATTTGTTTTAATACATTTGTGTGCAAATGAACTTAACAGGCTGGGCAATTTATTAGGGTTCGGTCGGTCAATAAGTTGGTTTACCAGTTGATTGATAATTACAGTTAAGTTCTCTTATAATCTGTAAGAAGTTTATTTATTTAGGTGTCACTAATCTTGCTCCCCAAATTGTATTTTTGGTATTTCAGTCTCCTTCTATAAAGAATTTAGGTCTAAATTATGCAAGAAACTCAACATACTTTTCTTTAGATATGGCATATCTAAGACAAGAGCTATTACTTGGTATTTACCTTGATAGTAGTTGATTATATTTTATTTGTCTGTTTGTTGGATTATAATGCGATAATGAATTGCGGATTATGACTGCCGCATCATCTGTATGAGTTAGAATTATCCCGTCATGTTTTCGTTTTGAGTAATTATTTAAAAATATGTCATTAAGTCATTAGATGAAGACTGATTTTGTCGATGATTTGAGCTTATTGATGGAAACTGTTTATTGTCATTTATGTTTAATTTAGATGCGACATATTGTGACGTGTTTGGTTAATTGATTTTTCTCTAATTGTTTGTACATGTATTAAGATATTGTATCCTTTACAGTTGATTACTCTGACACAGTGCGCATCTAGTGGATGTATTGGTTATTTTTTTGAAAATTGTTGTATAGTGGCTGTTTCTACATTTTCCGCATGTAGGTATATGGCTTTGTGCAATATATTTTTGAGCGTCTATATAATCGGCATAAGATATAATACATTATCGCTTTTTTCCTTGGTGCTTTTCATATTAATTAGAAATTTAATATCATGAATATTTTTGTTAATATCTGAAGGTTCCAGGACTATAAATATAGTGCCAGCGGTTCTTTTTTTTTGTTCTAATTTCTTCTTCATGTCTTGGTCCGGTTTTGAGTTATGTAAGTGTTGGATTATTGTCTTGTACGCACTTTCTCGTTTAATTTAAGTGTGATAGACTACCCTATCTTATTTTAATGTTTCGTTTAGTTTTAGGTGGGAATTAATAGTGTTGACTTTAATTTTTATTATATCGTTTTATTGGGCTCTGCTGCGTGGGCACTCTTTGAACGTCCGACCTCATGTCCAATTTTTAATGAATAACTTACCTAACATACCCAAAAATGTAATTTGAAGGTATAGTTTTTAATGGTGGTTTTTAGAAGATAAGTGGAAATTTAATTTTAACTTTGTATTTTGTTTAGGGTGATATTCGGTGTAGAGCTTTGAAAGCTGTAGAAAATGTGAAGTTTAAAATTTTTTACTTTTATAAGAGCAAACTGACATATCAAGGGGTGATGTAATATATTATTACAAGTGAAGCTAACTTTCTACATAATTTTAAGTACTTGTATTGAAATTTATATTTTACTATAGTATATTTTACTATAGTAGCTATAATATAATTCTCTATTAAAATTGCAGTTACATAAATAGATTGTTAAACTTTATTTTTTACAACATTAAACTATAATAGTTTGAAAACGCTCATTTTATATATTTTTAATTTCAAGCAGGTATTGAAGACGATTTAAAAAATTGTAGTTTTTACATTTATTTACTCCATTATATGAGCATTACTTTTATGTCTTGGTTCTCTGATTTATATACTATTACATCTTAAATATAAGAGAAACTAATTACTAAAGTTTGTCATGTTTTAATTTGCATTGAAATTATTAGTTTAAGCTGCGAAACAAACGGTTTAGTCTTTGGCAACCGCTGCATCCCTGCAGTAAAGAAATTTTGCACACATTTAAAATTGTAATGTTTATCTCACGTACTTGAAATTAAAAAGTTCTTATCGCAAGGTCTTCAAGAGGCAGGTAGATTTTGTTTTGACAAAAGTCTAATCAGAATTCAATATATATTTATAACAATATTTCCTCCCCCACTACCTCCTTAAACGATCTTATTTTTGGATCATACTAAGATGTATATCTAAGGAATATACTTGCGAAATTTGATCTAAATCTGTCGAGAACTGTGGAAGTTATAAAAAATCTAAAAACATGTAAAGGTTGTTTGATAGGAAGGTCTTGAGGTCAAAAGGACTGGAGAAGGGATGGATAAAAATAAAAATTATAGTAAATTTTTTTAGAAGTTGTGACACGAAGGCTTTTCCAAAAAGTGGTACTGCTGTATGAACTACTCATAGTCGTATAGTAAGGTTTCTATTTTTAGTTACTACATCTGTTTTTCTTTTTTGTCTTAATCCAATCTAGCAATTTGTTTATATAAAATTATTTTAAATAAAATACAAATAAGCTAATGTTATACAATAATAATAATAAACTGAATTTGAAGTTAGACCTCCAATGCATTAATTTTTTGGTCTACAATTTTACATCTTTACTAAGTTTTAAGAGTGCATTATTACCAATACTTACACCTAACCGAAAAAGTCTCCGAATTGCATTAGAGGCTTTTGGTTTAGCTCTTTTTTTGTAATTGAGCTAGATTTTCTACACGTTTCAGACGTTTTCTGCCTGTAGTTTTTTGAAATTCTTCTTCTTAGAAGTATTTCAAATTTCTATGTAGTTCCTCTTAGTCCAGAAATTAATACTATCATTGAGTGAGCAATGGAAGGTCGTTAGATTTGCAGATATTAATATAACTCCTAATTTAGTTAATATGTATTCTTATACAAGTTAGGCAGGTAAAAGAATTAGAAAAAGAACAGTTTTAGTAGCAGATAGTGATTATTGTTGTTTGTTGTATTAATTTGTTGATTTACGTTAGGAAAATTTAATTTTAGTTTTTATTGCGACTTTTATATCGACTTCTTAATGTGTAGGTGAATCAGCAGGTGACATTTTCATAAAACAATTTTATTTCTATTGATGAAGAACAAATGCACATGTCACTTTTTGATATAGTCCCCCTCTACAATGATGCACTTATTGCAACGTTTAAAGGGTATATTTAGATTTTCGAAAATAAGCTTTTCGGTTGCACACGAAGTCAAGTTTGCACCGCTTATTGAATCTCACTATCGAAACTGAATTTATGACAGGACACTGTTTTTTAAGGGGCTGAAGATGTTGTAATTAGACGGCGCCAGATCTAGTCAACCGTACTCTGGATGTGTTGATTCGTACATGATATCGATGGGCGACTAGATCGACTTTCAACCGTTGTACTCGTTCTTTCCTCCTTAAATCGTTCTATCCACTCATAAATCTTTCGTTGATTTATGGTTCGTGCTCCATATTGTGCCAACATTCGGCTATATAATAATAATGGTAAGGGGGCTCTACGCCCCGCATGAGAGCACGGCTTACGAACTGAGAGGTTAAGGCTCTCTCTGCCCGGTCGCGCACCATCTCTGATACGGGGCGATGTGGCAAGCACCGTGGCTTAGACGACCTCCCTTATTGTCCATTGTTCGAATGAACGCAGGTATTCAATTATTTTTAGTGACTGAGTAGGGCTCCCGCCAGGCATCAGAGAGCACCGGGAATTGAACCCGGGTCCGTCAGCATCTCAGCCCGTCCCTCAACCACAGGACCACGCTGGCACACAACATTCGGCTATAAATTTGCTAAAATTTAACTCTTTTTCCCCAAAAGAAAACTCACTACGACGCGTTGTTCTTTAATGCTGCAATCATTGAGTGAAGCAGCCATACACTCCCATCCTCGTTGCTCTTTGTTATATGACTGAATGATGCACGCGGCCAGCTACTCGTCATTTTTTGTATACATGTGTTTCAAAATTGCCTTTGCTTTCTGATTTACCTCCATATTAATATATTATAATTAAATATATGATATACAACAATAATGGCGAGGTTCTGTACTCCGTTATGTCCAATGGGGGTGATGTAGTAAGCATTATACCTTCGGCAATCGCACAGTTATTCATTATTTGAATCGAACTCAGGTACTCAATTATATTTAATGATTAAATACAAAAAGCACTCATCAGGCTTTTGGAGAAAGACAGGATCAAATCCAGGACTAAAATTTTAATGATTTTTCTTTATTTTTATGTTTATGAGAAATTGTAGCAGCATATACCTGAAGTAGTATTATTATGAAATTTATCTAGTTTTAAATTAGTTTATACTTATTGTTCAAGTAAATAAAATATTAACATTGTTTTTTTATAATATTTTGGAATTTTGTAATATAAATGGTATAATTTTCATTATAAAAGAATCAATAACGTCATAAGAAAGTTAGCAGTATAAAAATATTATAAATTTTTATATAACATAAACTTTAAATTTGAATTTTTATATCGAAACATTTTTTTTCAATTGCAGAAATCTTTTGAAATCTTACTTGTTTCTTTAATTTGGTTATATCTGAATTGAAATTGTATATATATATATATATATATATATATATATAAAATACCTAGAAATGAATCGTATTGCGCGCGATGTTCAGCTGGAAGATTGGTATTTGATAAGTACATTCGAAGCTGCTTCGAACAAGTTGCAATTGTATCAATCGCTAACAAACACGTAAGACATTCTAGACATCCAGTCTCACAGCTGCTAGAAGCTAGAGGACAAGACTGGCAGCATCTCAAGCCAAATCAAACAAAAAGAGCATTGCCAAAATCCGCAGGGGTTGCCGATTAGCAGATGCTAGCGATAGCAAGCTGTCGCATACCAAATTTTTGACAAGGTGGGTTGCAGCGATGACTATCGAGGTCTAAGGCTTCATGAAAGAGTAGGTAACGGGGATCCACGACGAGACGACTTAGCACGATGTAAAATGTTATAATGGTAAAGGTAGATTAACTTTCCATCAAGATTTCTGCTGTAACAAAGCATCCACGTAGTATTTCGCAATATAGGACTAAATGTGAAACATTTTGTACGAGATACTAGTTGATTATGCGGGATAGGATGTTTCTGTTGAGATTACTGAAAGCTACAAATGATATAAATTTAAATAATAAAAATTCATACTAACATTTTTGTGTTTTACATTACATTTTCAAATAAAATCTACAAACATTTGAAACGGCGAAATTGTAAAATAGTATGGTGTGTAAGTTTTTTCAAAAAATGAGTTTGTATACTTAGAAGGTATATAAATACCTTAAAAACTTAAGTGAGTTATTAGTACACAGAAAATCACTTCAATACTACAATCTAAATTACATACTGAAATATAAATTTATTGTCTTCATATTCTTAATTCTAATTGTGAAGTGCACTTTAGCATGCTGATCAATTACACAGAACTTTAATTAGAGATAATGCGCACTTATGATTTTAACCATACCATTATATGCGTCCTTTGCTTCATGAACTTTGAAATTATTTTATCATTAGGTACGTGGTAATGAACTAAGGGTAGAATCTTTATGAATTTATGTTTAAAAAGATTTATATGCATCTATACATAGCATCTAGAAAATTTACAAATACAGTTTTCTGTCTCAGTTTTTTTTAATTTGTGTACCAATTAAATCCAAAGAAATGATTTTGAAAGTTCTAACAGTACCGATTGTGTCTTATACAGCTTGTAAATTATAGTCCTACTGATAATTCCAAGGGACAAAAGTGAGTCCACCTTCTCATTGGGACAATTAATATTCCAAGGTGTTCATATTTTAAACCCAAAAGCAGTAAATTCATTTTATTTTTGAATTCTACGACATTAAGATTATTGGAGCTCTCAATTGCTTCAATCAATAAAAAGTTACATTCCAGTACATCGTGATTTATTTTGCTTCACAATAAATGTGATATACTACATGTTGAGTGCAAATCTTGAATAGTAGCTTAAAAGCCTTGATACTCTGTAGAAATTTTATTTGACAACCTTTTTTCAACTAAAAAATAATGTTTTGCTTCTTACATTTTAGTTCTTACGTATTCTGTACGACTAATAAATTCAAACTCAATCTATTTTAGTATTACTGTAATGCAGAAAGAAGACGAACAGGATCAACACAACTCATCCAAGAAAGAATCAATAAACGATTAAACTTGAAAGTGGTCTCAAAAAGTAATGTCATTAATCTTGTGTATTCTACGTTTTTGCAATCTATGATAAACTTATAGTTACGATCGCAAGTGGCTTACTATTAGAAATCACCAATGTAATAGTAATCAATGGGCTGGCGCTGTAGTTTTTCGAGCTACTAGTCTTAAAACTGCTAGGATTATACTTAAAATCGCCTTTTTCTTCCAATACTTCAGCTTAGACATTAGGCAAAACGTCGAACACTTTAAATAATTTTTTGAAATAAAACCACAGGTTTTGATAATATTAGGGGAAAAAAGATTGAAAAGAATTGTATAATTCTCTTTAATAAGCTGTCTTTGTACTTCTGCCTAATTTACAATAAACCCGCATATAACTACAATAACGTCCTAATACTGAAGGAAATAGCTGGAAAATTCAAATCAGACTTACGTTTCAGGGCGTTAGGATTTTTATCTATGAATAACTAAATGTGAACTAACAATATAAGAGTTCTGTTCATCATCCTGCATTTTCTTGCAAAAACTTAAATTCTGTATGGTTGCTTTTCCTTTATTCCCTTTGGGCTATATATATATATATATATATCATATATACCGAAATAAAAAGAATAATAATGGCAAAAACTACTGTATCAATCAACTCAAACTAATGAGTGCACTAGTATTTCCGATAGCACTGTATGCCTCAAAATCGTGGACTATGAAAAAATAGATAAACAAAAAATTAACCCTTTCATTTTTCATAAAATTTACTCTCTTAAGGACTGAAAATCTAAAAAGAGGAATATGAATTTAGTAAATTTTAATGAAAGGCATACATACAAAATATGGTTTAAAGTTCTGTGCTCAGCCGTTTTCAAAATTGAGGTATTTTTCATTTTAGATATGGAATTTAAAAACATTTTGCTTCAATGGATGTCTACATTATAAAAGCAATAGATCCACAATTTTGATGTTTCTGCATTTGGTGGTTTGGGCTGAACGACATTGAGCCTGTCAGATGGTCAGGATCTCGAGAATTATATATTAAGATAAGATTTATGGGCAAGAGAAGTATTGTCTATTTTCTTCTGATATTCTATTTAAATCTATATTATATTGACAAGCTTTATAAATTTCCTGTTTGTCATATGCTGAAGCTTATTAAAAGTTGTATACATTACATTTTTTGCATTAACAAATTAGTTGTCTGTAAACATTTACATTTATTAAATAATGTTCGACTCTGTTATAAAACAATGAACGATTTGTGCCCTGATTACAGGGAGGCATTCATTATTATTAAGCTCACATATTTCAGCCAAATCTCTTAGAACTCGTAGAAACCGTTGTACTCTGAGTGTAATAATATTCCAGACATTTTCGATCAGCGAAAAGTCAGGTGATCGGGCTAGTCATGGGACAATTTTCATTTTGGTTTGTTGAAGAAAATTTAATAAGCTTTGTAAGAATACAGTCTTCTTAATCTATTTCACTTTGTCCACGGCGTATTAATATCTTATTATAGTTTCGGTTTCCACAGATTCCGGATTTACCAGAAAATGCAACCACTCGCCACAGACCCTGGTATATAACCCACTAGTTCAATATTTGCCCTACACCACTTTTTTGGCGACCGATTTTTAGATCAAAATACTATCTTCATGTAGGCCAACAATAGGCCCTTTTTAAAATTTCCTAACTTGTTTATAATGTACCGTTTATTGACGAGACATTCTTATAGCGTGTAAGTTACACGTGTCAAATCTAAATGACCGAGAACATTTTATTGCCTACAAGTGATATCACTACTTTCTCCAGACGTCATATTTAAGAAACGACATAACTAAATATCGGACACGAGAATAAGCGTATGGTACTCAAACTTCAATCGTTTTCTAATTATACTATGCTTAATTTGATATAAGCGTTTTAGTACCACATAATTTATCTCTAATGATGCTGAAATTTCAATAAATAGACTTAGTATACAAGAATACAATAATCGATAGTGAAGAATTTATTCTAATAATAAGATTCACTGGGAGAAAGTTAAGAATTAATCAAAGCTTACCTAAAAAGGGAGCGGATGAGGATAAAATTATTATTATGTTAGGAATTTACTATTTGTATTTGAACATTTTGTTGTTTAGATTGCTAATGTAACTCAATTATTTTCGAATTATATAGCTAAACTATTTCGAATAATATATCTGAAGAAACCAGAATTTTTCTATTTGAGATTATAAATGATAGTTTTGGTATATTAAACTTGAAGTTACTTAGTGGTCAAAGTTTTCTAAAATCAGATTTGAAATAATACTTAAAGACCAGGAAGCACTCGTAAAGTTAGATTATTTGATGAAATGTGCTACATTTACAATGAAGTCAAAACCAAAAATTAAAGAACTAATTAAAGAATTATTGTGCGTGTAGATGTGACTTAACCAAGCAAAAGAACTTCGGTATTCAGACAAAAATTCGCAAACATAATCTTAAATAAATGGAGATATTTTATAAACATTTGGCGACTCTATTTTCTTCAGTTCATATGCATCAAGTGCTGCAATGCTAATATTCTCGACAAAAATTTATTTGTGGTCATTTTTCATACGTCCAGTATGTTTTAAAAATATAAAATTTGAGTATATATAAGTAAATAAGTCAATATAGTTAGTAAGAGTGAAGTCTCAGAAAAAGCGAGTGTCATTCTAAATTTATAAGTTTTGCTTGCACAATAAGGCAATGCTAGATCAGATTTTAAAATTTTGTTTTTAGAATTTAGATTTTTTATTGCAATTGAAATACCAATCACCGCATCAAAGCAGTTGGCTATGCTGTATTTTTTACTACTAACTTAAAATATATTGGCAGTACCACATTTTGTACAGATAATCTGCTTTTGCTATTAGATATCCAAATTTATGCATAAATTTAACTGACTTCACAACATTTTAATTATTTCTAAGAGATCGTGATATCAAAGTATTGTTAAATATTGAATGATAAATAAAAAAATGTTAGTTACAACTTTTATTATTTGATCTTAATACATTTTACAGGTTTTTTTTTTATACAGATAATCTGCTTTTGCTATTAGATATCCAAATTTATGCCCCAATTTAACTGACTTCACAAAATTTTAATTATTTCTAAGAGATCGTGATATCAAAACAATCCGAAACAATATTATGACAAAGAAATGATTATAAAATATATATAAAATTATAAATGGATATAAATAATTAGAATCCCCTACGAGTGCTTAGCACTTATCTCTTTTTGACACAGTACCAGAAGGGCACTTTGCCGTGGAAGGGCCCCCGATGAAGGCCCAATCCACCTTTATGGCCCTATCGAGCAGCAGGTGACCATTGAGGTTCTCTCGGGCGCTTTGAGCGCTCGAGTAATTGTCGTATTCCACCATAGCGTAACCCTTTATGAAACCCGTGCGGCGGTCCAAATTCAGCTGAAGATTGATGAGGTTGCCGTATTCTGAGAACAGGTCTTTCACGTCGTCCTCGGTGGCCTCCTCGTGGACGCCGGTGACGAACAGGACCCACCCCTCGACAGATCTTTGAGGAAGAACCTCGGCTTCGGCGGAGTCGCTGCCAAAGCCTACTTTGTCGAGGAAATTCTTCTGTGACAACACGCCGTGGCTGCCTTCTGCGAACCCCCTACCTTTTGTTTTTTTTACGTCGCGCTTTGGGGCAGCAACGTTGTCTGTCTCGTCGTTCGAACAGTCCTGGGTTTCGGTATCTGAGACGTTCGACATGTTTACTAGCAGTTGCTGCAACGCAAGCTTAATCAAAGCGGCTTAGAACAAACTTGTCAAGCATGGACGTTCTCCATGAGGTTATATTGCGTAATATGAACTACAGGTTTCTATAAATTAATTTCCAATAATTACGTTACACGGCCGTTCCGGCGGATTATAGTAAACTGTAATAAAATCTTGCCCTACAAGAGAAACTTTACATTAAATTTGGATTTATTTAGGTATATGTAATATTAAAATAAAAACCTCGGGGTTAATTTGATTTCTAAAAAAGTGTTTTTTTTTTAATATAACACGGGGTATTTAGAGCAACCTCTACATAATAAGGTCTGCAAGACAAAATTGCAAGAATGATTTTAACAATAACATAAAGATACTAACTGCAATTTAAAAATCTTACCTATGTTTAATATATTTATACAGAGTAAATAACACGTTAGCAGTAAAAGGCATCTATATTAGAGTGATTTAATATTTATAATATATGTCTCTTGCAGACAACGTCTGTTATTTATTTTATAGTTTATACTCTTCCGTAGAGACTTAAAAGTTTCGTTGACACTAACGATGTTAAAATGTTTGATATTAGAATCGTTATAAGGCAGTTGATTATGTAAAAAGGAAATTAAAATCAAAGTTCTCAATGGGGAAGAATCACCAAAAAAACAATTGAACACGTAACAGAGTGTTTTGTTATCTAATATGGGAGAGATAAAAGATTAGACTGAAATAGTTGCATGTGATTAATTTTGTTTCACTTCTGTAATCAGCTGCTATTGAAATTAGCGATGATCACCTCTCTTTTCCTTCTTCTTCTCCTAAGCCCAATTAATTATGTAATTAATTAAATCCTTCCACCTATCACGATTTTGTGCGATTTGGATCCAATTTAGTCCAGCTGTACGTTTAAAATCATCATACCAACGCATAGGTCGTCGTCCTCTTCCTCTCTTATGCTCGTACGGTCTCCATTCAATTATTTTACGGTTCCATCTATTTTTGTCACTTCTCGCCACGTGTCCTGCGTAACTCCATTTTAATTGGGCAAATCTTTTCCTATTTATATCTAAATAATTTTTAGAATTATCGCTTCTCTCCCAAAAGTAAAATGTTTGTGATACATTTTATTCTAAATCATAAGATATAAGTTCAGGTAACGATAATGGAAGTAAGATAATACATTATAATATACAATCATCTGATTTTTATGGAAATGTATACAGACGTCATTTCATCTTCAAGCTATAAGTAATTAAATCATTTTTTTTCTCTACATTAGTTGAGGTTTTGAGGGTAGTCATAATTAAGATAGAGAAGATTTATGGTAAAGCTTGGTGCATCTAAATCAGTAATTAAAGGCTCGAATTTGACAAAACGTTATATCATTTTTATCGTCTACTAACTGTAATTGCGTTTTATAACTGCTAATATTCCGAGAGATGTTTTACGCTTGTTTTTTTGCCTAATTTGGCAGCAGAAAATAAAAATCCATGAATAATTTTTGATTTTCCTTTAAAAGAAATATAAATTTTTGTAGTTATTTTATTTGTAGAGAATGTTTTAAAATGATTACTATAAACAAAAATGAAACATAAATCATAACATTTGGCAAAACTGAAAATACTCTGAATTCAATATACAAATAATAAATGAAAGAATTATATATTATTGCGTTTAAGAACCATTACTGTTCCTGGTGCATGAATTTATTCAAAAAATAGTAACAACTACTTCTTAAGATAAGATTTGCTATTCTAAACAATCTTCTGCCAACGACAAGCGATTATCCGAATCTGATTGAAATACCACTCGGTTAGTTTGGAATAGAAAAATTCTTAACATGTTCTTTCAACTTCGAATCGATTCTTGCACTTCAAAACTACAACTACACTAAAACAGCCAACAATAATACTAATTACACACCACAATCACAGAATGTTAATACAGAAGATAACATCGGCATTGCCGACACACATATTGCTAAAGTTATACAAAAGAAATCATCTGTAAACAATTTATAGTGATTATGAAACTCTGAGTTGATCAGTTGAAGATTGCTAACTAATTTTGTTGGTAAATCTTGAACTTTGTTTTTCGTTCGCTGACGGTATCAATTAGCATCAATTTCGCTCAGTTCTTGGCAAAATCAGAATTGGAAATCACGACGTAAGTCCATAAATGTGCAGCATTTTGCCGAAAAAACATGACGGTTTTATGTCGTATCTGACCAAAAAGGTGCACTGAACTCTGAAGGGAATGCGTTAACTTTTGCCAAAGTATACCGAACGAACCACTGAAAATAGGAAGCCCAGGTTGTGCACAAAACTGGCTTAACACTCCTCAAAAATGACCCATTCCTTCATTTTTAGCAAATTGTGTTTTTGACGGACTTCTACGGCTATTACCACAAAAATACCAAAAACTGAATTTTGGCTATTTTTTGCACAATATTTGCAAAAGTACCCAATCTATCTATCTATCCATTTCAACAGAAAGTAAACAGAAAATGTGGCGTGTCGTAGGCTCTTGACTTACACAAGGAGGTCTGTGCGTAGTAAACAAATACAGCATGTACATTTGAACGAAAAGTAAACAAAGATACGAAATTTGGCGTGACCGAGTTCTGAGCGTAGATTTGGTTGCCTATCTTTAGGATCGTTTTGCATATCCTACTTTCATAAGACCACCACGCCAACTTATCCCAATATTATCATTTGTAAATAAACTGTTTCATCTTTCTACCATGAAAAAATTTGAGGGAAGGCAGGTGAAAAATATAGGCTATATGTGCCAAGATTGCATCCGATTCTTTTGAGTTTCTATTTGGTTTTCTTGGCACGTTAATTGTCAAAGAAGAACTGCCTTGCATCGAATCAGGTATGGGGTCCAAAAATTAATTAATTCACAGACGTAAGAAAATGTTTTCCTCAATTTGCTAATTGTATATATTTGTCCTTTGTTCTATGGGAAATATGCCCAAATAATTGTAGTATTGTTTTTCGTACAGTATTGACCAGTCTATGCGTTGCTCCTACTTATTGTAAAGGGCTGTTTTTTTGTTTATCTATTTTTTCATAGTCAACGATTTTGAAGCATACAGTGCTATTGGAAATACTAGTGCACTCATTATTTTGATTTGATTGGTACAGTAGTTCTTGCCATTATTATTCTTTTATTCTGTATATATATATATATATATATATATATATATATATATATATATATATATATATATATATATATATAATATATAATATATAATATAAAATATGCACAAAAATACAAAATAAAATTGAAAATATTTATGAGAAATATGATGCCAAAGTTGTCCCGTGGTTGAGGGAAGGGCGTGGTGCGAACAGTGTTAATTCCTGGAGCTTTCTGATGCTTGGCGCGTGGCATACTCATTCTCTAAAAATAATTGATTACCTGCGTTAACTTTGAACAAGGGGTAATAATGGTTCGTCTAAGCCGCGGCGCTTGCCACATCGTCCCGCATCAAAGATGGTGCGCGACAACCTGGCTCAGTGGCGAACATAATACGAGAGCCTTAACTTCTCAGTTCGCAAGCCGTGCTCCCACACGGAGCGTCAAAGCCTTGCCATCATTATTTATGAGAAGTATGAAAAAATATATACGTATGTAAAGAAGGATAAGCAAACTAAATCAAATAACCATGTGTTTAGATTAATTTTATTTGCAATCAAAAACAAAATTAATATAATAAATACGTTATAGAGATATAAAAAGCAGAAATTCAAATTCACAAGGTACGAAAATGTCAAAACAAAAAGGTGACAAAAAAATCAGAAAATCTGAAAGGATAAAATGGAAATAAATAAACTTTGTAGAAAAAAGGAAAAGAAACTAAAAATATGAAAAAAGTAATCACAGTAAATATACCGAAAGCAAGAAAAAAAGATTGGTTGAATATTAAATATAGTAATAATAAAAGACAAAAATATTGAGAATAATAATGTTATAAATAAAAAAGACATAGATAGGGCATTACACATAGAACAAAGGTGGAAAACAAAACAAATAAAAATTGAACAATGGGAATGATTAAATATATTGGAAATTATAATTAAAATAATAAAAAAGAAAGAAAACAAGAAGAACTAAAATTCTCACCTACCGGTTATACAGACAAAAAGACAGATTAAAAAGAGATAAATCCAACATGAAAAGAAACGATAGAAGAAAGAGTCGAGATCGATTTAAGTACAATAAAAAAGCAAAGAACATAGTAAACCACCAACAAAAACGAATTGAAAAAGAGGTATAATGAAAAATGCAAAAATAACATAATAGGTAATAACTACAAAAAGATTGAGTTATTACATACACCATATAAAATATCAGTGACATTTAATAAGAAAGAGACAGTAGAACACAAAACATCATTAACGAATATTAACGACGATTTAGAATCCACCAGATCTTAATAAAACAAATTCCCTACAAATATAAAATTTTACATGTATTGCTCATAGATTTTCTAAAGGCATATAATTCTGTTAGGAAAAATAAATTAAACTTTAGGTGATTTCAAAAACTAATAAAATTAATCACTATCACCAATTTCACTAAAATGAATAAATTGAGGAAATATCTTAAATTGAACCATTTTGGCTAGTCGCTACTGCTAATACAGTGGCGATCAAAAATATATGACATTCGTGTTTTTTGAGTGCCGTTTTTGAATGGATCATCCGATTGCATTTTTTTTGTGGCTTTTGGGAAAGTATTAGAGTTTTGCTGATGTGCCATACGAGGGGTTGCTCGCAAAAAGGTATTTTATCGTTCTAGGCTAACAATTTTTCACCCGCCCTCCCTCATTTTTTTTGCAATGTGGAAAGATGAAACAGTTTATTTACAAATGATAATATTGGGAAAAGTCCGTGAGGTGACCTTACGAAAGTTGGATATGCAAAACGAGCCTAAAAATAGACAACCAAACGTACGCTCAGAACTCAGTCAGCCAAATTTTGTATCGGCCGTCTTTGTTTACTTTCCGTTCAAATGTACAAGCTGTCATTGTTTACTACGAACGGACCTCCTTGTGTAAATCAAGATCTTAGAACACGCCAAATTTTTCTATTTACTTTATGTTGAAATGGATAGATAATTGGGCACTTTTGCAACTCTGTGCCAAAAATCGCCAAAATTCAGTTTTTGGTATTTTAGAAAATTTATTTTTGTGGAAATTGCCTCAGAAGTCGCCTAAAAACACAAATTGCTAAAAATTGAGGAATGGGTCATTTTTGGGGAGTGTTAATCAAGTTTTGTGCACAACCTGGGCTTTCTATCTTCAACGGTTCGTCCGGCATACTTTGGCAAAAGTTAACTCATTCCCTTCAGTGCTCGGTGCATCTTTTTAGTCAGATACGACATAACACCTTCAATTTAACTATAAAGCGCCAACGTGTTTTTCCGGAAGATACTGCACATTTATGGACTTACGTCGTACTTTCCAATTTTGATTTTGGCAAAATTTGCAAATGCTATAAAAAAATGCCAAGAACTGAGCGAAACTGATATCAATTGATTCTATAGCGCACTTATTACAAACTGGATGTTTCAGTTTTTGGATTTATTTAATAAGAAATTTGCAACAAGCTTATTTTATAATATCGTATAATGATTATTTCATGTTTTTTCTTATTTGTAAAGTCAAATATATGCAATTAGCAAATTGAGGAAAACATTTTCTTACGGCTGTGAATTAATTAATTTTTGGGTCCCATACCTGATTCGACGCAAGGCAGTTCTCCTTTGACCATTAACATGCCTAGAACTCAAAAGAATCGGGTGTAATCTTGGCACATATAGCCTATAGCCAGATCAATGTAATACTTCTTACGCAATAATCGATTCGAAGTTTTTTTTTATTGTACAATAAATTAGCAATCAGAATATGTATTCTATAGGCTAATGTGCTAACATAGGATCTTAAATATGAAAATCCTTATCGGTCATGATGAGGCCTCTACCATCGAAGAGTCCTCGTCGTTTTCATCGGATGTCGTTTGGCCAGAGACGTTTTAGCCTTCTGTTGTCTTGAGGATATAGAAGTGGGCGTATAAGAGGGTTGCTGTGTGTTGTAAGTCTGGTATGATGGTTGTTGGTTCTTTGCTGGATAACTTCAGTGATGTATGGGATGCGGAGGTCATTATGCAGTGTATTATTAGACATATACCATGGAGCGTTAGTGAGTTCACGCAGGATTTTGGATTGGGATCTTTGGGCAATGGAAATATTTGATTTGGTGGCACAGCCCCACAATTCAATGCCGTATGTCCATATGGGTAGTAATATTTATATAGTAAAATTGTTTCCTCGAGTGGTAGATGCGATTTTCTTCCAAGCAGCCAGTGTAACTCCTTGAACCTCAGATCTATTTGTTTCCTCTTTCTGGTTATGTGTTCTTTCCAATTCATTTTTTCGTCAAGATGTAGTCCTAGATAACGCACTGAAGAAGATTGTGTAATGGGAGCATTGTTGAAGGTGACCGAAGGACATCTACTTTTTCTCAGTGTAAAGGTTACTTGGGTTGATTTTGATGCATTAATTCTTATTTTCCATTTGTTGACCCAGTTTCCAATTAGGTTTAGATGGTCCACAGGTAAGAAGCTGCGATTATAGGATTTTCGTGACTAGCCAGAATAGCTGTGTCATCAGCAAAAGTACCGATTAAGGTATTTGTTGTGGTTGGGAGATCTGCAGTATATAATGAGTATAGCAGGGGGGCTAAAACGCTGCCTTGTGGTACTCCAGCTGTAATATCGTATGAGTCAGAGAATCCACCATTTACTTTAGCTCTAAATTGACGGTCTTTTAAATAGGATTTAAGTAGGTAGAAGAGAGAGGGAAGAAGGAGCTTGATTTTATAAAGAAGGCCATCATGCCAAACTTTGTCGAAGGTTTGGCCTATGTCCAAAAAAGCCGATGTACAATATTCTTTATTTTCCAGGGATGTGTTAATTTTGTGAACTACTCGACGACATTGCTGGATCGTTGAGTGCTGTAACCGGAATCCGAATTGGTGGTCAGGGATAACATCTAAAAATGAGTTCATTCTGCTGCGGATTAGTTTTTCCAGTAGTTTGGAGATAGCTGATAACAAGCTTATTGGTCTGTAGGAAGATACATGATTTGGGTTTTTGCCAGGCTTGGGGATCATAATTATTTCAGCAACTTTTAGTTGTTTGGGCCAATACTGTAGTCTTAAAACCGCATTGAATATATATGTGAGCATTACAATACCTTTCTTGTGGAGTTCTTTCAACATTTTTGGTGTAATCAGGTCAGGACCTGGAGCTTTTCTAATATTTAATTGAGTTATTACATCTATGATTTCTTTAGGAATGATTGGTTTTATAGGTTCTGTGGGAGGAGGATTGTTGTTCAGAAAGTCAGAAACTTCTTGATTTGGTGTGTTATCGTGAGGAGTAAATACTTCTGCTAGATACTGGGCGAATAGGTCGTCTTTTTCCTTGTTGCTTCTTGCCCATGGCACCGGGGTGGGATCTTGCTTGCGAACTGGGGGGTTTGCGTGAACTGGTTTGAGAGCTGCTTTAACGGGTCTCCAGATGGAATTATCATAACGATTCAAGTTTAATATGTAGTTTCTAAACGATACATGTTGAGATTCCTTTATTTGGCGTTTGAGTTTCCTTGTTATTTGGTTATAAGCTGTTTTGTCGGTTGGGGAATGGCTACGGTGCCATTTTGCTTTGGCTTTTCTTTTTTCTGCTATTAGTTTTTTAATTTCTAACGGGATATTAATGTTACTAACATGAATTTTCGAGGGCGGCGTTGCCTGGTGAGCGGCTTGTAATAATATTGTGGTTAGGTTATTTAAGGCATCCTCTACTTCATTGGGTTCTTTTAGTCTTATTTTTAGATTGATGCTTTCTTTGATTTTATTCCTGTAGTCTTCCCAATCAGTTTTTGAATTATGTATCTTAGGTGGCTCTTTAACATTTATTATAGTTGTGCTGACTGTTGCTATTACTGGTGAGTGATCGGAAGATAAATCTAAGTTGGGGACAATGTCCAAATAGGAGTTTGAAATGCCATTAGTGACGAAAAAGTCCAGGAGGTCTGGAATTTTCCCGGGATCAGTTGGCCAGTAAGTTGGACTGCCCGTTGATAAGAAATTGTATTTCGCTTCGTGTAGGACCTTTGCTAATTCTCTTCCTTTCGTGGTAGTAGTCCGTGATCCCCATTTTTACTGTTGTAGTCGCCACCAGCGAGAAACTTAGTGCCAAGCGTTTTAAAGAATTCTTCAAAATGTTCTTTTTTAAGTTAGTGGCGAGGGGGACAATATATAGCACTTATGGTTATGTCAAATGGTAGAGTTTTAACTTTTATCGAAGTGGCTTGTAAGTAATCTTTTGCATATTCAGGTAGTACATAATGTTCGATGGTGTATTTTATTAATATTGCAGATCCTGCGTGGGCTGTGTTGTCTGGGTGGTTAGTGTGGTAGAATTTGTATCCGGGAATCTTAAAGTATGACATGTTGGTAAGGTGGGATTCTCTGATTAAAAGAAGATACCATTGGCGTTCCAAAGTGCTATTCGAAGGAACTTAGCCATTACTTTTGTCCAATTAACATGGTTAGCATGTTTAGTACCATGCTATTCTAATGTAAAAGCTGGTTAAACATGTTTTTGAATTCTTCTAAGAACTTATTTAACAGTTCGGTGATGTTATCTTCTGTATTAACATTCTGTGATTGTGGTGTGTAATTAGTATTATTGTTGGCTGTTTTAGTGTAGTTGTAGTTTTGAAGTGGGTTGTTAACAATAGGTGCAGGTGTTTGTTGATTAAGATTTGATAATGTTGGAGTAATATGAGGATTAAGATTGTTGTTTGAGACAGGGTTTCTTTGTATAAACGATGGTAATATTCACAACCTCTGTAATTCGCAGGTGTGGACCTCCACATAAAGCGCATGTAGCTGGGTGTCCCTAGTTTTTGCAACTGGCGGTACTGTGCGTATTGCCACATTTTACACATTTAAAGGGTCTGTTACAGTATTTCTTGGAGTGTCCATATAATTGACATCGTGTGCATTGTATTACGTTGTTTTGTTTTCTTGGAGGTTCGACTTGTACAACGCAATGACATAACGTACGGATATCGTAGACTCTTTTATTATTGTCTGCTGGTTCTAGGTCCACAAAGAACACATTCAGTGGTGTTTTGTCCTTTCTGCTTAGCACATTGATGATATTCCTTACCTTATGCCCCTGGGATTCGAGATCATCTATTATATCTTGAGTGTCCATGGAATGATGTAAGTATTTTATTAGCACTCGAAGAGCTCTTTCCTCTTTAGGTTGATAGGTATGGTGAATGATATTGTTTTCTTTCATGTACTTAGATAGTTTCCTGAAGGTGTCAGGGGTGTTACAATTTATTTTTACTGTATCATTGGACATACTTCTAGAGGAGAACTGATCCTCTTCAATTATTTCATTTAATTTTTTTATCATTTCTGGGAAGTTGACAACTCTGTATACGAAAATGGGAGGAGGTCTAGGGATGATAACTGCGGTTTGGTTGTCGGTGCTTTCTGGGTTAGGATTTAAGGCACTAAATTTATTAGATAATTGTATGTTATTCGGTGTTATTCCTTTGTTTGTGAATGTTTTTCTTCTCTTGACACTTTTAATTACTTGCCATGAATTTTCGTTTGATGAATTTGCAATTTCTTCATCGCTGGTTGATATCATTCTTTCTAGCTGTGTGTTGTTAATTTGCTGTGGGTGATCATAAATGAATTGTTGTGGGGCGTGCTGCGATTGTAGAAAATATTGAGATTGTTGAGGGTTTAGATTTTGCATGTAAGGTTGTAGTAATTGCTGTTGGTTAGGTGGGAATGTATAAGGCTGTGATAGGAACGTTTGTGACATTTGCGTATTCGTAGCTGGCTGGTGTTGCATAATATTTGTTGATGTCATTGGGTTTTTAAAGGTGAAACAGTTGTTAATCACTGAGTTAAACGTTGAAATTAAATTAATAAATACATAAATTTGCCTGACCTTAAGCAAGGCTACGGCTGCGGCTCCGCCGTTGTGATAACTCAGGTATAGCTCGACTCGCACGTTCGGTCTGCTTGAAGGCACTAGCAAGAATCGATTCGAAGTTGAAAGAACATATTAAGAAATTTTTCTATTCCAAACTAACCGAGTGGTATTTCAATCAGATTCGGATAATCGCTTGTCGTTGGCAGAAGATTGTTTAAATAGCAAATCTTATCTTAAGAAGTAGTTGTTACTATTTTTTGAATAAATTCATGCACCTGGAACAGTAATGGTTCTTAAACGCAATAATATATAATTCTTTCATTTATTATTTGTATATTGAATTCAGAGTATTTTCAGTTTTGCCAAATGTTATGATTTATGTTTCATTTTTGTTTATAGTAATCATTTTAAAACATTCTCTACAAATAAAATAACTACAAAAATTTATATTTCTTTTAAAGGAAAATCAAAAATTATTCATGGATTTTTATTTTCTGCTGCCACATTAGGCAAAAAAACAAGCGTAAAACATCTCTCGAAATATTAGCATTTATAAAACGCAATTACAGTTAGTAGACGATAAAAATGATATAACGTTTTGTCAAATTCGAGCCTTTAATTACTGATTTAGATGCACCAAGCTTTACCATAAATCTTCTCTATCTTAATTATGACTACCCTCAAAACCTCAACTAATGTAGAGAAAAAAAATGATTTAATTACTTATAGCTTGAAGATGAAATGACGTCTGTATACATTTCCATAAAAATCAGATGATTGTATATTATAATGTATTATCTTACTTCCATTATCGTTACCTGAACTTATATCTTATGATTTAGAATAAAATGTATCACAAACATTTTACTTTTGGGAGAGAAGCGATAATTCTAAAAATTATTTAGATATAAATAGGAAAAGATTTGCCCAATTAAAATGGAGTTACGCAGGACACGTGGCGAGAAGTGACAAAATAGATGGAACCGTAAAATAATTGAATGGAGACCGTACGAGCATAAGAGAGGAAGAGGACGACGACCTATGCGTTGGTATGATGATTTTAAACGTACAGCTGGACTAAATTGGATCCAAATCGCACAAAATCGTGATAGGTGGAAGGATTTAATTAATTACATAATTAATTGGGCTTAGGAGAAGAAGAAGGAAAGAGAGGTGATCATCGCTAATTTCAATAGCAGCTGATTACAGAAGTGAAACAAAATTAATCACATGCAACTATTTCAGTCTAATCTTTTATCTCTCCCATATTAGATAACAAAACACTCTGTTACGTGTTCAATTGTTTTTTTGGTGATTCTTCCCCATTGAGAACTTTGATTTTAATTTCCTTTTTACATAATCAACTGCCTTATAACGATTCTAATATCAAACATTTTAACATCGTTAGTGTCAACGAAACTTTTAAGTCTCTACGGAAGAGTATAAACTATAAAATAAATAACAGACGTTGTCTGCAAGAGACATATATTATAAATATTAAATCACTCTAATATAGATGCCTTTTACTGCTAACGTGTTATTTACTCTGTATAAATATATTAAACATAGGTAAGATTTTTAAATTGCAGTTAGTATCTTTATGTTATTGTTAAAATCATTCTTGCAATTTTGTCTCGCAGACCTTATTATGTAGAGGTTGCTCTAAATACCCCGTGTTATATTAAAAAAAAAAACACTTTTTTAGAAATCAAATTAACCCCGAGGTTTTTATTTTAATATTACATATACCTAAATAAATCCAAATTTAATGTAAAGTTTCTCTTGTAGGGCAAGATTTTATTACAGTTTACTATAATCCGTCGGAACGGCCGTGTAACGTAATTATTGGAAATTAATTTATAGAAACCTGTAGTTCATATTACGCAATATAACCTCATCGAGAACGTCCATACTTGACAAGTTTGTTCTAAGCCGCTTTGATTAAGCTTACGTTGCATCAACTGCTAGTAAACATGTCGAACGTCTCAGATACCGAAACCCAGGACTGTTCGAACGACGAGACAGACAACGTTGCTGCCCCAAAGAGCGTCGTAAAAAAAAACAAAAGGTAGGGGATTCGCAGAAGGCAGCCACGGCGTGCTGTCACAGAAGAATTTCCTCGACAAAGTAGGCTTTGGCAGCGACTCCGCCGAAGCCGAGGTTCTTCCTCAAAGATCTGTCGAGGGGTGGGTCCTGTTCGTCACCGGCGTCCACGAGGAGGCCACCGAGGACGACGTGAAAGACCTGTTCTCAGAATACGGCAACGTCATCAATCTTCAGCTGAATTTGGACCGCCGCACGGGTTTCATAAAGGGTTACGCTATGGTGGAATACGACAATTACTCGAGCGCTCAAAGCGCCCGAGAGAACCTCAATGGTCACCTGCTGCTCGATAGGGCCATAAAGGTGGATTGGGCCTTCATCGGGGGCCCTTCCACGGCAAAGTGCCCTTCTGGTACTGTGTCAAAAAGAGATAAGTGCTAAGCACTCGTAGGGGATTCTAATTATTTATATCCATTTATAATTTTATATATATTTTATAATCATTTCTTTGTCATAATATTGTTTCGGATTGTTTTGATATCACGATCTCTTAGAAATAATTAAAATTTTGTGAAGTCAGTTAAATTGGGGCATAAATTTGGATATCTAATAGCAAAAGCAGATTATCTGTATAAAAAAAAAACCTGTAAAATGTATTAAGATCAAATAATAAAAGTTGTAACTAACATTTTTATTTATCATTCAATATTTAACAATACTTTGATATCACGATCTCTTAGAAATAATTAAAATGTTGTGAAGTCAGTTAAATTTATGCATAAATTTGGATATCTAATAGCAAAAGCAGATTATCTGTACAAAATGTGGTACTGCCAATATATTTTAAGTTAGTAGTAAAAAATACAGCATAGCCAACTGCTTTGATGCGGTGATTGGTATTTCAATTGCAATAAAAAATCTGAATTCTAAAAACAAAATTTTAAAATCTGATCTAGCATTGCCTTATTGTGCAAGCAAAACTTATAAATTTAGAATGACACTCGCTTTTTCTGAGACTTCACTCTTACTAACTATATTGACTTATTTACTTATATATACTCAAATTTTATATGTTTAAAACATACTGGACGTATGAAAAATGACCACAAATAAATTTTTGTCGAGAATATTAGCATTGCAGCACTTGATGCATATGAACTGAAGAAAATAGAGTCGCCAAATGTTTATAAAATATCTCCATTTATTTAAGATTATGTTTGCGAATTTTTGTCTGAATACTGAAGTTCTTTTGCTTGGTTAAGTCACATCTACACGTACAATAATTCTTTAATTAGTTCTTTAATTTTTGGTTTTGACTTCATTGTAAATGTAGCACATTTCATCAAATAATCTAACTTTACGAGTGCTTCCTGGTCTTTAAGTATTATTTCAAATCTGATTTTAGAAAACTTTGAGTAACTTCAAGTTTAATATACCAAAACTATCATTTATAATCTCAAATAGAAAAATTCTGGTTTCTTCAGATATATTATTCGAAATAGTTTAGCTATATAATTCGAAAATAATTGAGTTACATTAGCAATCTAAACAACAAAATGTTCAAATACAAATAGTAAATTCCTAACATAATAATAATTTTATTCTCATCCGCTCCCTTTTTAGGTAAGCTTTGATTAATTCTTAACTTTCTCCCAATGAATCCTATTACTAGAATAAATTCTTCACTATCGATTATTGTATTCTTGTATACTAAGTCTATTTATTGAAATTTCAGCATCATTAGAGATAAATTATATGGTACTAAAACGCTTATATCAAATTAAGCATAGTATAATTAGAAAACGATTGAAGTTTGAGTACCATACGCTTATTCTCTGTCCGTGATATTTAGTTATGTCGTTTATTAAATATGACGTCTGGAGAAAGTAATGGTATCACTTGTAGGCAATAAAATGTTCTCGGTCATTTAGATTTGACACGTGTAACTTACACGCTATAAGACATGATTCTCTGATCAATAATGTCTGGATATATTACTCAGATACAACGGTTTAGGTCTAAAATTTTAAAAGGGCTATTGATTGCCTGCCTTACATGAAGATAGTTATTTTGATCTAATAATCGAGTCGACATTCAATAAATGTAGGTGTAGAAACTAATTGTAACATAAGTGGGTATATATACCAGGGTCTGTGAAGTGGTCAGCATTATTGAAAATCAGGAAATCTGTGGAAACCGCAACTATAATAAGATATTAATACGCCGTGGACAAAGTGAAATAGATTAAGACATTCTTACAAAGCTTATTAAATCTTTCTTCAACAAATCTCAAAATGAAAATTGTCCTCAATGACTTCAGCCCAAGACCACCTAATTCAGAAACTGATCGAAAATGTCTGGATCTATGTATTATTAACATCATTGAGTCAACAGTGTTTCTAAAGTATCTAATGAACTCGATTTTGAGGCTGAACAGACTTTAATACCATATTTTTATGAATGCCTTCCATGTAAAATTTACTAGGGCATTCAATATTCGTTCATTAGATTTTATCTAACAGAGTCGAACATTATTATGAAATGAAAGGTAAATGTTTACAGACATAGTCTAATTTTGCTACATGCTAAAATATGTGCACTCATGTATTCAACTTGTTGAACATAGCTTTAGCATATGATCATTAATCAGGATATATTTATAATAGCTTGTCAATATATATATAGATATTAATATAGATATATCAGAAGAAAATAGACAGATATTCTTGCCCATAGAGATCTTATCTTAATACATAATCTCTGATCCTGACCATCACAGGTCTCATATGTCGTTCAGCCCTTAAACCACCAAATGCATTGGAAACATCAGAAATTGTGGATCTATTTGCTATTTATAATGTAGAACATCCATTGGAAAGCATAAATGGTTAGTTTGAATATTCCATATTCTAAATAAAATACCTCAATTTTGAAAACGGCTGAGCACAGAACTTTAATACATATTTTGTATGTATGCCTTTCATTAAAATTTACTAAATTCATATTCCTCTTTTAGATTTTCAGTCCCTAAGATAGTAAATTTTATGAAAAATGAAAGGGTTAATCTTTTGTTTATCTATTTTTCATAGTCCACGATTTTGAGGCATACAGTGCTATCGGAAATACTAGTGCACTCATTATTTTGAGTTGATTGATACAGTAGTTTTTGCCATTATTATTCTTTTTATTTCGGTATATATGTATATATATATATATATATATATATATATATATATATATATATATATATATATATAAGAGAGAGAGAGAGAGAGAGAGAGAGAGAGAGTTATGTTAAATTCTCTGCACTTTGCCTCAAATTATATGTCTGCCTCTTTTAAAACCCGCTTGAAACATATGTGTTTGGTTAGCATAGGATATTAATGCGATTATTCTGTAATTCTTCCTTGTTGAAGCTTTTATATGGAAAGCGATTAGTATGGATTTGGACCAGTCGTTTGGATATTATTCTGTTGTCTATAGTTTGGTGCAGATATCAGTTACTATTTTAATGCCCTCATCATTTATTATTTTTAGTATGTCGCTGTTAATATCATCGCTGCATACTGCCACTTAATATTTTAGTATTGGTGGCTCTAGTTCAATCTGTTGAGTGTTTGCGGTGGTTTTATTTTTATATGGTCTGGCATCCTCCTCATATAATTGTTTGCAGTATCTTTTCCATTTATCGAGAATTTTCTCTACGTCTTTTAACGTTTTCCCATTCTCGTCAACAATTGACCTTATTGATGGTTTGAATTTTTTGTTAGGTATTTATAATTCTTAAACAGAATTCGTGTTTTATTTTACTATTGTTTTTCTATTTCATTACAAATTTTACTTTGATGGTCGTTTCAGTCTTTCCTGCATTGTTTCTTTATTCTTTTTGCTTCTTCTACTTCGTTATAAGTTAAGCTTGTTTTATTCCAGCGCATCCTTCATCTCTTTCTTAGTCTACCCGGTGATGTTCCCTTTAGGCAACAGGTCTCTAACTTTCTTTACTATCGTGGTGTTTTCCATTCTAGATATATGGCTATTCCATTTAGATTTTTTTGTTTTGACCCACTCGTCGAACTTTTCAACTTCGTAGCGTCGTCTTATTTCCTCGCTTCTTATTTGGCCAAGTTTAGTTACGCCCATAATTTTTCGTAGTGTCCGTATCGCGGTTGGTTCCAGTATTTGTTTGGTCTTTACTTGTCGCGATTGCGTAGCCTTATGACGGATTTATATATTCTAATTTTGGCCTCCCTTTTTAAATGTTCGTTGTTCCATATGGTATTATTGGGACACGCAGATTTTTTTAATGCTTTCTGAGCCTGATATTCAACCTCTCTTGTCAATATTTCGTTACTTGTGATTTTGATGCCTGAACATTCCATTGACACCATTTGCTCTACTACAGATCCAGATAGTTCGAGTTTGCAACATAGAGGCTTTTTACTGATTGTTATTTCTTCGGTTTTCTTATCTGAAACTTTTTAATTCTAACGTCTCACATGCTTTACTGAATTCGAATAACAACCGCTGCAGGTTATCTTCATTATCCGAAATAGGAGTTGCGTCGTCCGCATAGTATATTAACCTAATTTTCTGATTTCACATTCTATATGTGCGGGGACACCTCTTAAGAATTATTTTTATTATTTAGTTCATCACTAAGTTAAACAATAGTGGGTTGAGCGAGTCCCCTTGTCTGATTCCTTTGGTTACGTGCATTTCCTCTGCTATTGAGCCTGCTGTCATTCTTTATTTGGGCATAGTTGTCTTTATATTCTGCGTATCTATTACGTTCTGAAGTTGTAAATTGTCGAACGCCTTCTTTATGCCGATAAAGCAAAAATAAGCTGGCTTATTGTATTCTAAGGTTTTTTCCGTTATTTGTTGGATTACAAATATCGTATCCACACACGATCTGTTGTTGCTAAATCCCTATTGCTCATTATTACTAATTTTGTAACTCAGTTTTGTTATAATTTCTAAGCCCGCATTTATTAAATATATTCCCCGATAGTTGTTAGGTGTTTGTTGATGTATTAAATGCATTTTGTACTAATGTGGTTAATTTCTTCTGCTAATGCGTCACTTCTATATTTTTATAATTCCTTTGCGATGCCGTCGACTTCAGGTGATTTCTTATCTTTTAGTGTTCTAATTACTCTGGTTACCTCTTCTTTATCCACATTCACTAGTATCTGTATGTCATCTGTTATTTCTTATATTATGGGCTCGTCTGGTGTGTATAATGTCCTAAAGTACTTCACCCACATTTTATCGGATATCTTATTTGTTTGTACATATTTCTTTACCTCTTTTCTTTGGTTCTTTAATATTCTCCATATCTGCTTTTATTGCCAATAGAGATATAAAGGAAGAATAGTGGTAAAGACATTTTCGCTTAATTACTTATATTCGGTGCATTTAACACTCTTGCTATTTTCTCTTATCAGAATTTATATTTTCTGTTTATTGTTTATCTCATTAATATATTCTTTTACAGTTTTTGTTTTGGTTTCCATAAAAATATTTTTGAGTTTTGATTTACATCTTTGTCTTGATTATTTTCTGATATTTGCTCTAATTTACTATTCATTTTTGTTCAAAAATTATTACCATAGCTGTATTCAGTTTTGGTTCTCCTTTTTTATTTTATGATTTTTATATGCTAGGTATGGTCAGATCCACATTTCTCTCCAAAATAAGTTTAACAAGATTTGGGTAGTTGATTTATATCTATTGTTAATGAGCGCATAGTTAGTTTGATTTCTTTATCTATCACCGGGAAATTTCCATGTGATGTTAAAATAGGATGTTTAATATAGCATAATTATTTTCATACAAAGCTGCAACAAGTTTTTCACCTCTATCATTCCTTGTACGTTGCTCATATTTTCCTATGTAATTATTGAGATTATCTTCATATGCACTTTGAATTTTGCCAATTTTTGAATTAAGATGGCCTTGAATAACAGTTATTTCCTTTTTTGGTATCTCGTTTATAACGTCTATCAGTTGTGTACAAAAGTTGTATATTTATTTCTCCGTTGATTTAGAGGTGGATGCATAGACCTGAATTATGTTCATCCGTATCGCTTTGGTATTTAGCTTGATCTTCAGGATTCTGTTATAGAATTATAGCAATTTCTTGTTATCGTTACTCAATTTTGACTTATGTTATCATGGATGGAAAATTATATTGTATTGCCATTTACTGTTTTATAATGGTTTGATCCTTTCCAATGCGTTCACATATTCCTGTTTTGCCTATTTATTTAGTTTATTTTTCTGTTATTTCTGATGTTCCAGGTTATAATTTTTATTTCATTTCTTAATGATTTTGCATAGTTTTTTTTTGTTTGTGTCTAGTATTTTTTAATACCTTCTTCCCTGAAGACCTGAATAGAGGAATATTTTTACCTCCCAAATCATTTTGCATCAAGCTTGTCATGATATTCGAAACATATCTCTTTGAGACATCATAACTGTACAAATTGTTGCACAAATAGTCTTAACCTGGTATATATAGATGGGGGTCTTTTCTTCCTCCTTCACTGGGTGGGATATGCGAAGGATAATTTATGTTTTATGGTAGGATTTAGGAGGTGGAACTTGATTTTCCTAGGGGCTATAAACTTTAAGGGGAAAACCAAGAGCTCACGTGGGCAGAGTCGCTAGATTTTAAGTAGATCTGCCCTCAACTGGGATTGTTGAGAGGTATTTACCCGCTACTCTAAAAAACTAATATATATATATACTGTAAAATAGACACTACTTTATATATGTTGCAGTTTTTCGCTTCCTTTATACCTAGCTCGTGCTGCAGTTGTAATTAAATGATTTGATTTATTTTGAAAAACTTGCCGTAAGCTTAGGTAAATACTTTTTATACTACAACTACTTGCGGTGAACTTATGTTTATGAATTCTGATATATATATATATATATATATATATATATATATATATATATATATATGTGTGTGTGTGTGTGTGATTAAATGTACCCGAAACCGCAAGAGGGCGGACTAATACATTACATGTAAACGGTGATTTGCGTCCTGTCAAATCTAAAGCTGAGAACTTATTTATACACCAAATAAAAGCAGAATATTAGATATTTTAATTAAATTGTTTTATAAAAATTAAAATTAGGTGAATACAAAAAATTTAAATTTTATAGAGCACTGATATTTATATGTAACGCTTTTTATAATAAAATAACACTTCTGGTCATGATCTTTAAAAAGAACTTATTCTTTGTCTAAACTTGCCACATCGCTCCCCATCAGAGATGATGCGTGACGACTGGGCAAGAGAGAGAGAGAGAGAGAGAGAGAGAGAGAGAGAGAGAGAGAGAGAGACCGAACATATGAGAGCCTTAACCTCTCAGTTCGCAGGCCGTGCTCCCACGCGGGCCGTTAGAGCCTTACCATACCAATAAAAGCATTTTAATTGAATTGTTTACCAGACCCATTTTATGGATTTAATAAATGCGTTTTAGTAATTGTTTTGAACGTTCTGAATGTAGTTCATAATGTATATATGCGATTATATCTGAATTTTACCAAGTTGCAATAAGGAATGGTAATGTCTTTTCTTGTCAAGTCTAGATTTAATATTTATTGCAGTTTTTCCAAAAGAACAATGCAATTGCAATTAAGTACTTCAGTTTTTTATTATATTTATAAGCGAATACTACCTAATCTATATTATTTAATGAAACTAATTGACACACTTTCTTGATGTAGTGCAGGTGTCTGCAATACGATAACATACAATTAATTTGAAAGAATTGCTTTATCTACAGTGGTATTAGGTGAGATTATATTCAATTTTGTGTAAGAGTCATTTCTTATTGTTATTAATATATTTGTGTCTGCAATAATAACCTACTTTTCAGTATTATTACACCCTAGATATAGAAAATTTAGTTAAAACTAGTTTGGATTTTCCGTGTTTTGTCTACAAGTTTGTCAGTTTTTTTTTTAGCTCTTTACGCTGTTTAAATAGGGTAATCCGAATTAACTCAGAGGATTTTAATTATGCGCTGCTTGCGTTCTATTTACATTGGTACAGTTTATATGTAAACACATGGCAAAGTCTACCAAAGACCACTAGAAGTGCCTTATATTTGTGAACTGAGTAGAGAACATACCAGTTGATGCTGATTTTTACAAAGATCTCATGTTGAGCGATGAAACTTATTTTACTTCAAATAGGTTTGTGAATTGTTAAAATTCTTACATCTATTGCTATTCAGGAAAGAGCAACTTATTCATAAATAGCACTGTTTTGTGTGTATTGTGGGCTGTAGGAATCATTGTCCCCTACTTTCTTGGGGACGACCCTGTCAATGGTGTATGCTATTGAAAGTTACTAAACAACTTTTTCTTTAATGAAACCAACGATTTGAACTTGAATCACATGTGGTTTTAACAAGATGAGGGCACATGTCATACACCAGGTGAAATAACTACTTTAAACTAAATTTCCTGGTCGTGTTATTTTGCATATACGTCACATCGATTGGCTATCGCGGTTTTATGATCTAAGCCTATTAGACTTTTATGTTAATAAACCTGCTGCAATTTCATGGCTAAAAAAACATTACGTGCAATTTTTAAAATAGAGCCTCATTTAAGAAAAATAATTATAGAAAACTTTGATAAAAGAATGATCGCAAGTTAGAGGAAATATGGAGGGCATTTGGCTGTCATCATATGTCGTACGTAACTGCTAAGTCTGTACTTTACATTGATAGTAATAACAGTCTGATTGTTCAAATTTTTTGTATTTCATTCAGAAAAAACGCTTTGAAGTCCAATAGGATCGCCATATATTTACCGTTTGCATATATCCTAAATAAAAAGTTTTGAGTCCAGTTATATTTAATAGAGTATGGCGACTACTAGGATATAAACTTGTTCAAGACGGATTTACCAATATTTGGAGCAACCAGACGCAATAATGGCAGGGAATGAAACGTCCGTTTCCTAGCAGGACAGGATAATTACTCAGAACAGCTCTGGCACGCACATTGCACAACCGCTACCAGGAAGGTGAAGAGTGCGACGAGCATTAGCAGTCGACTCTTTGGTTGCGCAGCCTCCACTAGTTGCTATTACTGTAAGATGGCATATCATTCAAGCTATACGCGACTGCAATCAGATCTTCGTCTACGGGCGAAATTGCGAAGCTTGCCCCGAAAGAACTCGGCCTCAAACAAACGCAACCGATGCTCCTCGTTAATAAAACGCATTTTTATGTTCCCCCCAGCTTCGCCGTGGCTGGGAACGGTTCCGGCTGGTTACTTTTAATTTCAGGCTGTAAATAAAGTTTTACGTCGCTGCAAATTTGCTGGAACGCGCCTTCGCGAAGATTTAAGGCGCTCTTAGGAGCAGGAAGCGCTATCTGTTGCGAATCATCTGTCGAAGCTGATTTATAGCGGCTTGTTTTGGCCACTTTTGTGGCGTGTCCCGGCTGTCGGCTTTAATTACGGCCCGCACCAAAAAGTGGGTTGCCGCGCAGCAACTGCATAGTTCGGGAGGCACCAAATATTCGGGTTTCATTTATGCTTTGCTAGCAAAAGAACTTTTCACTCCGCTTTCGCTTTCTCCATCAGAGCACACCACTGAATTTCAGCACTGCAAAGTGGATCGGCCAATTACAACTCACAATGATGTTGGGGCTTTTAAGGCCAATTACTTCGTTAGCCGGGCTATTGTCTGTCCACGCTCATTTTTCACTTTCTGGCAAGCAGAGGAAAATCTCCGTTTTCTATTCTGCCCATTACAGGCTTATTTACTCTCTAATTGCGTCTTCTTGCTTGAGAATCTGCCTTTCCTTCATCCATCCTTTAATTGTGTTAATGTAGCATTTTAATAAAATTGACTTTTATTATTTTGGTTAAGTTAAAATTTATTATTACATTTTGATTTAATTTAGTAATTAACTAGTAATAAGGTTTCAAACATCAAAATACGCTATGTGTTGTAACAAAAATAAGTAACAAAATTGCTCAATAATCTATTCCAATTTTTGTTATTGGAACGAATGTAATTAAAAAGGGAATTTTAAAATTTTTAATATATGCAACAATTAAGCCGTATTTGTTTTATATGCAATAACTTACAATACAATAATGAATATGCATCGAAATTCTAAGACACAATATGTTGCTTGCACTTATCTTTTCACCTTTTGATATGTAAGAAAAAATTACTTTGATTTCTAAGCATGTATGACTGTCATTTAAAATAATTTTTAAAATAGTATTTTCAGGGAATTTCAGTCACTGTTTTGGTTTTTGATGGCGCAATTGGTTAAAAATCTACAAAAAGTCCTTCAGATTGGATATAATATATCGTTTTTCTTTCTGTCTATCTGACTTGTGTGAACCGAAAAACAATTATTTGATTTTAGGTTTTTATAGGCGCCATTGTGTTTTAAATTGAAAATAGTGGGTTTCTATATGTAGAGAAATATAATCGAATTTTTCGGAATTTTCCTTTAATTTGAAAGTTAAATATCACAGAAATAACCATGCAACATTATTATAAAAACTTAAGATATTTTATTAAAAATTACAATATAGAAATTTCAAGTGCAATATAGATAAAATAATGATTGCAACAGGACAAAAATATTTATATAATTCCAAGAGAGTACAATCAATTAAAACAACAAAATAAAACCCTATGAATGCTTAAACATAATTAAGACTATAAAAAATGTATTCAAAAAGACCACATCCTCCAAGTTACTTCTTAGTTGAATTGCAAGAAAATCTGTCACCGCTTTTCAGGGTGTATTCTGAAACATGTGTTAGTACTTATTATTTAAAAGATAGAAATTTAGTTGATCAGATGAATAAGAGGTTGAAATCTAGTTTAATATATTTACCTTGAAATACAGGATCCGGTAGACTCATCTCTTTTTGAATTGACCGTTGCGCTTAATGTAATGGTAGGCGACTCTCGAGCCATACTTCTTTAGGCACCACCAGACATGTTATTTTAGTGCCCATCATGGTGTGAAGCGATGACCACAAAATCCATGACAACTTTATGAGCGCAGTCAATGTGTGCTGGCATCATGGCCGAACATGGAAATACACTACTGTGGTTCCAACAAGAATGCGCTATCGTACACACGCTAAGAATTTCTCGAGAAGTTCTGGGGGCGGCTTTGCCTCATCTAATTACATGGTAATATTCTATATTCAGCTGTGGAGACACTTGAAAATTGTAGTCTTTCAATGCAGGCTGCGGGTTATTGAGAAATTAAAAGATGTTATACGCTCGCAGCGGTATCAGTGAAATGATTCGGCAAGTAATGGAAAAGGACTTTAATGTGAGGCTACAGAAGTGTATCGCTCGTGCGAGCAAACATTTGGACGATGTTATCTTCAAAATTGGTTGATTATTAAATAGCAGGCATTGCTCTCCCTGATGGTATAATACAATAAAACGTTGAACATAATTTATGCTGTTCTTTTTATTGCTATTTCGAAAAGGAGAGATTATGCTGCTTTGAATTGGAATTTTGTCTATAACACTTTGTGGCTTTGTACAATATACCATCTACAAGAGCGTTACGGGGCTCAAATTAAATATTCTATTAGTAAAAGATGTTCAAAGTTTTCAACTATATCGAAGTATATGACGTTACATCATTTATTAAGTTTTTTTTTGTTTTACCTTATTTATTAGTTATCACCAAGTGTTTATTTGAAACATTTCTATATTCGTTGACAGTTTTCTGAATATTTTGCCCCCTGATTTTTTTTTATCATGGAATATTTTTTTAATTTTATTTTTGAAGACTTTTTCTAATGAATAACTATTTTGATCATAGAATATATCTGAAAGCTGTTGGTAAAGGTTACGACCTTTTCTTATTATAGGACCAATAACCATAACAGTTACATGGATTTCGTAGTTGGTCCATTTTATTATTGCAGATAAACACTTTATCAAAATATACATCTCTACAATAGTTGCAATATTAGTAAATATAGGGTGATCTAATTGAACTGTATGATATTTTCCTGCATAAAATATAAAATATTGGAACAATTCGAATCTTATTGCTATGATGGCAATGAAATATGGTGTTAGCCAAATGCCTTCCACAACTCCACTTACATGTGATCGTTCCCTTAGCAAAGTGTTCTATAATGTTTTCCCATAAATGCGGCTCTATTTCAGCAATTACCTATCTGATCTTCTCTTTTAGTTCTGGAATTGTAAAGGCCTCAAAGAAAAAAGTTTAAAGGGGTTAAATCGTAAAGCACTCTGTCATGTTGAAACCACATGTCACTAAAGTTTGGTTTAATTTAAGAAAAAGTTGATAGCATTTTCCGACAACGTACACTGTTGACAATGACAAAAAAAGTTATGGACCAATGATTCCTTCAGTCTCCAATGCACACTAAACTATGTATTTTTGTAAATTAATTGATTTTTTGTAAATAGCATATGGATTTTTGCTTCCCCAGATCCGACAATTTTGACGGTTTACAAAACTATTTAAAGAGAAATGTGCTTTATTGATCAATAGTCTGCTTTGAATGATATTGATACATTGGTGCGAGGTATGCGGTTCCATGATGTTTAGATACCAATTATACAAATGCAAAATTACAATTTTCACAGAACGAAAACCGCGTGCAATTTAAATCTCAAATTCAATTTGGATCACCCTATATTTAAAAGTTATTAGTAATACTGTAAATAACGTAAAATTTAAAGATTTTATTGTTTTTGTGTGGATTTAAAAATGTATATTTAACCGAAACTACTTATGCAAACGCAACAGAACGGTGTCGGTTCAGAGCCGTATTTTAGTGCTTTCTTTCGTCGCCTAAATGCTAGAACCGCGTTAAATGCTCGTAACACTTAGATTAACTCCTAAAATCTTCCAAAACTCGAAGTGTTCCTTTGGTGTATCTTCATAAATTTGATTTTATGTATTCGGCGTTCCAAATTCGCGGGAATCCAATTAAAATTCCGCGTGGAAGTAAAAATCCAGCCTGCTAACAGGAACTCAACAATTAGCAAATAACAAATTGCCTACAGCGACTGATTGACTGCAGGCTCCATCGATTATGAAGAAAGATGAGAAAATCGTTGACAGACGATTCCTCATGCCCTCACGTGCAGGTTCAAAGCTACTGGAAGATGTACTACAGATACATTCTGCAAATGGACGATTGGTATTTCCGAGTTGTGTTAGCAAAATGTTGATCATGCCTTCTTCGTTAACAATGGCCATTCATCTGTTAGGCTACGTAGAAGGAAAGCTTCTATGGTAATTATTTAAAACCTTCCAGAAAGCCGCGTTCGTAAATTTTCCAGTTTGTGTAAGTGCAAATAAAAATTTAAAACGTATGCGTTTGGCGGCCTCATTAAAATTTTAAATATTGTAATGATTTAAACACATTCCCTTGTTTATGTACACTTTCTATTTTCGCGACAAATTTTCCACATTCTAAATTTCCAAATTTCGCCGAAAATATGTGCACTTAAATAAAAAAAAAACTAATAATTATTGCAATGTTTGCCAGTTAGTTCTAATTAAACTGCATATGTTGTTGCTCGCCTGATTCACCAAATATTTGACCCCTTAATCACAAAAAGCCCACTCAGACCGCTGATTCATGCCGCAAAATTCCGATAATTAAGGGTTAACTACCTCGCCTCCAATTCCAACGGATTCGATTTTAACGACGACTTCGTCAACAAACTTCCATGCTTTATTGGCTTTGGTCTATTTCTGGTGCGGTCATTAAGAGGCTTAATAATCCGCGATAAATGCTAAACGGCCTGCGTTCTCACTTCAACCCGATAACAAAAGGAATTAAATTATAACAAAGGTTGTTTACTTGACGGCCGCAGCGCTGACTGTAATGATGGATCATGCATCAAACCTCACCTGAATACTTCGGCCGTAAGTTATTGATTCGAAATTAACGTCCTACTGCGGCTTTGCGTGGAAACGCGGTTTGATGAATGTGATGAATAAGTTACAGGTTGAAGGCAATGAAATAATAGCGCGCCGTGGGATCATTCCAGTTAAGTGGGATTTAGCAATTTAAAACGTTGATAATGCCATTTAAATTATCTTTAACCTTACACATTCCTATTGCAGTTTTCAACGTTTTCTGCAAAGAGAAACGAGAGTGTGGTTTCAATTAATTTCTAATTCAAACTAGATTTCCAGTAGTTTCTATGTAAAAAGTAAAACTGGTTTGACAATTGCATTCGCTTACGTTGGATGTTTTTTATTTGTATCAACTTTGCTACGCATCAATATTAGAAAAGCTTATACATCATTAATTCATCAACTCTCTAAAGTTCAGATAAAAATATAATACTTCTTCAATAATATATTAGTTTTATTTTAATTAAATAAAATATTAACAATATTGGAGTTTTGCTCACAATGTGTATTGTTTTTTTATTAAAATGTTATTTAATAAACACCATAAATAGATTGTTACGACTAACGTTAAATAACCAATATTTTTATAGCATTTAGTGTTTAAAATTTTGATTATGTAAGTTTATTCTAGTTTTTTTTATTTTTCTTTATTCTATCATACTCAAGTAATATGTTAATGTTGAATATATACACTAAAAAATTTAGTTTATTAAAATTTTTGTTAATCGGAAATTATTTTTACATCATCAGTTTTAATCAGAGAGGAATTGGCTGTATCTTCACATATAAGTTACCGTACGCTTTTAAATTCTACTAAATCCATCTTCTTCTTCTTCTTAGCCCGTTTCGGTCCATAACTGGACGAAGGCCCCCTTCATTGACTTCCACTTGGTCCTTTTTTTGAGCTTTCTGTATCCATTTCAATCCGGCCACTTTTTTTATATCGTTGTACCATCTATTGGGTGGTCTTCCTCTGTTTCTTCTATATTCCCACGGCCGCCACTGAAGCATTGTTTTTGTCCATCTAGTTTCTTGTGTTCTGGCAAGGTGTCCGGCCCAACTCCATTTCAGATTTGCTATTGCTTCAATAACATTTGTCACTTTTGTTTTCTCCCTAATCCATACATTAGTTTTTCTGTCACGTAGTGATATGCTAAGCATTTTTCGTTCCATTGCTCTTTGAGTGGTTGTTAATTTGTGCAAGTGGGTTTTTGTTAGGGTCCAGTTTTCGCTTCCGTAGGTCATTACAGGTAAGATGCATTTATCAAAAAATTTCGTCTTAAGATGTTGGGCAATATTTTTGGAGTTCAAAATAAAACTAAGTTTACCATAGGCTATCCATGCTAATCGAGATCTTCTTTTGATTTCTGTTATTTGGCTGTCACGGTCAATCCTGAGTGTTTGTCCTAAGTATATGTATTCACTAACATTTTCAATCGTTACATTTCCAACTTTTAATGTTTCGTCTATGTCCTGATGTTCTGGCATCATTGTTTTTGTTTTGTTTAAATTCATTTTCAGACCGATCTTTTCTGCTTGTTGTTTTAAGTCTTGTACTATATACTGTAGGATAACGATATCATCTGCATACAGTAGGTGGTTTATTTTTCTGCCATTTATGTTTACCCCATAGTTTTCCCATTTAATTTTTCGAAACATATCTTCTAACACTAGCGTGAACAGTTTAGGAGACAGACAATCGCCTTGCCGAACCCCGCGTTTTAACTCAACCGGTTTTGTTTCATCGTGTAATTTGTAGTTAGCAGTAGTTTTATTGCTGATGTTGTTCAGAAGATTTATGTATCTTTGGTCAATTCTACCGTTTTTAAGTGCTTCTGTAATTGCCCATGTTTCTACCGAGTCGAAGGCCTTTTCAAAGTCTATGAAAGCCAGGTAAAGAGGTATGTTATATTCATTGGTTTTTTCAATTAATAGTTTCATTGTAAATAGGTGATCTCTGGTTCCATAGCCTTTTCTAAATCCGGCTTGAGTTTCTGATTGGTATGCGTCCAGTTTGATGGTTAGTCGATTTGTTATTATTTTTGTCATTAGCTTGTATAATGCTGATAACAAACTTATCGATCTGTAATTCTCTAATCGCGTGTGATCTCCTTTTTTGTGTAGAAGAATGACAATGGAATCGTTCCAATCTTGCGGTATAGCTGCTTGGATGAGACATTTGTTTAGCATATTTACTATTTTTCGTTTTAATTTTTGTCCACCCCATTTGATCAGTTCTATTACGACGCCGTCTTTCCCAGGTGATTTATTTGCTTTCATTTGCTTTAGTGCGTTCTATAGTTCGTATTCTTCTATATCGGGTAATTCTTCAGAACCAACATTTTGGATTTTGGCAGTTTCTTTACGGGTTTCTTGGGTGTTTTCGATTCTTATTACTTTCGATTCATATAGTTCTTTATAGAATTCCTGTACCATTTTTAGTATTTCATCTTTATCTCTTATTATGTCCCCATTTCTGTTTCGTAATGCACATATTTGTTTTTTCCCGAATGTTGGTCGTAGTACCTTCATTGCTCCATTTTGCTGAATTATTTTATTTATTTTCTCTTATTGTCTTTTGATTCTGTTTTCTTTGATTTTTCGTCTAATAGTCTTACATAAGTTGCCGTATTCTGTTGTATTTCTTTTATTTTCACTAACTAGTTGTCTTCTTTCTCTTAAAAGTTGTTGTATTTCGTTTTGAGTTGGGGATTTTCCATTTACTTTCTTTGTTATTTTTGTTATTTTGGTCCCATGGGAGATAGCATCTAAGATTTACTTGTGCAATGTTTCAATTTTATTATCATTATTTCGTTGTTCGAGATCGTTCAGTTTATTTTCGACTGCTTGTTGATATTCCTCCTTCTTGTTTTCTATGTCCTGTATTTTAATATCGGTGTCATTCTTTTTAAATCTTTTTAGGCGTTCCATCTTTGTGTTAATTATTACTTTCGCTCTTACGAGTCGATGGTCGCTTCCTACATCGAAACGATTTAAGGTTGATACGTCATGAATGATGTTTTTGTTGTTACTTAGAATGAAATCAATTTCATTTTTTACTTTGCCATTCGGACTTATCCAGGTCCATCGTCTATTTTTTCTTGAAGAATGTATTCATTGCATATAATTTATTTTCATTTAAGAATTCAATTAATTTGTCCCCTCTTTCGTTTCGATGTCCTAATCCATGTTTTCCCCAATATTCCTCTTCTGTTTTCTCTACACCTAATTTTGCATTAAAATCTCCCATGAGTATACTGTATTGTTTTTTTCCTTTGACAGGTTCGTTTAAGGCGATTCTAATGTGGTCGTAAAACTCTTCTATTTCTTCTTCATGAGATGTTGTAGGAGCATATATTTGAATTATTTTTAATACACTTGTTTTGTTCAGTTGGAATATTATATATGCTACACGATCTGATATGGCTGTAAAGTTTTGTATGCGATGTGTATGTATCTTCCGAATTATAAAGCCTACTTCATTCAAAATTTCGTCGTCTTTTCCTTTGTTTAGTAGTATATTGCCGGAATTTAGTGTTAACCATGTTTCTCCTTTTCTTTTTGTTTCACTGAGACCTATTATATCCCAGTTAATTGTTTCCAATTAGTTTTCTAGTTCTGTTATGCGGTCTTGTACTCGTAATGTTCTTATGTTTTGAGTTCCTATCCATAATTTTGTGGTTTTCGTGGTTTTCTGGTGATGGCTTTCGTTTAGACTCCGGGGAATCCTAGCACCCTCTTTGCCGTTCCATCGATGGTCGCCACCTTTTTGCTGTTTAATCCCATCGGTTTTCCGGCTGCCGGAGACTGAGGGCCGGCGCTTGTTTTGCATTTCTTCATGAAGGGTTTTTTAGCCTTTAGAACCCCACGTTGGCAAGACGGGTTGGGGAGCGTTCAGTAGTCTAACTTACTAAGACTTTGGTAGCCGCCGTTGACTATGTTAGTTCATCCGCCGCCTTTCCATAAGGAGAAAGCCTGTTCCTGCTTTCCCAAAATTGAGCCATTAGGTCCGTCAAGGTAATTTCCGAATGACTAAATCCATATTCAGAGAAAATTTTGCGATTTGAATTGCGAATTAGAACTTTATGAGTTGACTAATAATAGTACTACAATACCTACTTGGAGAGCTTTGATTCAAAATTATAAACAGTTTTGCCAAAAATATAAGATATTGAGCAATACACTTTGTTGTCAATTTTATATTTAGTGTTATTTATTAATATGCCAAATTTGGGTTAATTACACTAATTTGGTAACTTTAAGCTATTTTCGACTTGTTTAGTCGCATTTTTAGATCGTTGTAATTTTGGATATTTTGAAATTTTAAAAATATCAGATTAGTCAAAGTGTAGTACAGAGTTGTTAAGAAAATAATGCATTGAATTCAGAATCAGTAAAATAATATTTATAGTAAGTATTATTGTTGTAAATTGCATTTTAATCTTATATATCCAGTAAGTTGGACTATTCTTCCACTTATTAAATATATGTGTAAACTTTAAAGAACAACATAGTAGTTTTCCTTAATGGTAAATATATAAATGCATTTTTAATTTTTACTTTGATGTTAGCGTAACCCATAACAACTACGATGTTTTTAGAACATATCAAAGAAAATATTTTAGTATATATCAGATAAATATTATGTCCAAACAAAAAATCGTCAATAAAGAAATTCCGATTTTTTTTAAAATCGCTACTTTATATGAGTAGACGGAAGTCTAATATTTGAAGTATAAATCAGATAATAAATTCATAATGTTTATATTTGCCTAATAACAATATTACCACTTTTTAGGATCTACTTTGAAAATTACATCAATGGGAAGTATATTGTTGAAAATGTTTGATTTTTAGTGAGAAAACATAATTTACTATAGGACGTCAGATAGTAAATAAAGTTCTAGGGTTTATAATTTTCCATTTTTTAGATATATATTAGAGGTAGTCAGTTTTTTTACGTGCGATCTCTAAAAATTCAAAAACTTAATTTGTCAGTAGTAGAAAAGAATTGTTTCAACAAAGAACCGGAATATGTAAACGAAAATAGCATTTATTTGATTTGCAGAGAATATTCAATCGCGATGAGTTTGCATATTTCCTGCAACCAAGACCAAATAAGGAAATAAAATGGTAAAAGAGCAATTTAAAAATGATAAAAATATGAAAAGGTAGTTAAACATACCGCAACTACTCCGTGCTTGATGGAGAAAGCAAATCGGATGGTACCGAAGTAATTAAATAGGTAACAAATAACACCGCTACTCAGCTAAAAATAGTTATCGCCACGTTCACACACGTATGTTAAAATTGTTACTTGTTGGCCTATTAAATTTGTGAAGCACGGAAGTATTCAGATGAAAATATTAAACAGTTTTCAAAAAACAGACACAAAAGAACTAATTAGCAGAATTATTTAAATTAGTGTGTTATATTCATTTTGCGATAGGAGTTTTAATTATATCAAAAAATTGTATGTAAACTTAACCATCCCAAAGATTTCCATAACAATGCACTGAAATCTCAGTTGGAAAGTTATGTATTTTAAACAACGATGAATGGGGATGAACATATTAAAAACTGACACTTGTGATGGTGAGGAGATTTAAATGGAAAGTATATATGAAACAGAAACGTTGCAAAAACTACCTTCACCAAACGAAAATCGTAACAATGATGGACCATTACATGGTACTGATCATCTTCCTCCTCTGGTCGACTTTGATTACTCGCAGTAGAATTAATAAAACGATGTTCTTTCTCGCGACTATCGCTGACTTATATGCACCGGTAATAAAGGTTACAATGGGCATCTCAAAAGCGTTTGTGCACACACGAGTGGCATACAATCGTCTTTTTTTATGAATCAACATTTTGTTCCAACCGAAATTATTATGGGATATTAATACGCTGTAGATGAGAAGAAAGAGAGGCAAAAGGCCGCATTCGTATGAGGTACACAACTATGGTTATTATGGTATGGGGAGTTACATATAAGTTATGATATCAGATCACACAAAGTCAGAGTTAGAGTCAACATTATCAGTCAGAGCTACATCGACTCGGTTTTACAATTCGTGATCCTTCCTGTCCTTCAAAGAGTGTCGCAAGTAATTTTCCAACAAGATAACAGTTGACCATATACGGCATTTAACACATTAAATATTCTCCAACGAAACAGAATGGAAACATTTCCCGAACACTTAACCTTTCGCTGATTGAAAATGTTTGGAATATCATTGAGCGAAGGGGTACAGTGGTATTCACGACTTTCAAGGAATATGACTGAATTATATAAGCTCAATCTACAATTAATGTCATGCAGTCTAATAAGACGCCATTCGTATATTGTTTGACTTCATACCAAAAAGAATGAGTATGACTACATGAGCTGGAAGTGGGGTCGTACATTATTAAATAAATGTAAATGTTAATGAATAAATGATTTGCATATTTAAGCATTTATTTGTCTTATATCATGAAATTTTGCACACATACCTATATATGAATTTGAAGAAAACAACATTAGTTGTTTAAAAATAACGAAGGTCTTATTATAAAAAAAATAAAAGTCTGTTATAATAATTTTTAGAATTATTTATTAGTAATTTTGATTTTATAAGTTTTATATGTGTTTTACAATCTTATTTTTATATTTAGGACGTTAAAAAATAATTGGCTCAGATGAAAAAGCATCTCAAATGTATGTGAAAATAGACTATAGTGGTACGTGATTCTATTGAGTTACAGACAGTATTGCTGGAACATATAAACGGAAAAGTGTACAGTTATTCCTCGGTGCTGTGAGTGCAGTTGTAGATAAAGCGAAAAACCATGGAAGCAAACAATCATGAACGGCAATGAATGACATGGTTTCTTTGGAGGGAGTTATTGATTACTTAGAAAATCTATGCATGATTAATAGCTGTGTTTGGAAAAGTAGTGTCAAGTTGCAGAACTGCGTTTTGGTGGATATCGGATTCAAAAGGAGGAAAAGACGATGATGAGAAAGGCAAAACTAGTGAGTATCCGGCAAATGCGCATATATCACGTATTATACAGCGCACATTCGATTTAATAATGGCAAACAGGCAAATCACCTTAAATCCACTGGCGGATTCAATAGGCCAGCCTTGTAGATGTTTGCTTATCATCACTCTTAAGGAGTTATAAAAGACAAAGGTTATATGTAGAATGAGTTTTCTATACTCTTACCGCTCAGTAGAAGCGTTTGGAAAATATACCAAAACTGTTATAGACATAGCAGATGCATCATAATACATTGGAAGCTCTCATCCGAAGTAGTCACGGCCGAGATTATTTATTTTAAAACAAATGACGATTGATTTTAGGATCGAGTGTGAACACTTAAGGTCTGAAGAATCGTTTTTAATTTTCTATTTCTTGTTGTTATTTTTGCATATTTTTATGTACTAGCATAAATGTTTGTTTATTTAATATTTTATAGGTGTTATTGCGTAAGATACTTTTTATAGACATAGGCACATTTGTAGGAACTGCTTATAATATATATTTTTTGACTTTTCACAAAAATCAAAATGACAAACATTTAATAACTGTAGTAGTAGCCTTTGTAATATTTTACAAGTGATTAAGCTAGAATATTTGCATTGCTTCGAAGTTTGTGATTTGCAGTGCTGTCCATTTCAAGCGAATTATCATCTAGAAATACATCTGTGTGGTTTTTGATAAATGACCTATACATCATGATAAAATTAGATAAGGTTTTTTTAATTACATTATTTGAATAGTCTTGCCTATGTTTTCTGGGAATATGAAGCATGAAGATGTTAGTTATTGAAAGGTTTGCAATGATAATGAATTCTACTTACCAAAAGATATAAATATTATACTTTTAATTATGAGTTACTATTATTTTATAAAGATTTTCAGTAACATATTATTTGTTTTTAAATGATGAGTATAGGTCTTTTGGTCGCTATCGCCTGCATCCCTTTATTTGTAGTGCACTTTTCTGGTTTACTTAATAAAATTAATTTATAATTATTTTGAATATACATTTTAATTAAGTTTTTAGGAAGTTGTGACCGTTCAATCAAGTTGAATTATAGTAAGCATAAATTGCGATTTTAGGTGTTCTAGTAATTTATTAAGTTTTATTCATATTTGGTCGTCCCATGTAAAAACACATACGACTATTAAATTATGTTTTTGCCTTTAAGGTCGTTGAGGTAAATAAAAATAACGTTAAAATACAAAAACATTAAATTATTTACATGAAGCTTATTACTTGTTAATTATGGTAAATAGTATTGAGAATCATATTATGCAATGTAGTCCCCATTAGCTGCTACGGCATTTTCGACCAGGAATTTAAACCTACTGCAGGCGAACACAATTTCCTTCTTGTCCATATGTGCCGTTACCTCCACGATGGAGACCGTTAAGATGTTCTTGATGTTGTGATGCCTCTCATTGACCTTCGCTTTAACCACATCCCACACGTAGCAGTCATGGAATTGTAGCTGGTGTTGGAGGGCGTCCACAATCCGGGAGACCAGTGGCTATATAAATTGTTAAAAAACTCTGGTATTTGGTGTATCGAGGTTGTAAAATTCAAGGCTTGACAACTGTTTCCAATACGTTGATATAGTTGTACGCGGTGACGTACAGACCTTCCTTAAAGAAGTAAACCGCCATGGCATCTCCTTAGAAGCCCCAGCATCAACACAGAGACAGAAAACTTTGTATGCATGACGGTAGGCATTTCGGAAGTATCTTGGCAGATCCAACGGTCATTTTAGAGATATAATTTTCTATCCCGGATACTGTGCACTGGATGTTATTCAACAGTACTTGGGCTTTTGACTTCCTGCCCATCTTGTTTTCTTCAGAACGAAAGACATGTAGTGCAGGTTTTGGTGTACTGCTAGACTAACTGTGGACTTCGCCACGCCCATTTTTTTTGCCAGGTTAGTCATGCTGCACGCAGGATCCCGATTGATCTTCTTTTTCAATTTGCAGGCGAATTCAGTACTTCTCTTGAGATCAGGTTATTTGTTGTGAATTATCCTGTCAGCATTTACCTCTTCCTGAGGGTCAGATTTTCTGCACTTCTTGGCTAGGTCGTAAACGTGGATATATTTGTAAACAAATCACTCAATAATTTCTATCGGCGATTTTCCGCCGCGAAGGGATTTGAGCATAGCAGAAGTGTTTTTAGTTTATTTTGTTTACAATCGTACATTGTTGATTATGTGAAGCTAAGTTGCTGTATTACATATATTTTCCCTTAGAAACTGATTATGCTTATAGCTGTTTAATGTATATAGTCCTATGTAAATGTTGCTTTACTATGTGCAAGCGGAGAAATTGCCTTTTTGCGTTATATTATTTGCACTTAGTAGGATAATAAAAATTAAATTTATTCAATTAAATATTATGATGGAATCTACTTAACCAATTAACTAAAATGATAATACTACAATCCTTTAAAGTGTAGTTCAATGAAGTCAACAAGAATAATAAAAAGATTTATTTAGTTTATTATGTATTTCTCGCATAAAAAATTTTATTACATTTTTCTTTTGATATTCTTGATTATCACTGATCAAGACTCAAGAAGACTTTTTTCCTACATTGTTACGAGTAACTGATAAACTTTCGCTATTATCCCATCACCTTAGAATTTCGAAAAATCTTCAATAAAATTAGGTTATAAGCGCAACGTAGAATAATGGGCTTCATTTAATCAGTTCTTCGAAACTGAGTCAAAAAGTTTTTTTACTCATAGGAAATATTTAATCTTCATTTCCTGTTGGATATGTTGTACGCATGAAGAAATCCTATGAAAATATGGCAAGTTGTTTTGACAAAATTAATTACAGATAGTATAAATGGTATATCAGTGCCGATCTAAAAATTATGGCAGGTCTAGTTGGTTTGCACCTTAGGTACGAAGCATTACTGTTTCATTTGCATTACGTTGTCAAACAATAGCCAACATGAAAACAGCATATTCTTTGCCAAAAAAAATGACCCAGCTCTCGTTAAACGTGAGGAATTTTTTTACTGCTGTTGCATATAAAATTGGGCTTGAATTTCACCGAGGCAATAAACAAGGAAGGACATGGATTTAAATATATTTAAAAAAATTCCAACTTAAGTGATACAAAACTCAAGGACGATACTTTGTGCGACCCCAAATTAATCTTCTAACGCGAAATGCAGCATTTGAACTACTCAAAGTAGTGACATAAGACTTCGTCGGTGAATTCGGCGAGAGTTATAAAGCGTTGTGCTGTGACATGAGCCTGAAAATATATTTTTTATATTTGCACTCAGTGATGTGGAAAACGGTTTCACCAAGACATTGCTGCTATTGAGAAACGTTATCAAGGGAAATGGAATAGCAAAATCCTTATCGATTACTGCTAGACACTGATATTAAAAAGTTTCTCAACTAAGTACAGAAGGAAGGTGCAGAGAAAAACAATGTATTTGTAATAAATTATTATACATATTTTTTTTATTGATTAGTTAATTTATTATCAAAATATGACTCAGAAGTAAATTCTTTTAATATAACAATTAGGACTAAAAAAGGTAAAAATTTGGTGTTCTATGTTGTAGATAAACATAAATATTTGAAGTGATACGTTATTATTAGGGTGTGTTTACATTTTTAAATATCCATTTTTTTATATTCTCAGGGAGGTACAAAATTAAAAACAAACTGTATACCTTTTATAGTATCCATCTAGATATGAGCCAAGTTTCTTATATCTTGTTAGCATCATTCTTGTGGTTTGAATTCAAAGAACTGTTATAACAAGATTGTCTTATATTTCCTGTGATAATTTATTTAACAGTTAAATTGTGTCAACAATTTATTTAGAGTTAAATTTAACAACTCAAAAAACGAAAAAACTTTTACACCACCTTAATAACTGTACTAATAATGGTCACTTAATATTAACTGTTTAAGGCACTGCAATCAATTATATGAAACACATTTTTTATCAAAAAGGTTTAAAATTATGGGAATATAAAAATCTTTTTTTAAATTTAATTTAACATTTAATGGTATGCCATATTACACAAAGAAAGAAGATGCGAATAAGTCTATTTAAGACCTTGAAAACCTGAATTATAAAATTTTTGTAATACATTCTAATTTCAATTTGTCGCAGTTGTCGCTTTGCGAAGACTCGTTAGGAAGTGATCTTGGTGCAGGTGTAGGTGAGTTCTTTAGGTTAATTCCATCTAATTCGCTGTAATGGGTGCTGTTTACAAGTAGTCCATTAGTCAAATCCGCGATCGCGCATCGCGAGATCTACAGATGATTGTAATTACGGGAGCATCGATCCGGCAATTACGCATACGTCGGATGAATAACGAGAGGAAAAAAGGGTACTGGGGAGCAGGAAGTGCAGACCACGCGCCTGCCGGAGATGCGGCGTCGCCGCTGATGATGAATGCAGCTGGTGCTTTAACCCGAGAATAAGCCATAATTCATTGAGATGCAAGAAGCGCACTTGTCCGCGGCTATTGGGAACGCCGGCCAGCAAGACATCGATGCCATCGCGGATGCCGCGGCTGGACCGATCGCAGGATCTCAGTCGAGGTCGAATTGCCCGCGGTTCCGTTAAGCAGCCTTCTGGTCTTCTGGTGCACGCTGGTAGCTACTACCTCCGCCAGTGCTCCTCGGCTGCTCCTGAGGATACTAGTAGCGGACGCTCCACCGTCCTGGAACGCGGCCCGTCTGCAGCGAGTGTTTCTTGTGTCCCAAAATGCTTCGGAGGAGCAACCTGGGCCGGTGATCGCGCAATCAGCTGCGGCTCGCTGGCAACCTGGGAGGACACTCGTCGGGAATGCCGATGGTTATGCACTAAACTCGTCGAATTATGTGGATTTGGGCCGGCTCGGCCGACAACGCGCGCAATTAAAGCTCAACGGGCCATTGGACGACGAACCCGCGAAATGGCTCCTTTCGGCGCTGCATTCCTGACTACAACTTTTGGAAATCCATCATGATGGACTGCAGAGTTAGATGACATATGCGTTTGCCGGTAAGAGTCCCCAGCATCTTGATTTCCTTTTTGTTCGTTAGGTGTTCCGTGTTCCGGGTCAGATTTGGGAACAGCTCGTCTGCATCACTGTGAATGGTTTCACTTTAACGAACAAGTAAAAGCTTTTAGCCACTTTCCTGCCCGCTCGCAATAAGAATAGAGCAACACCTGCTAATTAGACTAAAGATAATTTTATTTTGTTCGTTAGTATTGTGACAACTGTAACTTCCCCGCGGCAATTAGCCGAAATGGGATGCCGAACGCAGCACGCAATTGCGGAAATTTTAACGGTTTCGCATGTCCTTTCACGATCCGACCATTTGACAAGCTGTAATTTCACTATCCGCACTTTTACGAACAAGCCATGCATTACGTATATCCACATAATTAGTGTTAATTTACAGTTAAATCAAAAATCGAACAAATTATGCGACTTTTAAATTGCGAACGTTACGTCTCCATTGACTGTTACCGTTAATGGGCGCCGCTGAAAGTGAACGGTACATGCGTTAAAACCCGAATTTGTTCCGATCTGATAATGGGAACATTGCTTATAATTATATTTTTTAAAAGTTGGGCAGAACGGGACTGCTGGAAACGTCGCTTAATGGATCCTTGATGGATGGCTGCTCGGTTCTGCATTATTCGTCGTGTAACTGCAGCAGCCATAATTCAAGGAACCACAGACCACAAACAGGGAACTTCAATTACTGGATATTTATGAACCCTGTCAGTTCCGTAACAGCAAAGCACTTTTAAATATTGCTTAAGATGTGTTAATCAAACGAATGCGGTAATTCAAAAGTAATTGTAACAGTCGATTTAGATAACAATATATAAACATGTATTAAGGAGTTGTTTTTGTATTATCCACATAGATACATCAATATTATTCATATTTTGTTTCATTAACTTTTCCCTAAGTTTGAAACGAAATATTTCAATATTCAATAAATCTAAAACTTTTAATTAATAAATTAACCCTTTGTTAAATATAATAATTAACGTATCGTTAGTAGTCACAACCTATTTATTCATAGTGTTATGTTTTAAGGTGAATAATAAAACAAATACATTTTCTATTAAAAGATTTGTGATTTCAAAAATTAAGAAATCTTAATAAATATTACATTGAAAAACTTTTAAAAGGACATACCGCAGCAACGAAAAATATAATGGTGTAAAAATACCTATTTAAATCACGATGATGACAAAGATAAATCAATTTTTATAACAATTCTCAGTTTTTATAACATAGAATCGATTACAACAATATGAATTAATACATTCTGAACATACACGATGAACATATTGAAGGTCTATGAATTTGTTGCAAATATCACAATTATATTTTGTAAGTCGTGTTTTTGTTTCTGCCATACACCCTCGGCATCTTTTCTTTGATTCAGATATTTGTCGTTTTAGAATTTCTCTTTGATTCAGCTCATCTGAATTGTCTACTATTTTTGCAGTACTAAGCGAATTTCTCTTTGTATTTTATTCATCCGTTCATTATGTTTGCGAGTCAATTCGTTTGAAAGTTGCTTTAAAAACTAATCCTAGCAACATATAGCATTTAAAAGTATTTCGGGTGAGATTATGTTTTTCACACATTTGGTCCACTACAACAAGACCTGCTTTTGTTGAGTTATATAATATGTGATGATTCCTTGGCATTTCTGCTTTCAATATCAATTTCATCATCATTATGCATACTTTATGATAAAATTACATTTTTCTTTATTTCCACACGTAAAATACTAATATTAGATATTTTTGATGTTCAAAAATACTAGTGTATGTCTCTTCGTTTTGTGTGGCAAAATTTATTTGGGAATTTATGTTTTTGTTAAGTTCGTACAATGGAAAGGTTTTTCTGGCTTAAATTTTTCACTAGATAAAAATCCATGCACCAGGGCAACAGTTTTCGGCTTGTTGTCGATGTATTCAGCTTGCTGATTTTTTCCGCCATAAATTGCCATATTAGTATAGTATAAAATAATTTTGCGTCGATTAAAACTACAAACGACCAATATTTTATCAGTTGTCACGTTTTCTCCTAAAGGTTACAAATGTTTAACGAATTCTCTTTTATAGCTTCTTTAGTCTTTAGTCTTGTTCGTCAAATCTAACATATAGCAAAAAAAAGCGAAACTTTGAGAGACTCATTGTGATCCAACATTTATCAATTCCATTGCCAGTTGCATTTTAAAAATGTTCTAGATTTTATCTTTTACGTTTATATGGCCCTATGAAGAAGAGTCTTATAGTATTGTAAGTATCCTGATCGTTTCTTTCCCGAGAAAGAGAAATTACTTGGCTCTAACTGAAGTTATGAATTGGTGAACGTCACGAGTGTGCTCATAATCGAATCGTCAAAAAGTACACTTGAGAGCAAAACAATCGACTCACTAGCTGCACGCGCATTTTTGTCTCCTGTTTTAGGAAAATTAAAATAAAAACATTAACGTGCAAGGAGTATCTTTATTATTTAGTTTAAAAAACGTTTGCTACTGCATTAATCAGACAACGCATTAAAAAATTATGCATTACGAACAGGGTTTTATGAATCTTGTTAATTGCAGCACACATGCGCGATGACTGTTATTGACCTAAAGTAGGCTTGCAATCCGGTAAATTCATCTCAGTCACTTATTCAAAGTTGACGTAAGTAAAGTAAGTGACGTAAGTGCTTTAATATTTACAATCAAATAGATACCACAGTTGCCGAAGCAGCCCAAACAGTTGCATTGTTAAGAGAGGGCCTTAGTCAGAGGGCCGTGGCAAATCGATTAAATCTAAGTTAATCAGTTGCGTCGAGAGTGTGGCGTCGGTACCGGAAAACCGGCGACTACGTCCGGCGGCAAGAAGGAGTAAACGCGCGATAACGGAGAGAGACAGAAATCGACATATGACTGGCGTTGACCTGAAGTAAGAGCTGAGTGCGATCAGAGGTGTGGTCGCCAACGCTTGGACAGAAAAAGACCGAAGGCAGCCAATCTAACCCCAAAAAAGGCAGCTACGGGTCCCAAAAGCAAAGGCGACTGGAATTTGCTCGCGTACATCTTGACTGGGACCTCGGCCATTGGAGTCATATATTATTCACCGACGAGTCCAGGATGTGCCTGTTTGGTAACGATAGGAGACATCGGGTCTATAGAAGGCCAGGGCAGCCATTTGTTCTTGCATGTTCTGGGCGGGCATTTCCATACACGGAAAAATTGCGTTGGTTTCGTGCCTAGTGGAGGACGTGAAGAAAGTTTAACAGCGAACCGCTACATTAGGGACATTCTGGAGGATTTGCGGGATTTGTTGGTGAGGACTCAATGCTAATGCACGACAGTGCGCGATGCCACACCGCGAGAATGACCAATACCTACCTGGCTAATGTCGGTATACCGAAGTTGGACTGGCCTTCGTAGCTCAGACTTGGATCCATTTGAGCATATTTGGAATGAGCTTAAGCCCGGGCCAGAAATCTTGCATCAGGGAGCGTAATGGAATTAAGAGCTGCGTTGATTGAAGAGTGGGAAGCAATCCTTCAAGACAGCACAAGAAAAGTCATCCGATCCATGCGTGGTGAAAAGCCGTGTATTATTCTCCACCAATATCCTCCACCTCAGATTCGAATTCTGCATGTTGATCTGAATTTTCGATTCCATCTTCTGCATATCTGCATTTATGCCTGAGTATTCATCTTCAGGACTTTTATCTTTGAAATTACTTTGTAACAGCAACTCATGAATTTTTACAAAGTCATTTGGACTATTGATATCAAACTTTGTTTGCTTGGTCGTCACTAGAAACCTGAAATGGCATCAACCAATAAATAATTAAAATCTCTTAAAACGGCGGTCGCAAAGTATTTGTAAGATACATTCCAAGTTTTGACAAGGTTTTGCAGAGGTTGTTCAACGGTATGAAGCATAATAAATATTTAGCAGGACCAAACGCGAAAAGAGTTTTTTCCTGTATCTAACGAAGGGTTAAACTAAATACTTATGAGTAAATTTTAAAATCGTATAATCAATATACTTTACGTAATTACTGCTGAGTAGTTATTTTACAGTTATGCTTTAGTGAACAAATTTACTAATGTAACATTATTTAGAAACATTTTAAAGTTAAATAAATTGTAACAGTAACCCATATAAAACAAAAACATCGATTACTTTGGCTACTAATCTTAACCACTTTATGATACCGTTTTTGAAGATATAAACTTTAAGTAGTAAGGAAATGTTTTGCATAAGCTTTGAATGTATTGTAAAAGATTGTAGAATTTGAAAAATAACGAATACGTCGGTGGCTGCCTAGAGTATAAAAACCTCAATGTCCAAAGGAATTTTATAATAACAGAAAAAGAGGAACCCGCAGTTTAGGTTTTGATGCTATTACTGAAATATAAAACAAATTTTAAAGTTAATACTTATTTATTTACATTAAAAAACATTTAACCAAAAAGTTTGTAGCAAAATAAATATATAAATAAAGTTCATGCAGCTTGAAATTCGTTCCTGATTTTGGAGCGAGCCGCGCTTACTTTTTGCATTCCTCGATGATCAAGCAACAATTTAAAAAGGTCGAAGCCGAAACATGACTGTTCTGTAATCGTTTGAACCTTTCATTCTTTTAAGTCATGCCGATTTTTTGATCGCGTTTGCATCAGCCTCGTCTCCTTTTATTGCTTTTATAAAACATTCTACATTTTTTGTTTATATTAGGATTTTGAATTGTATGAGGTATTTGTTACCTAATCAGTCATTTTTTGGTTCTTCTTTTTAATGCTTTAATATCTTTATTTTTGCTTAAAATCTCGGTGTCTCAGCAGTCACAACAGAGAGGTAATCGCTGGAATACTTGTCCCATGTTTTTAGTCATGTCCTGTTATATTAAATTATCTGACCCTGGATTTACTTATTGTATGTATTACAGTCCTCTACACCCAATGGTAGGAGAGATGCAGATTATATTATTATATTATGTATTACAGATTGTAAATAGAAATAAACCAAAAAAATCGGCTTTATATGACAATAAATTTTAACTGTTTTGTATCGTTAAAAAATTCGTTTTCTGTTTTTTAGCGAGAAAGCATCATGAGAGGCTTTGGGGTGCCAATTTAAAAGAGATTGTAATACGCTGCTCACTTATTTTGCTTAAAAGATCGAACTATATGGTTGAGCTTACCATAAAAACTTCAAAACATCAAAGTATTCGTGTTTCCATGATTGCTAGAAAGGCAAATGCAATATCGAGCACGGTGCGTGCAACCATAAAACAAGTCGAAGAGTACGGCGCATTGTCGCCGCAGACGACTGGAATAACTGTCCGCAAAATTAATTAGGGGTTTTTGCCTCAAATCTCCGGCTGTAATTGTGCGTTTTTGCCGTCGAAACTGACGGCAGCAAATGCCCAGACAATTACTTTAATGGGGGCAATTTCGATGACGTGATTGCGTTCCGTGCGAGCTCAAAAATATCAATTACGAGATATGCAGATAAATCATCTGCGGGTCGCGATCTGCCGCGTTACTTATTTTTGCGTTGGCCGTGTTAAATACGCTTCATTATTATTTCATCGATAAAAACTGGTCTTGCCGGCGAACATGCTCCGTCTTCCTTATTACACGCCGTGGCGTGTTTGATTTTAGAAACGGACTGAACGAGGCTTAATGCCTGTTTATTAAGGCGAGGCCGCTAAAGAAGCGTTTATTTGTACACACATGCGCTAGAATCTGCATTAGCGGCAATTTACGCGTCAGCCTGCGATTAGCCGGCAAAAATCCGCGGCTTAGGCAAGACCGTATGTTAATCGAGGAGCTAAATTAATATTTGCCCATTCTTCCACGTTTTCTTTGCGGTTGTTATCACTAAGCAAGCGTAATACCTGCAGTTGCGCTCAGGAGTTACAGTTACCTGCATGTCAAGCATGAGAAGAGAGTAATCTGGGGAATTTCAAGCTTCAAACTGCCTGCCTATTAGAAAAGCTACTGAGATACGCTTTGCCGCATTTGCTACATGGTAGATACGTTGAGAACCTTGAAAATTGCTTTAGCTACATTGTTATGATCTTTCAAGAAGTAACTTATCAATGTTGCAGTTGCTTCGGTTGAAGTGTAAAACAGAATTGACTTTCATTTACATCAAACGCAGAAAGAATACTTTGTAGATAACAGATTTAGTGGTAGTTTTAACCAGAACCCCGTTATTTTAATTAGGACAGAGCGGATTATAGTTACTGTAAATTTACGTCTACTAAAATACAGAAATGTTTTTTATATGGACATGAGATCATTTTATCCACTCGTTAAAGTGGTTGTAACAGGCCTTCCAATAAGTGCATCTCATCTTTGAATTTTAATAAAATAAACTGTATAAGTGATGCAGCTTTATTGATTATTTCACGTTCAAGGTTATTTAATTATCATTATGTGCGGAAAGTAACTTTGGGTAAATGGCTTCCGTGACTTTATTTGGTGATGTGACAGTAGTAGATGACAGTAGCCTATAAATCGGTTTACATTTTACCAACGACGCACGTGGTGGTCGGTTAGGTCCTTAACATCACCTCATAAAAAGTAATCTAATGATGTAAAGTTGTATGATTTTAACGATCAGATAGTATCACCATCTTTTTCGATTAGTCAATAGTTTCGAGTGCACTATACTACTTATATTGTCAAAATTGCACGATTGAAAGGTCCATATTTTTCAATGCGAGATAAAACTAATTGTTTATTTTAGCCTTATATTCATCTTTATCAACAATAATATTTTCTTTTCATCTGGCAAGAAAGACAAGTTGATGATTGCGCCGGGCCAAAATCAGCAACACGCAGTAATTCAGTTGGGACGAAGAGCACGCATTGAATCTTCATTGGGTTGTCATTGCGCCATGTGATAATTTTGTTTGTTAATAAAGCCTTTCTGTCAAAAATGGAATTTGTCGCCGAAGGCGATGTTTGACTAAAAGCATCAGTTTTAGTTACTCGAGATCTTAATCAGCCAATCCGTGTTTGTTGGACTAAAATTTTTAAATCAAAACAATAGTATAAGAGCTCAGATGTGCCAAATTATGCTTGATTATTTCTTGTGCTTATCTACGGCGCAGTTGCGCGGGTTGCGGTATGGATGAACCCGGGTTTATTCCTGGAGCTCTCTGATGCCTGGCGGGTGGCCCCCTCAATTACTAAAAATAGTTGAGTACCTGTGTCTGCTTCCGACAAGGAGTGATAATGGTGCGGTGCTTGCCACATAACCCCGCATGAGAGATGGTACGTGACGTCCGGGCACCGTGGGCAAACATATGAGAGCCCCAACCATCCCATTTCGCAGGTGGAGCGTTAGAGTCTTACCATTAAATATTTCTAGTGCTTGATAAGAAATTGATTGAAATGGATTCTCGCGTACGCTTTGGTGAACGGTGGTGCTTGATTTGCCACGTACTCAATTAGCTGAAATTTGTAAATTCAACATAGAATTGCTTTCTGAGTGGGACGGTTATGCGGATTAGAAATTTCACATAATGTACGGACATCTATTTTAGTAATAAACTTCAATAATTTCTACATGTCACGGCTATTTGTCAATGTTAATCAAAAAACGCTGTCTTTAATGAGACATGCTTAGTGGAAGGCTCTTTACTTAATTATCTACAATATGGAAAGGTGCTAAGGGAAAAGAAATTAATGAGTATTTTAAGAGTTTATTACTAATGTATTCTTAGCAAGCGCTACCGTGCAGCATAATGCCTTTGTTTATATATTTTTGATTTACTACAGAAAAATTTAAAAAATAATTTGCATAGGTGATCTACAAAATTAATGAATCTTTATACATAAACATTATTTTCAGTAAAATAGGTACCTACCTGTTTGATAATAAGAGGTATAAATATATATGATTTGTTACAAAAGTATAATTAAAATTACAAATAACAAAAACCTAGATATTTCGTAAAAATAGTGAAAGGTACAAAGGTATGCAGCTTCAATCCGCTTGGAATTTTACACACGACGTTGTTGCCACTTTTACGCAAAAAAAGTTTGTTGGAATGACTAAGCCTTTATTTTATAATTGTAGGCATAGTCCCACGTTTTATCTTTGGTCATGACCTTTTTAATCAAATTTTGTTCATTGGTAGCAGTCTAAGGCAAATCATTAGCAACTGCGTCATGTTGCTTCTGTTCTAGTAACATTAGTCGTGGAATCAATTTTGCCACGTTTCATACCAAGATCCTCAGTCAATATTTTACATTCATTTTTGGAATCGTTAGATTATCTTCTAGATCTCGGTCGCCGATTTTTGTTGATTATAGCCCGTACACGTTTAACATTTTCTGGTGCTTTCTTCGTTAATGGTCTTGTAGAACGTGGATGATATTTAACAGCCACATCCCTCACTGAATTGTTTGTATCATGTCTTTATTTGTGCTAGACTTATTGCATCATTTCCAAAAGTCTCTTGAACCATCCAAATAGTTTTTTGCGAAAGAATGTTACAGATTTATACAAAGTTTGATCCAAATATGCTGCTCTACTCATTCAATCATTGCAAATAAGATGATCACGCACTACATATATTCAATCATCGGCGTCTAACTCTATATTAGGCCAATAACGTATTTAAATGTGTTGTATTCAATTACCAGATTAAATTGCGGTTCTGGGTACTGTTTTTATTGTCCATATTAATGTTAATTCGATATTTAAAAAAATATAATGTTAGCCGCTGTAATAGTATGAAAAATAAAGAAAATTTGATATAAATTAAAGCAACTGCATCGAACAATATTTTTTATTGTCATAGGATAACGTAAATAACTTAACATAATTTTATTAAAATGACTGAAGTTACCTTTTTCAGAACATTTTAGGTATTGAAGTTAATCTCTTTATAAATAAACTATTTTAGTTATGATTTTTAATTATATTTTTGCGTAGTTTTTATTTAAAGTTACTTTTAACTCAAATTGTCAAATACCTCTTGGTAACAATTACAATGCTTTTTAATGTCTCTTTTGTTGTACATCGTTTTACATAAAGTGATATGTGATTATTCTCTTCTATCTAAACGTTTGAAGGATGTTGAATGATTTTATTCAAATATTTATTTAACCTATTTATAACGCCATAATAATTAGTGAGCTTAGTGGTTAGTGTAATACAGTTAAAAAGCAGAATGAGATAAATGAAATTTAAGAATTTTGAAAAATCATCTGGTTTTATTTGAATACATTTATATTAAATATATGCATATTTTCTGCCAATCTGCAAATTTTAATCTATTCAAGTTTTAATTTTTATAACATGATAAGTAGTTTTAAATTTTTATGTGTAATTGTGAGCTGTCGCTTCAACTAAGTGTTTTTTGTCTATTTGGGTTTTGTGTTTTAACATACAAAAATGGGGTTTAATAATTTTATGGGTGCCATTTACAAATTAACTTTACATAAACAGTTTTAATGTAAAGAAAAAATTGAAATCTAGGTCATTTTTTTCAAAAATAAAAAATGCTGTTTTTATTATTACCAAATTTATTTTAGTTGGACAGATGAAGAGAAAAGCAACAAGTATAAAATATTTTTTAGTAAAATGGAATTTTTTTGGTATATAGTTAAAATATATTGACAAATATCACATGGTGTTACTACTCGAATTGTTTAAACATTGTTTATTTAGTACTTTGTGACTTTATTGTCAAGGATTTTCTTGAAATTCTTGTCGGAATAGAAAATAAAACAGCAACATTCAGCACATTGAAAGAATTTGCAGAAATACTCTTTTTTTTATTTTATCGTAGATTATCTTCAGAAGAACTATATTTGTTGAATAGTACTGATTTACATAAGTTGGTAAACTAAAATGATTTCGATCATTAATCAAAGCAATAAATACCGACTTTTAAATGTTTAGAATTCTTGAGGCAATATAGTCGAGATAAAACAGATAGTGTTTTTTCGAGAAAGGCATGCATGTTTCTTATAAAATTTTAACTCTTTGATAACTTACTGCATACTGTTAGCTAAAGAATTCACTGCATCCTCGAGGTGGAAATTCCTTCTATTAAAGAATTTATCAGGTTGCAAAAATTTTCTTAACACTTGAAAAAATTGATTTTTTTTGCAGTAACAACTGTTATTTTTGGATTTCAGATGATAATTGGCGAAATTTAACTTTGAATTTTGGACCGCTATTTCTGCAAAGAAAGTTTGCGATGCCGAAAAACAATGAACCGAGCCATTTGACTGTCTCGAAATAGTAAAAATAACTTTAGCTTTGAAGATCAACTACGTTCTGGTTAACTATTTATTTTGAATGAACAAGATTTGCAGATAGTTTTAGATGCTGAATTCAGTAGATTTTATCGATTTTACTTGACTGGAATAAATTCGACTTTGTGCACAAAAAATCAAGTCAATATCTTCACGAAATGACTAAAGAACGATAATTGAGTTGAGATTAAAAATATGCAAGAGTTGCAGATAAAAATAGTTATGGAATATTTTAATTTAAAAATTGTTGACTTATATATGCAGATGTTTTTCAACGAACTTAAAAAGTTCGTTACTGAATTCTATATGTCTGTCTGTCGGTCTGTCGGTCCGTCACAAAATTTTAAATTTTTTAAAATTTGAAAATGAATTCTTATAGGAAATTTTACGCTGAATTCGAAAATGAAGTCGAAAAAATTCTATGTCGAATAATTTTCGAGATATACGATTTCGAATTTTCCCGAAATTCGAAATCGAAATCGAAATATGAAAAGGGTGAGGAACTTATGAAAATTTGTTAACAGCAAAAGGTTATATACATGGTTATCGAAAACAATATCCTATGCAACTAGATTGATTCAGAAAAACCATGGAAAGTGTAAACATCCATTCAAGCACAGGAAAATAAACAAATATGTAGTCGACTAACTGAAGAATAGAAAGAATAACTTAATGATAAAGTGAAATAAAGAAAACGTACGGAAAATACAGCAAAATATAGACAGCAATATTAATTATCAGAGATCAAACAAAAGTAGATGACAAAAGAAATACTGGATATAAGAACGATACAAAAAATTTAAAGAACTAAACAAATTTATTATAATCAGCAAAATAAAAGTGAATAGCCAAGTTGAAAAGTTTAATAAACAACGTGATTCTTTGTATCTTTACAAGAAACTAAAATAACTCACAGACAAATAAACATTCGAAGTCAACACACAGCTTCGTCAATAAATAATGATTGAAAATATGGGAATTATATACAAGAACAGTTTTATCATTTGAGAAAAGAACCTACATATCATCGAAACAATGGCGAAGAACATACGATAAACAAGTCAGAATTGGGATTTGCTATTCATTAGTCAAAAAGTAGTAAAGCCCTCAGGCCAGATGAAATTTAAGTTGAGCTACTTAATGTTATCAACGGTGGCAACGTAGATCTGTTACTAAACTTAAAGACTGGTTCGAGTATGCCTTCGTTCTAATAACGCTAAATTGCGCCAAGAATATTTGCTAATAAGCTTGATAAGTAATGCCCTGAAATTATTTCTCAATTATACAAAATAGAATTCAACAAAACATGATGCAGTGGCTGATTGGTAATGAGTATTTTCGTTTGTTTTTTCTAGAAGGAGGGGGGGTACGAAGAGATATCTTTTATCCTCAGGTTTCGACACAAAGATGTAGATATTGGACCTGTTTATATGATGTAGAGCTAATAGAAAACATCTACTTGCGTCAAATATCATAACAATTTAAAAAGGCGTCAGACAAATTTGTATTTTATGACTCCCGCTTTTAAACACCTATTCGAAGATTTTTCATGAATACATTAGTTGGTTTCTTAGAGAGTATAAAATTAACGGAAAGATAGTAAATCAATATCCGTTATGCAGATGATTTCGTTCTAATGGCAGTTTCAGATTACGGTTTTCAGTCGCTATTAAATAAAGTCTACACAAGCTGCAAACAAGTGGGCTTGAAAATCGATATAAAAAACCAGTCATAAACGCTGAAACGTACCTTTATTTATACATGTAGGATATGAATAACTGAAGTATATAGAAAAGTGTAAATATTAAAATTTTGTAGAATAAACCTCAGATGAATTACTGATAGGAACTTAAAACCCGGATAGAAGTGGCTGGCCATGACTTTACCTAGCTATGGAATTGATTTTCAACAAATTGAAGATTCTGGCTATGACGTTTTGTTTAATCGATACTTTTGTTATAAAACAGAACGGTGTCAAAAATCTTGGTTGCATAATGAGAATTAGAAAATATCAGCTTGCACAAGCTTAGATAAAATTTCCGAAGTGAATGAGTGGAGGCGTTGTCGTATTCAGTTTATAGCCCCGATCTTACATCTCCTAATTACGACTCGTTTCGATCTATAGAGCACTTTCTGCGCAGTCGCCATTTTGAATCGGTTGATCGAGATAAAGAAACAGATTGTCAGATTGGTACTATGAACAAATTCGGCAACTTACAGAGTACTGACAAAAAGTCCACGATAATAATTAACTGCATTTTTAAAAATAGTTGTTGTTTTTGACACTAATCGCACATAAAATACAAAATGTTTGCAAGTGTTAAAAAATTCTTTAACAACTTAATGAATATAAGTTTTGAACATATTAATACCGCTTTTATGTGTGATACCTTTAACGAATACGTGCAGTTCGTATTAATATTGAACGAGATGCTTACCCCTATGATTATTTTACTACTACTAAACGATCCCTGTCTATACTGTTTATAGAAAATATACATTACTAGTTCTTTCTAATTGTAAGGCAAGAAGTGGCGTGTAAATTAAACACAGACTAATTGAAAAGAGTAAGATGTATTTATTGATTTAGAGTCTAGTGGGGATAATTTCGATATTACTGCAAAGGAGCCCTTTCGTTTGTAGGAGCAAGTAGGACGCATGCCGTAGGTTGTTTAGCACAGAGATACTTCTTTATACGATTTGTTTAGAACTTAATGGAAATATTTTCTGAATAATGGCTATATTATCTTTTTATTAGTTTCTTGGTTATAGTGGTCATAAACCAAGATCTTGATATGTGTTTTTTTTTCAGTTTTAGTCGTTTGAAAATGCTGCTGTGTATTTTGTAGTGTTACTGTTTGTTTAGAGAATCATTATAAGAAAGGGAAAAACATTACTTCTTAGGTACAAGTAGTGTCACAATATTGATAAGTAGGTAAAAATTTCGTACAGGGAAAGTTATATTCTTCTTCTTTTGTAGCTGCATTTACTTAATACCACATTTTTCTCAGACCAACATGTAAATAAATTTATGATCCAAATATATTAAATAATGGGATTACTTGATGTATTGATTGATGGGGTATCATCATACTGATATTCAATTGGTTGTACTGTAAAATGTTTAGACTTTTTTTAAACCTTTTTAATAATTTTTAAAGCTTTATGAGTATTGTGTAAATTGGTGCCCCCTAATCTTTTAAAACACGTTTATTTTGAATTTGTCTAAACAATAAGTTGCTTAACTGTGAGTTTAGTTGCATTTGTACGATATTAAGGTTTGGTAATTATACCAAAAGCTTGCCGGCGCTATACTGAAAAGATTTGGACCATTCTTTGTATTTATCCTTTTATAGTAATTATTTATTCTAGTAATCGTTCTGGTTATCATTACTTATTTTACCACAGTACAGAAAAATCCAGTTGTAGAGAACCACGTTGTAAGGTTTTTGTCCTATGAAATTTTTCTGCGACTTGGTTTTCATTATGTGACCCAGATAATAAAAATTTTTTGTCTATAGCGTAGTTATTACTTCCGTTTTTCTTTCATTCTGAGTGAAACTTCTACATTAGATACATGGTCTATTCACGAAATTCTTATAATTATACGGTAAAACCGTAACTCAAATGCGGTTATTCTTTTATTTCAAGGTCCATGATTTAAGTTTATAAAGTAGATCTGAGAAAACATAATATTCGAGAAGCCTATTAACAATACCAGGTGTACAAGTATGACATGCGGATTTTTTAAAAAAAAAATACGTTAAATTCGGAAGAATGATAAAAAGTGGTTTATTCAAAATATGCTCCATTGCTATTTATACATTTTACTCATTTTTTGGGTAATTTGTGAATACCACGTCAGTAAAAATCTTCCCCTTTTGACGCGAACCATTCATCGATCTGATTTTCACATCTTCGAATGAACCAAAGCGCTGCTCAGTAAGTGCGTGGCTCATTTATGCAAACAAGTGAGTAAGCCTTATGAGGTAGCACTTCCCAGTTCAGTTCTTCCAATGTGTCACGAACCAGTCTTGCCTTATGTAGCGAACGGTTCAAATCGATCAATTGTTGTTGGTAGCGTTTGGTATTAACCGTTTTACTAGGCATTAACAGTTCATAATAGACCACACCTTTTTGGTTCCACCAAACACGGAGCATCGTTTTCCTGCCAAAGCGATTCGGTCTTGCGCTTGATGTGGATGGTGTGTTTTTAAAATATAACCACTTTTTATCCCCAGTAACGATACGATGCAAAAACGACTTTCTTTTGTATCGTTAGAGAAAAATTTCATCTGCCTTTCTTTTGGCTCATGTGGTATCTATCTGCCGACTTTCTGAATTTTTCCCATCTCTCGTATGCGATTGGAAACAGCTCTACGAGTTGCTTTTGTGTTTGTGAATCGCCTTCGTCCAACAATGCTTGTGATTCCCCATCTTCGTGCTTTTTTGGTGGTTTTCCGTGTTCCTTGTCTACAGCATCGAAATCACCAATTTAGAAACGTCGAAACTATCGTTCACACGTATCTTGCGATGGAGCAAGTTCACCATAAGCTTCTCAAAGTAATCGGTATGATCAGCAGCAATTTTCTTCAAATAAAAACAGAAAATTAATGCTGACTGCGAATGCTCTTTATTTGGCACACATTTCGACATAACACACAGCAAAACAATATTATGCAAACACTTTTTTAACTTATCACTTGTGCGCGTTGACTTGTTGTTGTTGGTGGCACAACAAAATAGAATATACGTCAAATTTTTATACTCTACAATGCATTGACGCACCATATGTTTCTTCAAATTTGCACTTCATACTTGCACACCTGGTATAAGGGAATTTTTGAAAAGCCAAGACAATTTTACGAAACCATTAAATGATCCCACTTTTTTAGCCTTTGTTGGTTCATCAATAGATCACTATTTGTGACCTACCACATATATTTGGTTTCAATGATACTGAGGTCGTGGCCAGACTTTCGTCATTTTCTTCATAAGTTGTCATAAATCTTCTAAATTTTTTGCGATAACAAAAGTATTGTCAGAATACCTGGTGTATGAATTTTTTGCTCATTTTATTGTTATGTATGTTGAGAATAACGGCAGTGACAACGTACAGAGTCCTGTCTTCATTTACTTTAATGTAGGCGGATTAACTCCGATATAATTTGCATATTATGCACAGATTTTTGTCATCTATTCTAATTTCAGTTGCTGCTTGAACTAACCCTTAATTGTCGGTGTTGACCTTTTATCCTTTTAAAACCTTATTTCACGACTCGAGTGGATGATAGTCACGTTTTTTTGCTAAATTCCGAACTCTACGTAGAATTTGTCGCTTCTTTTCGACATTTGCAACCAATCCATGACGTCGTTTTTGATACATGCCTTTTTGCGTATATAACTTTGTTTCTTGTTAAAATTACTGTTCTCTGATTCTGCTTGAGCGGTTTTTGCGTCACATCAGCTATTTCTAATAAAATATCGTGCATCAAAGAATGAAGCCTCGGAAAAATTTAATAACATTGCACAAGCACCACATTTGCAATTACATTCACGCATATGGCAACTCATCACATGATGCGCTTCGACGGGACTTGATTTGAATAAAATTGCTCTTCTTGCTTTATTATTTATGAAGGTACAAGAATCATAATAGATTCGTGTTAATTATACTAGACCTTTATGGAGATGATGATTTTTCTGAAAATCTGTGATCGTGGTTGCCGTTAAATTTGCGGTACACTACTTACTAGCACAGTCTTATTTTTAAATCAATGTTTGATTGCTGGCTCCAGTAAAATTATGTACTGCTAATTTTCATTACCTTTAACTTTAACGAAAATATTATATAATTTTTTTTATTTCATTTAATTATTCTTGTGTTTTACAAAATGTTAATTATTTTATTATATAATTTTAATGCACCAAAAATGTAATCTTATATTCGCAGCGACAAGAGTGTAAGATTGGCGCGAGTACTTATAAGTGTATTAATACTTAACCGAGAAACTCAATCAGTTGAAAGCAATCAGGTTACTATTAAAACGAAAAACGCTTCGGTCGATGTAGTTATTGTTCTCTTATGGTATATTAAATTCAATTGTGTATAAATGAATTCATATGAATATGTAAAATAGACGACAACCATCTGTTCTAAATCTCGCCTTAAGTGGGTTGATTTTGAATACAAACAGTGGAGAGATCTGTCTATAAAGATATACATGCGAGTACATATTAGGTAGAAACTTTTAACTAGGTGAATCAGCATCCTTAAGTTGAAAGACTAATTGTAATTTGTGGTTAATTAAACAGCAATATTTAGTGAGCTGGCGTTTTACTAACATAAAACTGTTATTTGTACTTTTTTGAAAAATGGCAAAAAAATGATAGTGATTAACATGAAAACGTTTCCAATTAGAATATCAAAATATGAGTGTCGTGTAGCGTATTTTTACATTAAAAAAAATTAATTTGATATAGTGCCTGTTAATAAAATTTAAATTGTCAAATTTTCAAAGTATTTAATTTTTGTAAGTTAACTTAAGCCCCCTTTAGGACCAAAGGGCGTTCTATGGGTGTTTCGAAAGCTGAACAGATGGCAAGGTGGCCAACTCTGCGCATCGTGGTTTGAGTTCGTACAATTGATAATTTCTGTGCTAGTTTTTTCCAATTGTTTTCGTTCCAAGCAATATATGTGGCTTATCTCCATGATAGGTTTTGAAACATTCCTTTTCCATGTGTCTATCGATCTTCCCATCTTAAGTATTGATGACTAAAGCTTGTTTGTAATGTTGTGTTTGATTTTCTCATTGTATGGCTTATCCATTTTCTCATCTTCCTTTTATAATTGTGATTTTAAATTGTTCCTGGTTTGAGATGTCCTACAACTGATAATTTGTTGTTTTTCCTGGTCAAAATACTCAGTGTATATGTCTAGGGAATTTATTTACAAATATTTGTAATTTTTTAACGTTTTATTTATTGGTAGTCTAAGTATCTGAGTCTTCCCACTTACTCTTGTGTAATTTATATAGCCGTGCAAGTGGAAAGATTACTTGCAGGTAATGCAGTATCATTTTAAACTTTTTTCGACAGTTTTTCTTCATTATTTTTAAAATTTCTAATATTGTTGAATTTTTACAATTTTATGCTTTTGTTACACCATAAAACTTTTTGGGCATTTTGAACTTATTATGCGTAACATATTAAAATGCAGCAGCTAAATTACATTTAGTGTCTTAGTTCTTCATTCCTTTATTATAACCATCCAACACGAATAATAGGTTGTCCCACGGAAACATGTAGGTGGTTTTAATCGAATAAAAACAAAACAATGTAAGAGATTGTACTGAAACTTTATTTTATTCAAATGTATTTCCCATTGCTTTCACCCGCACCCAAAGCTCAAGCATGGATACCCCGCGGAACAGACCTTCATCCATTCCATTAGCGACAATCTGTTGGAATCTAATTCCGAATAGATTCCAATCACATATCGATTGCTACTCAAACGGACTTTAAGAGAACCAAATCCATTAAAGACGCAAGGTTGCATATCAGGGAATAAGGTGGTTGAATCCAGGTAGTTTACCTGCAGGTGGCCAAACACGCTTTTGTGTCCTTTGGGTTCAGTGTACAGGAGCACCCAAGTTCCATCAATGGCTAGGGTTCTCTGTAATAGTTGGATTACGCCTGTACCGAAGCAAATTATTTCTTCACCTGAAGTTTCTTAGTTAAAATCCGGTGTACAGTGTTGCGAGGAATACTAGTTTTGGGGGAAAGTAATTTCAATCCTTTGTTTAATATCTTCATGAATAGACTGGTAACCACCTCTTGATTTACTTGTGTCAATTCTTCCTTTGAAATTTTCGATCCAATCAGCTATAGTTCTATATTTGTAAACCGCATCGACCAACGCTGTCTTGAGATGCTTCTCGATATATTTTAATTACTATTATATATATATATATATATATATATATATATATATATATATATATATATATATATAAAATTACACACTAGTTATGTGGACGTGCACAATTTTCGCACTTGGTTTCGTTTTGCTTTGCTGTCTCTACTTCGAATGGCGCTGTGCGATATTTTTGCATGTTTTGGGTCTACTAGAAGTGTTATGAAACACCCGGAGGAACCTGATTAGAACTTTCCGAAATGATGAGGTTATGTTGCACAATATGAACTACAGGTTTCTATAAATTAATTTCCAATAATTACGTTACAGGGCCGTTCCGGCGGATTATATTAAACTAAAATAAAACCATGCCCTATAAGAGAAACTTTACATTAAATTTGGATTTATTTAGATATATGTAATATTAAAGCAAATAGTTCAGTTATTTTAGTTTATAAAAAAATAGTTTTTACTTTCCTTATCCTATAATAAGGGAAGTAATGTAATCGGCGGAAATTTGACCTACCCAGTTTTTCACATTTCTGGACGAATTATAGCCTCAGGACACCAAAAAAGTTGGTTTGGGCCATTGGTTCGTGTGTGTGTGTGTGTGTGTCGAGAACCATAAGAGCTAGAGACTTGAAATTTGGTATGCAAGTTACTTGTAGGTAGCGGACGTAGTGTGAAGCTTTTGGTAAAAATAGGCGGAGTCGTTTGGTCTCAAGGTTCCAAAATCGGTCGCAAAGCGGTCGCGAATCTAAACGGTTGAAGATACAAAAAATTTACGAGAATAAAAATGATTTGTTATCATGAGATAAACATGAATTTAAAATAAAAGTTGGTAAAATAGGAACTTGAAAAAAAAATTTAAACTCAGGATTTGTAATATACCGGGTGTTCATAAAATGTTTCGAGAAATTTATATTACCGGATAGATCAAACCGAGACGAACAAAAAATTACAATGAAATTTTTTGATCCGAGGTCAAATAAATAAGTTATAGCAGATTAAAAATTAATTAAACGGACCAATCACAGCGCGCTCGGAGAGCTACCGGGCCGACTGCGGGAGGAGGGGGGAGCGCTTGGCCGCTAGGAGGGAGCACGCAGGCGATAACGGGGAAGGCCGTGCGACCGAGCTCGCACGGTTACCTTCAGTGACGTAGCAAAATATTAAGTACGAGTCAATTATTGTCTTGTACTGTTTATTTTAATCAGCTTTCGAGTGTTGGACTCGCGCCTCGTCCTTTTAAATTAACAAGTTCCGGGACGAGAGCAGCGCAGGGCCGAGACGATGGACCCGGTATAATATAATATAAATAATAGGATAAGGAAAGTCGTGTGATGTTCACACCAGATTTTTTGAGTGAGTATTGCTAGGTGCATTTAGAGCAATCTCTATATGAGAAGCTCTGCAACAGAAAATTACAAGATTATTTTTTTAACAATAACGTAAAATACTAACTGTTAGAGTAATTTAATGTTTATATTTTTTCGTTTGCAGACAATGCTCCTTTTATTTTTGTACTCTACTGAAGAGACCTAATAATTTTATTCATCCACGCTAACGATATTAATAATTTTTGATGATCTAATTGTGGTTGCAAGACAGTGGATATAAAAAGGATATTGAAATCGGTTTTGCCAAAGAGAAAGATGCACCACACCACACAAAATAATTTAACACACGGAGTACAGAGTACCTTACTATCTAATGTGGGAAAGATTAAATATTGGATTAAGCTAGTTCGATGTGGTAAACTCTGTCCTATTTTTAATCAAAAGAAAGATGTCCTTATTTGAAATATATTTTAAAAATGGAAAGTGTAACTATATAACCTTATTTGATGTTAATGTTTTCTATCACATTTGACATATATGATACGCATTACTTTTATGCACATTTACTTAACAATGATTTAATGTGATATTTTTCAGCGACATGTGTAGCTTTGGTGTTTTCTGAAACCCCAAAAACGTCTCTTGTACTTAACCAATTGTAATCAATCATTAGAGAGATTAATAATGAGTATCTTTCTTTCCCTATTTATATCTAAATAAACCTGCAAAGCTTGCAACGCATAGCGAAGTGAATTTGAGAAATCGCGTTTCCGAGTTAAAGGTCACGTAGTATTTCAAAGTTTTATGTTTAAATTAATTAGTGTTCAAAGACGAGTTGAATGATATGCTACATGTCCTATGTTGCTATTTTGAAAATTTGAAATCGTAAAGGTCATTAACGCTGACCTATCGAAATACCATTCGGCCAATTTCGAATTTAAGTATCCTAAATCTCAAACCAACATGACTTGTACTGAAGGGCGTCAGAATTTTCTCTATTACCAACTGGAGGCCAATTAAGAGTTTTAATTGGCATTCTGCAAATTAAAATTCCATATTTTTTCATTTATTTTATTTTGGATAACTTACTTTTTAACTTCTCCCTTTTTCCATCTCCAACTCTCTGTTTCCTCCTGTCCGCCTTCCAATTTTCGTGTCTCTTTTTTCCCTGTTTCCGCTATTTTACATACTTTTCATTTTTCTTTACAAGAGTTGGTTTTTTCCTAAACTATCCGACATTGAGTTTTTTATGCCATCTACACATAAATAAAAAGAAACTTCATAAATGTTATCCAGTAGTCGACTTCTCGGCTCCCTATAAAATAATGTCGTATGTTTTATGAATGTGCATTCTAATACCTAAAACAAATATTCTTCTTTTCCGTAACGTGTCCAATTTTGAAGGATAGACTGAATAGTGAAAGTAAAAGAATTGTTTAATTTTCATCCAATAATATGTCGCATTCTGAGTTTTCATACTTAGATTAAGACAATTTTATCTTTACTTCAACCACCTTGGCAATCTATCTTTAGACACAGAAATCACACGTTTTATTACCTGTATTATAATGTGGCACACGCTTTAAATTTCTGGCTTGCCATCATCATCATCAGCTATGTCATCCATCGTCGGATGTAAGCCTCCCCTAACGTATTCCATTCTTGTCTATTTCTTGCTCTTTGCATCCAATTATGGCCTGCGTTTCTCTTTATGTCGTCCGTCCACCTTGTCAACGGGCGTCCTCTGCTTCTTTTTTCTGCAAGTCCATCGGTTGTCCTGCATTCTCGCTATGTGGCCGGCCCAGTTCCATTTTAATTTGCATATGCGGTATCCCACATCCATTACTTTTGATCGCTTTCGAATTTCGGTGTTTATTATATGGTCTTGTAAAGTAACTCCCAACATACGTCTTTCCATCGCCCTTTGGGTAGTTTGTAATTTTGTGATTATGCCTTTATTGATTGTCCAGCTTTCAGTACCATAAGTTAATACTGGGAGAACGTGTTGGTCAAATGTTCGAGCTTTAAGTGTGTTAGGAAGTTGTGATTTAAAAATCATATGTAGTTTCCCAAAAGTTGTCCATGCTAACGATATCCTTCTTGTGAGGTCTGCTTTTAGGTTACTTTTAGTAAGCTGTATTTTTCGACTAAGGTATATGTATGTATGACCCCACTTTCTTTATTATTTGGTCTTCTATTATTATGTTTTCGTGGTTTTAATTTTCTATCAGTTCGTTAGTCATATATTTTGTTTTATGAATGTTCATTTTCATACCGATTTGTTTTGATTTTTCATTTAATTCAACTAACATTCTTTACAGTTCTTCTCTATTTTTACTTGTTAGTACGATATCATCGGCGAAGCGCAAGTGATTTACATTTTCTCCATCGATCGCAATACCTTTATCGCCCCAGTTCAGTTCTTTAAACATATCTTTCAAGGCGGGAGTGAAGAGTTTGGGCGAAATAGTCTCGCCCTGTCTTACTCCTCTTTTAATGTTTATTGTGTTTGTTTTAGTTTCTCCATTTATTTTCACTTGAAGTGTTGCGTTTTTATATGTTCTGTATTAGTGTAGTGTATCTGTGATCTATCCTACGGTTACTCAATGCGTTTAGAATTTCCCAGGTTTCGATGGAGTCAAATGCTTTTTCGTAGTCTATCAAAGCGATCCATAACGTCATATTGTACTCGTTGGCTTTCTCTATCAAGGTTCTGATCAAGTGTACTAAATCTCTTCCGAAATCCGGCTTGTTCTCTGGGTTGATAGTTGTCTAGTTTGTTAGTCGTTCTGTTATTATCTTTGTGAAGAGTTTATACATCACTGACAAGAGGCTAATTGGCCTATAAATTACCTAGTTTACTTTTATCTCCTTTCTTAAATCTCCTTTCTTAAGGGTTGCTATGTTTCACTTTTATTTTATTCTTCTAAGCGAAAAATGGAAGGGAAATTTGAAAAAAAAAAGATATAATGTTTTATTTCTTATTCAATAGTATGTCGCTAGGTTTCTTCGATTTTATAATGAGTTTTTTATTCTTCCGTTTTCTTGCTGAAACAACTCTAACGTCGAACCCATAAACGAAAAGCTCGGCCTGTTTCGCATCAGATCAACTGCTCCATGACTAGTGTTTCTGTGTTCCTATATCACACTCTTCTTTTTCCCTTTTTAGGAAATAAATTTTATTGATTTAAAATATCATAATCTTTGAACATTTAGAAATAGTTAAAATCCAAAAAATTATAGTTCTAAGCCTTTTGGCGGACAAAAAAAATTAATATGCAATCTTTCCAAATGTTTTTTACAAGTTTTGCTGTCTTAACGATTAAAAATCTAAGAACAGAGAAACGCAAGTTCTATAAATTTTTGCCATTACTGGTTTCGAAAATAGGTGCAAGTGATCTTCCCTTTTTAATTCATTGTTTCAGTATGATAATGCAAAAACTAACAGATTTTGATGTTTTCGCATTTAGTGGTTTGAGCTGCATGATGTTCAGTTAATCAGACGGTTAGGACTTGGAATTTATAGATTAAGATAAAATTCTCTTGAAATTCAAAATGAGTTAACAGACTTTCCTGGCCTCGCTGATCCTGTTATATTTTCTAATATTCTCCATATATCGAAGCTCATTCAAAACTATATACATTACTGTTTGTTAAAATTCCAGCACGAATAATAAAAATTAAGCAACAGACAAATAATTGACTCTATAAACATTTTAAATAATGTAGTTGCCTTCGTTTTTCTTGGTATTGGGTTAAACAATGAACAAATAGTGTCTCGATGGATTGCTTGCTATTCATTGTTGACACGCTCACATAATTCAGTCAGATCTCTTGGAGGTTGGGGATACCACGTAATGACATTTCAGAGATTTTATGAAAGGTCAGATAATCGCGCCGGTCATGGAAAAGTTTTCATTCAGTTTTGTTGAAACAAATTTAATGTGATAGTTCTCCACAACATAATACTCATAATTGGCCTCGTATGCCTTATACAAATGTAGTCTTTTGCTGCTTTTCTCCACGTCTACGACGTGTTAATATTATTTCAGTTAAACAAAATTTAGTCATTAGAATATACCACCCATATGTCCACAGATGTTTTTTCGTTTCTCATTGTAACCTTCGCTGTCGGTGCAGAGAAATAATCAGTAATCGCGAGAAAGGGCGCTTTGCTAGTCCAATTACAAATATTAGAAGTCATATACAATCGGTACTATATATTCCTCCACCATTGTTGCACTAGGACACATGAAATCGCGCTTGGGTCTGTAATTGCAAGCCTCTGAAAATGACGATCCTTCTGGTTGGTTGTTCTGTAAAGTACTTTAAATACCAATCTTCTCAAATTATCTTCTTCGACCTACCGGCTCTATATTTGCGTAACAGTACTGCTACGGCTACAAATTCTTCGTTCTATTTTCGTAAAGAAACACCCCCTTTATGTTCTTTTTCAAATTTGCTAACTTGTTGATAATGTACTCTTTGTCGACGATTTTCACACATGGTACCAAATCTGAATTGTTGAGAACTACTTCACTCAGGCTCATGTTTAAGAAATTACATAACCGAATCTCGGACAGATAAACCAATGATTTTCAAACTTTAATTGTATAATATTCTTCCTTTAATATAAAAGTTTCAATGCATTGTAATTTGTTTTTAATGATGCTGCATTTCCAATAGACAGTAGTGTATTTAATCACAACACAACTGAAGTAGTTCAACAATAACATTGATCGACTAACGGATAAGTATGAAAATGCCTATTGTTGAACTTTAGTTGTTATTTTTCCCTGGCCAAAAGTTTTTCCTGAATTATTAACTTTTAGTTGCTGATACAACATTCCAAATATATAGCACACAAGTCTAATTACGTAGATTTTAGTGGTCGAAATAAAAAAATTGTAAATCTAGTAAATTTGCGCATTTTACATTAAACTGTTCACGGCATTCAAATATTTCTCCGCGCGACATCAATTTGTTCCGCTATTATAATAAAATTTAATCTAACACAAACTAAAAAGTGATTTTGCGCTAGCATCTGGTCAGAAGAAAACTTGTTTTATATCAAACCTCCCGGAATATTTACAGCAAAAATATGGTAAAATAGTTTTTGTGGCCGAGTTAACATGTAATAAATTAACAGTAGCCAAAGGAATATATTTACAGTAAAAAGAAAAATAAATTACTACAACTATATGTTAACTATAATTGAAAAAATAAAAACACGAGGAAGTTAGCAGACACAAAAAGCATGATCTATGATATTTGAACTTTATATAACTGCAAAACTTAAAAGGCTATTAAAATATGTAAGCCATATTTTACATGAATTTATAGATTTAACAAAGGAATTAACGGTGCGGGCTTTAAAAATGTAAATACGTGACATTTGTAAGTTGTAAAAACGTTAACATTCGATAAGTTATTTATCAATATATTTAGGTTACGTGTAAAATAATCATGTACATTCAGGGAATATGAATGTAATTATCGAACCATAAAGGCAGTTATATGATTCTCTTATGTATGCATAATTCGTTTCCACACCTTCTCACGAGAACTTAAAGAAAGAGTATTCGGAACTACAATCACTCGGTGATTGTATGCAAATCACATTCATCACGGACTTTTGATGTATAAGCAGCTTTGCTATTCAAAAGATAAATTGGGAATGATATAAATCTTTGGATATAGTTAATATTAAGTGGAAATAACTTTACAGTTATATTTTTGTATGTAAATAACCACAACTGATTGTTGTTCCGTTTGGAACGCGCTATTTTTGCTTTAATGCAATTCATAGTCTTACTCGCATATAAGGTCTCGTTTAATAGCAATAAGATTACGTGTTATATAAAATCACTTTATAAAAGCTCTATAACTCTCAAAGTTATTTCGATGTATTCATGCATAAACGCCGGATTATTAATGTGCATGCACGTGAAACTTGTTTTTAGCTGAATATCAATGCAGTTCATTAAATGTTCTGTGTACGCCGCGCTGATTATTTAGTGCCGGCAGCTCACATCGGCGCTAAATTCCCGAGAAAATCCTACATTTTCCATTTATGGCATGCAGAGACTGAAAACCGATTGAACCCTGAGCGCGACGACCAAAAGCAGCAATTCAGCCCACGGTGTGGCTGCAATCGGCGCCAATTTGGTTTACAATGGCAGCGTAATTTATAATTATTAGCGCCAATAAAAAATTAATTGTTTTTCTATAGAAGGTTCTTTGATTGAAAAAGAAAATGCCGACTTCCTTATTTGCAATAATCAACCTAGTTGGGAATTAAAGGTGTGCAACCAATATCAGCAAAGGGAGGTCGGATCAGTTTGGCGGTTAGTGAACGGCTCCAACGAATCGATTTCTTTAGACTTTTAAATCGCTGCTGAGTTAGAATGTAACTGCATTTTTACGGTGTGAGTTATGTTGCCGATTGAACAGTTAATCGTTTTAGAGTAAATTTGAATTTTTAATTTTACGGTCTTTATTTACATAAAGGTTATAATAGAAATGAAATAATAGTAATTAAAGCAAATTAACATTTTGGAATTCAGTTATAACTGTCTGACTAACACCGTTAAATAATAAAATAATGGACGTCAGAGTGAATAGACTAATTTTAATACTTTAGTATTTTGTGCTATACAAACACATTGTGGATTGAGTAACTGTATATTCACTAATATAACTGGTTTGTATAACTGAAATTTTAATTAGGTAATAAATTAAGAATACAAAAAGCAGTCCAATTTTATCAGGAATTAATAACAAAGAACTAAACACACAGATACCAGAGACCAGAGACCAATTTAATCAACACAATTTTGCTTTACACCCTTCATTCCAATTTTTGTCCCATCATTATCTTCGATTTGCGCGTGAAAAATATAAAGTGAAAAGTGAAAAGCGGCGCTACTTCATTGTTCAATTCAAAGGCATCTGGCTTCTTGCAAAGAGATAAATTACTTTGCCAATTAGAACTTATAAATATGTACAGGTGGTAATCTTATTTTCCAACATAGTCTCCTTTTAAATCGATGCACCTTTTCCAGCGATGCTCCAACCTCCTTAACCCGTCCAAATAGTAGTTGGCGTCTGGTTCTGCAAAATATGCGTCTACGGTTGCAATGACCGCCTCGTTTGATGAAAATCTCTATCCTTCTGGCCAAACTTAGCTTAGGAAAGAGGAAATAGTTGTTGGGGGCCAGATCTAGTGAATATGCTGGGCGATCAATCAATTAAAACTGCAATTCGTGAATTTTGCCAAAGTGTGAGCCGGTGGGTTACCTTGATTGAAGAACACTTTGCTTCCGTTCAAAATGGGACCCTTTTTCAGAAATTGCTGCCTTTGACTGGTCCAATAACGATGTGCAGTACGACCTCGTTACTGTTTCCCCCTTTTTCGAAGTAGTCGATGAACAGAATTTCTTGACTATTCCAAAAAATAGTCTCCATCACCTTCACGATGAAACCGTCTTCGCCGTTTTTGGAACAGGTTCACTCTTTTTGTTGTTGTAGGAGTGTAACGGTGGACCGAAGTTTCATCGACACTCATTTGAATGAATTTTTGGTTAAATCTGAGCAAGCGCCTGACCCAATACGCGGACAACTTTCTCATGCCCAATTCTTCAGTCACTAGATCACAAAACGCATTCTTTCAATATGCCCACAGTCTCTACTATTTCTCTAACCTTGATTCGACGGTTGTCCAGTACCATTTGGTGAACTTTTTCGATGTTATTGGTGGAGATTGCGGTTTAAATTCAGCTGCCTATCTTTTCACGGTGCTAAATTATGGGGCGTCTAGCTTGGGTTTAATTTGCGTAGGCGCATTGCCTTTTAAATGCAACTACTTAATTATCGCATGGTATTTGATTTTTTCCATTTTCGCAAAAGCATCGACATCGACTGATACAAACGACTATCAAACAACAACTAAGCTGAAACTTTTAAAGGTATCTTTCAAAGCATTTACAATTGTAGTATCAGAATGGTTTTGACGGCTAGTGATATCTTCATGTTGAGGCTCAAAATTTTCAGACTGGCGTGTATCACGTGTATATAATAATATATATAGGGTCAAATCGAACTTTAGAATTTGAATTGCGCGTCGTATGCATTTCACCAATATCATTCGAGTTTAATATGAAAACAGGCGATAAGTTAAGATCATGTAAAGAAAACCTTGACCATTGTTTTAACGTATAGCTTACCAAGCAAGCAAAAGAGCAAACGTTTGAAATAAGTGGTATCCTTCTTGATAAAGTAAGAGTTCGCTCGTTTAGGTGGCAGTGTTGTTCGAGTAAGTAGCAGTGTGCTTGAAAAACCAAGCACGTCAAATTCTTCGTCGTCCACCTCAATTTAATCTTTCATAAGATACTATGCAACGCATTTTAGCAAAGGATCAGCATTTACAGGTACATAAAATTTAATCGATTCAGATTAAAGAAACAAACTATCAAAAACGCCGTAAATTTATGAATTGTATTCTAAAGAATGCAATAGATGATGCTTAACTTTTCAAAAAGCTCATATTGAGTGATGAAGCTCATTTTCCTTTAAATGCCTTTGCGAGTCGTCAAAATTGTCTCATTTGAAATAATGAAAATCCACGTGCTATCTCACGAAAAGAAAAACAATCCACAAAAATGCGAGGAATCATTGGATAGTACTTTTTTGTGGGCGAGATTGACGACGCTGTTAGAATCAATTATGTATGTCATTGTGAAATGCTACAAAATTTTTCAATAAACCCAACGATTTGAACTTGATTGACATGCGGTTTCAACAAGATGGAGCATGTGTTACACAAATTGCAAAACACTCTCTTTTCTTTAAATTAAATTTCCTGGTTGTTTATTTTTCAGAAGGGTAAAATTAATTGACTACCGCAGTTTTGCGATCTAACCCCATCAGACTTTTTCCTCTGAGGATATTTGAAGCAAAAGGCTTATGTTAACAAATCTCAAATTCCAGGGCAAAAAGAGAATATTAGGCTGAAATTTATAAGAAAGCATTATAAAAAACTATGATTGTATGTCAGCAGAGTCGCGAAGGGCATTTGCCCGACATGATATTTCATACATACACTGATAGCAATAAAGTTCAAGTTGTTTCAATATTTTGAATTTCATTCAGGGAAAACATTTTAAAGGTCAAGTTGGATCACCCTTTATAAAAATAAATATATATATTTTTTTATTAAAGTAATGAATTTGCATTTCCTCAGGGAGATAAATAATAAACGATTTGTATAGATAGGACAACTTTTGTAACTGTGGGTTACTTTATTTGCAGAAATATTTCCGTATATGTTCAAACTAGCTGGTTATTTTTTTTTAAGAAATTGGCGCAATATAAAAAGGGGCTAATTTATTTCAGCAAAAATGGAGTTAAAAACGAAGCAGCTGCTTCTATTCACGAAGTATAAAAGTTAACATAAATTCTATAGTTGATATTTTTATGTTGGAATAAGCTGCTTTCACGAAACCCATGATATGACAACATATTTTTAATAGAAGGTATATTTCCTTTAGCTTGCGATACTGTTCATGGAACTACTCATGAAACAGTGCATGATTGTAAACATACAAATCATTTACTGACATGATGATGATATGTGGTCTAAAATTTTGTTAATAGTGCGGGTGTAAGCTGGCAGGGTAGAATTTATGATTTAAGGGACTTATGAAACAGATCACTGTCTAGAGGTTTTGGTAATAAAGACTAGAGCAATTATTTTAGGCGTTTATGGATTACAAAAATGGATAATACCTCTGAATAGAACCCGCAGTGATATTGTGGAGCTACGTTACAGTTATTTACAAGTTACAAGGCATTTGAAAAAAGACCCTTTTTTTGGTTGTATCATTTATAAGCAAAAATGACAAAACAGTTACACATTGGCATATATTTTATCATGACAATATCAGTGTGGCGCTTGGTTGGAGTGAGGATGGACTTGGGTTCAATTTTAAGCTCAGATACCTAGAGGGTGGTTTACTCAGTCACTAAAAATAATTGAGCACTTGCGTTCACTTCGAGCAAGGGGTAATTATACGGTCGTTTAAGGCGCAGTACTAACCACACGGTTCTGTATCAAAGAGTTTGCGCGATGACGGGACAGTGAGCATATGAGGGGCATTTGAGTATCACCACTATTAATCATGAAAATAAATATGACTATAAGAAACTTCCCCAAGCTGAAAATGCTAGACTACAGGCAATTAATCAAAATTTCAAACTACAGATGATTTCATGCTATAATCTTTACTATCGTCAATGCAAAAATTACAAAATTGAGGATTACCATCTAAATTTTCAAAAGTAATTTTTATTAATGATGAAACAAGAAGTTTACAATGTTGATTTTACTTTTTTGTTCTATTTAAATATTTGTTCTCGCGTCTTTTCATATTTTTTACATTGCTCGTCTACCGGATATTTTTGTTTATTTTACTTTTTTTATTATTTATGTATTGTTGTTTTTAGGCCTTTAATATTTCTTATGCTTCTTTGTTGTTATATGTTTTTTATTTTATGGGGAATTGTGATTATATTTTTCAGGCTAAATTTAATTTATTTTAATTTTGATTTTTTTATTTCCACGTTAATTAAATTATTTATTGCTTGATATATTTCGAGATTGCTTTCTGGGCCATCTTTCTATTTTCTCATTCTCATACTTTCAATACAGCTTGCTGTTCCGGCCGCTTTGTTGACACTAATCCGTCTCACATATTTGTATGCTGATTAAGTATTAGGGGAAATGTTCATGGCCGATGGGATCTGTGTTGTGTAATTGTTTATGAATTTTTAACTTGTTTACCCTATTTGTGTTGAGGTAATCTTCTGATTTCATATTTTAATGTAAATTTTTACCTGTGATTTCTTTAACATTGTGTCCTTTTTGATTGCGTCTATTTGGTTCCTCTCATTTCATGTACTGTGTAAGTTTCTGAACCTATGAATACAGGCGAAATATGTATAGTTTATTTTTTTAGTTTAGGAGACGCATCTTCAAAATTAGATCTACTTTGTAACTGCCGTCAATTTAAATTTGGAAAGGAGATAGTAAGAGCACAGTGTATTATTATTTAGTAGTGAGACCGTTGCAGTCATATTTGTGCTTGATTCATGTATGAAAGAAATTTAAAATTTGTGCCGGTGGTTCAGTTTTTGCCAATAAAAACGAATAGCCAAATATTTATGATGAAAGGCGCGGCAACAATTTCACTGTAATAACACACAATTTGATGGAAAGAGCGATAATAAGAAATTATAAAAATTGATGTTTTACAGCTTTGGAATTTTTGAATATTTTATATACAGGAATTTGTAATACTGTGGCAAAAGAAAATAGTCAATAAAATATGGACCGAAATTATTAGTTTTTAAAAGATATTAAGCACCATAAAAATACAAACGTACAATGTTATTTTTCTGAACAACCTTCTGAGTTTGGGAATTCATTTTACCCAACGGATAAGTAGTTTTTAATCTTGTTATCGTAATACGAGGATGGTTATGTCATTAGCCAGTTGTGCATTAAAACTTCAATTTTAGTGATTCAACCAAATAATAATTGCAGGGTTTTAAGCAGAGATTGTAAAAAGGGTGTGTCAGTGTAGTCTAGGACAAATGATCAACTTTTTGTCGATTTCTGATGGCTGTATGGAGCCATGGGTTGCCGTTAAACAGGATAACGTCTGAGTTTGGAAATGCGCGTCTTTTGCGACAATAAGTTTTGTTTTCTTTAAATGTTTATAAAAGCAATTTCAGCAACCGTTAGAATCTCACAATTAACATGTTTTTTATTTTTAAAGGTTGATTTTCCAGTTTTAGTTTCGAAAAAAATTGTGTTACTACTACAAGAGTAGTTAGTTACTGAATATACTATATAGTAAAACAATTCCATATTACTCAAAGAAAGTAAAGACGAAGAAGTATAAATTATTAGACTGAACATACTAAAATATGCATTAAATTATTAATTATTTGTAATATTTTGACTTTTGGAAAAATTAATTATTTTAAAAAATATAAGTTAATGTGTATGTCATATATACCGCTTTCACGAATGATATAAATGGTGTTCTTAAACATTTTCAAAAGAAATTTTTAAATTCTATAGTAATACAAATTTATTTTACAATTTATTACTTTTTTTACCCATGTATCTGCATCTCCTGCATAAACCTTGAGACAATACAACAATTGATGCAATCGCAACGCTTATCCTCCGAAAGAAATGATGTTAAATCAGGTCTTTCTACAAAAAGTTATGGTTGTAGCTCTCTAGAACAAGCAGGAACTTTAGTTTGATAATTTTTTTAAAAGCGATATTATACGTAATCTGATACTAAGACAATTTAATCGTACCGTTCAAAATAATAGACGTGGGTTGCTGCCTATCGAATTCCGATTTTTTCGATAATACTTAACGGCACATTGTGACTACAATTATTCAAACTCTGCAGTCCTGGCAGTTTAAAAAAATGCGTTGCGGTTTCGAAATAATGGTAGACACAAAAATGGCCTGATTTTTTGGTTCAGAACAATGACAGTGGGAATGACGAAACTGGTGGCATGTTACAAAATATACTTGAATAATCAGTTGCACAACAAGCAAGGGTACTTCTGGTTCTGACTTCATGTTATAAACTGTCTTCACCTACAACCTCTCCCTGTATATATTAGTTTCACTCTCCTATAAACTACCATCTCCTTTGTTTTAATGTTATGTTTATGTTTCTTATTGATGACACTATCCGTGATGCCTCTGATGTAAGGTAGAAATGCTTTTTGTTGGCCAGGAGGGTTTTGGGATTGCGATTTAGTGTTTTTATTTATATTTTTGATTATATTAGTTAAGGATTTGTTGGAATATCCATTTTGCAGTAGAGTGATGGAAATGGATTTGATTTCTGTTTGGCGATTTTTTGTATCGGAAAGTCTGATGGATCTGGTGATGAGGGATTTTGCGATCGAATGAATTTGGGCAGGGTGGTGGTTTTATTCTTTTTTTAATGTCTTAGCTTGTTAGATAATTTAAAATTTTTTACTGTTTGTGTTACTGTTTTATTATTTTTTTACCTATTAGTGGTGTGGTATTACAGTTAGGATATTATTTCGTCTGAAAGATCTATTTTTTAATATTGTATAAGGGTTAAATGTATTACTAAGCAATTTTTTTTTGCTTGTTATGCTTTTTGTTTTTGCTTTATTTTGAATTTATTGTTTTTTGTACTTTGTTGCTATTAAGGTCTAACATATTCATCGACTTTGTTACTATTTCAACTTAAAAGGGCGATCGACAGTCAACAATCTATGCAAAAATGCGTACTGTTACATTGTTATTATTAATTATCACCACGATTTAGGTTGACATTGATAGTTATGACCATACTTTTAACAATAGAGTAGTTAAAATAGATAAGAAAACGTTATTTCGTAATGTTGTAAAAGTCTTGGTGAATAAAAAATAAAACAAAACTATATCACATTTATTCACATTTATTAAATATGAGCTACTATACTTTTTCTCACAAAGAGACCAGCAAAGTTTGGTTCTTACCATCTGCAAAGCTAGAAGTAAATATTATAAATGAATATAGAGAAAGCCAAGTGTAATAATTTATTATTTTATTATTTAATTATATTTTGATCCTGTCGTACTATTTGTTTTTTCCGAATATGGAAACTTTATTTTTGTTTTATTAATATTCTTTTATTGATTAATATAAAACCCTTATTAAATTTACACTTATTGATTTTCTTTTTAATTATCCATTCGCCGTTTTAAAAAGCGGGAAACTACAAAACATTTTTTTATAAACATTGTTATTTGGCCGGTAGTTTATTTTTAAACACTTAAATACTTGTCGACAAGATGTTGTATTAGGTACCTTAGAAATGTTTATTTAATTAACTGTCGTTTGCTATTACTTATGTTGATATTTTATTGTTAGCCATGTTTGAATAAGATTTGCTCATAGTTTTTGAGTTCAATGAATTATAAGCTTGACTGATGTAATTGCTATAAAAACTGAGTTGAAAATCCCGCGTTTTGGAGTGTTTTAAGTGAGAATCCATGTAGCAATGTTCTTGAAACCACATTTGTTTCTCATTATCCCAAATTGCCGTATACATAAAAGCACTATACAGTGATTACAATCTAAACGTAGTTAAGAAAGTGTGTTAATCTGCATTACGGGAGGATTATTTAAATTCGTGAATGTCGGGCTTGCCGGAAATCGTACCGAGTCGTTCTTTAATTTACGGTAGAGCATGTCGCTATCAAATTAATTAAACGCAATTTCTGGTGATTAACGTCAGAACCAGAGAACTCAGAAATGCCTTTGAAGGACAGAGTCGAAACAGGAATGGGAATTGTAGACCATCACAGCGCCTTCCCAATTCACAATTTATTTATGAACCATCAGGTCGCGTTCGAGTTGTTCGAGGCAAAATTTGTCCAAGGGTCAAGCTTAACTGCAGCATTATTAAAATGAGCCTCCGTGAAATGTATGCGGTACCCGTCCCATTAATATTAATTTGTGGTACTTAGTTAAACGTTTAATGAACCCCGGAGAATTCGTTAAGTTCTGGTGATAAATTTCACATTTATTTTAACAGAACTAAATTAGTCTTTTAATTATAATTATTAAACGTTATTTTACTAATTACAGCACAACTAAGTTTGTTTGCCTTGATTATTAACTTGCTATGATTTCGCGCGGCGTTTTGGAAGCGGTTTCAATGGCCGGACTTTCACCCGGAGCAAATCCGAGTAATTAAGCGCGCCGGCGTGCTCTATTTTTTCAATTTGTCATTTCATGCACTCCTAAATCGAGGAGCCGTGCGCCCGTTAATTCTTCCGCGAGAACAACTTGGCGGTAGATCCGCGATCAATCACTATAATTTATTGGTCCATCAGTCGTGAGAAGTGAAATCTGCGCGATCAGCCCGCGATATTGATGGTCGTATTAAATTCGCTCAAATTATACGTATTTGCGGTCGCCGCGATTCATTTCGGACATCTGGCTACTTTTCCGCCGCTTTTGTCGGTAAAAGGCGCGGGACTTTTTGGTGCAAAAGTAAAATGGGTTGAGGTTTCGGCAAATAGGCTGCCCGATTGGGAAAACTATTATTAGTCAGCTATGAAATTTTCAGCTGAAGTTATATTGCAATTAAATTAAACCACGAAAATAGTTGCATGCTAAAAAGTTATTATTCTGAATGCACAACTGCAGGTGTGAATAGAAAGCACAGTCTGATCCATTCTTGCATATTGAACTCCATCCCACGATGAATGTGTAGATAATTTTTGAACCACTTTATAGAGCGTCTTAACAAAGACAAATTGTTTTCTGTTCAAGCATTCCAATTTATGGCTTTTCAAACTTTCTCTCTGGTTAATTAGGATTATGCAAATATGGATGATATAGTTCCAATTGAAGCATTTTAAGCTATAGCATATAAATGAATAAAAAGAGAACATGAAAATAATTTTATAGATTTATATAGTAACTTAAACAGAAGAATGTGAAAAAAGATAAAAGATAATATTATAAGTAAGTAAAATGATAAATTATTGTTTGTTATTATAAAAATAAAAGATGCATATTTCAAGAAACTAATCATATTCATCGCAAAGTTTTTTAATTCGAAATTAAATTACACTATTAATTAAAAAAAGTATAAAAACAGTTGTATTAAATATAAAAACATTATAACAATTAGAAAGAGAGAATTATTATAGTATAAATTAAAGTGGGGAAAAAAGCCTTGCCCAAAAATGCATAACTGTCTATATAAAATTAAAATATTTCTGAAATACATTCGAAGGTTGAAAAAGGACAAACGTATTTTGAATAAATTGTATAAATTCTTAATAAAATCAAAAATCTTAATATACTATAAAACTAAAAAAAACTTTTACTTTAAGGCTTCTATACATTAAAATGAGAAGCCTTATGGTAGAGAGTAATGTCGTCTGTCATGTCTGTCGTCTGTCACACCTTAAAACTTTTGATCAAGGCAGCTTCCAAGCTTTAGGCAAGTTTCTATTTCAGACACTTCTGAAATCTGTCAAGCCTTATAATTTTTGATCTGTAATAGATAGAGACATAACATTTTCAGTATTCAACTAAGGATCATAAGTCGTCAAGTTCAGACGCCAAAAATCAGTCGAGATTGGTTTGATCGGAAGTGGCCGCAAATTTTTGTTTATGTATAGAAGCTCTGGACATCTGTGGAACCGGAGATCCACGTCCGTACTTGTTTATTACGTTTAAGATTTGACCACAAAATTGATGGTCTTTTTAAATTAATCTTTATTACTTTGTCTGTAGTTTTTTAATATCCCGACTATTTTTTGTATGGAGTCTTCTGAGAATACAATTCAATTATTGAAAATACTGCTAAAATTTGAATTTAATCAGAATGATGTATCATTAATGTTTGTTATTTATATTTTTTGTTGTAGCCGTTAGAAATATTCTGTGAGATTCAAATTACTTTAACAAATCCCAACGAGCACATGAAATACGTAGAGACCACTAAAAAATAAACAAAAACATAACCAACCTAATATATGAGTAGTTTCCGACTATACTGGAAAGCGATAAATATTTGGTACTTCCCATTGCACCACCGATTATTACCGGCTTATTTGCATGTAATTACCAATTGGCCAAATTATAGCACTACCCTTTTTTGTTCTGGATTTTCCAACTAACATGGTGACATGGGTTTCCTGGGAAAATTGTCAAACACCGTGTGTATGCATATGAATATGTTTTATAAACTGACTGAAATTATCTATAACACAGTTATATAGATCATGCAAAAATAAGCACTTTTTTAGTTAGTATTTTTTCATTTTAGCTTAGTTTAAACACAATTTGTTTTTGATAAATTTCGCTTAATTTTAATGCCACGTACAAAATGAAAGCGGCTTCTAGTATTAATGTTTATAAATTTTGCCGGTAACGTGTTTACGAACAACAGATGATTTCAAAGTAGCGACGAATTAGTTTCTGAACTTAAAAATGTATGCCACAGATGTTTAAAATAAAATATTTTATGTAATCTTCAGTACATATTTTAAGTTTTGTTTCTACTTGTTACTCTAAAAAGCGTAAAATGGGAAAAGCTATTTTAGTGACCAATTCGATCATATAGATTTGCTTCATATTTAAGTAGAAAGATAATTTTGAACTATGTATCTAAAGAAGATGAATGAATTTTAAAATATATGAAAGAACTGATATATTATAACTTATATAGCATATAAAACTGGCATTCAGAGGTTCAAGATTTAAAATATAAAAGGAAAGTATCATCATATTCAATTTACAATAGGGTTAAAACTAAAAAATATTGTTTTTGCAGTAGTGTTAGGTAAAATGTTATACAGCAGGATTAGGTTAATATAATATGAGTGCTAACAATATTTTATGTCATTAATAGACTGGACCAGGAAATATAACACATCACTCAATAATTCCCGAGCCTAAGTAATAAAACAATTTTTTGAAAAAGTTTTTTTTTATTCATAAAAATAGTCTTCTTTGACGGTAATACAATTACGTCAATTTTTCTCTAACTTTTTGATGTTGCCATTGTAGAAAGATTTATTTTTGCCTTCAAAATAGGTTTCAGTTTCGGCATTGACTTCCTCATCCTAGCCAAATCTCTTGCCACGGAACATATTTTCGAGTTCGGAAAAGAGGTGTTAATCGCTGGGGGCCAGATGTGGACTATACGGTGGATTACGGAAGTAATTCGAAGCCCAATTCATGCATTTTTGCCTTTGTTTTGAGCGACTTGTGACACGGTGCCTTGTCTTGGTAAAACCAAATTTTTTTCTTCGCCAAATATGGTTTTTCTTTTCTAGGTTCAAACGCCCTAACAACCCAATATAATAGTCGCTGTTGATTGCTTTTTTCTGTTCCATATAGTCGATGAATATTATACCGTGTGCATCCCAAAATACAGAGGCCATAACCTTACCAGCTGACTGCTGCGTCTTTGGTCACCTCGACCGACTTTCACCGGCTGTTTTCTACTGAAAAGACTATCGATTTGATTCCGGAGTGAAATTCTGGATCCATGTTTTATCCATTATCACATACTGATGCAAAAACTCCGACTTATTGCGCATAAATATGTTCAAACAGGGCTCTGAATCATCAATTTGTTGTTGTTTTTGTTCCGGTGTGAGCAAGCGCAGCACCTATTTCGAAAACAGCTTTCTTATACCCAAATGTTCGTGTATAATAGTGAAAACACTACCTTCTGATATCTTCAGAGCGTCAGCTATCTCTCTCAACTTCACTTTGCGGTTGTCCATTATGATTTTTAGGGTTTTTTCGATGTTTTCTGGAATAATTGCCTCATTTGGACGTCGAGGGCGTTCAGCATCATTTGTGCCTGTACGACCGCGTTTGAAGTTAGCAAACCAACGTTTAACCGTTGTTTCGGATGGAGCAGAGTCTGAGTAACATTTGTTAAGCCATTGCTTTGTTTTAACGTTATTTATTTTTATTATAAAGCAATGATAAATCAACACACAAAATTGCTTTGAATCCATTGTTTTGAAAATAATAAAAGTAGCGTCATTTAAAGCACTGTAACTCGGTAACAAATTAACCAAATGTCATGAAATTTTGAATGTAATCTTTTGAAGGTTGGCACTATTGATATCTCATACCCATATTTCGTTAGAGGTTCTATCTAGTGGTCAGGCCTGGGACTTATTGAGTGATGTGTTATTTGTAATACATATAAATAATAGGGCGACGAAGTATTTGATCCTTTCGAAATTAATTATTGATAAACATTTTAAAGTAGCAAACTTTAGTTACTTAACCACTATAATTTTACAAAAAACGAAGATGATAAAAGAAGTAAAATCAAGGAAGTAGTTTATGTGCACATTAAATAAAATACTATAAAATGGTGCTAAAATTCGAAATAAGAATTTGCAATTAATACTAAGATATATGGTGACGTATCAAAATAGCCTGTGCACATTAATAAAAGTGAAAATAAGAGGAAGAATACTGAAAAATGGAACAAATGTAACTGAAGTAGTATATAGAATAAGACGGATGAATGAATTTCTTGGTCAGAATGATGAAAAACAAAGAACCTGATAGGAAGGAGATTACAAGTACAACTTAGAACAAGCATAAGATATATATATATATATATATATATATATATATATATATATATATATATATATATATATATAAATGATGTACTATTAGGGATGTACTAATGATACAAACTAAACAATAAAGAATTAGTACATTGAATAACATTGAATATACGTACAATTCAATTAAATTACTCCAAAACGTAGAAGAATAAACTGAATCCGAGCATTTTAATGTAAAGTCTTATTGCTCTTATAAAATTTTCTTGATTCCTTCAGATATTACATGGTAAATACATAATGCATGCATATACGATGATGAGTACGCGGTCACCGAGTATCAGATGACCTAAAGTATCAATATATTCTTTGTCCTTTGGGTTTACGTAGTGAAATCTACTCGTCTCAAACAACCAGAGTTATTATTCTTATTCACGCAAAGTAAAAATAGTTAGGTAATTACTTCAATCAAGGTTATATTTGGAGGTAAGCATTTACATAGGAGTAGCACTTTTTTATTATGTGCATAATGTACATGCATCTAATATTTTAACGATAATTGTCGCTTAATTAAAATTTAAAAACAATTTAAGTTTATATGTTTTCTTGTAGTATCTCTTCGGTAAATTATATTGTATTGTGCATATTTAGATGGATTTTAATTATATTAATCCTCATAAATACATTTTTATGCTTATAACTCATTTGGAAAACGAGATAATTTATATTTTCTACATATAACCAGTAAAGGCTTTATTTAATAAATCTCCAAAAATTACACTTGACTCTTTTAGAAACGTATATCAAGTTGGTTGTAGATATAAGTTTAGATATAATATTACTTTGAAAAATACATTTGAATTAGTATTTAATGAAGTTGATCTAGAGTAGTTTATATTTAACAAAATATATTTTTGGAAGTTTTACCAACAAATATCTGTACTTTGTGCTTACGTAGCACGAAAGCTGAATATATGAAGTGCAGATCAAGTAATCCTTAAATATTTTATTACCCTTGTTTAAGGGTCAGTTGTGGTTATGGCATAGAGTGGCGAGCATCGTAATACTTTGCCATTAAAGCTATAAATGTATATTTTGTCACAATAACTAACTCAGCCTAAGTATTCTTGCTAAAAATTTTTATCTATGAAAGTGACATTATGTTGCCATGAGTTATAAATTTTATAGTTATATATTTCTCTTCAATAATAAACAATTTGCGAGGTTTTATAATTAGCACCTAATTAAGGTTTTTGGCGCTCTAGGCTGACAATGTTTGACTCTTTTCCTTAAATATTTGCAAGTTTAGGAACTTATCAAAATATTACAAAGTAGTTGATTGTTTTAGACAAAATTTTTGTTTAATTTTTAAATTTTTGTTACATATATATACTGCAATACAATGTTTACATACATTTATACATTAATGAAAAAAAAAATAAATAAAAACTAATTTCTATTTTATTTGAAAACTTTTTCTGACTTTAGCTCTAAACTATGAATGAAATAAATAAATAAATACATAAAATTGCAAGGCTCGTTATTTTTGGCTTATTTTAATGTTTATCTAACTCTTCAGAACGACGACAGTATTGGGAAAAACAGACTTTACATTTCACGACTTCAAAAATACTAGGAGTCTTTATGGTTCTAATTGTATTTTTCGTTTGGTACTCTTATCTTTTTTGTCATTACTTTTACTAAATCATTAATTTATTTTTCAAGGAAAGTTTTGTTCAAATCAGAATTATGTTTTTTCATAGCTGATTAGCCCTCTATATCTTTTAATTTGAGTGATTTTTTATGGAAGTCTGAATTCCTATGTATTTCCGTATAGATTGTTTTTTTTCTTACTAAGTTGAGCTTTAGAGAATTATTTGCAGCATAATACATTCTTATCACGAATAACTGTTGCCCAAGAAGCTCGTAGTTTCTATCTTTGTTTTTACAAAAGGAAGTTTTGCTTTGCTCTTTCTTCTAATGCCTGTTTTCTAGACGTCAGTTTTACACATCAATTCTGCTTTGGTTTCTAGCCTGGAAAACTCATCTTTGTGTGAAGGGGATTTATGAAAGCTTCTAAAATACTCTTTAGAGTAATGACCTTTGTTGTGCCTATATTGAAGCCTTAAACTACCTGAGACAGTACAAAAACATTCTTCTTTTATTCTGACCTGAATACCTCCAGACATCCAGACATTCTCTTAGCTCTGTCTTCTACAGTTATTTAGATTAGTTTAGATCAATTAGGAAGTCTTAGTTGCTACGAAGCTCATTCGTTAGTCTTCCATAGAGTTGGAACGGCGCATAAAGTACTCGTCCGGTTGATTTTGAATAAACTAACCAATTTTACTTGATGGGTTCTCCATTCAATGATTTGTCTTTAAGACTTTTTAAGTTAGTTATCGTTTTGTTGAATTTTATTATAGGCTACTGACTCACAAAGTTTATCATTTTAGTCTACATCTGCGAGCTTGAAGCCTCTTGCAGCTGTATATTTGATGTACTACAATATAGCTTTGAAGTCGATAATGACGATTGTGATTGCCGCACACCACGCGAGAATAAATGTTTAGTTAGAATTTTTTCTGCTCCAGTTAGTTTTTTTTAAACATATCTCGACCGTCTTTGCCACTTATTGTTCAGAGTTTATGATAAAAAATTAAATTTGATTTGGACGACAATTTAATTAAAAATTAAACTTTACCCACAAAGGCAGCACTGCTGCACAGTTATTATAAATTATAATACCATTAACGCAACGGTCAACGATTACTATAACAACACCTGTTTGATTGCCGCCTTATATTCAAACGCGTGGTTCTAGACCAAATCAGAAGATTCTGGAATTCGAATTCGAGGGCTCCGCCAGAAACGGCGTGGACGATAATCGATCATTCTGGAAAATTCGGGAACAATTTCTTTGGGGTATGTTATTTCTGTTACAACACAAATGTTTTCAAAAATGTTATTATACGTCGATGAACGTTAAATGTACGATTTTAAAGTTTAATAATTATAACCTATTCAAAGTTTCTATTATTGAACTCACTTCTACATTTATTTAACTCAAAATTTTGCCCCTACCCCCATTTCCTGGCTCCTTAGACTGTGGCTTACTCGGTCTATGGGTTAATCAGGCCTTGTTTGTGACGCTAGAGTACTAGAGCATTTTCGATTAGTAAAAAGGAGGGTTATCCAATCTCTATAATGTTGTTTAATCATTTTAAAATCTCTAATGAAACAGTAAAAAAAAACCTTATGTACAAATTTTCCCTTCTATCAGGACTAATTTATAGTAATATAAAAAAAAAAAACGTGACACGAATGGGCGAAGAAAGGCTGCCAAGAAGGGTATTAGAGGCAAGAAGAGAAGGAAAAAGAGGAAGAGGAAGGCCAAGGCAAACATGGATGGAAACTATCAAGAAGGAAGTGGAAAGGAGGGGAAAAGCATGGCAGAAGCTAAACAAATCGCTAGGGACAGGAAGAGATTTCGAAAATGGATAGAGGACCCGACACCTTAGGGTATAAGGGATGGACAAAGAAGAATAATAATAAAAACATAATAAATGCCACTCTAAATCAACTTTAATCAAATTATTTTTTAAAATGTTTGAACTAACCGACAGAAATTTAATATTGGGTAAAAAATACTTCCTTACATTGTCATAAAGAAATGTTATTACTAATACTTTTAAAACGATTTTTAGTATTCCTTATTGGTCCATCAGAATTAGGATATTGCACATAGATTGACAGGATACAAAAAAAGTAATTTTATCTAATATAACTATAAGAAGCATTTTAAACAGATTAAGACTAGTTGAAAATTTGAAATTCACATAATATATATAATCTTAACCCATTTACCTTACGGTGTAGGGCGTTTGTAAGCTTACATACATTTACATTTCCTTGAAATCAATTTACATTCTAATAATTATTGTCAATACCGTTTCTTAAATTAATTTAAAATAAACCAAATTAAATTAAATTAAATCAAATTAAATTAAATTGGATTTACAATACATTTTAGCTTACAGTTCTATGCAAGTTGTTCTTGTCTATCTGATATTCTATTTACTTCACTTGCATTACACTACACTACGTTTCGTATGACGATCTTCAGTCATTCTTAACCGTACCAATCTATAGTTCACTCACACGCTTCACTACATTGATTACTCTCTCTTTTTATTGTGTATTTGTTATGTACGTACGAACCTTGCCCATTCCTTTTTGTTCTGTGCCAATGTTTTGGCCTCTTGCCAGTTTCGATTCTTCCTCTTTAGGATTCCCGCTATTGTCTCATCCCATCTCCTTCTTGGTCTTCCTCTTGTTCTCTTTCTTATTGTTTTGATTTGCCAAATTATTTTTGTTTCTCTGTTATTCCCCATTCTGATCAAGTGTCCAAACCATCTCATCTGTTGTCTTTCTATGTCCTTCTTTATTGGTTTAACTTTTAGCGCCGTTCGTATTTCTTCATCTCTTTTAGTTACATCCATGATTCCTCTCAGGAATTTCATCTCACATGCTTGTATCTTATTTTCTTGTCTTTTCGTGAGCGTCCAGCTTTCACAACCAAACATCAATATAGGCTTGAATATCGTGTTGTATACTGTTAGCTTTGTTTTATTGCTTATCTCTTTTTTCCTAATTAAAGCATTGTTTAGGGCGTAATACACTTTATTAGCACTTTCAATTGTGCTATTTATTTCCGTTTCGTTTTTCCCATCTTTCTGTATTGGTATTCCCAGATACTTAAAACTGTCTAGTTGTTCGATCTCTTTATTATTAAGTTGTATTCTTATTTGTCTATTGTTTCTTCCTAGTATCATCACTTTGGTCTTACTAGTATTTATCATTAGTTTTCGTTTTTGTAGTGCTGTGTTCCACAGTTCTAAGTTTCTTTACAATTCTTCCTGGTTTTGCACATATCATCAGATCATCCGCGAATGCACATTCTGTTATATATACCGGTTCCAAATATCTATAGCCCACTAACAGTTTCTTAACTTTATGTTTAACTTCTTTTATTACTTCATCTAATACAATATTAAAGAGTGTCTCACGCCTTCTTTTGTTACAAATTCGTCTGACTCCATATTATTTGTTCTGACCTGATTTCGAGTTTTATTGTATAAACTAGCTATATTGCGTCTCAGTCTGTTTCTAATTCCTCTTTTCTTAAGGCTATTCCATATAACTCTTCTTGGTATGCTGTCGAAGGCTTTTTTAATATTGATAAACGCTACATATATGTCATTGCTGTGGGACTTCTCTATCAGCTGTTTTATTGTGAATATGTGGTCCTGTATTTCTCTCCCTCTTCTAAAACCACTTTGCGATTCTTCCATTTGGTCTTCTGTTTTGGCTTTCAATTTGTCGTCTAGTAGTCTCTCGTACACTTTATATCCATTGTTGAGTAGTGTTATCCCTCTATAGTTGTTGCAGTCTTTCTTATTTCCGGACTTGGATAGTGGTAATATTATACCAATTTCCCATTCCATCGGTATTTTGTTTTCTTCTGCAATTTTGTTAAACAGTGTTGTCAATACCTCTAGACCGTTGGGCCCTAGTAGCTTTAACATTTCTGTTGTTATATTATCATGGCCTGGTGGTTTGCCTCTCTTAAGCTTCTTTATAGCTTTTCCTACTTCTTCCAGACTAAATGTTCTCCCTTGTTCCACGTCTTCTTCTTCTTCCTTATTTTCTTCTTCGATGTCCCATGTACTTGATGTGTTTGCGTTTAGCAACTCTTCGAAGTATTCTTTCCATCCTAGCATTATATCGTTGTTTTCCGTTAATATTTTCCCTTTCTTTGAGTTAATATATTGACATTTTGTTTCTTTTCCTTTCCTTAATGTCTTTAGTACTTTATAAAACAGTTTCTGGTTATCTATTCTGTCCTTCTCCCTCTTTTCGCCGAATTCTTCCCATGTGTGTATTTTTGCTCTTTTCACCATCTCTTTGACCTTTAGTCTCTGTTCTTTGTATTTTGTATAGTTTTCGTTATTTTTGTTTCTTAGATATGTTTTCCGTGTCATTTTCTTTAGCTTTGTTTCTTCCTTTATCTCTTCGTTCCACCAACTCGATTTCTTTCTATATTTGTTATATACTGTCCACATACTGCTTTGGCTGTGTTTATTACAGTTTCTTTGAATTTTATCCAAAGCTCTTCTATGTTATAATTCATAATACTTGCTTTTAGAGTTTCCATTTCTTTTTCTGTTTTTCAGTATATTTATTTGCTATTTCTTCTTCCCTTAATTTGTGTGATCTTATTTTTATCTTCTCTTGTGTGTTAATCATTTTATCCTTTTTGTTTCCCTTAGTTTCCCTTACTAACTCCATTTTCATTTCCGATACTACCAGGTAGTGATCCGTGTATAATTCGGCTCCTCTTTTTACTCTTGTATCTTGTATGTCTTTTCTATATTGCTTATTTATTATTACGTAGTCAATGATTGACTTCTCATTTCTACTTACTATTTCTCTCGTATACTTGTGTATATCTTTATGTTCGAAGAATGAGTTTGTTAGAACTAGGTTATTCAATATACAGAAATCTATTAATCTTTTCCCATTTGTATTTCTTGTTTCTTCTCTATGTGCCCCTATTGTCTCCCCTGATTCCGCATTTTTTCCCCTACTCTTTCATTTAGATCTCCAATTATAATTATTCTTCCATTTAGGCTTTCTATTGTTTCTGCTAGTTGCTCCCAAAACTGTTCTTTTATTTGTACCTTGTCATTTTCCCCTAGTCCGTATGCAATTATCATCGTGCTTTTAACTGTGTTACCCGCTTGCATCTCTATCATAAGTAATCGTTCTGTAATTGCTATCGATTTCGTAACATATTTAGTTATTTCCTTTTTAACTATACAGCCTACTCCCTCTCTTGCTCTCTGATTTCGTTCGACTCCTGTATATATTAGTAGGTTTCCACTTGGCAGAATTATCTCTCCACTCCCTTTCTTTTTAGTTTCAGTTATTCCTAAAATGTGTAGTCTTGCTTTGTTAAATTCTTCATCTAATTCATGTTCCTTTCCTGCTATACTTCTTATGTTCCATGTTCCTATTTTCCATCTCTCAGTCCTTTTCATTGCCTTGTTCGTTATCCCATAGATCGGTCCCATGTTCTTATCTTCCGCTTTTAGTTTTTTCTCCAGGTTGTGCTTGTTATTTTTCTCATTTGTTCCGTAAAATTTTGCCCATCAGGGGATCTCTCAGCTACTGTTCTCTTGTAGTTAGTATTTTGTCTCCCTGCGATTTCTACTAGACTTTCTTGTTGTATTTCTTTATGCGTAACCATTTTTTGTTTATCTTTAATTTATCGTAACTTAAATATGCCGTTTGTCCTTTTTCTCTGGCTTCTTTTATCAAAGGTATTAGTCTTCTTCTTTCTTCTTGGACCTTTTTCGTATAATCTTCATCTATCCAGTTGTCTGATCCTTTTAGGTTTTTTGCGTTTCGTATTATCTCTTGCTTAGTACTCATCTTTGTTAGTTTTCCTAATATTGGCCTTGTTTTTCCGTCCATGGGTTTTCCTAATCTTTTTATCTCATCTATATCGACTTTTCCATCTAGGGTTACTCCTATTTTATCTATTACTGCACATGCTTTTCTTCTAGTTATTTCTTCGTCCTCGTTTGTTTCTTCTTTAATACCCTTCATTATCAGATTTTTTCCTCTTACTTCTCTTTCTAGCATTTCTATTCTGGTGTTTTGTTCTGCCACTTGTTTCATTAGTTTCGTGTTTTCCTCTTTAACTTGATTTAATTCTTGAATTATCTTATCTAACTTATTATTAGTTTGGCTCGTGTTTTCATTTATAGTGGCAAATATTGCTTCAATTCTTTCCATATCCATTTTTATTTTTATTGTTTTTAACTATTTTTATTCCGTTCGTAAGTTTTGTATCACTGTAATTATTCGTATTTAATATTTATGCCCGTGTATAATTTTAATTTTAATTGTGCCCAATACTGTTATTTATGATACTATTTTCGCCGCACGAATTTTTATTGTTGGCTTAACAGTCCGGCTCGACCTCGCATCAACCGATATGGGGTACACGTGCGAGTTTTATACAAACGCCTCTTTCTGCTTCTGTTCGTAACAATAAAAATAATCAGTTTCTTACCAGTGTCTGCTGTACTTTGTTCACTGGTATCTACTCTACTCACGTGCAATTTTTTATAAATTTTTATCCACTTTCGCCGTGTTAACAGTAAGAAATTTATATAGCGTGACGGAGCCGATATGTTCGGTTACCCGTCGCCGCCGCGAATCGTCTGAAATCCACATAAATAGGTTAGAAAAACTGAAGAACTAGGAAATGCGACACAAAATAACAGTGACGTTTTCTGAAATAATGAAAAGAAATATGTAATGGAATTTAGGGCGGCATTTGAATGAAATAACATGCGAAAAACTGTTTTTAACGTAGAAAAAACAAAATTATGAATGAAAATAAAATATTTTAATTATTTTCCAATATCTTAAATTCATGTTCTCACACTCTGTATAACAATATAAGCAAATTCATTTTTATTGTTTTTATTTATGAGGATTTGTTTACAATATTTGAATGTTCTAAAAGTAGATACACTAAGCTGCAGTTTTATGGACATATAAAGTAGGTTAACATTTACTTTAACTGGTTGTGTTGAATTTTGAGGATGAAGTGACGACTTATGGGTCGGAAAGATCAAACAAAATAGGCTGTGACACCTAAGACCTATAGCTAATGTAGTATTCTGATCTTATCTTCGAGAAGTTAATAAATAATGTAGAAGGTGCCGTGCATACTAAATTTTGTGTTGCGTTCCATTTTGTGTTTAGAAATATTTTGTACACATACACAGTACTCAACATTCCTATACTTAAGCGGGAGGTCACGAAAGATATATTGCACGAATTAAAATATTATACGTTGCATTTGACATATTAAATATGGGTTATTATTATTGATTAGACGTTAGCGTGTATTCGCAAACGAATGTGGAATTTTTATTGCCATTTAAAATGACTATAATTGATTTAACGGTGTAAAAACCACTAGCATGTATATGTTTCCTGTTTTATATGTTTCACGCTATGCGCAGGCTTATTAGTAATGATAATAAATTACAGTCAAAGAGCAAAAATAAATCGCACTTCCTGTGCAATGGTCCTATAATATGAAAAGATAGGCGAAATTTTATGAACAAGTTGCCACTTCTAGGAGATTATAATTAGCAACTTATACTGATTTTGAAATTAATAGAAACTTTTAGAAAAATATGGTTTGCGACAGCTAAAATATATATATGTATTTAATGTTACTAGCAGGAAGTGGAAAGAAAAGCAATACGAATTTGCACGTCTTATCCGACAATCACATCATCACACATTCAATAACGTTATAATTGGTTACATATTAAAGTCCTGCTGTTTAATGGTATAGCATTAGGAACAAAGGGAGACGGCCGCACTTGGCAAGGAGTTCATGGAGATGCCATTCGCTCCTGGCTCCCATTCTTGCCCGCCACCTAAATATTTACACGCATCTAATGCTGTTTGCCCAAGAAACAGTGCTGTGTCTGTGCCGCTGCTTGTGCAAATAATGTGCACAGTTATGTAACGAAGCAATGACAATTCTCCAGAAAAACGCAGAAACCGAGTGCGCGCTGAACAAAGATAGGGAGTGTTATTTTGTTTTCGGTGCTGTTAAAAGTGAAATTGACTTTTTTGTGTAGCCGGAACTTGGTAAAAATAAAGAGACTCGAAAAGGATAAGAGCTAACGGGTTTGGCAAATTCAGCGTGAGAATTACAGTTTTCTGCTTTAATAAGTTTTTAGAGCTCTTGAAATGATTAAATTTTTACGACACTTTTATACTACTTATACCATCACTATTAATATCAAATAAAAATATTTAATTATTATACATAATGTAGTAAAATACTTCTAACCATGTATACATTATATATTAAATTTTTTTATTTGTTAGCTTATATAGGGTAATTCAAATTGAACTTTATGATTCCAAAAGCACGCCGTTTGCGTTGTGTGAACGTTGAACTTTAGATTTGTATAGTTGTTATTGAAACACATAGCAATGTTCACCAAAGATCACCATAAGCACCGTATATTTGTGAGCTGGGTTTTAAAGTACACAGCAGATGATGCTCACTTATGTAAAAAAAAAACTCTTTGAACGGCTCTGTAAATCTTCAAAATCCACGCGTTGTGTATGAATCTATAAAATGCACTGTTTGGTGTGCATTGTGGGCTGGAGAAATTATTGGTTCGTACTTTTTTTAGGACGAATCTGCCAACGCTGTTACTGATATTGGAAGACACTAAACAATTTCTTATCGATCAAACCAATGATTTGAACTTGAATGACATGTGGTTTAACACATATCATGCAGCACGTGAAAAACTTTATTTCAAACCGAATTTTTTGTTCATATTGTATCGTAGAGGGCTGACATCGATTGGCTACTGTGGTTTTGCGATCTAACCACGTTAAACATTTTTCTTCGGGATTATTTTAAGGAAAGAGTTTGTCACCAAATCTGCTACGATTCCATGGTTAAAATAGAACATCGTAATTGCTGAATTGGAGTCGCATTGATGGAAAAACGTTGTAGAAAACTTCTCTAAGGGAATGGTCACATGTCGGTCCAAGTCATGGAGGGAATTTGGCTAACATCATATTTCATATGTAACTGTTATTAAATCTGGATGTCTCTTCAAAAAATAGATTTGCAAATGCTTGTGATTTATAAACAATTATTAATTATTTTTTCTATTTGGACATGGAACTGAGCCAACTGGGCCTGGTGAATATTGGTTTTGGGGCAATTAGGCGAACGTATGCTAAAATGCAAACAAGGTTGCATAGATGACCATAAACCTTTGTAGTTATTTTAGCATCACCGTGCCTTTTGGTTTGTTATCCGTATGGATAAGTTGATTTTTCAAGATTTTTAATCTTTGGATTAGTTTTATTCAACTAGTATAACTTTTCAGTGTTACTTTTGTGTATAAGTGTTCGTTTAGGATGATTCAATTAATTCATTTGTGTTGGTGAGTGTAAGTGCAAGTTTTATACGTTTGACATGTCTGACCAAATTTTAATTGAGGTTGAAGTTATGTCTGGCTCCTATTTGTTTATAATTTTGTGTTGGCCAAATAACAATATCCGGTGTCGCGGCTAAATTTGAACCAGATTTATATGCCTAACGGTGGGAATTTTTCGGTTTGGAAATTCCAGGTGTTTACTACTTCAGCATTATGATTTGCTGGAAGTGGCTAAGAGTTGAAGAAAGCGGATAAGTGATAACGTGAGTGATACTGTCCCGACCAAGCAGTACATCTGGAATAAGAAAAACAAAAGTACACGTTTTATGATGAGGTACGGTCTTGAAGCGGCCATAGTGCATCAAACGATGAACCTGAAAACAACCACTGAGATATAAGAACGGTTGTCCAATATTTACGAACAGAAAAATAAGACAACGAATTTCTTCCTTTATGAGAAATTCACCAGCTACCGACATCGACCAAGCGCGACGATTATGAGTATGTATCAGCGGCAGAAGAACTTTAAAAGTAGTCGGCTGACCTTGGCTAACCCCTCAGCAAAGATCAAATCATGTAATGTGCTCTACATGTTACCATTTGCCACCCATAATAACGTTAGAATAACTTTTGACAGTATGGATAACTCCAAAGAAGACGACGACGCCCTGCTGAGTGATTCTGAGCAAAATGGAAGAGAAGAACGATAATGTAGCGTTACTAACACAAAAACCAACGCAATGGTAAGCCGAAATTGCAGAAAAGCAATGGCTAAAGTGGCCAACAACTCAAAATAAAAGTTTCGCTAAAAGCTAAGCTACAAGAAGGCCGATTGTTATAAATTCGGGAGTGCGCAAAATAATAATAACAATAATTAGTCCAATTTATCAATAGATAGGTCAAACTCATGGCGTTTTTCTACGACCAATTCTATACTAGACGTGAATGAGCACAACAAATAGTGATTAAATAATTTTGAAGAATTTGACCCATTGCGCGAAATATTAGTTGGAAATAAGACCAAAATAGGACTGTACGGGTAAGGCTTCGCAAGTAAATAGATAAGTAATTTTTACGAGCATGGACAATGTGTGTTGCGTTCACAAATTGACAAAAACTTATTTTCGATCAGTGGAGCAATGGGTAAAAAAGTAGCCACAAATTTCAAAAACTACAGATGTATATTAATGAAGAAAAATAATTTATTAGTTGACATAGGTCAGAAAAGTGAAAGCGGTATTATTGAATTTCATTTTTGTATGCGCAAGAGGCCAGAAGCCCTTAATGACGCGGTTAATTTAGTTGATTAGCATGAGCGACTTGTTTGCCGTATGATGTGGCAAGAGGTTACAAAGTTGTGAATATGTACGTAAAAAATCCAAGCGGTGTCCTTCTGGACGACCAGGAAAGGTTTTTGTAAACTATGTGGTTTCGGTCGACATATGTGCACATTTAAAAAATCGGAGCCGTGAGTGGAAGAGCCAGGTGAATTAATTCACTTACATATTATGGGGGGACCCCACCCTGAGCGCGCTAAAAATAGGCAAAGTTTACGATTTTTTTCTCCCAGAAATATAAATGAAAACAACCCCAGTTTTTTATATGTTGTAGAGTATTATTTCAACTACATTAAACTATTTTTTTCATTAAAAAATCTTATATAGGGGATCCATAATAATCGGCTAAGTCGAGCACCGCACCTTTGTCATTGCCGGCTGGTGGTCACCTGCAAGAAGTACTGAAACAAGATAAAGCAATTTGGATTAAAGAACCTTTATCCATAGGCATGTGGCTACAAAGTGACGTAGAATTCTTTTGAAATGGCAGCGTTTTGAAAAAAAAACGTTAATTTTTCGACAAAAAAAATTGTGCACCAAAAATCGAATAATTAAAGCATCGAAAAAATCCTACGTCACTTTGTAGATATACTATTTTGCATCATTAAACAGAAAGAAATAAGTAGATTCAATAAATAGGTTCACAGATTTGGTGACTACGAGATAAAAAATGTTGTTTCGAGAAAAACGCATTTAAAGTTTTAAGTTATCTTTAAAGTTATAGTACTTGTAAATAATGTTTTGATTCTTTACCATATGATTAGTCAGCTATCCCTGCACCACACACGTCCCTTTCGACTTCGTGGAAGCTGTCTTCAGTAGCTTTTTTGGCCGCCAGTAGCTTCTGTCGCGCTTCTTTACTGCTTGCAAAATTTTTCACTTCCGCCTTTGCCACTCGTTTCTCGTCCAAATTTTGGCAATATACGTAACAGTTTGTTCCAGTGGTTAAGTCCATACATTGCATCATCATAAGAATGCTGTCGTAGCCATCATTGAATATAGCAGTAGCTGCATTAGCAGCAAAGTCAATTGTATGCTTACCACAGACTTTGTTTTCGGAGCGATTGACCAAATAAGTGCGTTTAAACTTTCATTGGAGTTCTGTGTGAAGCCTCCTTCGCATATTTTCAACAATTTTTCGGCACTAAGATCCGTATAAACTGGTCGAATTGCATCTTGCACTTTTTGAGGTAAAGAGTTCGAATGTTTGTAATTTTGCAGTTCACCTATCTCTTTTGCCTGGAGCCAAGAACACCAATACGGATCACAAAGATCGTGTTGTGGATGTTTGTCTGTCGAAATTTTATGAAAAAATGTTGCCCAAATAGCTTCTTTCGTTGCTTCCTTCCTGTTTTTGTTTCTTCTAATTGCCAATCCGTAATAAATAGTTAACTCATTAATCAATTTATTCGCCAAATTTCCTTTGCCCCCAAGACCTTTTGTATTCTTTTTACATTTCGCAAACGGGTTTCCATGCGTTTTTGTACGTGTCCGATGCATTCCTTTTTTGTAATCGTAACATCTTCATATGGATTACAGTCCAATAAAGCTTTAAATGTCTTACTATCACCGTCACCAGCATAATTGTGATATTGTATTCCATGCTTCTCCTCAGACCGTTGAAACATTTCTTGAATTGCAGAAACTTCCATTCGACTTGCCGAGCCTTCGTGATTGTTTTGGCATTCACCAATGTGCCCATCCTTCCAAACTTCGTACTCTGGCGTCGAAGAAAGCCTTTTCCCACGTTTCACACTCTTTACAATACGATGATTTTACTTGCACATCCACTACTTTTCCGGTAAAATATCCGATCAACGTAGAAACCCCAAAAAGCGATGAAAATCCCCGTCGATGCCATGCCCCGTCTCCAGAAACTGTGCAACCTTGTCCTTCTGTTTTTTCTTTTTCACAATTTTCATAGATTTCTCTGCGACGGATTCAGCTGCGAGGAAAATGTTTTTGCTTATTTCATCGTACATTTTTTGAGTAAAAGCCCTTGGCAAATCCATCAATCCGCAAAATTTTTCTAACGCAGCACAACCCATTCCCAGTAATCGAAATATAAATGTGATCATGCAATTAGCTTTATACGCTTTCCAATTTATTAACGGATACGATTTTATGCTTGTTGGGTTACAAGATTTGCATTTCACAATCAACTTAAACCCTTAGTACTGCTTTCCAAAAATGTGACGTCGCCATCACATTTCTTACACTTTGCTACTTCACTAAGGGCACAAAAAACCGACACAAAATTGATCAATCGGTATCCGAAATTCGCATTCACTTCAATGTCAATGTTCTCGTTCATTTTCAGTTTCTTTGCCGAACTACTCGTGTTCGCGGTCTCCTTTTCCATTTCATGTCGATTCTGCGGATGATTTTTATGTTTCACACTAATCTGGCGCGGTCTTTCGCTTCTGTTACCCTTTGAATAACGCGGGATCTTTCGACAAGACATTTCAATTGTGTAATTAACAATAAATAACACGGAGTTTCAGAAAGAACGCACGTGCAGGTTATCAATCATATGACTGATGACAGTGCCATCTGGTGCCAACATTTCGTACTTTATTTAATTCTAAACATGGTAAAAAGGTCCCCTACAAATATTTGCTTATCTACATCCAATACATCGAACATAATAAGAAAGGAAATCGTTCCGCTCAAAGCCGGTCCGGTGGCCTTTCTACCTGCTCAGAACCGACTGTCGATATTTCGCTGTAACTTTGTAACGAGTTTGAATATCATAAAACGGTTTCAGGACAACATTCTTGACAGTTCAAACTATTGAAAAATGAAAACAAAAATTTTTCGATTTTTTGAACATCTCAGGGTAGGGTCCCCCCTTATGCCGACAAAGTACTTAGCCAATTGTTTACTGGTTCGACTTGCATAACTTGATAACAGTGCTATGTTGTTTCCGGTGACGATGTAGACGAAGGCTAAAATGTTTGATGCGACAGCGGATGTTTTGACTGTGGCTAAAGCATACAAGCGTGCTGGCACGTGCGTTCGAATAACGCTCATGAAAATGTCAGCGAGACAATAAAGGGGTTGGTAGATCAAAACTAATTCGACAAAAGCCGTGCTGAACACTTAAATTGTACAATAAATAAAATAGTTTGCTCGATAACGGCAAAGGCAAAATTATCTCGCAGTGTATAGGTCGAAGGTATTCAAATAGATAGAAACCGTACTCCGCGCAAGCGACTTGGTGCCCGCACACCATACGAAGTTTGGAATAGTCAATCACGTAAAATTGACAGCGATATATATTTGCAAGGCTTTACGTGAACATTTTGACCTAAAAAGTGTGTGAATGGTGTTAGTAAAATTATTCCTGAAAGGCATACTAGCTGTGACGACACCAAGAATGTCATAATCAGCCGAGATGGCAAGATTAGTAGTAGCCAGATTGAGTAGCTGATCATAGAAGTAAAAATCACAAATGGCAAAGCTAATGAAAAGCCAGCGGCCATAAAGTCAAGAAATTTATTGAAATTCGGCCCAGCTAGCTACATACGCGTGCAAAAAAATTAATAAAAAACACCAGGCGCGTTAATTGCTGAAGCGTTTGCCTTCGTAGCTGAAATTACACCGAATTTTGTGTTATCTTTCAACGAGTCGAAAAGCAATCAAAACATATAGACCTTTGTCTAAATATAAAACGTGTATCGTGATCAACGGCTGTTTTCAAAAAGTGGGCATTGATTACAAAGAAATTTTTTGTCAGTTGCGTGGTATGATTTAATAATTATTGAAGTTTTTGAAGCAGTCATCACCCGCACATGAGAACGATATTACATAGGTTTTCCAATGTTTTAAAGGAAGTAATCGGTATTACCTACAGTGAGAGTAGCTGTCTAATAAATTAATTGACCATTTACTTGGATGCCGACTGGGCGAAAATCGAAAATCGCCCGTCAGTCAGCGGAGTGGTCTTAATGTCCAACGAGGGATCAGTGGTCTGGTTCAGCCGTAGGCATATGATGGTCGTAGACTGTTTGTGGAATACGTGGATGAATATATGGCTACTAAGGCAGTCATCTGGATGCGTAACCTGGTGTTGTATTGGATCAGCGAGGACCATCGCAATTATAAATCAATAAAACTGCTGCCAAAAAACTGATCACCAACCCCATGTGTTATCAGCGTACGAAGAACCTCTAGTAGATTTGTTTTTTAAATTAATTATTTTACTGTAATATATTCATTCTTTAATATTTATCTTTCAATGTTGACAGAAGTTCGAACATAATATATGCCCAGTGTCGCTATAGTTGATTTTATTAACTTGGAAATTATCAATAGCATAATTTAGTAACTAATGCTTTTTCAAATTTAAAAACACTATGAAGGTTTTAGATAATATACATATATTAAGCAAGTCTGTAAGGTTTATCTCAGAATATTATCCAATGTTTTAGCGAACTTAAAAAATACTTTTTGTAAGTCGACAAATTGTTAAAAACACGCAGACCTGAGTATATATCTGCAGATAAGATGCTTTTAGAAACGATTTAGTTGTAGTCTGTTAAATTGACATCACGAAGTTGAAAGCTTTCATGTCGAGACAAATGAGTTTTAGATGCACTCTTAAGAGTTTTCGTGCAAGATAAAATACAAATGCAGAGCTGATACGTGGAAAACAGAAACTAAAATTAGTTTAAGGTCTCTGCAATTGTCATTGTCTGTCCAGAAATATTTCTATAAAGCAGGAAAATATCTCAAACTTCTTGATAATAAATCACTTGATAATTTAATTTCTTTTAAAAATTAAATCAAATCTATTCTAGGATTTCACAGATGTGTCTAGTTTATAAACTTTTGACTAATAATAATATTCACATTATTTATTTAAAAGCAATTAATAAAATTGTTGTATGCCAGTGAGCTGTTGAAAAATGCTTCAACAAGTTATTTGAAGAAATTCAATTTTTGTCGAATTGATTTAGAGATGTACATTAAAAAATTGCTATAATATTTCCTCAGAATAAGTAGATTTGCAGTAGTGGTATATTCATACGACTGAATTGCAAGATATCTGAAGTGTCATAAAATATTTGAAACTTCAATTTTAACAATGTTAAAGTGGAGTAAAAAGTATTGTTTATCATAATTCGAACATAAATATGAATTTCTTTATGCAAATCAACCGAAAGTAATTTAAAATGAACATATCTAAGGAAAATTTTGAAAATATAATTATTAATGTACAAGATACACGATACTGATTTATACTTTTGAATACAAACTCATACTCCATTGCATATATACATTACTTGAGTGAAGTTACAATTCTTTTGGTGCTTATGAAATTCTGTACTAATCCGAAATTATATGAAATAGTTTAAATAAAATAAAACTTTGATACATCATTGTTAATTACTACACTACTATATTGCAACACTTTCTGTGCTGCAATATAGTTCATTCCAATTTCCGGTAGCAGAATTTAATAGTTATTTAATGTTCGTTTGTTTATATCAAAATATTTAGTTTAATATTATTATTAGTGTCTATATTTAATTAGATTTAGTTTCAGTAGAACATATGTTTTGACTTTTTAATAATATGGAATCATTACTGACTATGAAAAGTCAAAAATTAAACCTTATATTCTTAGTAAAAAATTACTAAATGTCAAAATTTAGTATTTAATTTATTTTACTCTTGTCAAGTTACAAAATAAACTTTTTAGTATGATTTTGTAAAAGTGGACTCGCGAATTAATGCGAACGTTTTGTTATATTTTTGTAATTTTAGGAGGAATTTAATTAATTTTTGGATAGGAAGAATCAGTTTATTATCTTTATTTCTCCAACGCTTAACAACGTGCTTTTAAAAATTAATTTTAGTATTATATATATACGAGGTGTGGCAGAAAAGTTATGAGACTGATTTTTTATTTAGCAAAGTTATTATTTTTTTCAAACATCAATGTTGTCCCCTTCAAAATAGTTCCCTTGGGCAGCTACACACCGATCGAGACATTGTTCCTACTGTTGGTAGCAGCGTTGGAAATATTCAACTGATATGGTCTTCAGCATGTCCGTTACACTCTTTTGGATGTTTTATAAAGTCCCAAAATGACGTCCTTTGAGGACATTTTTCAGTTTAGGGAAAAGGAAAAAGTTATAGGGACTGAGCTCAGGTGAATAGGGGGAGCTGGAGAACCACGTGAATGCCTTTTGAGGTCCCTTTCGCATGTGCAAATGTTCAGTCAAAATTTGATATATATATATATATATATATATATATATATATATATATATATATGTATGTATGTATGTATGTATGCATCACTATAATCTTATAGGTTTTATCTTTTCTTTCGTTCTTTTTCGACATTGCTCTCTTTGTTCTCTAAATATTACTTGTACACTTGTAAACTATTGTGGAGAACAAAATTAATTATTGTTATTATTGTTTTTCCTTTTTTATCCTGTCCATCTTTTTTTCCACCTTGATTTGTTTTATGTTGTTTATAGCTTGTTTTCCCTGTTTTTCCTTAATATCGTCAATCCATTTTCTGAGTAAGTAGTCTTTATTTAAAAATACGTTTTGTCTTTTTAGTTTTGTTTTTTCTTTCAGACTATATAGTCTCTTTATCTCCACTTGCTCTTGTTAGATCGTTTTCTAATTTCTAATTTCTTCGTTCTATTACCCGTGAAGTTGTTCTTAGTTTTTCTCTAATTTTATAGTTAGCGACATGTTCTCGACGCCACACGTGAACACGTGAACACATGCATGTTAAATACTTCTCTTTTTATATTGATTGGTATTTTCGAACCTTGAGGTAAGAATTTTAGTTTACCAGTGGTTGCTTATGTCTGTTTATTTCGGCAGTTTGATTTTTTTACCAAATTTTATTGCGTGACACAAATTTCTAGATTCCGTTACCAATTCTGAGTACTGTGTTTTCTGAATATAGAATTTTGTTGTTTCTACGTTCATGACGAGGCCTATTTCTTCGGATGTCGTTTTAAGGTTTTTTGATATCTCGTTTAATTCTTCGGGGTTAACACTGACCCGGACATCATTTGTGAGACAAAGGGGATTGAGATATCGGTCGTCCATGTTTGTACCTTTTCTATACTCAACGTAATGCACGTTTAACGTTAATTTTGTTAAGGTCTTGAATTGTTTCATTGTCGTATATGGGTTTTTATATTTGGAGTCCACTTTAGCGTTGCCCATAGCCGTTAAAATTGTTGGAGGATGTGCTCTATTGTACTCTAACCTTTACGAAGATTTGCCTGCTCGAGGGGTTAATATTCAGTTTATTCGTTAATCTGTTGGTAATGAAATTCGTGAATAGTTTATACTGATCAGGGAAAAGGTTTATGGATTTATAATCGTTTAACTTTAGCTTTCGCCTTTCTTTTACAATCAGATAATTTGCCAGATTTGTAACAGCGCCACCTAATTTTTATATACTTTCTCTCTTGGTGCCTGTCTGTTCTTCATCTGACCTAAAGCGGACTTTATTGAATCCATTATAATGTCGGAATCTCTTTTGAATCGATGTTTCTTACAATGTTTAGATATACGTTTGGTGGTTAAGGATTGGTAAACAAATATAAGCTGCTGTAAACATTTTCGAAAATCTCATTATTATGTTTTATTTCATTTGTATCCTTTTTTAGTTGGTGTCCTCCGATTTTTCTGTCACCCTTTCTCTCTTATTATATTATTAGTTTCAACGGCTTATTTTATTCGTTGGGTATTAGGATTATTTTTGTTTACATAACGATACTTGCAGACACGCTAGTTTTTGGTTACAAGTTTTTTTTTAAACTTTAGTTTATCTACAGGGTGTTATTGAAATAAAAAATTTTATTTTGTTTTAATAATATTTAATTTTATATGATACCAACTGATTGTAATATCGTATACTTCATATACATATCAGACATACTACTTATGTATCGCAGTGTCAAAATAAATTTAAAATGCCACAAGAAGCTAACCATTATGCTTTTTTTGCCAGTCACTTCTATTTTTACAAAGCGATTGTGAAGAAGCACATGGATCAAATTATATTATTATTTTATTATATATTATTTGTCTTTTTTCGTCTATTCTGGATATACGTTGATTCCATTCTTTTCTTTGATTTCTAACCAAATGCCCTATATTTTGAATTCTAAATTGTTCTAAAATCTTTGCTTCGTATTTGGTCTCGCAGATTTCGTTCAGTAATTTTTCTTAGCGTTTTTATTTTCGCAGTTTTGAGCATTTGTTGGGTCTGTATCTGCGCGAGTTTCAGCAGCGCAATTTTACCGTTGACTCTGTGTATGACTAGCTTGTATTCTTCATAACTTTGTAAAGTTCGTCGCCATCTGTATTTTGGATAAACCATTTTCTTCTCGCGTGCTAATTCTTTCACTTCCGTAGAGAATCATTTTGTTTTATGTACACGTTGCTTATTCTTATTTATTTTTTATGTACCAAGTGCTTCTTTAGAAACGTATAATATGTTTGTTTCTAGTTTTTCTCAAATCTCATCTATGTTTTCTGTTTCTGATATAGAATTTTGAGAGATATGGTTTTTCTATCTCTCTGGTAAATATCTCGTATGCTTGAGTGGGGTATTTTTCGACTTCTGTATAGTCAAACGAATTTTTCCTAATATTAGCTTATGATCGCTGTCAGTTTCAATGGAATTTAATGGTCGGGCATTTAAGATACGAGATGGATTTACATGTTCGTTTGATATTGTGTGGTCGATAACAGATTTGCTTTCTCTATTGTTTCTCCAGGTGTATTTATACTGCATTTTGTGATTTAAATAAGTATTGTTGATTTGTAGGTTACGCAAAATTGAATTAATATTATTTTTTATAACTTCTTCAGTTAAAGCACTGTTTCACACTGGTAAAAGATCATGTCTTATTCGTGCATTTAAATCTCCAATCAAGAACATAGACTGATCATGTGGGATTGTATTGCTATGTTCTTGTATCTTTTCGCAGAATTTTTAGTATCTTTCGTGGGTTTTGAATCTTCTGAAGTGTATAGATTTATAATATACATTAAGTTTATTTGCAGTGATATTGATACGATTTTTTCAGAGATGTACACATGTTGTCAATGTTGCTTTCATAATTCTGTTGATTAGTATACCTACTCTTTTTTCCTCGTTGGTCTTTTCCTAGACCACAATATATGAGGATATAGTGTTTATGTGGAATAACGCTTTTATTTTTCTTTTTTGTCCCAGATATATAACAAATATAGATTTTGTGTTTTACTAGTTCTAACATCATTTCTTCTTGTTTTTTATTCCAAGATCTTATATTGCAACCACCGAGTGTAATAATTTTTTTCCTCCTTCATTGTATCAGTCCTATTTTGAGCCTTCAATCTGGTTCTAGGAGTGTTTACGATGGGTAGGTTGCTAGCCTGTTCTACCAACCCTCCTCTTGTATCCAGGCTTAGGACCGACAACGCCAGTCAACGAGCTATCCAATCCACTCAGTGACTGACGCAGACAGAGTTAAAATTATATTTCGTATATATGAATTAAAATGACTTAATCGTTTTCCTTCGCTTTTATGTGAAACAGGGCATCAATACAACGTTCGTAGTTTAGTAACCTTAATAGGCGAAGAGAATGAATGGGCGGATTCATAATATTTACAAAATGATGTACTCGCATCCGGCGCTATATCAACAGATTAGTGCTTTCACTGCTAAATGAAGATGTTTAATATTGCTTAACGTCGCATTGAGTTGGTAATCCAACCATTCATACATTTTATCACGGACACTTTTTGCTCTAAGCCGGGCAAAATGCGATACATAATTTGTCGTCGCCGGCGCACGAACGAGCGCGTTAGCGTCGCGGCCGCATTTATTTTATTGCGTCCATTATCGAAATTGATCACGCATTGCACCAGCAACGGGCAATCATCCTGTTGAAGCTCGCTGCTGCAGCGCGTTAAGTCGCTCGAATATCATATAATCATGAGATTTCCAATAAGCGACAGCGGAATGAGCCATCCACGTTATCATTAACTTCTGTCTCACAGTTGCATTCAATTACTATCGGCGGCTATCAGCATCGGGAGAAGTTAATCGCATCAATTATCATCACCGGCAGCAATAAACAGGCGAGCACCGGCCAGTGCGGAAATGTATACCAACCTTACCTTGCACTAGCCTGCATACCGCAATGCTGGGCCCCTTATTGCGCGGCCAGCTACTTCTGAGACAGCTAATTGCAATTAGTAGCGTGGCCCCAGGTTGGAGATGTTATCGCCGGTGCTTTGTGCGTCTCGCATTTCACGGTCTTTCTTTCTGCCGCTAATTAAATAACGCGTGCAAATTAGCGACTAGTCTAACTGCTCCAGTCATAACATTTTAGATTGCACAACCCCATTCCGGCACGGACGTTCCTGTTGCATTTACTTTTAATTAGGGCAAACATACCAAAGACTTCCGTGACAGTGTGGTAAATTGCAATGGATACGTGTTGTTCCCGAATGAAATGGAAAATTGGCTGTAGTTAAAGCAATGTCGGCTTTGGTAGTAATTACCGTAAGATGTTATGAACTTAAATCGTCCGAAAGTTTTAGTAAAAAAATATAACTACTAAAACTAAAAAAAGGGGGAAAGAAACTTGAGAATAAAATATTGATTCTTTTTATGCAAATAAATAGATAAATACTCCATAAAAGAAGATTTACAACAAGAAAATGTTTTAATAAATATGATTTAATGTCGAAATGAACCACGTGAGCTATCGGATTGATAAACACGATCTAGACTTACACAAAAGCTGTAGCAGTTGTTGTTCTGTCATTGTAGACGACAGTTTGGTTTTTGAAGATTATCCATCACCAGCAAGAACATTATTTCAGAAGAACTTTTACATATTATTTAAAACATATAATACAATAAATCTCTTACAACTGCCGTAGATTTTATTAAAATATAAGTATGTAGGTTGTTAAAGAAAATACCTATTAAAATGATATTTTAAATCACAATTATTTGATAGTATCACCGCTCTGCAAATATCAGTCATAATGTATTGATAGTGTTTTAATGTTATTAACAGTAGTCAATGAAACACTTCTAAATCTGTAAATTACAATATAATGTCACAGTACATATACAGTAATGAGCTTAATGTATAGTACACATGGCACAGATCAGAGTAAGTGTCGCTCCAAGAGTATTAACAGAGATTATCAAGAACCACCTACTTGCAGCAGGATTATGAGTGTGTGTCCGTTTAGATCGAAACATTGTCGTGCATCTTCTTCGTAATTATGAGACATGGTTTGTTGTATTCAGTGATATGAAGAAGTTATGTTGAAATGTAACTGATGATCGTATGCACGTCGTAGGCAAACCTAGAAAGCATTATTTTCTAGAATGTGCTCTAGTAAAACAAGTAAATAAAACTTTTCCTATAATAATGTAGAGTTACAATTGTTGTTGCACTTTGACGTTTATGGAGAAAATACTGATCAGTGTTAGATACATTCAAAGCCTTTTCCGGACGCTTTCTTTGTTTTTCTAGAAGGCCATGTATTATTTTAGCGGAAGAATTTATGGTGTCCTTCCAACTCAACCTATAAGAGACATGGTATAACAAGATTTTTGTGCGTCTAGCTACTGCAGTTATAAAATTGAGACAAAAAGCGTAAGAGACTTAAAGAAACGTATTATAGGATAATATTGAACAATTATATGATAATTTACAAACTAAAATACAAGAGTTTGTTGCCCCCTGCGATAGTGAATACATTTATAGTTATTATCTTTATGCACATATAAATATCATGGTTATCAAATAGCATCATCATTTACCAATCTCAGAATTAGTATTTTTTTGATTTGCCACACATGCGAATACGGGCATACTTAATGCAGGCCTGGTGCTTTTATTCTAATGCCGTATTGTTTTATATGAAAACTTTAAATAAAAGAACAAATTTACAAAACAAATAAAGTAATAACATTCCCAGAATGTGTAAATTAAATATCGGATAAAATTGTACACACAGTTTGGAAAATAAGATTATGAAATACATGATATATGAATTTTTCTTTATAATTTACTATTTTAATTATAAAAGGTCGCACAAACTAGATAAGAGTTGATAATAATTTATGAAATTGTTTCCAAAATATCTGTCGCTACTTGGAACGCTTTTACATTTTGTAATACACGGAGACTTCACCCTATTTTTCATCGAACATAAAAATATTTTATCCAAAGTCAACAGAAGTAGTCTAGGTGCTTGATAAAGTGGGAGAAAGGTCTGGTTAGTAAGTCATTTGTGAGACATGTGGTCTGGCGTTGTCGTAGAGAATTGGTCTTTTTTGATCAATCAATGCTGGCCATAAATTTTGCAGTTTTTTTTACTTCTTTGATGTAGGTTTCGCCAGAGTTCAAGAAGTTGTAATGAAGGACTCCACGTGCCGACCAGCAAATAGTAACTATTACCTTTTTTTGGTGCTGATTCGGTTAAGGGAAATGCTTTGGTGCTTCTTCTCTGTCCAGCCACTGCGCTGAACACCATCGATTGTCGTATAGGATCCATTTTACGGCGCATATCACAATACGATTAAAAATGGATTATTTTTGTTGCGGAGAAGAAGTACAGAGCAGACTTCGTATCGTCGAAATTTATTTTCGTTCAGGTCGTTAAGTTCTTCTGCAATATCTCGCATTGCTTTTTGCGTAGGTCTGCTTTAATAATGACCCTCAAATTATCGTATTCAATCGCAAAAGGACGTCTACCACCCTTCTCATCTTTAAGGCTCTCGTCCCCTTGACAAAACTTTTGGAACCAATGTTGACCTGTACATTCACTGATGCTGTCTTGGCCAAATGCTTAGTTAATATTGCGTACAATTTCTGCTGATTTCCGTCTCAATTTGAACAATAAAGTTGCTCGAATTAGCTTTCTTTCCATCATTATTTAGACAGCTTAAAACACACCAAATAATAAAATAAATTTTATAAACAACTGGAACGAATTTCGTTCTTTAAAATTCTATGTTACATAAATACAGTTGAATAAAGAATATTCCTAAAATTAAACATGAAAACGCATTTATTTTTGCACCAACCTCAGATATTAGATTTAAAGGCCACTTATATGAACGTATGAAAAAAGCGCATGGAAATAAAAGTTATAATACTAAGAGGAAAAATACGCAAACTTTCAAATTTAAAGTGAATTTTGCGTAAAAAAATATTTATCAGGATTAGAGAGGCAATAACCACAATTGCAGTTTTAAGAATGGGACAAAAGTTCTTAGTAGATAATGTTCAAAGTAAGCAGGAACTAAAGTGGCGAACTTGAAGATGCTAAAAGAAGTGAAGGGAAAACAAACAACAGGAGTAGTCATCGTAAATTTTTAAAATTAATAATAAAAAGATAGTGGAAGACAAAAAGAATTATATACTCATTTATTATGGATAGATTTATAATAATTTTGTAGTATTACAAAGACGAGTTGGAATTCTAATTTGTATTTACTTAATTGGTACATTTTAGCCTTTTATTTTAACAAATGTAAAAACAACGCGAGTCTAAGTATTACTATCTAAAACTAATATAATAAATATTAAATACACTATTGTTTATTAAAATCGTAGATCTATCAAAAAGAATTTATGTTGTATTGAAACTTTTATATTAAATGTAATCAAAAAACAAAGTTTGAGAACGTCCGCTTAATATTTAACGATATCGTTTTTTTAAAAATGAGCCATTTCAAATTTACATTTGGCACGTGTAATTTACATGATGTAAGATTGCGTCCTCGAATTTGAAAGAATTTTAAAAGGGTGTGTGGCATGTAATTGTCATTTGATGAATGCAGTATTTGTTTTAATGGTGATCCGATGTTAATAATAATACGTCAACTGCGGGTGTTGTGGTATGAGAAGCAAATTACCTCTAGTCAAAATTATAGGAAAAATTACCAGACAAACCTCTATGGAAGCGGTCTTAGAGCCCGCGGTACTTCTTTTCCTTTAGAAGATGTCCCAAGCAATATTTTAACAAGATAAAGCTCGATCGCAAGTGGCATATGACGCATTAAATTTTGTTCATCAGAACAGAATGGAAACTTTCATGACATTTCACCGATCTAAAATGGCTGGAATATTTATTGCGGGGGTGGGAAGTACAGCGGTATCCACTACCTCCAAAAAATTTGGCGGACTTATGATAGAATGTTAATGAATGACATGCAGGGATGGAGCTGCCCACCATTTATTTATCTTATACTATTAGTTTTAGTTGTTAATTTGCAATTTTATGCTTCAATTTTAATAAACAATAGTGTGTATAGATGAGGTGCTGATGAACCGCCATCTAGTAGAGTTCATCAATTTTGAAGTTTAATGTAAAGCCTATATTTTTATTTTCTGTTTATTGAATTTTAACTTAACCATTTTACCATGTAGTTTATTTAAAGATTAAAAATTGTAGTATAGTTTGTTCCATATTCTTATATTTTGTAAATGCTTATTTTATAAATTATAGATATCCCTTATAAATAATAAATTTTCTCATTTTTTTTTGTATTAATTGCGCTAAGTATTCAATAACTGTGTTATTATACTATTTAAAATAGATAGATTCAATATTAAAAAATCAGACAAGTCAATAATTTGAGTATGGCAGCATGTAACAGTTCTTTTTTGCTTCAGCATGTATAATTAACACAATAGCATTTAAGTTCGTTTATTGTGTTGTGGCGTGTTTGTATGTTTGTGAAAAATGCAATTGTTGATGGGGTGCATTAGCAAACCACTAGATGGCTGCCAAAAATTACGATCTGATTTTGTTGAACTCCAGATTTTGACAGTTTAGACCACTAGAAAGGATATTGCATCCTATAATATTCTAATCTTTGGATAAGATAATAGAAAATGAAAGAAAATAGCCACTAAAACTTAAGGGCTAGTTGCTAGGTAGATATTTCGAATTATTGGAATTATTTTTGAAATTATTTTAAACACATTGATCGAAAATGAAATAACTAACACTTTGTTTTAATGTTTTACAATGCACGTGTATACCGCCACAGCGTTTTCAGGGAGTGTCAGAAGATGCTGAAAGATATTTGAAAATCTCAATTATATATTACCATGTACATGAATAAATGTTCAAAATTGCGTCTTGGATATACTAGAGTGTTCTATTGTAATTTATCTTCATAAGCACATGTCGTAAAATAATATGACGACTGGTACATTCATCTGAATCTAATGAGTAGTTGGGGAAATTTAAGTTTTGACTACTAAATCGAGTTGTTAAGATCCTACTGTAATGTCTAATAATAATATAATAGTTTCCCGTAATAAGCCACGAAAGCCCTTTGTCTAAAAACTACATTGTTAATGCTTGTAATAAAAGGAGAAATAAAGCTTTTACTAGTGTCGATATAATTTTTGTATATGTTATTGTCATTTAATTAAAAAGCAGGTCGTTTAGACTTAAAGCTTTAACTAACTTTATAACATATGTAAAGGGTGTGCCAAAAGAAATACAGGATTTAAGTTTAGAAAAAGATATTTTATTTATTTATTATTTGGTAAAGTTATATCATTTTAAAGGGCAAACATTTCCATTATATTTTAAATAGGATGTTTGACAAATCTCGGCATTCTCGAGTTTTGACAAAACTTTCGATCGCTTTTTCGCATAACTGTGGCTCATTTTCGTCGAAAACTCTTCCAATTTTTGTTTTTGATTTAAAAATCGTTCTTAGTTTCATAGCATAACTTCGTTCTTCACGAATCCTTAGACGAAAAAATCGCGCGGTGTGAGGTCGCAAGGTCTTGATGGCCAGTTTCTTTCTTTATATTGGGAAATAAGTCGCCCGTTAAATTTTTGCTCCTGTGTGACAGGTGGCGCCGTCCTGCCGAAACTCCAAGTCATCCGAATTCATGTTGTCAAAATTAGGTTACAAGACTTCTATCATCTCATGATGATGTTCACTATTGATAGACACTGCATTTCCAAAAAATAACGATCCGATCACTCCATTAGTATAAAATTTACACCAGATTGTTACTTTTTGGGTATATATAGGCCGTTCTTGAATGATTCCAGAATTTTCTTCGACCAAAATGCGACAATTTTACTTATTGACACATCTACTAAGGTGGAAATGCGTCTCGTTGCTAAATATGATTTTTTAGCAAAATTGATTCTCTCGCATCCGATTTGCAAATACCCATTGTTCGGCTTTAGTTTTTGGGTTAGTTAAATCTTGAATTGATGCAGATGCTGATCTTTTGTTAAAATCTACTCCATGGTGTACTCCGATGGTGAACTGGGGTTTCTAAATGCTCCGTTACACTATCATTCAGAACAAACGGCCAATACGAGATCGGTCTGTATTTTTATTGTCTACAACTGAACCTGTTTTGTTTAAATTTTTTAATTAGTCCTTTTATTTGGTGCATTTCTTCTTCGTAAGTCTTGGTGAAACTTTCCATTTATGATAAACATTTTTTATTAGCAAACAAAATAATTTAGTTTAATATTCGCAACCAAATTGTCAAACATTTTTTGGTTTAACAGATTAATTAACAATGACTTACCTGTTCTTTTCTACCAGAGATGTTGAGAATATTTGCAATAAGTTTGGATACTTCAAAAAGTATTGGGGCTATGATTGTAGACTATCACAAGGAGTAACTTGTGCGAGTTACATATTTACACATTGACAAAAAAAATTAATTTTGCATCTATATTTTCGTAGAAATGTTTAATTAGCCGAATTATTGAAAGTTGTACCAGAAATTAACGCGCACATGACATCTAAATATAATTTTCATTCAGTTTACTAACTTACGTACTAAATTGAATAATAAGTCTTAAATCTACAAAGCTACAGACACATACGAGTTTAAACGGAACTCGAGCTCACTCAGCCATAGTCAAACTTGAGGACCCAAGCTCTCAAATTACTCGCTTGTGGTCGGCTCTCAGCATATTGCATATTAACATTCTATTAAAACTGCATTCGGTTTTATTGGAAAACAAGTTGTAATAAAATTTGAAACTTTGTTTTAAGGTTTTGAGGTTGATAAGAGCGGAGTTTAATTCAATCTGATTGCTTAAAACTGGTTTATGTCTATTAATGATATAATCTTAACATAAAAATAAAATGGACATAGCTATTTGAATATAAATAACAAATTTGTTAGTATAATAATAATAATAATAACACAAAAAGCTAACTGTACGCGTAGAATAATAAGTGTTTTATCTTTTATTTTGGAAGTAGCTAAACACGATAACTTTTTATAGTTGCTACAAAGCAAAAAATTTATAACTAAAAATAAGGAAATGAATACAAAATGAGTAGTACATTTAAGGCAAGTAAATTGTAATTTTAAAATGCGGTGTTTTTATAAAAATCAAATTTGCATAAACACCTGGATGGTTCACTTTATTTCCAATACGACGTGTATTTTTAAGCTTATGTATTATACATAACATTTATCAGCATATTTGTATGTTAATTTTATGTTTAACAAGTCTATTATTTTCTAATAGTTGGAGCTTCTTAAGTAACGAAATTTTATAATAGAAACTTAAACATTGCTTTCAATCTTGGCATCATAAAACAAATTAATCAGGCTTAAAAAAATTATATGAATAGCAAGTAGGTTCTAAGTAACTTTTAAGACTTGCCAAGCTGTGTGCTGAAGCCAATATTTGAATAACTTTCGAGAATAGCGATTTTATCGCTTGTTTACAGAGCAAATTTGGACGGTGCGGCGTTTGCTGATTCGATACAGTTAAAATCAATTTAGAGAACTAAATGGGACGCATTTCTTTTGTTTGGTCTGAAGAATTAAGGACCGTGTTTATTTTGCGCGACTTGATCATAAAGAAAGGTGTGTTTTGTAACTGTGTTTATAACCTACTTCGTCATTAATATTGACAAACCTGCAAGCGCGCTCTGAAACGGCTGCAGTAAAGTTGAGTCTCAGATTCCACAAAGAGGTTTCATGTTTTCTGATTTGCAACAAGATAACTTGCTGGATGCATATTTTCTTTTTTACGTAAATAACTTTTTTAATGAGCATTTTTTCAATAATTATTTACCAGAATCTAATACTTAGATAAATAACTAATATTAGCATATTTGCAAAATGTTCTAATTATTAAGATTTATTTTGAGTTAAAGACAAAGATTTATTGTTTTTTATAATATACGATATTAATAGAAATAGTATAAACATATTTGTTTATTAAAAAATAATACAATATAAATTAATATAAATTTATACCTTTTGTTACCTTATGTTCTGTAGATTATTGAAATAAAAATAGGTATTTTTATGCATATTAGGACTTGACATATAGAATATTTCTTTAAAATATAATCATTTATTTAATTTTGTTGATTGTTAGTAGTAATGTATGTTATTAAACGGTTAGTTTGTATAATTAAAATCTATTTACTATTATGAGAGTAAATTTTTACTCTAGGTTATAGATGGCTAGAAAAATAGGAAAGAAAACATTAATTAACTTATAAAAATCATAATATAAAATATTTAAAAAAAATAAAATTAATCGAAAGGCAATGTCTTTTTTAGTGCTACAGAAAAATTTTAAAAATAAAAGATAGACAGTAATAAATTAAGAAATTTTATGGGGGGTAAAACAAAAGCGAAGTATATGGATGTAATTTAAAGAGAAGGCAGTTATCACGATATATTTGATGCCATGAAGGAACGTCAAAAACTATTGTAGAAGGCAAAAATATTAGGTTGCAATGTTAGAAGAAGACTGAGAATACAATATGTAATATATGTATATCAGCCGATAGAAAAGAATGACATTCTGCAGCAAAACAGTCTACGAACTGATTATTAAAGAAGAAAGAAGACGTGTTTAAAAAACAATGAAGTTATAAGCCTGAATGATTGTGAACCATAGGCTACTGTTTTATTAATGGGTTTTTTTGTTAATTAGGTTAATTTTTATTTTTTTGGACTATTTTTTATTAGTCTTTACCTTTGTATTATTTGCTGAAATAAATAGATTGTTTTGATTTAAATAATATATAGAGGTACTTTTTTATATCTCACATTTTATTTGGTTAACTAACTATATATTATTTCATTAGGACTTTGTAATAAACGTAAATAAATCGGGTATTGTCACTATAAACAGCATAGAAACAGTTTAACGATAAACATTTTGAAGTTTTGAGCAAAGCAGTTAAAGCAAATCTGTTATCAGTATACTCGACATTCCACGGATATTAATCATTTAGTATCTTCCAGTCTGAGGTAATATTAGCATGTTTTATTATATTGAATTAACCGATACCAAAGTTTAATAGTATGCGGGTTGTGTTAAAAAGTCTTTTAAGAATCTTGAGAAATGCATTTTAATTACCAGTTTGTAGCTTGCGTTATTATTATTTATTAAATTTGAAGAAGAATTCTTATTTGTTTCTTTTATATTTATTTCATATTTATTTATATTTTAATAACACTATTTTTATCCTAATAGTAGTTCCCCGTAGCAGGCCCGAAGGCCTATGGGGGTCGTAACAGGATAGATCTGCTACAATCTAGAGCCTATGGTACATAAGGGTAGTAACATGGCTAGCGCTACGTACCGACCGCCTATTATTACCCCAGAGTTTGATCTCCAGGTACTCATTTTATTGCAGCCTGAGTCGAGCTGGGTCGTAAAAATGCCAGTGATCGAATTGGCGAGAGCGGGATTCGAACCCGCAACTCTTGGTTTCGTAGTCTAGCGATCTATCCACTAAGCCACCACGGCTTTCCTTTTATCCTAATATCTATACATTTTTCTTTTTATATAGATTTCCGTGGACAGTCACATGACACTTTTAGTATAAATGATCTATGAAAAGGTAAAAGCACAAAGCAGGTGAACATTTTAAATAATTTCATAAAAATTTGTCCAAAAATAAAAAAGCAAAGGGAAGTACTATAAGAATAAGTTATCCAGCGAGACTTGAACTCACCAGCGCGCTGGGTTTCCGGGTAGAGGAGCACGCTCTCTTGTCCAGTTAACCACAGCTGCAGTCCTCAACGTGATATATACAACTCAACACAACTTATTTGTGATATAATAGAAGCAGGTACAAAAAACAACCTATAAGTTGGTAAAAACATTATATCCAGAATATAAAAAAATAAGAATTATTTTGAAGAAGTATTGCATAGCTCTTGCTTTAAAGCTTTAGTGCTTTTTTACAAATATATCAAATTATTTAATGTTCGATCAAAATGTGCATTTTGATTTTATAATTTTAGGCGTAAAGGCCTTTGAAAGTGCTAAGCATGTATTTAACTATAAGAGAGATTTACACAAAAATTAAAATATTTAAAAATTTAAATTTAATATAATTTAATATAACCAATGAAGGGTTTTTCGCAAAAAGCTATGTTTGGCGTCCTAGCTGACAATTTTTCACCCGTCTTCTCTCAAATTTTTGCATGGTGGGAACGTGGACAAATTTATTTACAAATGATAATAGACCTTACAAAAGTAAGATGCAAAATGATCTTGAAGATAGGCAACCAAACGTACGCTCAGAGCTCAGCCACGCTACATCTCACGTGAACGGTCTTTGTTTATTTCCTGTTCAAATGTATAGTAGATGATGAAAAAAGTATGTACATTTAATAACAGATGGAAATGAGAGAAGAGAAAAAACGCAAAAAGACAAAAGACATGCGGACTGCCTGTGCATAGCCCACCCACACCTCTACCGCACAACACCTTCACTGTTAATTTTGCAACCCCGATACATCAACTCGGAAGAATCCCAGAATTTTTTAATGAAAAATACAATCACGGAAAATAAAAATCGGTAATGTTAATGTGATAACAATAGTATAACTTTTAAACAACCGTCATCATTCTCATTACAAAAAAGAATCGTTTTCTATAGAATAATAAAAAGCTAAATTTTGGTATATATGTATATTAAACAGTATATAACAAAAAACTGCTTATATCTAATAGAACAAATACCATAAGATATTAAAAAACAAAATAAATTTGTGTAAATAACGTAAATACGATTTTTATTAGCATTTTTTGAAAATAAGAATATTTTTATGTAAACAAGAAATCAAATACATAAAATTATAAAATTTAGATAGAGGATATTACGATCATAATGTTACTTTATTATGATAAATAATGCATAAAGAAGTTAAAATAATTATAAGTATAAATTATTACTATAATATGGATTCTAGTAACAAAATTACAATGAATACAGACAGGAACATTTTGATAATAATAAACGTTATTATGATACAGGAAACTGATGCATCAGAATAGAGAGAAATAAATGATACGACAAACAAATACTAATATTTTGATGTACATTGAAATTTTTTTTCTTTGCATTCTTCGTCTTTCATGGTCTCTTTTCCCCCACGAAACATCTTGTGCAATTCAAAACTTCTCGTTTTTATTGGCTTCCTCTCTATAGACTTTTCTTATCACATTTGAAGTCTTTATGTCGGATTTTTTGAGTGTGACACAAAATTTTATCGAATAATGTTGTTCGTACGAAGTCTGGAGAGGCAGGCGTGTAAATAGCCGCTCTCGTGGTGCGGTGTGGAAACGTAGTACGGCCCGTTTGGAACGTCAACCGAGAAGGCCCAAATCGTCCCTTAAATGGGCGTCGCGTAAGCGGATGGGGGCGGCTACCGATATCCACCAACGAATATTGCCAAATCGCTCACCTGAATCGGCTTCGGCTTCGGCTTCGTCGGCAATTCCAAAGTGGCCACCTCTGCGCTGCGGATCGGGTTTCTGCGGGTAGCGAATGTTCTTGCGGGGTGAAGACACGACCGAATTGGTCGCGCTGCGGATGGCGAGTTTCTTGCGGGTTGAGACACGACCAAGTTGGCCGAGCTGCGGTGCTTGAATGTATGCGGGTGTTGAGACACGACCAAATTGGCCGCGTTGCGGATTGCGAATGTTGCCGGGCTTCGCGCCTGGCTTGGCGGCAGGTCTTTGCGGGCAATTTGCATTCGCCAGCACCTTTCATATTAAAAGGTGCCGCCGACGGCGTATGCAGACTTGTCGGCTGAGCAAAAGCCCATATGCCGTTTTGTGTGCGATGGCAAAACGTGCAGATATCAAAGGCTCGCATGCCGCCGCGATATAAAGCGGTTCAAGGGCGAAAAGGCCGCCACACCAAAGTCCGTGATGCATCGTCAAAATACGGTTTGCGGGAAGCGCGATCCTTACTTTCTCAAGGCTCGGAGGCAACTGAACCGAGTCGCGTTGTTTACCTAAGATCCCCTCCTCTCACCATCCATCTCGATGAAAACCAAGTCATCCTAGCTCTTCTGGTTGGCTAGAAAAATTATTCCCGATACTTTTTGAACAAACCTTGTATAATACGAAAACAACGAAAAATATATTTCTATATGGATTTATTTTAATTTTCTAAATTATCTATATGTTAAATGTAATAAACGTATATGTATACATATACCACAATAATTATGTGTTTGTGTAAAATATTAAAAGGAACAAATTTTCATATAATCGGGAGGCTTCAGTTTGTTAAGAAAAAAAATGTGTAACCGCCTTATCTTAAGAAATAAAACAGATCACTGAATTTTTATGCCATGTTGCTGTCAAATGAACTAGTAGGTTGTTGCAAAAGTTTTGCCCGACCTGTTATAAATTTTTTGTGAGTTGGAGCTCTCAAAAGAAGATATTCGATTGACACTCCAATTTCAATACAAAATGAACCCGAACATGGGTGCTTCAGAAGCTCCCCGAAACTTTTGCAAGGGTTATAATGATGATGATGTTAATTAGTGCGCTGATAGATGTTAGTTCACAAAATTTAAGGAAGGAGAGTATTCCTTGTTTCGTTTATTGGAAGACTGCGAAACAATAAGTTTTGATAATAATGAAGAAATGTGGTTGTTGACTACTTTCTTTTGTTTAAAATCGATCGAAATTTATCGCCGCGGCATTAATCTCTTAGACAAGAAGTGGCAGGAAGATTTCGAGGTGGACGGAGAATACTCGATTGTTAATGTTGACTTTTGTTTAAATTTAATCAATGGAAAAACTTTTGGAACAACATATTAAATAGCTTCTACTGAAATTTTCGCACTGTCTACCCTTTTACAATTTTGTAATTATTTTTTTATTCCTTTCTTAGTAGTAGCATATTAAACATCATATTCGAAGGAAAGGCTTGTATCAAATATTTTCGCCATGGGTTGAATGAATTGATTAAAGAAATATTACTAAACAGAGTTAAACGTTATTTTAAAAGAAACTAATAAAGTTACAAGCAAGATTCCAACCCAAATTGGAAAATATATTAAACTTGGTTCCTATGTCTCCAATGTCCTAGAATAAGTACATGTGTGTGGGCACAAGAAGCCCTTGAGGCTGCAGTGCCTGTAACTGTGCAAAAAAAATGAGAATAAGAACAAACATTGAATTGAAGTCCTGTTACGATGAATAAGAAAATGTGAATGATATAAAATAAAAACATTTTAGAGGACAGGACTAAAAAAAATATAAGAAGGTATCGAAAGACCTTTAAAAAGATGAAAATTGAAAATGTACATAAAAGAAAGACTTGAAACGGGAGACATCAATAAAATAGTTTTGTACTGTGAGTTTTTAATAATGCCTATAAGTTTTTATATTTACAATTATTTTTTATATATTACTTTTAAAGATTAAAACTGGATAACAACAAACATTTTATCATGTTATATGAAAATGAAAGTTTGAACAGTGTATTTTGGAAAAACGTATGAGTCTCGAATGCATTTCAGTGCTTCTAAATTATCACAATATGAGATTATAGTAAGTACAGTCATATTAAATAGTAAAAACTTGTAACCATAAATTCATCAAAACACTTCGAGCTATAAATTATGGACGGCGTCCTTAACAAGGCAGCGCATGCTCTTCGGTTTGTCGCTAAATAGGATGTACATCCAAAGTGATACATTCGGACAGCCACCACGCCTATTACTAATTCGATATTTCTCCCATCGACTCGGTGCCTTAGGAGCCGAGAAGAGTCAGACAGCGCCGAAACGAGATCAGGCACTGCCTAGAGCCGCGCCTTATTTAGGTTTATCGCTCCTATTGTACGGTTATGAGCGCTGTAATGGACTTTTTGTGGAAAAATTTGGCGATCCGTTACGGGTGGTCGGCCATGTGTTATATATGTTACTATTATACGGAGCACTTGTACGGCATTTCGGCCGGGCACGAGCGTGCCTTTTTGAGGCAGCTCGCTGGGAATTAGAAGCTAATATTTGGTTTGTTCCGGTCAAGCAAGATGAACTAGAGTGTGAGAATAGTTCTTCCTCGCTGCCGACGAAAAAGGCAGAGTCGGAAGGCCGTAACTGTACATCTCGGGTTTATTAAATTTGACTGGGTTTGTTACCTTTCACTTTTTTATTCAAATTGGTTGTGACGCAGTGCTTGCTGTCCACTGGGAGCTCTGCTGGCGGCCACACGCTAGGCTGTTTGTCAATAAACCCAGCCACTGTCATTCTCAGTTTGGAACGACGTATTTTCAAATGATTTACAACTTTTTTGGAAACACCATTACTTTTTTTTGCTTAATGTAAAATAATGATATCTTCTGTCAAACTGTTTGATGATAGGCATAAGTAATATGTAAATTACAAAAACTGTATCTGTTATTCTTATCATATGCACGACTTTCTCCTATATATGAAGGGAAAATTTGCACCACAACATTTGCTTTGTAAAATTATAGCAAATCAAGGGATTGACATCTGCCCAAGGACGTGGGTTAATGGATTATTTTGAAATAATCGGTGAAGTTGCATTAGGAGATTTCTTTTAAGTTAATCCACGTAATGGATCGTTGCCTATCTAAAATCACTACCACTATTTTATTTTGCAAACTTCTTTTAGATATCTTAAGGTAGATTATTGATTTTTGTTCAGCTGACAGAACTCTACAATTTTTTATTCTCTGGAAGGTTTTCTTTTGAATAATTTATATTATTGTTGTGTATGGCACAGGTTGAGTTGCGTTGGCTCGGCGGTCAAGATCATCGTTCCTCTGTCCTCGAGTCGACGCGGGCTAGTTCGAGTCTCATTCAACCCATGGGGGTGTGTGAATGTCCTAGCATTTAAGTGCATGTTAGCAGGTACAATAAGCCCTTGAGGCTGCAGTGCAGGTAAGTGCGCTAAAAAATGGCGCAGGTTAGAAGAAGTAGTGCAAAAATACGCATTTGGATTAGCTGCTTGAATAATTTGTTATATTTTTTGTTGTCATTGTAACACAAAATACATTTATTGTATAAGAGACATCTATAACTACATGAAAATGACTTTAAAATTATTTTATAGTCAGGATCGTCGTGAACAATCTTTGGTCCGGGAAAAGTTTTTTACCGGGCCCCTAAAATACTGTTGTAAACAAACAATGTCTATCTAGCCAATATTAATGTAAAGAAAGCTGGTTGCATTGAACTACAATGCGCATGCGTGAATAAAGATAACTTTACTACCCAGGTCAATTAGTAGTTAGACGCCGGTGAGTGAGCACATGTAATAAACTACTTTAGTAATTACAAAGGCGACGATCAGACTTTGTGAGCGTCGCATTTACAATTATTGAGGCGGTACACTAAATTTTGTTGGCAAAGCTGAAGCTTCGTTTATAGGAATTATTCGATTAATTGAAAAGGCTTTATAAAACGATGCAATAAGTGCAGCGTGAATAACGGCATGGAGCAAACAATCCAGAAATGATCCATATTCTAGAAGATCAGAAACTAATATATTAGAAAATGTTGAACGTGTATCCCATACACAAATATAAAAAAAAATAAACAGAGATTGGCAACCGAAAGTCCAAAAAGTAGAAGATGAACTGATGATTCCAAAAATTAAAGTGTGTGACGCTTTGTCGCTAGATTTTAACATAAAATGTGTCGCGGCAAAATTCGTTATCAGGGCAAAAAACGTTTGCGATTCCAATACAGTAGAAATGATGCTCAAAAATGTGTGTGAGATCCCGAAAGGGACTAAGGCTACTTACAATGATTTTTGTATTTATTATATATATATATATATATATATATATATATATATATATATATATATATATATATTTATTATTTATGGAAGCTTTAATTATTTTTTAAATTTTTTGTTATTGTAATTGTAATTTTTTGTTTTATGTGGTTTAATATTTTTTGGAATACGTTATATATGTTACCCCGAGTGTTATTTCAGACTTTTTCTTCTGCGAAAATGTAAAGAAAAATGATGAAACTGCTCTTTGAGTTTGCATAGAATTGAATTCGGGACTTCTGGAGCTTTTTTTTTTTTAAATTTTATTAGTATAATGAATAATATATTAGATAATGCCTGGGCTCCTAAAATTTATGGGTCCAGGGAATTCTACCCTCTTTCTCTCACCCCTCGACGGGCTTGTCTATATTTTCACATGATAATAATGATAGTACACCATCGGTGTAGATATTAATTGATTTATTCTTACGTCTTTCTATATATATAAATGGATACCTTGGATACGTCTGCTGAAATATTTTGTGTATAGCAGCCTCAAAAGAATACTGGCAAATACTGCCATCAATAGAACGTTTCATCATTAAGTAATCATAGCATATTATATTTAATTTTAAAGAAATCAAGTTTTAGTTCTTCAAAAATTACACTTAGAAAATATTGTTTACGTGGATGGATACAAATCAAACAAAACGAATTTCGGAAATTTATAAATACTCTATTTTATCTTATTGTGGTTATTACTATGTTCAGTTGTAAGCAAGCTGTTATTATGCAGAATTGCAAACAAATTCAATAAATCGCCATTAATTCAATAGTGTTAATTGCTAAACCTATTAATATAAAAAACGCCAGTGTAATCAAGTGAATAAGGTACTTGTCTGCGGTGCGGACAGATCCGGGTTCAAACAAGGGGTGATAATGCGATGCTTGCCATACCGCTTCGTATTATAGATGATGCGCGACGACTGGGCAGAGAAGGCGAACATGTGAGAGCTTTAACCTTTAAGTTTGCTTTCACGCGGAGCATTAGAATCTTACTAGCATTAATATAAAAGTATCGTCTCTAAATATTTTAATTATTTTATGTTACTTATGGATAAAGTAATGATAAAGCACAATAACTACCTTTTAGATGAGAACTGAATGAGTTGCACATTTATAAAAAATATCGCTTTTATTCTGCCAGTGTGGTCGTGCGGTTGAGGCATGAGCTTCGGTGCGGACGGAGCCGGGTTCATTCCTTGGAGCTCTTTGATGCCTGTCGGGTAGCTTACTCAATCACTGAAAATAATTGAGTACCTGCATTCACTTCGAACAAGGGGTAATAATGAGGGTCGTCTAAGGGGCGGTGCTTGCCACATCGTCACGCATCGGAGATGATGTGCGACGACCAGGCAGAGAAAGCGAGCATATGAGAGCCTCAATCTTTTCAGTTTGCAGGCCGTGCCTCCACGTGGGGCATTAGAGTCTTACCATTACCATCATTCTTATTCTACACCTTGAAATAATACAGCTCTTACAAAAATGCATCTCGAAATTTTTTCATCAAAAATGATATTTCGAATCAAACTCCTTATTTTCTAAGACCCCTATTATTATTGTTTTTGTAATAACTTTTCATTATTGTTATAGAAATCTAAAGTAATTAATTAACCTAAGCATACTTTTTTATTTCAAAATCATATAAGCACACAGGTGGGGGATGTTTGTTTTTAATAACTTATTTTTTTTGTGATTATAATGTTATAGTAAAGTTAATTTTTAATTATTTTTGAAAAAAAAAAATTCAAAAAAATTGTAGAACAAATACTAGCACAAAATTGGTGAATAAGTGAAGTTAAAATAAACTGGAAAGCGCTGCGTGCTTCAAGACTTTTTGTAGTATTTTAAAATAAGGCCATCGTTTTTTTTTTGCTTTGTACATAATGTAACACGTTTGACACGCACGTAGAGGTTTTTTTAAGACTTGTGTTCTTAATGCGAGACATTTTACTTGAGAATAATATTTGTTGTTGCATTTAAACAATATCCATTTGGTTATTAGTTATATGTATATGGTATTGTTATCATATTTAATTTAAACTGTTAGGTTGAGTATTTACTTCTTTAAATATTCAATATATATACGTACATAACACAAATGAATTTAAGTATAATTTAGTATTACGTTTAAATTTTTGCTTTTATGGGTTTTAATGATGTAATATTAATATTATAATATTATTATGAAAAATAAATACATTATAATCTAGAAATAATATTTAGCAACTAAAGCATCTAAAGCATTTTTTAGGATTCAAATTAAAGTTTTCAAAACAAGATTTAGAACTAGAACTTAAGTAGTGATATTACGTGAAAAATGGGTATAAAAATGTTCCCAGCCATTTATGTTTGATGTATATGTATATATAATTTATACGGTGTAAAAAGTCTTCGTCGTCGTTAAAGGGTGCAAAATTTGAAAGAGGACATATTATTGGTCTACATAAAGGGGTGTTTCTTTAAGGAAAAATAGGCTGCAGAATCGGTTGTTAAGATTGGGTTTGGGTCAGTACGCAGCACAACTGGGAAGATTGTCATTTTCAGAGGCTTGCGATTTTGTTCTTCCTTTGTTTGATCTAATAGTAAGACGTCGTTCTTGCGAGTACCACCGTCTTCTTTGCATTGGTAACGAAGGTTACAATTGGAAACGGAAATGCGTCTGTGAAGCTACGAGTGGTATAGAATCGTCTTCTGATGATTCCAGATTTTGTGTAAACCGAAATGATTGTCGGATATTAATACTCTGTAGACGCAGAGAAAGAGAGCAATAAAATTGAACGAGACATACAATATGTATAATGGTTATTATAGTTATTATGATATGGGGCGCTATCACTTATAATAGCAGGTTACTTCTAGTCAAAGTTAGAAGCAAATTTCTCATCCAGACCGAGGTCTAAACAGTACTTTTTTTCTTTAGAGAGTGTCTTCAGTAATTTTTCAACAGGATAACGCTCAATCATAGGTGGTTCGTAGCACATTATATTTTCTTTAATAAAACAGAGTGGAAACTTTTCCATGGCCTGAACTTTCATTTATCAAAAATGCCGGGAATGTCATTGCGCAAAGAAGTACAGAGGTGTTCAAGACCTAGCTGAAATATGAGAGCTTATCAATAATGAATATTGTGCATTCCATGAAGATACCATTCGTTCATTGTTTAATTGGATACCAAGAAGGATGAAGGTGTCAAATGTAGGGCATACATTATCGAATAAATGTAAATGGACAAATATTTTATAAATATAAACATTTATTTGTCGTGTACTATTAAACAGATTTTCAAATTTTTAGTTGTTAATTTACAGTTTTTGTGGTGTTGCAGTTTTAATAAGCAGTAGTGTAACTAAAAAAAGTAAAAGTAGATTTTATAATTAAAAATTAGTAAAAGGAGTAATAAGTATGTACTAACAAACTGAAGTCAAATAGAAGGATAGCTCGCAACATATTATTCATATTTGTTAAGAAATACAAAATAAAAGTACAAGTACTGTTAAAGACTGACAGTTTTTTAAAGATAGTTATTATATGGATTACAAACGCAGCCCACTGCAGATAAAATAAGATTTTAATTGATTTATGTGAGTCTGCCTTGTTTTATTAAGGTCAGACATTATCGTAATATTTATATGCCATTAAAACTTTATTGCTTGGTACAATAGCCGATCTGAAAGTGCTGCTTGTTATAAATTATCATAGGATACTTTATTAATGGCTTGTGAGTAGTGTGACTACTAAATATTTCTTTTTACGTGCAAAATATTTAGCCCTTTCAAATAACTGGCATTCTACGTGAGAATGGCATATTTAAGTATCTTTATTTTTTAAACCTTAGATTATACTAGTTAACAAAGTAAAAAAATTAATATATTGACGTAATGTTTATTTAAAAAATTTACACTACATTGAAAAACCACTTAAAAATTCCTGATTACACCGTTTGTGCTACAAAACAGCCTGATAAAACCAGAATTTGTGGTGTTATAATCATTAAGAATAATACAAAATATTATGAATTGTCAAAGTATTCTTAACTTATTCTGCAAACCACCAGAATAGTAGTTGAAGATAAGGACGAGATTACAGTGTCTGCTCTATTTTGTTAACAAGGATATACGGTAAACCAGGAACAGTTTTTAAACTATTTTATATCTCTAGACAATCGTTTTATATCTGTAGGGAATGTGTACTGGGGATCGAGACTGATTACTTCAAGAAGATGTCAACTATTACATACAATGCAAGGTGAATGCATTGTATTTTACTCGACAAGTGAGCTAACAAATGCTTGATTTATTAGATTTGTGCGTAAAAAACCACATAAATGCCAAAACCTCTCTAGAATTGTCCTTTGATCATAGCCCGGTATTAATACATTATTATCTCACAAATAAATGAAAAACCTAAATTAGCAACGTTGTGTAAGAAACAAATTAATTGGGGATTATTCACAGATGATAAATTCTAAACTTATCCTAAATTTTTCATAAATGTGACTTAGACGAAATATTTAACAAGAAGCTGATTGGGAAACAAATCATGAAACAAAAAGCCCCGGTATTAAAGAGCATTATCTTGCACCCATTAAGGACAAGATTAGAGATTTCGAAAATAAAAACAGAACCAATAGAGTTGTCGGAGAATTGAAAAGTGCTACAGGAATACAAAAAACGATATAATATAAAATTCCTAAATAAATTGTTGAATACTAAGGTCACCGAGTACTTTTATAAAGAATAATAAAGAGGATAAATCGATCGCAGGTGCATGTTCTTCCAAAAGGACCGAAAGACAAGCCCGTGCAAAAGTTGATAAAGGGAAGGATTTACCCACCACTTGACGAATATTTTTACAGCTTTTTCTCCAGGAAAACTCTATTTTTGAATGTTTTGAATCTTCATACTATGTGATAAATATTGATAAATTAAAATTTATGATCTAAACATTAAGAAATTCCCCAATTTCCACTTAATCTCTGGAAAGATTCTAAAAGAATTTGCGGACGATAGAATTAGACTAATATCAATGATTTTCAATCCAGTTTTAAGGCTAGATTATTACCCGGCCCAGTGAAAATTAGCCAAAGTTATCTCAATTTCAAAACACACTCAATCACCAGCTGATGTAGCTTCATACATGCTTATTAGCCTATTACTAATATTATAAAAGCGCTTCTAAACTTTTGCGGCTGAGTATCACACCACTTGTCACAGAGAAAGAATTGATACCTAAATTCACTTTGGTTTCTGCAAACAACCCAGCACGCTTGAGCAAGTACATAGGATTGCCACTAGAATTAAACTCAAAATGTTTTATTTGGCTGCATTTAATGACATGATTCATTTCTTTGACAAAGCGTAGTTGATAGGCCTATTATATAAAATCAAATGATGTTTGTCATATACCTATTATATCTTAGAAATAAGCATTTTCTAGTTAGATATTAAACTTCTACTTCTACTGAGACAAAATTTTGTACTTAATATATACCGTTGAATTGCCGGTAACTAGGAGTATAGTACTCACAATTTTTGCTGATAATATATAAATTATAGCCTTCCATCACGATTCAAAAATAGTCTCGAGATGTTTACAGCAGCACTTATAGTAAATGGAAGGATGAATAAAAATATGGCATCCAAGCCAATTTGTAAAAGTCAGTACATATAACTTTTACAACCAGAAAAGGCTTGTGATCTTCAGTTTAACTTAATATCTTACCACAAAAGGTTGAGATATCAACTAACGTCTAACCTAGGTACAAGAGACTACAGTTCGGCCATATCTTCAAAACATATTATTGGCTAATGTCATTCTCAGTTCTCGTTGAAATTATTAATCTGAAAGGTTACTATAAAACCAATTTGGAGTTATGTAATCCAAAGCTAGCAACTCCAACCATGCCAGAATACCAGGATACTTAAAGAGTGCTGAGAACAATAACAAACACAAATTAACCGGGTTATTTATGGAAAACTTTAAGGGGAGGTTTACTTGAGATGCAGCAAAAATCACTCATTTTTCTGGAATTTTTTTAAAAAAACGGAAGTGAATATCAATTTCAAAATTTGTACATATATTTATTAACATTCGAGTTTTTTTAGCTCAAGCAGGTGCAGACGTGCGAATTTCAGAGTGTTTTCAGAGTGATTCCTGCGATTTTCTCGCGCGGTATCGGTGACCGCGCCGCGCCATCCGCGCCTCGTCATACGCGCCGTGCCATCTGCACCGCGCCATCGGTGCAGCCACATACCTGTGATTAAACAGCGCTAGTAAACAACAAAAATGGAAATGGATCAACAAACAAGCATCGCCTACGGACAACCTAATAATTCGAACATCAACTACGCACAGGGTGCTCCAAAGCAACTTCCACTTCCCACCAACCTTCAATTCGTAAGCCAACCGCTATCAACAGATAACAATTTTAACTTACCTCAAAATCAGTATCCTCCCACCAATCTCAACAACAATTTGATGGCAACTACCTCACAATCTTTAACCAACAACAACAGAATTCTCTATCGAATGACGTCTACTAGTGACGAAGAAATTCAAGAAGTCGTAAACGATAATTCCACCAACACTAACAAATGGCAAACCGTTAAACGCCTTCAACGTAGAAAACTATCCCAACCTATCAAAGAAACTACGCAAATACCTTTAACAAACAGATATAACCAGCTAAATGAAGAAGAAGAGGGAAGCACCCTTACCAGACAAGTAAACAATACAACTATAAAACCTCCTCCGATATTTGTGTACGGAGTTACACACTACAGTGACATGATCAAAAGTTTAAATACAGTTGCGGAAACTGAACAATTTAACACAAAAACTTTAACAGATAACACCATAAAAATAAACTGTCATACTCCGGAAACCTACAAGAAACTAATTCACCACATGAAAGATTCCAACATTGTTCACCATACGTACCAGCCAAAAGAAGATCGTCCCTTCAGAGTGGTTATCAAAAACCTACACTTTACAACCGACATAAATGAAATTAAGCAAGAGCTAGCCAATCAGGGACACCAAGTCAGGAATATTTGAAATGGAAGAAGTAGAGTGTCTAAAGAACCACTAAACCTATTCTTTGTAGACCTCGAGCCAGCGGATAACAATAAAGAAATATATAATTTACGAGGCATTCAGAACAGAATAGTACAAGTCGAGCCACCCAGAAAAACCAAGGGCCTTACTCAGTGTACACGTTGTCAGCAATATGGTCACACTAAAACATATTGTAACAGACTTTACTACTGTGTGAAATGTGGAGCAACCCATAATTCCACAAGCTGTACAAAACCAAACAACACCCCTGCCACATGTGCATTATGCGGTGGTCCCCACCCTGCCAACTATAAAGGATGCGAATTCTACCATACTCTTCTCAAACAACCCAATAATGCCAACAACAGACTTAATATTCAACAATTACCAGCACCGATGCACCCTATCCAACGACACAGAATACAACCAATAATTCAGGCACAACAGGCCAATACGTATTCGAATATACTAAGAAATCAAAACCACCAAAAACCACCAGAGGAAAACTCAATTACTCTCAGCACTTTTCTATATGAGTTCAAAAATATGTTCTAACAGCTAATGCAACAAAACAGCTCAATTCTTACCATGCGTACAACGCTCATCAATAAAATTCGCTAAATTTGTACGAATTGCCCAATGGAATGCCAACGGCATCATTCAACACAAAAACGAAGTAGAGACTTTTCTACATCACAATTCAATCGACATACTACTTGTTAGTGAAACGCACTTTACTGACAGATCCTTCTTTCGTATTCCATCCTATTTAATCTATAATACAAACCACCCGGACAACACTGCACATGCAGGTACTGCAATTTTAATAAAAAATACTATAAGTCACTTCATATTACCAAAGTATGAAACAAATCACTTGCAAGCCACTTCACTAAAAGTCAAAACATCCTCCTACGAGATAACAGTTTCTGCAGTATATTGCCCTCCTAGGCACTACTTGAAACTCAACCACTTCAGGGACTTCTTCAACACACTCGGCTCCAAATTTATTGCTGGAGATGATTTCAACAGTAAACATACTCTCTGGGGCTCTCGGCTAACAACTACCAAAGGTCGTGAGCTAGCTAACCTAATCCAGGAAAAAAATTACTTATTTCTGTCCACCGGTAAACCAACATACTGGCCCAGTGATCCAAATAAAACTCCTGATCTGTTGGACTTCTTCATCACCGACGGAATCTCCTCACCATACATGAAAGTATTTCCTAGTTATGATTTGTCATCTAATTATCTAATTATTAAGAATTTTACACCTAAACTTCATAACAACAAAACCAACTGGGATAAATATAAAAATGAAGTGGAACAACGTATTAATCTAAAAATAAGCCTCAAAACCCATAACGAAGTCGAAGACGCTTTGGATGCTCTCACAAGTACCCTTAAACATTCAGTCATGGAAAGTACTCCAACTCTGCCAATAGCTAATACCACAAAATCAATACCATTGGAAATTAAACATTTAATTGGTAAAAAAAGGAAGGCACGGTCTAGGTGGCACACAACCCAGGCACCCGTGGATAAAAATATACTGAATCGCATTAGCAATCAATTAAAGGCGCAACTTAGAGAACTCAGTGAACAATCCTTCAATGACTACGTGACAAGACTAAATAGATTCGACAACTTTACCTTGAGACCAATTAAATCGAAGAAAAAACCAAAAGAACACAATGCTCCAATAAAAAATCTTGCTGATCACAACGCTAAATGGACGAGAAGCGACCAAGAAAAGGCTGATCTTTTGCAAATCATCTCGCATCTGTCTTTAAGCCCAACAATCAAGATATAATTAATGACATCGTAACAAGTTTATCCAACATTCCACAATCCCCATTTCGAATGAAATCCTTCACTCCACACGAAGTTCAGAACGAACTTAACCATCTTAACATCCGAAAAGCACCAGGTACAGACGGTGTGACGCCAAAAATGCTCAGGGAATTGCCGAAAAAAGGGATACTCTTTACTACCTACATTTTTAATGCCATTTTAAGACTGCAGCACTGGCCTCTAATGCTAAAAACGGCAGAAATAATCTTAATAAATAAGCCAGGAAAGAACCCAAATGACGTAACCTCATACCGCCCAATTAGTTCGCTCCTACAATTTCCAAGGTATTACTACAGAGACTAAATGCCGATATTTCACCAGATACCTGGCTTCCTCCCCATCAGTTTGGTTTCCGAGCAGGACATTCTACAGTTCAGCAAACACATCGATTAATCCAAGTTATTAATCACGCTTTTGAACAAAAACATTATTGTACTTGAGTTCTACTGGACGTTAGCCAGGCCTTTGATAAGGTCTGTATACAGGTTTCTTATATAAAGTCAAGGAAACCCTCCCACTAAACTATTTCGATATCTTGAAATCCTACCTTTCAGATCGCAAATTTAAGAACCAAAGTAGGAGATGCCAAATCAGACTATCATTCCATAGAAGCAGGTGTACCACAGGGAAGCGTCTTGGGACCGACCCTCTAAATCCTATATACATCCGATATCCCAACAACCACTGAAACTACTATCTGTAATTTTGCTGATGACACTGCCATACTAGCAGCTCATGAAGACCCAGCAATAGCATCTAGACTAGTCCAAATCCACTTAAATGTACTTCAGGCTTGGTTGCATCTCTGGAAAATTAAAATAAACAAAAAAAAATCACAGCACATAGACTTCACTCTAAGACACAAACGTTGTCCTCCGCTTTTTCTCAATAACGTCGAACTCCCTCGAGCTATATCTATCAAATATCTTGGATTCCACCTGGACACTAGATTAACATGGAAAGATCACATTACCAAAAAACAGAAGCAGATTGACTTGAAGATTAAAGAAATATACTGGCTGTTAGGGAAGAACTCAAAACTTTCCCTAGAAAACAAAATACTGCTATATAAAACAATCATCATCCCTATTTGGACGTATGGAATAGAAATCTGGGGTTGCGCAAGCAAATCCAATATAGCGTTGCTCCAAAGAAGCCATTCTAAAGTGCTACGTATGATCTCTCAAGCACCGTGGTATGTCTCAAACCAAACGCTACACGACGACCTGAGGATTCCCTATGTCAAAGATGTAATCAAGCTAGGAAGTAGAACCCATCACGATAGATTGGCAGCCCACTCAAATAATCTGCTTCAACCATTACTGGAAAGAGAACACCCACGACGACTACATAGACTTTGGCCAGCAGACCTTCTTGTGGATTAAGAGAGTCCTTCACTGGAAGAGCTCTCGTCACATCATTTCAAGCTGAAATTCTGATATACAATTAGCCCATAGAATGTAGTATTTCTGATTGCTAATAAATATACATCTATAAAAAAAATATTTATTAAGTGTAGAAGTATACAAAAAAAATTTTTTTAAGGAAAATTATAGAAAATTGTCCATTTTATAGACACCGCAGTGAGACGATCCGAAAAAAAGTGTCTTGTTGGCGACCATCATAGCGCCGGTAATAATACACTGAAATCAAAAAACAAAAAAGATTCATAAAATATATGAATAGTATTGGAACCTATACCTACAATATCAATAAAATGCCGAAAATAAAAAAAATGACGGGCGTTTGAACTTTTTTTTTGCCCCTTTTTTCGCTCTTTACAGTACAACAAAAAAAAATCGCAAAATGCATCGGACTTAGGTATAGGTGCCGAAGAATTTAATTATCTTTAAAATAAAAAAAAAGATCCATCCATTAGTTTTTTTGTAATCGTGGTCGCCAATTTGAAAAATGTGATTTCGAGAAAAACGCGTTTAAAGTTTTAGTTAACGATTTTTTTAATATTATGACGAAATTAAGTTATAAAAAACTAGATTCGGTTAGTGTGCAATAACTTTTTTATAAAACTACTTTCAGCAAAATCACTTTGGGAACCTATTCTTCATAAAATTTACTGACGATTTCTGCAAAAAAATCGATTTTTTGATCAAATCTCAAGTAAACCTCCCCTTAAGTCGATATCGTGAAAGAAAGCATAGCATTGCATATTAAGGCAGGATCAGAAGCGATCTCAACATTTTAGCAATTGAACTCTTAACTAAAGAACTAGTGGAGAGGCTGAAACGACACAATTTAATGGACCTGCTACAAAATTATTTAAAGAAATATTCTAGTTTCACGTCGTTAGATATGAGATATTATATATTTTGTTAATTGTAATTGCCACTGAACAAACCCACGTTGTTACTTAATGTCTTTATGTACATTATGTAAAATAAGCGTGGGGGGTCGAACCTGTTCATTTCGGAAATTTCCATTAGCAGCATTTTCATTTTAGTGGTTAATTTATTTAATAAATTTGCATTATACTTTATAAATTTATTTTGAATAATTATGAAGACCATTGGGTTATTCGAGTGACTACAAATTGGATACATTCTATTATTGTTAGATTCGTGTATTAAACTTGATAAATGAAGTGTCTCATACTCAAAGAATGCATTTGAAATGATTTTGTTTAAACCCAAAAAAATTTATACCCAAAGTACAAAAAAATATGTACGTTTCTATTTTTGTCCAATTAATCAGTATACAATGCATTAAAATACAAATCAAGGGGGAAAAATAAAGGACCGTTACGCAAATGCAAGAATGCGTGCTATCTGGAACGCGCTGCCACTATTGTGTAGCGAAGTTGTTGCATTGCGTACAAAACTTACAAGTATGACCGAGTCGTCTCTGAATTTGCATAGGAGTTTAAATTGCGCTTAAAAATGCCGGCACTATTAACCATAAAGCCTGGCGCGTGAAACGAATACATTTCGATAGAGATACTGCTGCAAAAACCGCCGCAGTTAAGCGCCCGTGGCAAAGCGACACGGTGCGCATACTTATTAAGGCTAGCGTTACAACAAACAAACTTTTTGCAAATTATGCGCTTGCTTTGTAATAGAATGTCATCGAAAAGTAATTGACGAAATAGCCAATTCTGTCGCACTTAAAAGTTTTATATTTTCCGATTGCTTGTGTCAATGTATTGTAAAAGAGTGGTTGTTGTCAATATGGTAATATGTTATGTTTCCTGCAGAACCAAGTATGCTCTGGGTGGCGGTTCTGGGCGCCGTTTTGGTGTGGTCCGCTGCCCTAGGGGACGCTCTTCGTTCTACGCAACGTGGACAAGGTAATATTTATGTATATTTATTTTAAAATTGTCGGATAATCGTAGGACCTTTTGCAAAGTAAAAAATTATGTAAATTAATAGGTTGCAAAAGTTCGTGCTTATGAGCTGTAGTTTAACATTTTTGTTAGCTATTTTTACGTTTTTGGTATCATTTGATAGCCTGCGCTCAATATTTTGTTATAGGACACATATACAAGGTCCTTCTCGAAACAGCAATAAAAAGCACAACATAGATTCTGTTCAATGTTTTGTTGTACTATCGCGCAGAATAATGTTTACAGTTTAGTCATCAATCATATCGTCCAAATGTTCTGCAACCTCACCTTAAAGTTCTGCATTGGTCGCGGATTTCTCTTCACTGCTACTGCCGCAATCGGGTTGCGAATAGCATTCTTTAATTTATCAAGTCCGCGGCTTGTGTTGAAAGACTTCAGCCTTTAAGTGTCTCCTCTCAGACAAAAATCGCAAGGGGACAGATTGATGACCTATCCAGTCATGGGTTGTCATTATGTAATGAGATACAGCCTGGAAATATTTGTCCCGGAACTTCTCAAAAAAATTTTGTTTGAGCGGTAGCGCCATTTTGTTGGTAGCACAGCGGTGTATTTTTATGTTCCTTGAGACCAGGCTTTAGCATCGCAATATAGCGAGTAGATACAGCAGTTACCGCGCGTCCTGTGTTTGTTTTCTGAAAAAAATATGGCTTTACCATGTCACATTCCTTAATAGTCCAATAAACAATTACATACTGCCTGTGGGGTCCAATACCGAAATTTTGCTTATTGACGCAGCTCGATCAATGAAGAGTTTCGTCACTACTGACCATAACAGCATCAGCTGCTAATGCAACATTTAACAACAAGTTTTCGCAAGCAGCTTGCCGGACACATTAGTCACATTCTTTAAGAGTTTGGACCACCATCAGTTTTTATGGATGGAACATGAGATCGCAATATAAAATTTTCCGTAAGTTTCGGTCAGATATTCCCAAAAAGAGAGAGTCTGCTTAGCGGCGGAACGTTGTGGTGATTTGACAACATCTTGTTCCAACATCTTGTTCATCTGTCTTAACACTACGAGGCCTACCGGGTAATTTTCGTTTGAATGATGAACCATTCTATCAGAAATTGTGCACCCACAACATTATGATTTTCTTGGTCGGAATCGTACTCCAAAATATCTATCAAATGGCCGGTGCGTCACAATAATAGAATCATCATTTTAAAAATAAGTCTTTAACACAAATGCAGGAAGTTTACTACTCCTCGCCATGATGATCACTGAAATGGCATGTTTTATGATGCTCAAGGATGTACGACTCAAGGATGTACGACTCGAACGCTGCTTACCAATACATTTCCCGAAGTAAGCAATTCAAAATAGAGAAATCATTCTGCCAGATAATCTTGTATAATGTCCTCTGAACGGAGCTTGGAATTTAAGAAATTTACTTTCATTCAATTTTTAATACAAATTAAGGTTGAATGCTTTAGAAGCCACGCGAAAGATTTGTGGAGTATATGGTGAAGACACGGTGACAATTTGTACAACTGAAAAGTAATTCAACGTGTTGAAAGAAAAAGATGATTGACAACTTAAGAGCTGTACATCCAAAAGGATTTTCCGCCGTGATGTCGACCTTTATCGGAAAAGTGCGTGACATAGAGTTATCGAAGTCGATTGAGAACACTTTGATTAGTAATTTTGGACCTTAGTTGATGGATAAATAAATAAATTATAACCCATATGCACGAGCTTTTGCAAAAAACTATTAAATGATCATTTTTGTTGGGTGAAGTAGTTACTTACAAAATTTAATGTTTTTAAAAATAATAGAAAAATTAATATTTTTTTCTGAATGGTCACTATTATTCTTGTTGTTCTTCTTCTTCTTATAATTATTATTATTATTTGTTTCAGATTGAATGATATATTTAAAAGTTTATTACGTGACACTATTGTTATTCTCAAAGCTATCCTGTAACCAAATTTTAAATGTATGGTAGTAATACTAGTAGATAACACAGGCAATAGCTATTAAATGTGTTCTCATATTATTCCCATTGTACTATTAAAGGATAAAAGACTAGATAATATTTTTAAAATGTCTTACTTTGGCCTTGATCACAAGTTCTAGACGTTTCAAAAAGTGATCAATCATTTTGTGTCTTTTTTCTCTTCTATCGATTTAATGGCAACTTTAACGCAAATTTTGAGGCTATCGATGTTCTCTATTGTCTTTTAAGGTGGATGATGAGCAATACCTTTTGTTAAGCTCCAGAGTGAATAGTCATAAGGGTTTGAAACGGGAGAATATGGTGGCCAATCATTTCCCCCGTCCGTCTTTGTATTTGCATCCAAGGCAATGATATTCGAGCCAAAGGCACGTGATACTGCAGCTATATTTTCCTGAGTTCGATGGACTCTGGCGTCATTTTGCATAAACAAAAATCCTCGTTTTATTGAATTTCGTCTAATGTGATCGAAAAATTAGTCCAAAATTTGATTCTTATAAATTTTATCAGTAATTGTTTCTATCGGGAAACATGAGCTCACTATGCCATGCGATATTATTTCCGGTTTTTTGGTTTCCTATATTTGGTACTTTTGAGTGTTGACATACTCTCCTAATTTATAATGACACTAATTCGAGAACCATATCTTTCAATAATCAATCTCTTTTGATTCGATCATTTGCTTTAAAGTTTTCGCAAAATTGTTTCTCAATGAATGCTTCATCGCTTTTTTTCGATATTCTGTTTGGTTCTCACTAATATTGGTTCACCAGCTTTTTCTTTTCTATCATCTTGGACATTGCCTATGGTCAACCATTTTTCAGTCAATTTGTGAAATTTATTAAAAATGTATTAAAATTTTTCGTTTATTCATTTTTTGGTTTATCTTTATGATCCAACAGGGTAGTTTTTGTTAGGTGCATATCATGGTATCGGTGAGTACTTTATTCTGGAAACTTTGTATTATTTCTATGTTTGATGTACTACCAGTACACCATAGTAATATTTCATACGTTTATATGAGTTTTAAGATGGTTTTGTATAAACAAGTTTATTTTTGATTGATAATTTAGAGTTCTTACTTAGAGTCTAGTACATTTGGCTAAATTATGTACCTAGTTGTTTTGCTTGTTTATTTAGATTAAGTCCCAAATATCTCTTTGCAGTGCGTAAGCTCCGTTTAATGATACATTGGGACAATTTGGGTTGTGTTGAAGATTTATGTTCACAACTTGTAGTTTTTTTAGGTAGTTCTTTTTTGTCTTTTATTCAGCAGTAAGATCATATTGTTGTATAATTGTTTCAACCTGCTTTGTATTGGTTTACTTGATTGCCTATTGTTGGCAGCTGAGAAGAATTAGCTTGAAATATTGTTGTTAAATGTTTGGCTTTTTGCTAGTCAGTCTTTTCCCAGGTATGATCAGGTTTTTTATAATTGATATTTACTGGTAAGCTTTCCAAAGCAAATAATCTTGTGACTTCGGTCAAGGTGAGTCTTTTAAGATATTCTTGTATTTAATCATTTTTAAGGACACGAAGTAACTTCTTAAGTTTTTTTACAATTATATTGTACTTCTGTTTATAGATGCTACCCTTGTGTCTTTTCCTTGTTTTTCTCTTTTCAGTAATACTTTTTTTAATTGTAGGGAATTTTTCTATGATATGTGTTTCTCCTGTTTGGGGTTGCTTGCTATGGTACCATTTGTATGGCTTTAATTAAGCCTTCTGTCGCTTCCTTTTTATCAAGTCTAGTTTTTAGTTATATTTCTAATTTAATAGTTGAGTCATGGTTCTTCTAAAAAGATTCCAATCTTTAGTAGTGGTGGTCTTTTTGGTTTTCCAGGTACAACTTTAAGACAAGATTAACCAAGAATTACTTTTGAACATTTTTGTAATACATTAATCTAATAGGTCCGTTATTCTTTTGAAATCAGATGGTCAGTATGTGAGTTATTTTGTTGTTAGGTATATTAAGTTTGTTTTGAACGGCATAAGGAGAAACCTATTCTTCAATGTTATAAAGTATTTGGTAAAGTTGGTTTGTTTATTATTCCGGCTAGGGGATAATAAATTACTAATATTATAATTCTTTCTTCTACAACAACAGTGGCGATTTATATGTTCGCAAGTTTATAATCGGCTTATTTATGATGTTTAATTGTTTGTTTAATGATTATTTCTGTTTTTTCGTGTCTCCTGTTGTTTGATAGAGGCCAGAAAGTTTATTAAATGGATGTACTATGACAATAAATGTAGTGGGGCTATCTTGAGTTGTTGATATACTGTATTGTTCTTTTGTTCGATGAGCATATGTGTAATTGGCCCGATCGTGTTCATTACAATCAACTTATTTAATTGTGGAATATTTTATTATTCATTTGACGGATCTTGGGTTATTTACAAAAGTTTTCTTTATACCTATATCTCTGGCAGCATTTGAAATGAGGTATTTCTGATAGTGTACTTTATTATGATTTATATTTCATAGGTTTGTTACATGTCTTTTTCAAACAGATTTTGCTTTATGTTTTTTGTTCCAGTTGTTGGATGAACATTTTTGAGGACTGCTCTAAAACCTGTTGTGGTTTTAAGCTTTCAGGTGTGGAATTATTATTGTAGTGTATATTAAGTCTTCTCAGAGTTGCACTTTTATTTGATGTTTATTACAGTGATGTAAGTATGCATTAGTTTTTGGCAAGTTTGTTAATTGCTTAATTAAAGATATGTTTTTAACTTCTCATAAGAATAAGGGTAGTGGTTTAGTTCAGCGATTTTTGTACTTTCTTTTTCCATGTCTTCTTTTATAAGTGCATTATATTTCATATCTCCAGCCAGCATTCCTGCTTTTTGTAGCTTGAGTTCTGGTTTTTCACGTCATTGATTTGTCGTATTTAGTATTGTTATGTGAGACGAGCTTTGCTGCAGCGTTAGATTCATTATAGGTACTTGAGTATTACTTTGCAGCTGGCTGCTGAATGTATTTGCATTTTGCATGTATCTTTGATTATAAATAGAATGAGTTTGTTAACATTTGCGCTAACGATATTGACGGGTTTGATTCTCCATAATTGTTTATATTTTGCTAATTTGTAATATACTACCCGTAAATAGTTGTTTGTACTTACATATTTAAGTATTGATATAAACTTTTTTGTGACACAAAAGATTGTTAATCAGGTGATAATCGTACGGCTGTTGGCTGCCGGTAATAACATGCACGCATTTGATATTTCTGAGAGCACAAATACACCCGGACGGTACAAAATTTTTTGGCCCAAGTAGTAGCCTAGATAAAATGTCTGCTTTGCTTGAATACATAACGTAAATGAATTTGTTAAGGAAAGACGCTAAACAAAATAAAAGTAAAGATCAAATTTTAAAAAGTTGTTGTTCTAAAAACAGAACTAAAATTAAAAGATGTGTTTATTCTTTATTTTTGTAGTAAACATTTTATTTAATAATGTTCAAAAGATGGAATTACAGTACGTTTAGAGTAGTTCAAGAAACTATTATGGTTTTATAATTCATTAAAACTGAGCAGAAAACATGTGACATAAAATTATGATACTGAAAATAAATTCTGCTTTATAATTTTTAAATAATAATACACTTAAACAAAACAATTAAAAAACAATAAATTTTAATTAAAACTTAAATAAGCTCATCACTTCACACAAGAAAACCAATAAGTTTTGTTTTACATAAATTGGAATTTTATGTTCCTGGGCGAAAACAAGAGAACATTCACCGAATCAAGTTATTGTTGTTGTAAAGACATAAAAATATACATATGTATTACCAGTATGGTGTTAATTACTTGTACAGGCTTTTGAACGGTTTGTGGTCAAAGATCATAAAGGTGAATGAGACAAAATCTTTATTTATACTACCATTTCGAAATTATGTTTGTTAACCAAAAATGATAGAGTATAATTAGTTGTGTTGAAAAACAACTTTTTCTCAAAGCCACGGTCATTGAACGTAATTTGCAAATTACATCAATATTATAATTTCTTGCAAATTTTTAGATGTTTATGCAGAAATTGACTGCACATGATGCCTTCAAGGTGTCTGTAATTTTATGAAATATTTAAAAACCTTAAAAATAGTTTCAAAAATTTAATTATTGGATATAAAAGTATATAATAGCTATATCTGTATCGAGGCACACTAACGTTCAATAAAATAGGTATGAAACTCAATTCGTCACATAATAGTGTGACATAAAATGCGTGACTAGTAAAATTATATACTGAGATGATTACATGAGAATATTTTATTAAATTAAATTACATTTATACACCGTTTTAATTACATTTTGCCTCATTTGTTGACGTGATCAGATCGTTTTAGTTTAATTTCAAATTTAAGTAAATGTGATTTGATCTTGACCATTACACTTGTCCATTAATTATATAGTAGCTTTTAATTAACTCTTAGAATTTAGAACAAACAAATTAAATGAAAATGGGTTTCGAAAATAATTTATATTCGCTTTTTGTCATCTGGAAGAAACAATATACTAGAAGAAATGGTGAAGTAGTGTCAGCATTTGGTAAATTTAGATATCGTTTAGCTATGAAGGGACACGCAAAGAAATCGCAAACAGATGTTAAAAGTAGTCCAACTGCTAAGATGAAAGCACAGATAGCAATTTTTGCCTTGTACGGTCACTGTATTGTCAACGGCTGTTTCTGAGACAGTCAGCAACTTGTATATGCGACTTCCATTACGATTTTGATGATGAAGTCCGTGAAGCTAAAACTTTGCAAGATTCATCGAACAGCTAATCAATTACAGAAAATTTATAAACTTAAATTCTCGGATAATAGTTGTATTTCACGGATGTAAAAATGACGATGGATTTATTAAAGCCTTTATTTTTTAAAATGATATTTGTATATAAAATCCCCGAGAACTATTTGTTGTATTATCTTTGCAAACAATGACTCAGATGCATCAATATTTGATAATGGGAAATCCCATAGAATATACATAAAAATTACGTTTAATATTTTTGCTTGATCAGCTTAGACTTGATACAGCCAGGCGACAAAAAGAGAGTACGCGTGTCATTATTACCTTCTGTCACCACCTGACGAAAATATTGTATTCTGCGATGCAACTTGCCTTTACGGCAAAACAAGTAAATAAAGTTACACATATTTAGATTACAAAGGCAGAACGTTAATCTATGCAATTGTTGATTAAATTATACGAATCATACTTAGTTTCATACAATTTTATTAAAATTTTGCAAACAACGCTGAACACTCGACATTAAAAGGAATATTCAAGATAAGTGACATATTAGCTGTTAATGATAGCTTTAGAGGCTGTTACCAAGGATTAATTAATTAATATAACAGTATTTTTAGCAAAAATTAAAATTAAGTTTACGAACTTGATATCAACTATAATTAAAGAGTAGGAACAGTTAGATTATTTATGGTGTACTGAAGAATGTTTATCCTTGTTTCTGATTACTACTAGAAACAAGTTTCTTGAGGATGTTATTTGAGATAGACGAGTAATCTGTGCATTATACAATAGGCACTTCAATTAACTCCATTGAGATGTCGGATTTAAGTTTGTAGTCATGATACGCATACTTGGATAAAAAGACATAACTATGAATCACAGAGTGGTGTTGTCAGGGATAAAAACTTAAACATGAAGTAAACTTGTTTTTGTATATTATTCATTACAGATGAACAAATATGTTTTCCCAATATAACACGTGGCCAAGAAATTTAACGAAATATATTTGTGATTATTCATAACCACAATATACCCTGAATATATTATATTTGTTGCCATCGCATTTATGATTATTTGGCGTTTTTCAGATATAGTTTGAAGTCGTAGCAAAAATAGCAATTTTGTTCTATTTATCTTAAAAAAAGATGAATAACTTACATTGTCGTACTTAATATATTTTGAGGTATATTTTTAATAGTATTGACTTTATTCTTTTAATGGTTTTCTATATTTTCTAATTGCTGTGTTGCTCTAGATGTTTGCTCAAAAAAGATTTGTTGGATGCTTTTTGGTTTAGTTCATATTTTATTGATCATCCTTTCCCTCTAACTAACGTTAACGTAGCATTATATTTTTCTTCTCTCTTTTTTCTTTTTAGTACCAGCTTATTAGAGTCTATCTATCAGATTATTTTTTATCACTTATTGGAGAATTGTCGACTTCTAATCCCCGTTGTTCTTCTTTTAATCCACTTCTTGATTACGTATATTTGATATAGTATTCTTCTATCCTAATAGTTTATACAATGTAATTTTACCTTCTCTATGATTTTTATTAGTATTGGCGTTCCCGTAGTTTCAATCTCTTGTAAAGCTTTTGTAGTTTTAGATCCTATTTAGATTGTATATGTAGGTATAGGTCTTATAAGGCTCCTGCATATTGCAGTTTGAGCTGCTTCCTCTGAAAATATTTTTTTGCCATATTGTATTGTTTAATACAAAAAAATTTTATGTGTTTTTTCTAGCTTTGTCCTATTATATTAATTATTAAGTTATTTATTTAATAATTTTATCATAATTTTTTTAATACCACACCATCCACTCCAACAACACAGCTAGGGGTGTATCAGCGGTAATAATAAATCAGTACAAAATCTAAAGATTATACAGTTGTTGCAATTTATTACTCACCTAGATATCCACTAGAAAAAGAGGATTACCTTAGACTATTCCAAACATTAGGAGATCACTTCATGATTGGAGGCGATTTTAATGCTAAGCATACCTTTTGGGGCTTGAGATTCATCACCACCAAAGGTAAACATCTGTACGAAGAAATCAAGCAAACCAAATGGGCAAATGGGTAAGCCAACATACTGGCTATCAGATATTAGTAAAATATCAGATCTGATCGACTTCTTCATATTGAAAAGCATATCTTCCAACTACATTAATATAGAAGATAACTATGACCTATCGTCAGACCACTCGCCTATCATCTTGACAGTAAGCAAAACTACTATTGTTAAAGAACATCCACCTACTTTTACCAAAAAACGATTGACTGGGAGGATTTAGAGTAAAACTTAGACAAAGAATCAAGCTAAGTATCTCTCTAAAGACAACAGACCAACTGAACAACGTGGTAGAACAACTAGTCGTGGATCTGCAACAAGCCGCATGAAATAACATTCCATACTGCCGTACTGCCCAAAAAAGATAAGAAAAATGGTAGCAGAGAAAATAAAAGCCAGAAAACGATGGCAGCAATCAAGAGCACCAGAAGGCGAAAGGCGATTAAATGCATTGACCCAACAAGTTAAAAGAGAAATTCGGGGTAACAAAAACGAAACATTTAATGGCTTCTTAAGAGAACTGTCCGATGACAAAGACATCAGACTTTTTACTATGGAGAACCACAAAAAAAGAAGCCAAAAATTCAGGCGTCACTCTTACGAGAGAAGATGGTTTTTGGACGAGAGAAAATCAGCACAAAGCAGACCTGTTCGTGGAGTACTTGATTAATAACTTTCAGCCTCATTCCCAACAGATTGCAGAAGAAGATATACTAGCAACCAATAATGATGACAGAACGCCAATCGATTGGTTACACCAGTAGAAGTTGCTAACGAGATAAACAAAAACATGGGTACTAAAAGCTTTAGGTTTTAATCTCATAACTGGGCAACTATTGAAAGAACTTCCGAGAAAAGGATCAATGCAGCGTTCCGGCTACGATATGTACCCATGCAATAGCGGAAGCAATAAATATTCCCAAGCGATAAGATATTTTCTCATTTAAGAAAATATCTTATCAACCAATCTCGTTACTGACGATGGTATCAAAGCTATTCGAGAAGTTCTTGTTGAAACGACTAAAGCCACTGGTTGACGAAAATAAACTGATCCCATACCATTAATTTGGGTTTTTAAACATGCACTCTACGATTGACCATGTTCAAAGAACCACGAACGTATTCGAAAGTGCACTAAAGAGAAGAAAATATGCTCTATTATATGTATATCTCGATGTTGCGCAAGCGTTCGATAAAGTCTGGCACGAAGAACTAAAATATAAGATGGATAAAGGTTAAAATCGTGTATTTCAAATAGACATTTCAAAGTAAAACACGAAGACAGCTATCCAGAAATAAAATAAATATTAGCTCGTGTGGCGCAAGGGAGCATATTAGGGCAATTTCTGTACCTCTTATATACGAATGACATATCAGACATGGCAGAAACCACAATTGCAACCTTTGCTGACGACACGGCTATTATAGAGGTAGACGACAGCATTGAAGACCTAACGACTAAACTACAAACCTCTACAGATAAGGTCAACAACTGGACCAAGAAGTGGAGAATCAAACTAAACGAAGCAAAATCAGTGTATTTCATCTATACTAATAAGAAGATCTTAATTAACCAGAGAACGTTATGACATGGGAATAATGAAAAATACCAGGCATGACACTAGATGCGAAGGTGAGGTGGAAAGAACACGTTAAAAATAAAATAGATGAACTCAACATGAAGTTGAGGAAAATATATTGACTAATTGGGAGGCATTCTGAGTTGTCGATACATAACAAAGTATTACTGTACATACTAGTGCTAAAACCAGTTTGGACGTACGTGGTACAACTATGGGGATGTAACAAAAGAAGCAATGCATTATTGTTAATGCCCCGTGGTAAGTACGAAATGAAGACATTCACGAGGATTTAAAGGTTGCTTCGATCACAGAAGAAATTCAGCGATTTGCGAAGAAACGCGAAGAAAGGCTTTACCAGCACCCAAACGTCGAGATGCTAGAACTTTTTGACATCAACGAACAAGTGCGGCGGTTGAACAGGATGAAACCGTTTGAACTAGTTTAAGTAGTACATTAACAAAAAGCAGAGTAAACACGCGAGTGAAATGTTACACAACATTAATGGATTGCTCCAAAGGGAACATGTCCTTAACAATGTGAACATTTTTATTAAAGAAAAATTGTTGGATAGGCTTAAGCTTGGTCCAGTTACAATTTAATTTTTTTTATTTGTAAGTTTTTTTACTATACTTTCGATAGTAGTCTTTTCTTTTAAAAATGCTTGTTGCTCATTATTCACATTTTTTTTAGATTTTTGCTCTTTTATATTTGCTCTTACCTGGAGCCACATTTAGACGCATTTTCTTGGAATGGCTTACTAGAATCTATCCAACAGTATTTTAATCCTTAGAAAAATTGTCAGTGTACTTGTTTTTATTTTCTCTTAATATTTGCTTAAAGCTCACCTTTTACTGCTAAAGTAATTTGCAGTTGCGTAGCCACTTATTAAATTTTGTTTTAATACACTATTTTTATTGATTGCCACATTTTTGTGCTGCTTGAGCCATATATTTAATCAAGAACCTTTGGAACAAAATATAAAAATGTATCTTTAGGTATCTTTTATTTTTGGATTTTATAACTCATAAGATGTTGATGCGCTGGCAAAAGTGAATGGAATTCGAAATTAAACAGATAAAATCAATTCCGCCTTTTTAACAAAGCCTTAAAACCTAATCAACTAAGTGGGTTAAGATTGTTAAGAGATTTAGTTCAGATTTTTTTATAAAAGTGATTGAATTAATACCATGAATCTTAAATCTTGATTTATTACAGCGAAAGCTCATAAAATACTTTTTTATGTGTCATATTCGATGAGGTTTTATGTTTAATGAATGGATGCAGTAAAACATTAACAGCGGATCCAGAAGCCATTATCGACGTGACACCTTTGAGAAGATTTTCTTGTCAAGATTATCTCTAAGATTTTAAGCTTTCTCTGGGATATCATTAATATTTGATTTATCATTACCGAATATATTTCTTTATATTCCATGCTGACACAGTATTCGATGAGTAACATGAGGCAAACAGCTGCTCTAGCACGTTTGATATTAGTGGTTGTGCGTTGTGAACATTTATCTCTTGTGATTTTTAATTAGTTAGCTTAATCTGTGAAAGATTATTTGAATTCTTTTAATCGTTTTATTCTAATTTGCCTGATAATACTTAGCAAACATGCACAAATGTAAAATGGCAAGGGGAAATATCAACTTCACAAACATATTTTTATATTTTTTGAAAAATGTAGGGAAAAATTATACTGTATTTTATATGTTGTGTTTGCCCCTTGAATAGACATTTTTGAAATAGTTATAGCGGTAATTTCTTTATTTAAAATTATTTTCGTTTACTTTTTATAGTCATGAGTCATAACAGTTCAAACGGTTCTTATATGTTTCCTATAATGTTTTTATTAAAATACACCTAAAATTGAAAAAACAACTCTGCACATCAAAAATTGTTCTAAAATATCTAGAAGTTTTTTTTTTAAATTGAACATAACTATACAATCTGTCAGTATTTGACATTCAGTAAGTAATTTAACACATATATAATTACATCCTTAACATGTACATATAGCTTGCTGGAAATAGTCCAATAACAATTTCCCTAGAGTAACTGGATAGTAGTTTGACGTACATATACATATATACACACGCACACATTAGTTAAGCAAAGCGGTATGGCAGCTGCGATGGCTTAAACCTCTTCAGTCTAGGTTCGTCCTCCTCGCTTTCCTGTAGATGCTCAACTAACGTGTTTGGATGGGCGGCGAACCGGTCGTGATAACGGGTACTGAATCTTTGTATTTCTTCATCTATTGTGGGAATGTCAAGCTCACGGCGTGTGACTTCGTTTGGACATGGAGCATTGACTATTGAACGTAGTACTTTGGCTTGGAATCTTCTCAAAATGTCTATGTTGGAGTTATTGGCCGTTCCCCACAACTGAATTCCATATGACCAAACTTTTATCTATAACCCTGTGAATTTGCTCAATTGTGGCATGGTGTTGTCTAACCCAAATTGATGGTTAGGAATTAATTTGTTGGTTAATATTAACGGTGTTATTCTGTTCAACAGCAATTTTTCAAAGATCTTAGACATCACAGGAAGCAAACTGATTGGTCAATATGATGAGCCATTTTCTTGGGGTTTGCCCGGTTTGGGAATTAAGATAATGGTAGCGACTTTCCATTGTGGTGGGAAGAAACGCAATCTTAGCATGGCGTTGAATAGATACGTTATAAATCTATCCTTTATCCGCCAGTTTCTTTAGAACTTTTCCAGTGATTTCCAGTGATTAAATCGTAGCCTGGTGCTTTACGAAGATTTAGATTAGAAGTAATTTCGAGTTAGACTTCATTTATGGAAAATTGTCTTATTGGAAGGTTCAACTGGAAAGGAGATTCAGAAATTGCTGTATTTCATTCTCTTCTACGTTCGAGATTGCAGATGGAAATGGTTTAAATACTTGGGCTAAGTGATTTGCAAAAAGTAGCGCTTTATCTGAGTCACTTCGGGCCCAAGTTCCATTGTCGGCTCGAAGAGACGATTTGTGTTGCTGCGGTTGCTTCAGCTTTTTGGTTGCTTTCCAGATAGAATATTCGCTGGCTTCGGTTGGTGACAATTGTTTTAGATAGTTTTGTATCGACTGGTTTCTGATGTCGGAAAGTAGCTTTTTAAGATCATAAGCAGCTTGATTTAATATACGTTTGTCATTTGGATGACTTGTTGTTTGCCATCACCTGCGTAGTCTCCGCTTTTCAGCGATTTTTTGTTTAACAATTGCTGGGCAAGCAGTATTCGGAATATACAATGTATTGCCGGGAGTGGCTTGCCAGGCAGCTTGCTGAACGACGTTAGTAAAATGCTCTGTAGCTAAAATTAAATCATTTTCTGATTTTAAAGGAACTTCTAGCGATAATGTGTCATCTGCTATTTCTCGGAATAAGTCCCGGTTTGTGGTTTTATTGGTCAGAGTAAGAGCTTTCCCGTTAATGACTACATGTGATGTCTAGCGTAATTATAATAGGCGAGTGGTCAGCTGATAGATCTAGGCAAGATTCTACCTTCAAGTTGTTTGGGCTAATTCCTTTGAATACGCAGAAATCAAGCAGATCTGGTAGTTTCGATGGGTCTGACGGCCAATATGTTGGTTCACCAGTAGATAGATGTGGCATGTCATTACTATTAATTGCCTTCAGTAATTCGCGGCCTTTAGTTAGAGCTAACCTGGATCCCCAGGCCATGTGTTTGGCGTTAAAGTCTCCAGCTGATAAAAACTTAGTGCCCAGGGTACTGAAGTAATGTTCATAGTGACCTTGTTTGTTATTGTGGCGAGGTGGACAATAAACTGCCGAGATTACAAATGATCCCGTCCAGTCTGTTACCATATCGCTTGTAGCTTGAAGGTGGTCTTCTTTATATTTTTGTAGTTCATAGTGCTTCATACTACTTTTAATGATAATTGATGTGCCAGCATGGGCTCCTCCATCCGGATGTTGTATTACGTACAGTATATAACCTGGGATTCTGATAAAACTTCTGTCTGTGAAGTGTGCTTCTGACACTAACATGATGTCTATGCATTGGTTCGAAAGAAAGGATAGCAATTCATCTTTGTGTTGTGACAGCCTGTTGGCGTTCCACTGAGCTATTCTAAGGAGTTGACCTATTACCAATTTTGGAGACAATGGTTGTTAGGAGATTTAACATTTATTCCATTAAAAATTTCATCATTTTTTTTAGCTCACTCATATCGTCAGTCTGGTTGTTTGCTTGCTGCTGCTGCTGCAACTGCAAAGCGGCATTGGAGTTACTGTTCTTCAGAACTTGGGCATGAGTAAGATTTGGACGAACATATTGTCCAATATGTTGAGTAGCTACTGCAAGCTGCTTGACTCTGAGTGCGGGAAACATTTTTTCTTAAAGCTGTTTATAAACGAGGCAACCTCGATAATTGGCTGGGTAATTTCCACTGCAATTAACGAATTTTACGTTCTTGCTTCTTTCCTTCCTCTGGCAATTTGAGGTTAAGTGGTTGCCGGCGCACTTCACGCATCTTGGGCTCTTGCTACAAAATTTCTCGTGTGGCCAAACCTCTGGCAATTAGCACATTGAGGGTTTGGCGTTTTGGGTGAGGCGGTTCAATTTTGATCACAGAATGAGCTAGTTTTGTGATATTGTATATATCTTTGTTATTATTAGCCGGCTTAAGTTCGAGGAAGAACAGAGGCAATTCTTTCTTTGTGATTCGTTGTTTAACGTTCCAGATGTTGGTTGCTGCGTGACCGTGAGTTAACAGTTCTTCCTTTAGTTCTTTTACATTAGTAGTTGGGTGTAAATTCCTAAGTACCACTCTGAAGGAACGCTCTTGTTTCCTTTGATATGTGTGAAATTCCGTATTTTTTTCCGCTAAGGCTTTAGTTATGGCTGTATATTTCTCAGAGGTTTTTGGTAGGATTTTCACTTCTTCATTATGTAACACTTTCAGCTCATATTCATTTTTAGCTACTGTTTCGAGTAGACGAACTAGTGGTTCAATTATTCTTACTCCTGACACAAAGATCGGTGGAGGTTTGGGAACTGTTTTAGAGGCATCTTGGGTTCCCTCTTTTTCTGCATTGTCGTCACTTAGTGGATCAAATCCGTTTTTGGGATTCAACCAGTATTCTGCCGCTTTTGGTCGTTTATTCTGTTGAACGGACTTTTCAACAAACTCTTTCCGAGTACGCTTTCTATTTTCTACCAATATCCATGGCTCTTGGCTTAATTGTTGTATTTGTGGCTGTTGATATATAACGTTGTTTTGGCAAGATGTATTTGTAGCCACAGGGTTAATGTTTGAGAGCTGTACAATATCATTCATAGGATACGACGTGTATGCGCTATTTACTGGCTGCTGCAATGGCTGATAGTTGGGTGGTACATGTTGCGGTTGGTAAATTTGTTCAACTTGTATAGCACAAGGCTGGTGTCCTGAGTTTGGTGTTGTGGTAGGCGAATAATAATAGGCCATAATGGCTTTATAATAAGGATGTATTTAACCCGCGAACGTCCACTCTGCCTCGATGCACTGGGCTAATGGCGGCAGGAACGACGGCAGGAACGACGGCAGGAACGGCGGCAGGAATGACGGCAGGAACGATGGCAGGAACGACGGCAGGAACGACGGTAGGAACTACGGCAGGAACGACGGCAGGAACGACGGCAGAAACGACGGCAGAAACTGCAGCAGGAACAGCGACAGGAACGGCGGCAAGGGGCCGCAGGCCAGCCGAGCTAGGTCATATCGGGGGGGCCCCGCCAATACACTGACGGAAATTGTATGTGTACGCTTAATTTACAATAAGCAATATACAACAAAATAAGAAATGAAAATAGTTTATTCCAGTTAATCACTGTTTTAACAGCACTTAAGGTTTAATTTTATGAAATATGGTAAATGCCCATTGGTACGTGCGAGACAGGTATCTGCACTGGGAACTCCAGGTAGAGATAATCGAGAACGTAATCAGGAACTTTTTCATAGACATCCAAATCAAGAAGCTTTACAACTTCTAGTCAATCAAGATCTCCGCAGGGAAAAAATAACGGAATCATTTATTAAGTATTTAACAGAACGATGAAACGCGTCATGTCGTCTTTTCTCATTTGGAGCAATCATGCAGATTGCTAATGCAGGAATGTCTAAATGTTGTTCTAACTTATAAGTTTCGGGAAACTTTTCTGAGCAGTGATAGACGAAAATAGGCATTTGACCTCTCAGTGTCTATTAGTTTGATATTTTCTTTGAATATGGCCATACAACAAGAAAAGGCATCTACCAATACGTTATTATCTTTAAGTACTAATCAATACTTAAACCTCGTGTGAAGTAGCACAAAATTGCCCGATATTTCATTTTTGACCAATATGACATTAGAAGCTCTTTCTACTGCTTCAGTTTAGAAGAATGTAATACTAAAGACCGTCCTGTCGGCTGTAACGTAGGTTTGAAGATGTCGCAGCACGTAGGAATTTGCTACAATGTACGACCATAGTTTACGCAATATTACAGAGTAGACGATATTACAAAATAGAATTCATTATATTAATTTAGAGAATAGTCATTTATGTGCTTTTTCTCAAATCAATAAATTATTTGTTTGTTTTTTATTTGCTTTACTTCTACTTCTATTTGGAAATGTTTTGGTTTAACCTTTACTTATGCTTATTATTTATATTTACTATATAATCAGTTGTTGGTCATAAAGTTGTAAACAATATATGTTATGGGTGCTTTGGGAAACTACTAACTTTATTAGTTTCATAGGAGTATCAGCTAATAAATGTATTCACGTTTTTTATTGGCCACTTAAACAGTTTTGGTTTATTTTTATGTATTAAAATTGCTTACTGCCTATTGAAATAGCATCGTTCTGAGATGTGCTTGAAACTCTGCGGACTTACCGGCGAAAGAACGTACCGTTTGATTACGCGCCCTAGTTGTGGCGAATAATTTTGATTGCAGCTATTATTTCATTTGTGCTGTGTATCTGGGTCGGAGAAATTAAGATGCAATATTCTGCTCGGCAGGAAAATTTTGTAATGTGTACTTTATTGCCCTGGCGTATGATTAATGGCCGTCCAGTTTACGGTTCAGGTGCTGTGCGCGAATGATGCTACCTGGCGGCTGTGCACCGTGCGAGTTTCGTACCCACACGGTAATCTTTACACGGGCCTGCATAATTTTTAGATTGTTTTCGGCGCGAAGCGCTTTGTAAACGCTTCTGGTTCCGTTTACCGTAACGAATACAATGTAGTAGGATGAGGTAAACTATTTTTAATTATAGCGTTACTGTATTAAGATAATTAATAGTTGAAAATATTATTCATACGTGGGAGAATCAAATATAAACCGGAATTATAATTTTTTCAAGTTTATCAAAGCCTCATAAAAATACAACCATACATAGTTTGACTTAGAAGCACATTTTCCCAACGAATGGGTAGTACTTTGATTTTTCTAGTAAAATGAAGGTGATTGCCACAACAAACAATTGCGAATGAACGCTTCGGCAGCAATATCGTAGTCAAATCTCTATCCTCCAAGTGCTTCTTTTAGTAGTACATCAAATAAGAGTTGCAGGGCGATTCTTCTAAATCACTTTGGTTCTTGAGCAATATATTTTTTAATTGCTATTTTACGACTTTTGTCCTAAGAGGAGGATACCTACCTTTTGGTCTGATATCCTGATATTGACTAAAGAAAAGGTACCTTTTTTCACCTACAAAGCCCAAAAGCAAAAATTTATTATACAAGATATTTATGCTACATTTTATGGAAATCTAATCTTTACATAAACCTGTATTTTACGTAATTTTATATGAGAAGATTGTTTATTTGCATCTGCAACTGATATTTTCTTTTTTTTTGTAATATGAATACTACTCTGTTCAAAAAGTAGAGTGACCGTTTGAATAAAACACATACTAATTATATATTTATCCAAATTTATTTTGTATTGTTCAAACTAATTTTCTCTCGTTGCGATACACATATGGCAACAATTAATCCAATCTTGGAAACACTTTTTATATTCACTTTTTGAAATTTCCCTCAGCACATCCTTGTTGTTTTATCGACTCAACTGAGTCAAATCGGGTTCCTCAAAGTGTTTTTTTTAATCATTTGAACAGAAAAAAGTCACATGATGACATATCTGAAAAATGCGGTGCTGGTGGAGCAATATCTATTGAATTGCTGGCAAAAAACTCACGAATTGCTGAGTTTTGCCGAAAAAGCTCAAGGATTACAAAATTTCGTCTACTGAACCTATTTATATGCTAATATCTTCAGCAAGCCCTCTGATAGACAAATGACGGTTTTCCATTACTTTGTTTATAATTTTTTCGATATTTTCTTTGGTTGCTGATATTGCTGGATGACGAGAACGAGATTCACCTTCAAATTCACGAACTTCTTTAAACAGCTTATACCACAGGAATACAGTTTTTCCGATAAAGATTGATCACTGAATAGTTTCCACACCATTTTTGAACGTTTCAGTAAATCATTAATTTCATTTTAACACAAAATTTTTTTGTTTAACAATATTCTACATTTTAAAAGAGGCAAAAAGCTGATATAAACGAACTGTCATAATTTATAAATTTTTTTTATTGACAAACGTAATTTACAATCTACTTTTACAGAATGTATTAAGTAAATTTGATGATATAAAAGGCATTAATAAGAGAAACCATTCATCGATGATACTTCTAAGCAAATTCATTTATGACAGTTTGATTACAGCAGGTCTTGGAATTATGTTTTCTTCAATCGTCTAGGTGGGGTACAGTTGGTAACCAATGGCTGAATGAAATCATTGCGGTGTCCGTCTAATTTTTGGAGGTAATTCGTTGTAAATATTTTAGTTTCATCAGCAACGAAGACCCAAGACGCGTCAACTATTTCGCAAAATGTTTTAGACTAAAATTGTCGCATAGTTTTAATCCCATTTAACCTGGCAAGTGCCAAAAAGTTGTATACCAAATGTGCAAATTGGTTTTAGCATCGTTTCTAACAATAGCTCATTTCTTATTGATAATTTTTATTTTCTACCAAGAAGCCAATACATTTTAGGTAATTTCAGGTTTAATTGCTTGCGTTTAGCTTGTATATGTTTATTCCACGAAAGCCGTTGGTCAAGATGTAATTCTAAGTACTTAACTTCCATTTTTACCGATAACAGGGTGTTATTAATGTTAACTGATGGACAAACCCTAACTTTTATAGTAAACGTTACTTCAGTTGGTTTTGATTGCTTAACTTCTATCCGCCATTTGTCCAAATTTGCTAGTTTTGTTGAGATGCTGCTAGAGGTCAGTAGCTCCAATTACTGGTTTTTCTTGTGGTGTCATCGGCTAAGATGGCTATCGCCGTATTATCAGTTTCTGGAAAGTCAGGTGTGTAAATAAGGTAAAGGAGGGGGCCCAAAATAGTACCATGATGAGCACCGGATTTGATAAGATGATATGTGGATAGTTCCTTTTTGTATTTGACGGAAAAATTGGTCAGTTAGACAGAATTTAAGGTGTAAATAGTAGTAGCTTGCTAACAGCGTTTTAATTTAAAGAGAAGTCCTATGTGCTACATTTTACCAAACGCTTGTGATACGCTCAAAAATATAACCGTGCAGTATTTATTTTCTTTTAGGGTAGATGATATTTCAATTATATTATGTACGTTTGATGTGTAGATGAATGGCCCTCTTGGAACCCGAATTAATGGTAAGGCAAGTATATAAACATATCTGTATCTTCTCGTAGGCTTTGAGAAAGAGTTTCTCTAATAATTTATTAATTATGGGCAAGAGGCTTATAAACTATTTTTATATACCAGAAATTAATCATGAATGTCACTGAAGATTATGCTAACATACTTTTTTTTTGAACCATAACTTTTGGGTGAGTTTCAAATTTTCAATAAATCAGTATGAGTTACTTATCCAAAATAAGCTGACTTTTTTCATTAGACGTACTAAATCGTTTATAAAAATAATTTGATTATTTCTGCGATATGTTACAGCACCCAGGAATTATTTATCCGAATGATTTCGAAATTTTGCTTTAGTAGTAATAGAATTCAATATTACTGTGAGCATGGAATTTTCAACTTTCATTGCCTGAACATGTTACAATAAATTACTGCACTTACATCATATTTTAGAAAAAAAATCTGCTTGTTTTTCATTGTTGCTTTAATAATTTTAAAGTGATCCTACTTATTGTTAAGTGTTAATGAAAATACATTCTGACGTATTAAATTGTAAAAAATAGATTCAGCAGCAATACCATGCGATATAAATTGTGAGTTAGAAGGCATCTAAAGCTTGTATTTCTTTACATATCTGTACAGATTTGTAAAATATTGTATTTGATAGGATACTAGTTTATAATGAAGACTCTTTATATGCTTGTGTTCTTGTAACTCTCTTGACTCAAATTTCTTGTCATTTTAACGTTACCAGTTAATATTGCGTTTAATAAGCTAAAACCCACAATGTTTATCAATAACGTATTTTTAATAGTAACAGGCGATTGACCTAAATGGAGTAATCTACGTAGAATTTATTTTTGTGGTAAAAGGTATGGTAAGACGGCACAAAATTTGCTCATTTTATACGATTTTATTACCACCCACCGCAATCTTACAGCAATTATTTCATACACTTTTTTATGGACTTCACTGGTACATTTTCATATGCACATTTACATTACTTAAGGGGGGAGCCTCATATAGAACACTGTTTTTTCAAGATTTAATTGTAAAAAAACTAAAACATTTATTGACTTGCGGTTAAGTACATTATATTATTGACGTTAAAGAGTAGTGGAAAATTTTTTTATTAGTTAAAAATAACAAAATCGCGGCGCTGCAGCTACTCCACCTTGGCGTCTTCGATTTGCGCCGGGCAACGCCCAGGTCGTTGATGACGTCTAAAATCAAAATACAAAAAAAATTTAATTAAGATAAGCTTTTCCGCTCAGCATATCCCTAAGTTATACATATATTCTTCTCTGGACTGATTGTATAATTTGCTATGGAGTCAAATAATAAATATATATATATATATATATATATATATAATTTCAGCAAAAAATACGAAAAAATAAAAAAAGTACGTTTTGAAGAAAAAGGTCACTTTTTTAGAAACAAAATTGTTAAAAAACATATTTACAATCGTTTTTTAACGAATTTTAGGTATGTACTGAAGCCAATATGATAACAAATATCTGTGTAAAATTTCAAGTAAATCGGCCGATAACTTTTTGAGTTACATTGCATGGCGTGCAAAATTTCTCGTTTCGAGAAAAACGCGTTTAAAGTTTTCGGACTTAAAAAAGTTCAGTTTACAGGGCAGGTAATGTTTCCACGCACGTTTATCTACTTTCGCTCGTATACCTCCGCTCAGCTCGTTTAAAAAGACCTTTAACATTTTTTTTTGGTCTAATACTTTGTGAATATATTCTTCAGATATTAAATGAATTTATTAAGCAATAAAAAAAATGCGATTTTTTTTATGAGGCTCTCTCCTTAAGAACTTCTGGCAGAAAGTACATTGTTATAACAAAATAGAAGACACTAGCATGCTAAAAAAATTAGGAAATATTAGAAAAATAGTTGATCAAAACATATGCCAAAATTTTTTTATTGTTGATTGAAATGGGTTTGTTCGTTGTCACGACTCGGTTTTTCGATAATTTTAAAAACGACAAGAAAGATTATCAATTAATATTTTTGTGGTTTATTTTTGATTATAAATTATATTTTGTTTATTTATTATAAACTTTTGCATTTTTTTGCATTGTTATAAATCTTATTACTAATATTCTTGCATTCCTAATTAGCAATCAAACTTAACCCTGCACTACTACATATAATCTCAATATTATGCCAAATGAAGTATACGCTTTTTCTTCTTCTTTAATACCAAGGATTAGGCCACATGACTTGTTTTGCCTCAATTATTATCACCTTCTTCTAGGTCGATCATGGTCTCGTTTACTGCGAGATTGATGTTTAATGCTATTTTTGAGAATCGGCTCTTTCCAACGTGGGGTTTCCAATTAGCTTTATTATTTGATATTGTTGACAAGATTTTCTCTAATGGTATTATTCTCCTTAAGTGCTTTTCTGTATTCTTTAATTCGACTAAGTCGTATAGAGCTTTAACTAAGTATCTTTTGGTTTTTATTGGAGCTTTTCGCATATAAGCTTGTACTCCATATTGTCCTACATCACATTATAATTCTAGGGTTCTCTGGGTTTTTTTTCTTTATTATTTATATTATTTATAATCTTTATCTATTAAGAATAATTGGTAGCATGGACGTTGTAAGTCATTTTTTTTAATAACGACTAAGTCGTCTGCAAATAATAGAAAATTTGTGTATTTCTCTCTGCCTTTGAGGTTTTTAGTTTTTCACTGGTGTAAAGCAATGTTACTATTTATGTTTAAAAGTGTGGATAACACGCTGCATTCTCGTGGAACACCTTTGATGGTAGTAAAAGGGTATTTCTATAGAGCGATTTTAAGTATTTTTTAAGATGATTTGGACATCCTCGTTGTTTCATAATATCCCACAGTTGTTTAAGTATTACGTTATCTAAACCCATTGTAAAATCAATAAAAGCCATATGTGTTTCTTGAATAAACTTCCTTTATCAATAATTTGTTTAATTGTAAATACGCCATAGACATATTAACCCATGGTGCCTCACTTATTGTTTTCAGAATAATAAATAGAAATCGATATGTTAGTGGCAGTCCTCCAGATTTGATTTGATTTTTAATGTTTTGTAATTCCGTCGATTTTTTGTTTTTAGTTTGCTTTAACGAATTATTGGGCCCTTTAGGACTTGTTAGGTCATTTGTGTAAGAAGCTTTGTTTGTGTGTGCTTCTTCCGCTATTATTGTTTTGTTCTTCGTCTATAATTGTTTTTAATATTTGATCCACTCTTCTTCTGTAACAATAGTTAAGTATACTTCTTGCTTTTCTTTACTATGTGTAACGTCATTATAAATCTGTCCCAACTACCTATTCTTCCATTACGGGAAAGGGTTTTGTTGGCATTTTTTTTATTTTTGTAGTTTTATTCTATTATGTTTGGAAGTTAATCTAAATAAGCTAATTAAGTTGTTTTTCTTTCGAAATAAGGCCATATCTGATGTCGATGTAGGTAGCTTAAGTATACTTGATTTTCCTAATCATTTCGCTTTTAAGTACTTGTCGTCATATATAAATCTATCCAATGTTCTCCGAAGCAATATTTGAGTTCCACAGTAAGTCATTTATCTGTTAGGTAGGCTACTAATCTAAAAAGTTAAGAAGTGTTTAAACAAAATTACCAATTTTTACTAATATAAACTAGTTAAGTATGCCGTTACAAGTGTTTCGTGTAAATTAAATTGTTTTACATTGATTCGGTAGTGAGTTAATTAATTTATTTTTATTTTTATGACCATATAGGTAGTTGTTTAGTATGTTATATTGCTATTGTAATTTAAATTTTCCAGAAAGATTTCCTTAATTTGATTTTATAGGAAATAACAAAACCTTCTATGGAATCACATATTCATTTTAATAAAAATCATAAATTTGAATCGGACAATTTTAAAGATCTACTATTACTTTAATTGCAAAAATATAAAAATTGAGCGTGATTTTTTTTAAAAGATTGGTTTGGAAACTATGGTAGTAGATTGTTGTAGTACATAAAAACTACTTAAAAGCTTCTGCAACGGTCTCTTAATAAAAAATACTTATACAGTAACTCTAATTTAGTATTTCGCTGAATTAAATACGAATCCTTCTAATATAACAAGCAAAACTTAATAATGGTAACGTTAGTAACTTTATTGAGTTTCTACATTATGTCCGATGGGGACGACTGGTTGTAGTAAATTAAGTTGTATACGGGAAAAAACACACCTACCGTTAAACCCATGAAATGGATATTAAATAGATCATTATAAAAATCTGCACACCTTAATGAGATGACAATTTCTCAGATAATTGAACACTCTTTACCTTAAACAAAGTTCAAAGCAAAATTCTTCACGGAACTCGTGTTAACTTTATTACCAGCATTTTAAGCAAATATAGAGTTAGGTAAAAAGTAAAATCTGGATTTGATAAATAATTATAAGAAACAAGCTACAAAACGCCGAAGACCATACGATTTAATAAAAGATCAATAAAATGGTTTAATTTTTTAAATTTATCGTTTAATGCTAATCTTAATTTAAAATTAGGAAAATTTTAAAGTATGACTAATTTAAGCATAAAGCAAAGTTTATCATTTATTTACGATATTAAAATTAATTTAATTATTTGCATATTGGCTATTTAAATTGTTTTTTGTAGTTACATTCTGTAGTATAGAAGTACAGTTTGCAATAGCGTAGTTATATTTAGTCACTCAATTTAAAGTTATTTAGTAGTACGATAGTTTGCTAAGAGCAATATCGTTGTTATATTTATCGTTTATTAAAAATTGGATATCTTATGAAGCAACAATTCAAAAAAGAAAGAATAAACAAAATAGAAACTGTATAATGCATTATTTTGCAATGTTATACTTAGTTAAAGCATTGTTTTTAAAAACGCATTATTTATTTTTATTTGTACAACTATTAAACTTGTTTTTATTAGTAAATAAACTTTTTATTAAAGTTCACGTAACAAATACAGTCGTCGAAATAAATCCGGAATTCTTTAGTTTAGGCCGTCTTATGTGCATGCGAAATTGGTAACGAGCTAGCTTCATATAATCAACAATCTACGACAGTCGACAAAATGAGCCGGACATGCGTCAGCAGACCGGCTATACTCGAATTCTCTCGCGCTGAAAAATCGCTGACAGAAACTATTGTATGATTGGGCTACAAAGAGACCCAAGTAGTACAAGTAGTAGTACAAGAAGTACACTTATTCTCACAACAAGAAATCTGATTTCAGAGAAGTGATGAATTGGTCTGCGAATTGAAAGAGAAGATCGGGATCCTGGGCGGGGCATGTCTGATATAGTAAAAAAAGGGCGTGGAGAGATTGACGATCAGTCTAGCAGTGCACTAGGACCTGCATTACAAGTCTTTCGTCTTGAGGAACCGCCATATGTTGACTGAAAAAAACAAGATGGAGAGGAAGATAAAAGCCCAAGAACTGTTGAACGACATCAACCACAACAGAGTTGATTTCTTGAGATTATTTTCGAACGAAAAGAACTCGATCCAGGGCAGGAAAATGAACTCGTTGAAATAATCGTTGGATTTGCCAAGATGCCTCTGAAGTGCATTCTTACAAACTTTCTGACTCTGTGATGGACTTGGGGCTTGTCAGCACTTTTTTGAGGAAGGCCATTTCAACGTGATAGAGACAAGGATATACTACAATTTGTATTACCACAGGTCTTCGTAGTTTTCGCCCCGATTGCAATTATTTTGCGAGGCGAAGATTAATGAGAGGGATTACAATACCAATGATCGTTTAAGGGCTGCCATCATAGAAGTGGTGGCAATGTATAAAAAGGATATTTTATTGACTTGCAGCAGGTTTGGGTCCTAGTTCGAGACCGCTGATCTATATGAAATAATATGACTTTCCAGGTGTACCTCGACGATTCTATAATTTCTGTGTTTCTATTATATTTAATTTTTTAAATATTCCAGTTTGTAAACATTTTTAATTTATTGCCTTGGATGGTTTGCTTACTTACTTCTTTTTAACATATAATGCAAAGGAACATTTTCTTAAAGTATTCTCGCAGTGTCCTTGTGTATATAAATTGAGGACTTGTTAAAAAAATTTAATTTGAAATATTGTTCGCCCATTAAGGGAAATATTTTTCTATGTCATAAAAACTTTGATATTAATTTAACAGTTAAAACATATTTAGTTTCCTCACATAGACGTTTACTTTTTCATAGTATTTTGAAAAATTTTTAAAGTAAAATTTATATTTATGCACATATTGCGGTAAATAATGTATAGTAGTTTTTTTATCTAAAACACCGGTAATTTTACTTAATTCTTTAATACTGCATAAAATCGGTTTTTGCCATTTAATGTATATAATGCAATTCCAACTACACTTGCGTGTTAGTTCAGGTAGCCCAAATACACACTATCGTACTAGACTTTAAAAGCGGGATGATCAACGTGGAACTTAAATTATAAATGTTTTTATGATACTTTAATAGGTACAGCAAGCAGCACATCACTTCCTTTTTTATATAAGTGCAATTTCAACTAATTTGGTATAATTAACGTGGGCTTCAACACATACTTTCATGTAACTCTTCATTGTTTGAGTTGCCTCGCATCTATTGTTGCACAATGTGTGATTGTCGGATTATATTTAATTGCAGGTTGTTACTAACTATTTTACATTAGAAAGCTCTGCGTATATATAATATCTAAAAACATGCCTTGAATAGATAAAGTTGTTACTGGATGTTAAGTTGTTTTTCTCACGTAGTCTGTAAACTGATTCACAAGAGCATATAACCATTTTTTTAAACTGTTAAAGAGAAATTATAAAGGCATAAAATGGCATTTTTCTCTTAAGATTCGTTTGATATTTAATAAAAAAATTTTAATGATGAACAAAGTATATTAACCCTTGGTAGTCACACTTTTCCAGAATTACGTAATAGTCAGACTGGGTCCATTGGACCCAGGCGTCTCTAAATTGTTATAAATAATTGAATAACGCATTTTAAATATTTTAAAAAATATCGGGGTATAATTTGAACCTATTTTAATGGAAGAAAATCGGTTGTAAATAAAAAATAAATTTTTAACAATGCAAAAAAATTGTGCAAAAAAACTTTTGAAAATGACTTTTTTCACAAACATTGCAATAACTTTTGTAATTTTTAATTTTAAAAAAATAAAATCGTTTTACAATCTTGAAACTATATACTTTCAAGGGAATTCAATGTTTTTGTGGCCGTTTCAAAAAGTATATTTATTTAACAGGATGAAGGTGCGATTTTGAAGAAAAAAATGAGACGCTAACGCATATCAAGAAATGTCTATTTTATTAGGATAAATCGGTGTATATATTTTAAAAAAACCTTGAACACAATTCGAAATGCTAGGCAGCATGTACGAATATATTGAGCAACTAATTATTAGCTTATTCTATTGTCATAGCGCATTCTGTGCATAAATACGCTCGATGGTCATCGCACATCGGGCCCTTGCAGCTGGGGCACTGCTGCCACGTTTTTCGGTCGGCCTTTGCTGGACATACCAGGCATCTCTTTTTCTTTTCAAGCCTCTCACTCTCTTCGGTGTGTCGCAATTCACCGCTCAGGCTCAAAATATTTCTAATGCCAGTTCATATATTCAACCTTATATATACTTACCTTCACACGTGGAAGGTGAAAAACAAAAAAAACGACTCTGAAACTTTTTTACAACACTTAAGTCACACTGGGTCCACTAGACCCAACACTCTCGAGACGTCCACTTCGAACAGCTGCCAGACTCCTACCAACAAACAAATTCTAATTGTTAAAGGTTAAGACCCAAACTACTGTAAGATGGCACCACAAGTCCCATTTTTCTATTTTACTGGGCATTATTCGAAGTTAAAAAAGGGCTTGGGTCCCCTGGACCCACAGTGACTACTAAGGGTTAAAACAATTTGAAACCGTTTAGGTGGGTACTGAATATATAGAATAAAGTGGATCAAAATTATATACATAGATGAAATGCTCCATAGGTTTTTATAATTTTATTATCCAAAGATGACTAATAAAAAAAAACAAATAAAATTATTGTCTAGATGATTAAGAATAATGTTTTAATATTGTTACCATAAATAATAATGGAAATAAAAAATGTAAACTTGTAAAAACGTATGTGATTTTAGCAGAAGACTTATAAATACTCATAATATGTATAAATAACTCTTAAAAATTGTTTGAATACAACAAAACATAAAACGCATTTAAAATAAGCCAAATATTCTAGAAAACCTTCTTTTAGGTACAAAATTCCTGTTATCTATCTTTTATTGATAGATTTTTTTAGTGAATACTTTAACGTTTGGTAAAGATATTTGTTTTTGGCAATTTTAACTATTCAAAAATGTAAAAAAATTAAATTAAAAATTAAGAAAGCATGTATTGTACTTTACTGGACCATTACGATTTTTTCAAATGGAACTTTTAATTTGTTATAAAATAGTGCTTTATATACTTCATGGAATATGTCTTATATTAAAACGTTAATCTAGTACTTAGGTTAATAAGTCACATTATAAGATTTAAAGATAAAAACTACGTATTTTAGTTTAGCACTATAAAATCTATCTTTTACGGTTAATACCTTCTTGTATTTTTCTGTTTCAGCGTATCAGATAAGTCCCAAGCCCTGTTGGGTGGACGGCCTGGAAGGCACCTGCATGTTCGTCTGGGAATGCATAAAATCGGAAGGTTACCACATAGGCATGTGCGTAGATAGCTTCATGTTTGGGTCGTGCTGTGCCCATAACACCACGGAGAACGCGGTGGTACCTCAGCATTCCCAAGGCCAGCCGTCGGTGCTGTACACAGCTCCTAGTCATAGTCATAGCAGTGACAGCACCCGCAGGCCCGTTAGCCACAGGCCAGTCACCATTAAACCTAAGCCAGCGACAAGGTAATGCTTACATTTGTAACTTATTTCACACAGTATGTCTGAAAAGTTCCGAGATTTATTGCCCAGATTATCATTGGTGCCTATACTACATGTCTGTTATTCAATTGCGGGGTTACGAAGTATCATTTTTGTCTTACTTGTCAATCAAATAGCGTCTTCGTAAAAATAATAAAGGTTGAGTTATAACGGTTTAAGCAACGTCACTTTTGTTCATACGGTTACTTCAATATTAAAATTTTGTTGCAAACTAGAAAAAAATGAGTCTGAAACATAGAAAATGTTGCGGTATAGTGGTGAATATTTATTATGTATTTAAATAATATCGAAGTTTAAAGATGGAACTTAATACCTGAACGACAGCGAACGAACAGAACACAAAAAACTGCGTCGGTGAATAATCTCGTAGAAAAGGTTTTGTAAGCAGCAGTTCTTAACTAATTCTGATGAGATATTGCAAATATTTGTAGAAGAATTTCATCTATTAAAATTTGCATTTGGAACATTTTACGCAACTATTTGAAGAAAAGATGATTGTGAGATTTACAGTGTTCAGTGGATCTTATTCTATATAACTATTATCTTTTCCAAATTGTAGCTATTAAAAAGCCACAAACATTCAGCGATAATTAGGATTTCGCAACAATTGTCATAAGAAGACTTTTAACAATTAATACGAAAAGACGTGTTTTTGGATGAAATAAATATTACTATTATTTAATCTTATTTATTTCTATAATTTTAGTTTCAGAATTTTCTTTTATTATGTGATATTGTGTATAAAGAAAATGCCAGAGTGGTAATAAGAGTTTAAAATAAATTAGAAATTTAATAAATATAATAGTTGCAACTACGCAATAAGTTTTTTTCGTGTCTTTTTGATTTGTAATAAATTAGTAACTCTTTGAATGAATTGAAAAACAACTGGCCTGCAAACATCTATGAAAGAAAGATAATATGGTCTCCCAGGACTTACTCTATTAAAATCAGAAACAATTAAAAGTATACTTAATGTTAAGGTTTTTGGAAAGTTATTTTTTCGAGGTATAAATTATAATGAGTGCCTATTGAAGAGATTGCGTTTGCCTTGTCCGACTAAACCATTTACCGTACGAATGTAAGTTTTACATCATATTGAATAAGATACTTGTGCGCACTAAAGGCCCATTTTAACGTCAAAAGAGTCCCGGGAATACCATTAAAAATTAAATTCAAAAACAACTCATCAGAAAGATCCTTATATTTGTACACGATTTATGTCTATCTATCCGTGATGAACAAAATAGACATAAGCGGGCTTTAAGAGCCGCCGGAAAAATATTCTTGAAATAATCGATCTGAATTGAAGAACTTTCGGACAAGTATCAAATGGGGACTTTGGACTAGTGGTTAGTGAATGTGTCTGACTTTTAAAAGAAGGTATTGCAGTGGAAAACAAACAGGACCTAGATGTTTGTTTTTGGAATTAACTCTTCCTCAAACTCTGTGGAGTGAAAAGAGCACACGGGCATGGTGTAAGTGAGTAGTTCTTTCAGTTTGCTTATTCATGCTCGAATTGTAGCAGTAAACTAAGGTTTGCAAATCTTTCAGCAGACAAGCTGGTTGATATATAGACGAGAATCGAAACCATAATATTAAATGGCATAAATATTTGGGCAGTACCGTTTAAACACATTTTTCTGGTGAAAGACTATATTTGCGGCATCTATTATTATTCGTTACTTAATATTGTGGATAGAGTGATAATCAGTAGAATACTTTAGCACAGCATACGGAGAAACAAGCTGAAGATGCTGGTTACCACCGTTGAATTGAATATTAAGGTGTCCAGGTTTAGGTTTCAATTCAACGCAATTCCTGCAGTTTATTCAGTTAACTTTAGGTAATTTGAATACAGTTCTTTATACTAACCGAGACTCAAAAATTGTATCAGCTCTTCATTTGGTAAGGAATGTATTAGCTATGACTAAAAAACCTACAAAATCAGAATAAAGAAACTTCTGTTTTTAAAGACGAAAGTAGAATCAAAGTGCAGTGAGTAAAAAATATATATTGTGTCTGTTAGTTGACTTGGGGAGAAATTTAACTGATAGCATATTACAGTGGTGTTGTCAATGAAAAAGCTAATTTGGACAACGCAAAGCTGCACTCACATACCTTTTTTCATTTGGTACCTATTATATAATAGATACATTGTGTCAACTGAAGAGCTAGCATAGAAGTTTCTCGACGACGACTTTCCTGTACAAAGTCTTTCTACATATGAAACAGATGAAGATGCGGACACTTAAACGAATTGGTTTTACCAAATATGATAACTTGAAACCAACGCTTTTAGTTTGAAAATGAGGTTTGAAATCTGCATGATTCGCAAAAGTTAATTTTTTTATTTACGACATTATTATAGTACTTAATTAAATTGTAAAGCATTTTAGATATTGCGATTTTCCAAATAAAAATTTTGAAAGGATAGAAAATATTTTAATCTTGACATGGCCTTGATGATGCACACTAATATATTACTTAGTATAACATAGAGCTTAAATGCACGTGGTAAATCGTTCTGACGGAAAGGTCAAAAGCAATTTCTCCGCTAGTTATTCAGTATGTCTCGAAATAAGTAACTTCCCGACACCCACCAAATTTTACCATTTTAATTAGTATCAAGTATAGTTTCAATTATGGGTGGTTTTAATGTTTTAGATCCTGGAGGATTCTTTGTTGGGTGCTGGTTTAGCTCAGTTTGAAATAAGTCAAAATAAAACCAAATAAAAAATAACAATCCTTTAATAAAACTCGCATATTACAGAATCATTTTACCCTACCTACAAAACTTTTTATACCTAGAACACAAGAAATAAAAAAAATATAAATCAATCCTTTTATGTTATACTAAGGTTTTTTTGAGTGGAAACTGTTTCTACACAGACGCTGTTGGCTATACTGGAAGTGGCTATTTTTAGCCATGCTGAATCCATATTTGAAGACATTTTTGCGAAACTTGCAAATAAAGAGTTATAAAAATATAAAGTAGATCATTTTGTAAATGAATTAGAAAAAGAAATCTAATCAGTTTTTAAATGCAAAAAGTCATGGATTCAAAAAGTATTAACTATAAATTAGAATTATATTATAACTATTTTTCTCGTTTGATAATTGTAGTTTTAGAACATCTAAAATTAAGTGTAATTTGTGTAAAATTGTGTAAAAGACCAGAATTAATTATTAATACTACTGTTATCTTAAAAGTTACAATTAGAAATTAGAAATATTAGTCAAAGGGACAAATGGCAAAAATTATGTTGAATAAAGTAACTAATTTGGTTATATAAATATTTTTGACATGTAGACATAGAGGTGGGACAATTAATTAAGCAGTAAAAACACAAGAATAAAGTAAAATGAGTTATATAGAGAAAAAATTAATTAGAAATATGATACGTTAAATAACATATTGCACTAGTAAATCAGTTTTTAGTATATTTTATTACAAGATATAGTGGAAGTGCAGTCTGCCAAGCAATTAGAAGTCGTGATAAGGTAAAACAAATTTCAAAGGAAACTAATAATAATTTTAAATTAACAATTACCAATACTTAAATTTATGATAATTTATTTTATGTGATACCAAACACAAACATTATATAGCGTCATGCGTGTTTAGTAACAAAGTATTATTGATCTGCATCGTGAAACAAAATAATAATGGATGAGATCTTTTTAGGACTGCTAGGGTATTTCGTTTTGAGTGCTCCAATTTGCAATTTGGAAAATGAATTTTGACCATAATGAATAATTTTTAACAATTGCTAGTTAAAAATATTACGAATATTGTAAATTATTTGTAAACTTTTATAGATAGAAACACTTAAATTGAGACTTATTGAATAAATAGAAAATAGGTAACAAATTAAATAGAAAAAAAGGGGCAGTAAATAGTAACATACAGGTATATCAAAAGATCCTAAAGAAATCGGAGAAATAAAATAACGTGACTGCAACTACAACCAGTGAAGCTACAAATAACACAATAAAATTTCGAATACAGAATAGAATTAGAAGAATAAATTAAATTAATAAAAGAAGATAAAATTTTAAAAACCATAGTCAAAAAATGTGGAAAAATTTAACCTTAAATATTAAATAATAAACTAACGCAAAAAATTTAAATTAGAGAGTATTAAAAAATATAACATAAATATTGCAAATGCTACTTTTTTCAATTAGAGGTGTAAGTTAAAAATGTTTAATATTTACTGTAAACTAGGAAGCTATTAATAAAAAATAAATATAAATATCATTAAATATATTTAGGAGTAAAATAAAAATACTTAAAAGAATAAATAACGAAAATATAAGTAAACTGCAAAAGAAAATAATAAAATATTTAAGGAAATAAAACGGAATTAATTAATTGACAAAAAAAATAGCTTAAAATTTAAAAGAATGGTTACAGTGCTAGCAGCAAGAATGAATATGAAATATTAAGTAATTATAAACTGCGAAATAGGGAAAGGCGCACAATAGGTAAAAAAATTAGAAGCAAACATTTAAAGGGAAATATAATATTGTATTGCAGCAAGATCTTTAACGAAATTGTAAAAGCTTGTATTTATAATAAATTAGAAGTCTTAGAAAGTATGGTTCGTTTTTGCTTTTTTATTTGCTAAATTCGATGACAATTTTTTAGTTACCATCTGGAATTCAAAAATAAAGATTGTTGTTAAACTATAAACACGAAAAACAATAAAAATTTATAATCGTCAAAGTGTTACGAAATTTTTTTATAGTTTGGTATTTATTATATTTATTAAATTAATAATCTATAACTAATGACTTTACATAACGCAAGAGGCATGATATTTTTTGATAAAATTATAGAAAAGACTTATTTTTATTATCTGATTGAAAGTTATTAACAGGAATAAAATACAAACTTTAGCAAAAATTATTAATAATAATAAAAATTCACATATGCGGCATATAAATCGCTAAACTAGCGAGAAAAAAGTCTAGAAGCGTAGAGTGTGAATAGGAAATATCATCAAATTTACAAATTCAAAATAAAATTAGGTAACTCTTGACGCTTTTTAAGTAATTATCTTATACAAATCTTCTGTACAATACCGTTACAACACTTTGAAGTTCTAGTGTTTTTGAATGTATTTAGCAAGTTCGTGAATTGTCCACTACCTTGGTTATAGTACGAAAATATTTATTATTTAGGAAATCCCTTCCGTTCTCTATAGTTTACCTGCAACTGCTACACCAAGAGGTGTAGCAGTTGCTAACAAGTTACAACTTTTGAAGTGAGAAAACGCTAACGCGCTTACCAGTTGCATTACTAGATTACTGTTTGTCAATATGTCATTAAACGTGCAGCACTAAAGATATAAAAGAACCTAAAAGAGTTGTACATGTGTTATAAGCAAATTAGGAGCATTGCGTACATTCACACCAGAATCATGACTATAAAATAATTCGTGAGCTTGCAAATACATCCAACGTAGTTGCACTTCTAAGGACTATGACCAGGGGCACTACAACCGTTTCTATAAAATGGTTGCTTCAAAAGCGATAACGTATAAATAAACAGTAATTTAGAATGAAATAAAAATGAAATTGTTTAATGGAATATTTAAGCTAAAGCTGCATTTTCATTAAAAAATATATCTTCTTGGGACTTACTACAGACAAAGAAACTTACCGGAGAAAATTAACATAGTAAAAGAAGAAAGTTAGAAAAAATACATGAATATGTAAATAAGAAAATATATAAGTGGTGCAAATTGTCAAGATGCTATAAGAGTGAAAAAAGAAAGAAAGGAAAACAACTTGCGAAAATGAAGGTCTCAATAAAAAAAGGGTGTTTTTAGTCAGAATTACATGTTGAAGAAAATGGAAATGGTACCCGACACTCCTGGGGACGCGGTGGCTCAGATGGTTCAAGCAGTTGTCTCTGTCTTTTAACCGGCACGCGTGAGTTCGAGTCTCGCTCAAATCATGGGTGTGTGTGTATGTGTTGTCCCAGAATTAAGTGCATGTTAGTGGGCACAATAAGCCCTTGAGACCGCAGTACCTGTAAGTGCGCCAAAAACCAACACTCCTAGACAAAAACAAATACATCTGCCGCTTATCAAAGCGTACTTAGGGTACATATTTGCATACATTTTTTTTATTATTATTAGCGCACTTACCGACACTGCAGCTAGAATGGCTTATTGTGCCTACTAACATGCACATTAAAACTTAGGACATCATATATATCCATGAGTTGAGCGAGACTCGAACTCGCTCGCGCCGGCTCGATAACAGACGAACGATGATCTTGACCACCAAGCCACCGCAGCTCTTTTACATACATAGGTAAACATCATATGGCTGCCTATAAAAAAATGATATGAAAGATACTGATTTTTTTTTAATTGACAAAACAGTATTTGCAATTTAATATTTATTATGAGAAATTATTTTTGGTGTTTTTACTTTGTAAATGTTTGGATTCAAGATTAGCTGAAATTTCTTGATCTACTAGATATTGTTGCCAGACTAGACAGTCTTTCTCGAGCCATAATAGATCGAATGTATGCTTTCATCAATTTCAATTTTGAAGAACTTCTGCCTGAACTAGTTACTGATACTAGCAATGTTGCGCCCCATTGTTCTGGCACCCTAGACTGTCGCTTAGAATTGCCTAATGGTAAAACCGATTACAGTTTATGTTTAGCCGATATTCGAAAATTATTATAGTGTTTAACAAGATTTGGAACCCTCCCAGGCATAACACAGTAACTAGAATTATGATTGATTACATGCAGCTATTCAAAAACTTTTTACTTAATTTCTTTTATAACATACATTATATAGATAATTTTGAATTATGATTCAAGTAACAAATTTGGTATACTCAAAAAAGTATTTAGAGAAATACAAAAAACTCATTAGATACAATTTGTGATACACATTTTAAATGCACAAAAAATATATTTTTAATCTAAATTTTCACTAATTACTCTGATTGCAGCCAATCTTCCCATTCGCGCCCCGTCAACACGGCGACATCCCGACCGAACATAGCGACGGCGAATATCTACGTGAAGCCGAACGACAGCGCCGACAAGCGACCGACGCAGCCACCGCGCCAAAGCATCCGACCGATGAGCACAGATTCCTTTTCGCCCATAAACAGCCTCTCAATCGGTCCCTTCACGAAGCCCGGCTGGCAGGCAACCACGGAGCCCGGGTTCATAACATCGATGAATCACAATTCCATACACTCTGGAGTCAAACCCATAGTGCTGCAATGGCACTCGACCACGGAGCCCGGGTTCGTCACCAAGACGAAGACGAAACCCAGCGGGAAGCCGAAGCCCTCGAAGAAACCCCTGCAGGTCACGACGAGCAAGAGCACTGTCAAGTTCACCACGAAGGCCCCTCGGCCACCTATTACCGGACGGTGAATATTTTATTTTATTAATACCTTTCCTTCTAAAATTACATTTATGTAATAAGCAGATTTAAGTGAGAGGCAAAAGATAATTTAAAAAGTATTGAATTTAAATTGCGCTCCCACGAGAATTTAATTCAAATCCCAGACAACATTTCAAACGAACTAATCTTCCTTTAACGGCCCAAAAAAGACAAAAACGACATTTTTGTAATTTAGGGAACTTTGCAGAACTTCAAATAAAAGCGTATACTTCGAGAAGACACATCTTACAATGGGGATTTAAGAGCAATTGCCAGCATTCCGTTCAAATTGCTAACTAAAATAACTTTTGTGTCTGGCGCCGGCGACTTTCTAAAGCTGGGCTTTAATTTGTGCTTTTTGTTTTGAAAGCTTCTACTGCTAAATGGTTTTGCCACATAATCTGTAAATCTTCCCATTTCGTAGGTTTCCTTCTACACATTGCGCATTTTTATTGTGTTTACGATTCTTAACATTAATGACATAAATAAGTTTAACAAGCATATTGTAACATTTTTAGCTCCGATTAATTTCAGTATACTTTGTTAAAGTATAGATACCCTAAGATACCCAAAGAAACTAAAAGTACGTATAAAGTTTTACTGAAATCAATCACACAGTATCGGACATATCGTAAAGTTAATTTCTAATTCTAATTTAAATCTAAATTGTTTCGGGTGTTTTTTTCTTGTTTGAGGTTTGCACATTGTCATATGTTCAAAATAAGCGTTTTAAACCAATTTCGACCAATGTGAAAGATCATTTATTTGTGTTAGGAGAAAAAGAAAGTAGAGAATGGTATTTTTGGAAATAATGTTTGTTTCAAATTCTGTTTTAATTTTTAAATGATGACTATGCTAGTAGAACTAACAGATAAAGATATAGGTATATCTTGGACACGAAATACAAAGCGTTACACACGCTTAGACAGCTTATGGAAGACTTCGAGAGGTCTTTAAAAGTGATCTGCCGATATGTTTAAAATGACAAGTTTTCAATCAGCGCGCTGCCGGTTATGATATATGGCGTCGCAACTTTAACCAACGCAACGCCTAAAAAACTTAGAACAATACAGCCAAAAATGGAAAAATCGATACTTGGCGTGTCCTTAAGTGATCATATTAGGAAGAAAGACTTGAGCTATAATCACACAGATAGCAAAGCCCAAGTGAAACTGGGCCGGACACGTGGCTCGGATGATGGATGGGAGATGAAGGAAGAGGTTGCTTGAGTGTAGCCCGAGAAACGAAAAAAGGAGCAGAGGAAGACTGCCTCCACAATGGACGGATGATATCAGAAGAATGCCTGCTAATTGGATTCATTCAGCTCAAAGTAGAGAGTAATGGAGGAGAAATGGGGGAGATATATGTCCAATAGTGGACGCAAAGGGTTGATTGATGATGATAATGAAGATGTTTCTAGTTTGTGTTTGATTTTCGAAGAATAAGATAGTGAGGCCGCTTTTCTGCACTGAATAAGCAAACGAGACCTACTTTATTTGCGATTTGCGGATCAAAAACAAACTTTGTTTTCAATTTCATTACAAGGTAAATGCAAAATAATGTGCTCAGCTTAAGCAAGAACATGTACACACAATCTTTTTTATGCAGTATCCCAGTGGTTTATTTTACAACGGAAATCTATAATTTCAAATAAACCAATAACAGGCAACAATTCCGTTACAACAAATCCATTGCATTAACATCGCAAAATGTAAAATCACAACAAATGTTCCATAGCATAGTCTTTAAAATGGGTCCAATATAGCAACCAAACTAAATAGCCTTTTTACAAACTACAATTATAAATTTAATGTTGCACGAGTGCTGCAGTCAGTAGTTACAGTTGAAAATGTGATCAACTAGTAAAGACGAGCCAGATAAAATAGATCAATCCACTAACTTATCATGGCAGAAGGTAAAGAGCACTAAACGAAGAAATATAATTAGAAGGAGAGATGACAAAGAAGTAAATAACAATATAGTGATAAACAATCCTAATGTCGATGAACAGGAAAATCAGACAAATACCAGGATAAAAATCAGTCTTCAAAATTCTCCCTGGAGAGATAAATGACAAACAATGTTACATAAAATGTCTGGTTAATAATACTTGTTATAATAATAAAAAATTAATAAGATACTTTAAAGAAAATAATCAAGTACCAATTAAAAAAAAACTAGCCTATAGAATTGTTATTAAAGACATGAAGACATTACAAAAGGATTAACAAAAGAGGGACATAAAAGGGAAGCCTTCAAGTAACCATAAATATAATATCGTTCAGTGCACGAGATATCAGCTGTATGATCATTCAAAAACCTATTTCAACAGGCTGTTTGTATGCGTCAAATGCGTATGAGCTGCAAATAGATTAAGGACACACCAACTACATGTGCATTATAAGAAAGAGACTATTCATCTAATTATAAAGAATGCGAACACTAATTAATAGAAATAACCTTCCAAATAAGACTAAAGCTATAGAAACACCATCACCTAACGAAAACATTATTTCCAGCACATAAGAAATCAATGACAACCATATGTTCGACTGCAATTAAAAAGTTATGCTATTGTTGTTATCAACAATTCTAACGCTATAAAATAATAGTCAAGATACAATCAATACACTGTCACAATTTTTAGGCCACATTAAAAAAAATCATACAACGAAACAACATATTTATAACGTAAGGAAATTGGGTTATTTATGGGTAAATTACTAAGAGTCGCTTTGTGAAAACTGATAGTTTAGTTCGACATGAAGAAATAAAACTATTAGCAGAGAATCAAATAGATACACTTCTAATAACCAAACACCAAGAACATACGTCAAAACACCTTATTATGAAACATATCATATCAATCATCTAGACGGTACTAGACATGGAAGTACTGCAGTCTTTATTAAGCGCTCTACTTAACGCCATGACGAATTAAAATATTAGACAGACTTTCTACAGGCTACCTCAGTAAAAGTGACAACTTTGTTGTATATACTGATACTAGTAGCTTTTTATTACCCACCTCGAGATAAAATAAAAAAGTCTGATTTTTATATGGGGTTTACATTTAACAACAACTAAAAGAAGAGAACTTAAAACAGCAGAAAACAAAAGATACTCATTTCAACAGGAACTCTAACTTCCTAGCCTATCGATCTAAGCAAGATATCTGACTTCTTTGTTACAAACGGAATGAAACTGACATATGCCAATGTAGTACCTAGCTTTGACTAATCATCTCCTTGTTATAGTAACTATTGACGTATCTGTTATAACCAAAAAAAACCACACCAAGTGTCACAATATTAGAAAAAACTGTTTATCATAACACAAACCTAAGCATTCCACTCAAAGAGCTTGAAGAAAAATAAATAGTTATGGGAGAACTAATAACAAAACTTTAACCAGTTATATAATAAGCAATCTGGGAAGCGGCAAAAGGAATTAAAATAAACAGAGAAACTATTAACAACATCTGATGACACGGCGATCCTAGCCGAAAACGCTGAAGATCTTCAAAATATGTTAAGGCGATTGAATAACGAATGCGAACCAGCAGGACTAAGCAGGAATTTAAACAAAATGTACGTGTTGAAAGAAACCAAAAGTACAAATATCTTGGATGCTGGATAAATGACTCAATAGAACCAGATGAAGAAATTTTGACAAGAATTGAAATAGCCAGATTTACTTTCGTTTACTTTAAATTCATATTAGATAATAGAAGCCGTAATTTTGCAATTCGATTAAAATTTCTTAAGTGCTACGTGTGGTACAACTTGCTGCATGGAGGCTTGGACGTTAAAGAAAACAATTATGAAACGAATAGAATCTTTCGAAATGTGGATAAGAATGTTAAAAATATCTTGGACTGATAGAGTTAGTAATGCTGAAGTATTAAGAAGAGTGGGAAAAAACAGAGAATTAGTAAGTAAAATTAAAAAAAGAAGGTCTGCGTACTTTGGACATATCTTCCGAAATAGGAAATACAGACTACCACAGCTAATAATTAAAGGAAAACTTGTCGGAAGAAGGGGAGTGGGAAGAAAAAGATTACTTTGACTCCGAAACAAGAATATGGACTGGAATGAACGCCGAAAAATTTTTCCTACCTGTGAGTGACAGAAAACAATTTAACCAGGTGATCGCCAATTTTCAAAAAGGACAGTATTGCAGAAGAAAAATAATAAGAAGAAACTAATAATTCTATAAAAAAAATTAAATAACCACATAACACTGGAAATTAAACGAATGATTGCAGAAGAGTAAATTAGCCACTTAACTCATACACCCGCTGACAAAAATGTTTATAATTGCTTAAGCAATAAATTGAAAACAAAAAGAAGTATGAAGTGAACAATTTGAACAAATAGACGACTTACTAAAAATATCAGACTATTGCCAAGTACCCAACACTCCTACGACTTAGCTCGAAAAAGAAACCAAGACCCCTATTAACAACTGGAATCTATCCCTTGATACTAAAAAAATCCTCAAAATTACATAAATTGTAAGGCCTTCAAAATCTATAAGTAAAATACGCCCTTACGGCCTATTGTCAGTGCCTTTGGTTTACCCACCCAAATACCTGGTCAAAATTCTTCAACCCGGTACATTGTTCATTTATCATTGACCGCAGAAACCTTGGGGAGTATGCAGATGGAGAACACGATATGTAGTTTTTTACTCGGGGTCTCAATCTGCCTACTCCCCAAGGAGAACTAAGAGTCAAAGAAGAAGATTGGCTTTTCGTGTGCTCTACTTAACTATTTGTAGAAACAGAAGTGAAAGTTTGTCGGAAGTGCCCTTGGTTGGAGAAATTTGTGTGTTGTAACGGATTATGTAAGTGATGACATGCGGTAACTAACGGTTTCCAAATGGCGGCTATTCGTTGATCATCATCTCCAGTATTGAGGTATCCGGATATTTTTCAATTTCAATGCCCTCTCGAATAATTCTACTGGTAGGATAGGAAATGGGAGCGAGTGTTTTGGAATTGGAACATTTAATCGTATGTCGGGTTTCCTTTTTGTGTTTGGCCAAGGCAGAAGAAATATCTCCTTTATGTACAGCTAAAAAATGTTTGTATATACAATTAGATATTATCTGTTTGTTTGGCCTAAGTAGGTTCTGTCACAGTTACCACAAGGTATTTCATAAACACCTTGGTATTCATGGGTTTTTAGCTGAGCGGATGAACTTAGCTATTTTTATTGTTTGTCGTGAGGACAGTTTATATTATTTATTCTACCAGTAATGCCTTTGATATAAGGTAAAAATGCTTTGTTTGGTCAGGAAAGTCATGGGTTTTGGAAGTGGTATTTTTGCTAATGTTGTTAATGATGTGGGTTAGAGATTTTTGAGAATATCCGTTTTGTATTAATGTTTTGGTAATGGTATTGAATTTCAATTTGTCGGTTCTTACTGTCAGTGATTAGGGAATTTGGGACTGAGTGAGTGAATTTGAGCAGGGCGATGGTGGGGTTTTGCGTTCAGATAACGATTAGTATGGGTAGGTTTTTGGTAGACGGTAAAAAAAGGAAGGGAATTGTTATATTCGACTTCCATTGTAAACTTGATATTTGTATGAAGTTTATTAAGGTGGGAAAGGATTTCGGAAAACGTATCATGCCCGTGAGGCCAGATGATAAACGTAGCATCGACGTGCCTTATCCAACAGGTAGGTGTTAAAGAGATAACCGACGCGGTTCGACCCATGAATTAAGTTGTTCATTTATCATTGACTGCGGAATCCTTTCCAAACATTGTTTAACTAACAACTCTATTTGAAAACCAATAAAAAGCCCAAGGAAGCTTAAACTTAATGTACCACCAATAAGAAGAAACAATCAGAATATTGCACCAAAAGTGCTTAAAAATAAGCTAAACAAAATCTATCCACTCTGCTAGAGCCACATCAAAATATTTAATTATTGAGCCCAAAGAAAATAATCACTGACAATGAATATAAAGAAGATTCCTGGTATTGAGTAGACAGCTAAAATTCTGAGTGGACTTCCAAGAAAGGCCATAGTATTGTTAGTTCGGTCCCAAAATTTGTTGCGCTCACTTCACAGTGCAGTAGGTCCATCGATGCACACACGTTATAAACAAAGCATTAGAAAATAAACAATACTACTTTGCTATACTCCTTGATATTAGTCAAGTTTTTGACAAAGTATGGTATCCAGGATTAATTTTCAAAATCAAACAAGCGTTTTTTTAGCCTACTCTTATTTACTAAAGTCATACGAATGTGACGGAACAGTCTAACCCAAAGTGAATAAAGAAACAACAGATTATTTTCCAATCAATTCAGTAGTGTCGCAAAGTCGTGTGCTGTGGCTTTTAGTGTAAGTTCTATACATGTCAGATCTGACAGATAGTTACACAAAAGACCACATAGCGAACCATATAGCATCTAATGATATTCAAACTCAATTATTAAACCTCTAACATTGCTTAAATAAATGGAAAATTAAATGAGAATAAATCGGCATGCATAACATTCACCTTTCGGAAGCAATCCTGTCTATCATTTGCCATAAGTAATGTGCAAATACCATAAATAGAAACAACAAACTACTTAAGATTACTTCTTCTTCTTCGTTATAGACAATTCTGTCTGCTCTTTAACCAGCGCGCAGGCTATCACTCCAGTGCCTCTTAGATCGACCTAAGGTTCTTCCTATTGGAAAACGATCTCTTGCTAGTTTTGTTATACACATATCAAGACTATATGCATGTGTTCATTTCTTCATTGCCTTCTATTGTTGACCTAGTTCTATTTTACTCATTTATTTCCCTTATTTCAGACTGTACAGCTTGATTTTATTAACTATTTTTCGGAGAACCGTCATCTCAGTCGTTCCCAGTATTTGTTTTGTTTTCGCTGTTTTGGATCTTGCTTCGGCACTATTCGTCATTATTGGTCTTAAAACGCTTTTATATATTCTGGTTTTTGTGTCCATAGTGAGATATTTGTTTTTCTATATACTGTTATTGAGGTATCCCAAAATTCTGCTGGGTTTTTGGATTTGTTTCCTGACTTCCGTTTATACATTGCCGTAGCTGCTTATTTTGGTGCCTAAATAATTTAAATACATGACTTGTTCTATTATTTTATTATCCACCATTAAATTGCACCTTATAGGATATTTTGCAATCACTACTGTTTTATCTGCAGCAATATTTAATCTCTCACCTACTACTTCGAACTATATCAGAAGCCTTTGGCGATTGTATTCGTTTTCCGCTATTAATATACCTTCTAAGGTTTTTGATCCATCAATTATTTTGTCTATTATTAAGTTAAATAAAAAAGGGCTTAATGAATCCCTTTGTCGAATACCCTTACTAAATGGGATGTAATCTGTTAGACTTCCATTTACTCTTGTGGTATTGAATCTATAATGTGTTGAAGGCCTTCATAAAATTATTGTTTATCTGCAATTGGTTTGCAGTTCTCTGGTGATAGATATTGCATTTATTATTTTGCCTTCGGTATGTAGTTTCAACGATACTATACTTGGCGATATGTATTGATATTTCTGTATGTTGGCTACAAATTTCTTATGTATTACAATTTTGATGCCCTCTTTCCCTCTTTCATTCTGTTCTACATCACTGTATACTAGAATGTAGTTGTTATAAATTGCTGTTTATTTTTCTCTTTTTGTCTCTGATATAGTGCATATATCTGTTTTCTTTTCTTGTAGCTCCAGAATGACTTCTTGGTCCCTCCGTTCCAAGATTTTATAATCCATGTACCTATTCAAATGGCATCTTTATTCTTTAGATTTTTCCATTTTTGTTTTCTTTCTCTCGCCAAATCCGTCAACGTTTTATCACTTTGAGAAGGATTTGGTTTTTTACCATGATAGTCTTGGGTAGGGAAAGGCTATGGACCTTAAGGTAATTAAATTCGCTTCACTTACTCCTAGAATTATTTTCACGCTTATCTTAAGATTACTACGCCTACGTAATAAACTGACATAAAAAGAACATGTTACCAAAAAGAATAAACAAATTAGGCATAAAAATAAATTGACTCATGGAAAGAAAATTTAGGCTGTGAATAGAGAATAAAATTTTAAGTTACAAGGCAGTTATTTGGACCCATGGTATAAAGCTATGGGCTGTGCTTTCAAAACAAATATAGCAGTAATTTAAAGGAGCCATTCAAAAATACTGCATTAGATTATAGATAGTTGATAGTGTGTATTAAATTATACTCTTCATACAGATGTACATGTCCCAAGAAGTAATCCATAAGAAAGCTTCCAAGCATCATCAAATGTTAGATATCTACCTAAACCCCTTATTGGAAATATATTGAAATCAATGATCAATAAAAGATCAATCAACCTAGTATTAATAATTTTTTTGACAATGACAACTTAGAAGACTTACAACCAGCTTGCAATTGTATAGGTTGCATTGATGGATACTAAGCTTGTCATGACATTTACTTGTTAGTACACCTAGAAATCGTTAGCCATTTAGCTTAAAGATAATAAAAATTATTTTTGTCGCTAAATAAAAACTTACAAAAGAAGAATCATGAATATGCTGCTTAACCCAAAAGTTGCTTGAGGCAATTGGCACATAGCATACATATTTTAGAATTTCACCCGAATTATTTTTTTGTTTAACTGGGTTAAGGTTATTAGCTTTCGAACAATTGTTGCATCCCTTTTCTTTACATTTCGCGGAATAAAAACTCGTCTGAGACCATCACCGAGATGAAATGAGTTCGTTCCTCATCTGAGTTTAGATGCAGCATAGCAAAATTCAAATTGGTGCATTGTACGAGTTTTAAAATTTGGAAAAAGTGACTATGAAGTTTTTAATTTTATTTAATATTTGAATATTTGTTATTATTTAGCTACTCTGTTAATTTGAGGTTAATTGTAATTGATTATATTGTAATTTGTCATTTGGAAAATTTCCGGATGAGTTGGATCCTACGTATTCAACTGCTTTTCCTTGTGTACAAACAGAAAAAATGATTACCTATTTAAGTGCCCTGAAGTACATAAAATCTCAATCGTCAGTTGGCGTGACTGGAGGTACGATAACAGGACCAATATGAAGGAGCCTTATAAAGGTGGCCTAAGTTTTATTTTATAAACATTTTTGTTAGTATGTCGTTTGCTTCTTTTATCATGTTCTCGCTGTGATGGCTTCTATTGAAGCAGTTATTTTTTAGTATCGTTAAAAAATTGTATATTACATTATACAGTTTGAAATAATGACTGCAACAATTAATAGTAAATAAATCACCACCAAATTTTGGATCTGACAGATTCACTTGTTGTTGAATAATAATAAATGGAACTTTTACTTGCTAAAAGATCTTAGTAAAATATTTGCAAATGAAAACATGGATGATTCCAGTTATTTAGATAGTTCATTTCGGTAACATAATCCAAACGTTTGCTAGTAGCTAGGGAAATTCTATAATAAAACATTTATAATGGTCCTTGATTTTATATTATGAATGGCTTCTAAAACAAGGCTTACTTTCGATTAACTGATTATCTATAGTGTTCTAGTTTCAAAAAAAAAACGTTGAACAAAATTTAAATATATTTCCATACCTTGTTTAATAGTACATAAATGATACATACAAACTATAATATTTTACAATGTATCGAATTATAAAAAAGATGAAATTTGTGCTCACTAATCATAGGCAACAAATAAAAAAAGTTGAGGTGCAGTTACTCCGTATCTTAATAATATGGTCTAAGTATCTTATTAAGTGTCTAATTTTAACAAATGACGGGTATGGTTTTGTCAAACTGTTCTACACTAGTTTATTTGCTAAAAAAGTTTGGGAGCAAAATTGTAGAAGAAACAACTAATTGTAGAGCTATATCTGTTTGAATTTTTTAAAATTGTTTTCATCTAGACGAAGCTATTACAATTTTTAAGCGTTTAAGCAGGATGTAAGGAATTTTTATACTGCGCGACAGCAATATTTTGCAATGGTATTTTTTTAAATTATAAAACAGTGCTTATAAATTTAGAACATAAGTGTTAATGATAGTAAAGCACATTTTGACATAATCAGTTTCTGTTTAAACCGGAACTGAAGCAATATTTAAATTTTTTAGACAATATACCAGATTCTATCACAAATTTTGAATATAATGCCTATTTTATTTTGATATTTCGATGTCGAACTTTTTAAATTGTATTATACAAGAGCACCTATTCGATATTTCAGACCGATGGGATGATATATACACGTGCGATAAACAAATTAATTTCTTGAAATCCATTCTAAGTTACTTTGCAAGTAGCAGGCGGAAGAAAGAGTATTATTTTATAATAAGGGCTGCTTTTGAAAAGCGATTTAAAGGGATCTCTCTGTGTCACTAATTTAAAAATTCGCCAATGAGTATGCAGTAACAGCGCGTTACGTGCACAAGTCTTTTGATTTTGCGCGAAAGCAGGAAACAAAATAATTTTTAAATTTAAATTAAAAACTTAACGCTTTATTAAACTATTTTAAAACTTATCAAAAGTGTGTTAAAGAAGTGATTAAATTACGTTTAGAAGTCCACAATATTATATGGTGTGGTACTATTACAACACCGCTGCTTATTGAAAAGTACATTCGTGGGCAGGGGAACATTTATAGAGGTATTAAAGTAGTGCTACATTTACTAACGAGAAATATTCGCTACGGCCTGCTGGAAAAAATATGGCACCAATAATAAGCGTAATTGATATAAGAAGAAAACAACAATCGTTGGAGCCGAAACTTCGAAAGAAGAAATGGAATCAATTGATTAAATTTACTAATTTAATCGATCATATTTAGTCCTCCATTAAGCACAGATTAAGGGGTAAACGCATATTTACTATCGGAAAATTATATCCATAGATTTGAGAGTTACGACTGTTGTTTCTCGCTTCCTACATAAGAAGCCTAGACCCCAGAATGCGAAACCGTTGCCATGCGATACTGAATAATAATGCTAATTGGATATCTTACAGTCATGGCGTAATCTTTTCTAAGTCCTTTATGAATTGTATTTCTCAAGTAACCCGACGCTATAAATTGAAATTAAATGTTCTTGGCGTTTAGGGTCAGTTTAACAAAAATAATTTTTGTCATTATGGTTAAATTCGAAAAATGGATTTTTTAAAATTTTCTTCCCAAAATCTCCTTTTTAATTAAAAACAGTATGTCCTTAATTGAATATTTGAACTGTAGTTGCTTTTCGTGCTATTTAAATGTTTCATTTGACTTGTTCATACAATTGTTCAAATGTTGAATGTGCTGTATTTCGCTGTTAATTTTTTCTGTCGGGTGCTTTATTTTCAAGAGAGTTAATGTTTTATTTTTTCATTCTCTGCTTTTTTATGTAATTTCTTCTCATGTTAAATTTAAAATTTTAGATAATTTTTATTTATTTTCTATTATTAAATGTTACTTTGAGAGTATGTGGGCAACTCATTAATTTTTTGTTATACTGATATTAGTTTTCTTAAACTTATTTAAAATATTAATTTATATACTTTTTTGATATTTTATATATTTCGTTATTCGTAACATATTTTTTATATACAAATATATATATATATATATATATTCTTATTAACTTCATATAGAACTCTTCTTATCTTCATTGCAAGTCAATCGATCATTTAAATTTTGATTTGCATTTATGATTTTGTAAGCTGATGTAATAGCACAAACTTCATTTAACATATTTGTTATAATTTTACAATTATTTATTATATCTTTTTATTTGTATTTTGTCAATGTGGTTTCATGGCTGAGGGGTGGGCTAGATGTTGACGGACCCGGGTTTATTCCCCGGTGCTATCTGATGTCTGGTGAGTGGCCTACTCAGTCACTAAAAATAATTGAGTACCTGCATTTACTCGAACAAGGGGTAATAATGGCGGTTGTCCAAGGCGCGGTGCTTGCCACAACGCCATGTACCAGATATGGTACGCGACGACCGGGCAGAGAACGAACATATGATAACCTTAACCTCTTAGTTCGCAGGGTGTGCTCTCCCGTGGGTCGTTAGAGTCGTACCATTATTATTATTGTTATTTTGATTTTTAGTATTTGAATGGCTTGAACTGCATTGTCTTTTTATATGTAATTTTATCCTTTAACATTTACTTTTATAATTTATCTTAAGTATTTTGGTCATTTCATTTCTTTATTTCTTTGAATGTTCATTAAATCGTGGGTGTTATTAGTAGGGCTACCTTCACATATATTTTGTTTGTTATACATATATATAAAGAAAATAAATTTATTTTTGTGAAATTTGGCACAATTTAAGCAAAGAATTGGAAGAACCGAGTTGCAGCTCAATTTGACCCTCTTTTTGATGGAAGCTTTTGGAATATCTTTGATGTGATGTTTGTCATTTCTTAAATGTAGCAGTTAAGGTGATTGTAGTCTAGAGTAGAGGAGTGTACAAATAAAAAAACCTGCTAGCACGAATTATAAATTAAACTCTGGATGTTCAGCTTTTTGTGAGCTGAAGCAAAGTTCTATTGCAACACGTACTCTCTTCCACCCCCCCCCCTCCCAGCAGCCATCAATTGTTTTCAGTACGTTGATGTATCTGTGCTCTGTTATCTTTAAGCTCTTTTTAAATAAGTGGAGTGTTGTAACATTATTTATATAACATAGCAAAGTCACTTAATTTCTGTGACCGCGTATCCTATGCGAAGCGAATTAGATATTGACGCTCTGCTGTCATTCTCGGCTTATCGTTGTGTAATTGCCGTTTAATAACTTTTTCGGAGTTCTTTGTTGAACGATCTAATAAGGGGTTATGCATACGCAGAAGTCGATTGGTCGACATTCCAGATTGATCTCAACGATCTTGGATTTAGAATTAACTCAATTGTTACGCATATAAAAGTTCAGTGCCACCTAAGGAGCATTCTGTTTTGCAGAAGCTCTTGAAATTATAATATAGATAGTAAGATATATAGTAAGAGATTGGGTAAACTCTAAAATTAACCCAAATACTCAGTTAAGAATTGTGTCTGCTAGTATTTCTTTATTTATATTATAATTCAATCATACTTAGAAGAAAGATACTTCCAGATAAAATATGATCAAACGCTCACTAAAATACATCCAATTAGATCAGGGCTACCACAGGGGAGCTTTCTCGGACCCCTTTTGTATATCCTTTTTACAGCTGACATGCCTACCAATGATCAGTTGCTCACAGCTACTTTTGCGGATGATAAAGCAACCTTGGTGAAACATAAAGACCCAGTAACAGCTGCAAGAACGCTACAAAATCATTTAAATGGTATCGTAAATTGGACGAAGAAGTGGAGAGTTAAAATAAATGAGTCTAAATCATATCACATTACGTTCACAAAGTGTAGAAGCAACTCACCACAAGTTTTCATTAACAACAATCCATTACCTCAAGTAACAGAGGTCAAATATCTAGGAATGTACCTTGATAAGGGGCTGACATGGAAGCCACATATTTGGAATAACAGAAAACAACTTGGCACCAAATTTAGCAAACACTGCTGGCTACTGGGCAGAAAATCCAAATTGTCTCTCAGGAATAAATTGTTAGTTTACAACGTCGCGTTCAAATCAATTTGGACTTATGGTGTCAAACTATGGGAAACTGCAACCAACACTAACATCCAAATTATCGAAAGATATCGGTCAAAAGTCCTACGTGCTATGTGCGATGCTCCGTATTTTGTGAGGGATGCTGACATAATGAGTGATGTGAAAGTAGACACAGTTAAGGAAACTATTAGACAGTTTAGTGCAAAATATCTAGATAAACTAAAACATCATAGCAACGTCTTAGTGATCAACCTTTTGGACAATAGTGACAACATCGAAAGACTAAACAGATTAAAGCCCCTTGACTTGCCAAATAGACTTTAGTTGTAGTTAAGGTTTTTATTATTATTATAAATATAAGCAATAACTATAGTTTAAGATAACACTCAGTTAACGTCACTGGACCCTAACTCACATGCATACTACTCAACCCACAATTCACACATTAAATTTGCTTATTGTAAGTCTTTCTTCTTCTTCTTAAAGTCCTTCTCCTATCGGAGGCTGGAAATCATTATTGATATGCGAACCTTATTTGCAGCTGCTCGGAACAGTTCGATACTGCTGCAGCCAAACCAATCCCTCAAGTTTTTCAACCAAGATATTCGTCTACGTCCGACACTCCGGTTTCCTTTAATTTTTCCCTGCATTATTATTTGCAGCATGGCGTATTTAGTTCCTCTTGTTATGTGGCCTAGTCAAGTTTTCTCCTTTTTATTGAATTTATTACTTCACATTCTTTATTCATTTTCCAAGGACTTCTCTGTTGGTGATCCTATCAGTCCAAGATATGCGCCACATTCTTCGGTAGCACCACATTTCGAAAGCTTGTAGTTTGTCTAAGTGTTTCTTTTTTACTGTCCACGCCTCTACTCCATACAACAATACAGGGAACACATAACAGCGGAGCATCCGCATCCTGAGCTCTATGCTTATATTTCGGCTGCATAGTAATTTCTTTAGTAATACAAACGATGCTCTGGCAATTTCAATTCTTGTTCTGATTTCTGGTGTCTGATCCCCTGTTTGATCTATCCAGGCTCCCAGATATCTATATGCCTGTACTCTTTCTATTGCCGTATTTGTAATGTTTAAATTCATTTGGTTTGGTGGGGATTTTGTGATTTGCATCCATTTAGTTTTGTTAAGATTTATTCTTAATCCATATTCATTACAGCTGTTATTTACCTTTTCTAACAGATATTGTAGATCATTTAAATTACTTGCCAGTAGTATCGTGTCGTCTGCATATCTAATATTATTGATTACCTCGCCATTTACTATCATACCTTTTCCTCATCTTCAAGGGCTTCGTTAAATATAGCTTCTATATATGTTAAAAACAGTGGGGACAGGATGCAGCCCTGTCTCACTCCTCGACGTATCATAATGTCTTCAGTTAGCACATTTTCTACCCTTATATTGGCTCTCTGTCCCCAGTATAAGTTGTTAATAATTCTTATGTCCCTCATGTCCATTTTTTTCTTTAAGAGTATTTCCAGAAGTTTATCGTGTCTAACCTTGTCAAATGCCTTTTCAAAATCAATGAAACAGACATACATGTCTTGGTTTATGTCTAGGCATCGTTGACTGAGGACATTAACTGCGAAAAGGGCTTCTCGTGTTCCGAGGCCTGCTCTGAAACCAAATTGTGCATCACTTATATCGTCCTCTAATTTTGCATATATTCTTTGGTGGATTATCTTTAAGAATAATTTCAGAACATGGTTCATAAGTGCAATGGTTCTATAATCAGTACACTCTTTTGCACTAGTTTTCTTCGGTATTAATACGAATATGGATATTAGCCATTGCTCAGGAATTATACCTGTTTCATAGATTTTGTTAAAGAGATTGAGTATGATATCAATTACGTCGTTATTGAAAAGTTTAAAGAGTTCAATAGGTATTTGATCTGGACCGGTAGTTTTCCAGATTTCATGTTATTAAGAGCATGTATTAATTCCGATTTCAATATTTTTATGTTTTCCTCATTTACTGTCAGTTCAGTTTTATCTGCTCTTTCATCATTGAATAGTTCCTCAATGTAGGTCGTCCATCTATGCAGTTTATCTTTTAATTCTACCAGTACCTGTCCATTTTGATCTTTTAAGACATTGTTGCCCTGTTTGTTCATTTTGTGACCTGTTACTTCTCTTATTTTCTTGTGCATGTGAAAATTGTCATGTTTCTTATTTAGCTGTTCTATTTCTTCACATTGTTCTTCAAGATGTGCTTCTTTTGCTATCTTTATTTTTCTTTGTATTACTTTATGCAGTTCTTTATATTTGTTGGTATTTTTCTTGTTTATTCGTCGTTGAATTCGCCTTGAATTTGTTTCCATATTTCATCTGCACTGCTTTCTGCTTGAATATCTGTATTTTTAATTTGTTGATTTATTATTTGTTGTGTTTTATCTTGTATTTTCGAATCTTTTAAGAGTTTTATGTCTGTGTTATTGTCTTGTCGTTTTACAATCTTTTTCAATCTTACATTTATTCTAGCTACTACTGGGACATGATCAGAATATATATCAGCACCAGGGTATGTTTTTGTTGATTTAATGGCGTTTTTATATCTGTTGTTAACTAGTAAGTAGTCTATCTGGTTGCGTACTATTTTTCCGGTTTGTCTGCTGGAGACTTCCATGTGTATAGTCGTCTTTCTGGGAGTTTAAAAGCGTGTTGCAATCACCAACCCTTTATCTTGGCAAAACTGTATTAAGCGATCTCCTCTGTCATTTCGTTGTCCCAGGCCAAAGCTACCCGTACATCCCTTGACTTTAATGTTGCCAACTTTGGCATTGAAGTCTCCGATCACTATTGTCATATCTTTGTGTTTGATGCTTTGGTATACTTCTTCTAACTGCGAGTAAAATTCTTCTATTTCTTCGTTGTCTTTGTCTGCAGTTGGTGCATATATCTGTATAATGTTCATTGTACCTATATTTGTCTTCATCTGCAGCATCATAATCCTGTCCGAGTATGGTGTAAAGCTCACAATTGTCGGTGCTATTGTTTTATTTACTATAATTCCAACTCCGTATCTATGTTCTCGGTCATTGTTGCCCGAGTAGTACATGGTACTGTTGTCTGTTATGCACTTCCATTTCCTGGCCATCTTGTATCGCTAACACCTAAAATGCTTATCTTTAACCTTTTCATTTCCAATTCTATATTGTTCAGTTTGCCCGCCCTGTACAAACTATTTGCATTCCAGGTTCCAATTTTTAATTCATTTATTGATATTCTTTTGGCTTGGTTCACAACTGTCCCCCGGGATCCGATCGGGAACTTACCCCGGACTTTATTTTGGTTCTGAACTTTGCCATATTGATGATGATTTATTATTACTAGGGATATCCATGTGGATCTTTAATGCAGTGGTTTCCCGTTGCCTTCTGCATCTTCGTGCCGTTGACCTATTTGGTTCATCCGCCTTTTGGATCAATTTCTTGTTCCAAGGACAAGAAGGTGCCCTACGTCCTATCAGCTCATCCACCCGAAGCTGTTGGCCGATAAGAAGGGGGATTGCTTATACCGGCAATCACTCGGTTTGCTGCTTGGTCGGGGACTACTTATTCGTTTAAGAACTGGCTGTTCTTAGCTTATCTCGTAGCTAACCTTTATATCTAAAGGCCGTTCACTATCCGCCACCTGTGACCCCGCTAGTAGCCTGCAGCTAGCCCTAGCAAAAAAAAATTATCCTAGGACTTGCTAAATACGATTGTTTCTCTTATCATCACACCAGAAGAAAGTCTGATATAAGAAAAAAAAATAAATTTGACCTTAACAATATTTTATGTTTTAATAAAGATGTTAAGAGCCCTAATATTGGCTATAAAATTTATTTAATGTTTTTCTTGTATTGTTTGATTTGTCATGTTATGAGCGTGCTTATGTGACATATGTAAATAAACGTAGATTTTGATGTCGAAAAACCTTTCCTGTGAACAGACCCTAATTCTTTATTAAAACAAAAATATTTATTTCTCGTGGATTAATCAGCTGATGGTAAAATTCATATAATGAATTTTTATGTGGTGCGTAGCATTTAAGTAAAAATGAAAAAAGGCGGCCACGAATTATTTGTTATGAACAAATGGAAATATTAACGTTATAATTAGTAAAACTTGTATTGGCAAGATAAGCCCTTTATTGAGGATGAAATTTTATTAAAAATATTTTCTTCATACAATACAGGGTGGCATAAATTGGAATAAGGATTTAAATATAAACGATTTTTGAATAATTTCAATGGTTGGATTTTTATTAACAAACGGCCACCTCGGCTTCGGCTGCAAATTTTGGTTCTTTTCGCAAAATGTTCTATTACAATTTTGCACATGTTCTAATCAGTTTCATCGTTAACACGTCAGATTTCAATTTTGAGGCCGTGGATTATATGGTAGTCCCACAAAAGGAAGTCACACATTGTTAAATTACAAGATATTAGTTGATGTCCACATTTCATGAAATTACGCGACCAGGAAATTATTGGTGCTTTATGGAGAGTGGCGCCGTCTTGCTGAAACTGCATTTATTCAGATCCATGCTCCCCATTTGGTACTAAAAAACTTAGTTATTATGTAACGCTAACGATTGCTATTCACAGTTACAGCATCTTCGAAAGAATATTAATTTATTAGGCCATTTGCTCGAAATCCATATCAAACAGTGACTTGTTGGGAATACATTTGTTTTTAATGAATATTTTCGAACCACAAAGACGACAATTTTGGTTGTTTACGTATCTATTGAGTTAATGTGATTAAGGTGATTTTTCAACTAAACTAAAATTTCATTTTTATGAAGTTCTAAATATTAATTAACAAATTGTTACCGGTAAGAATGCCCAGCAAGCTTAAGTTCTTGGGGTAGTTGATTCATTTTAAGAAGTTTCGTACTGTTCTTGTGTTTAATTTTATTTTAGCGTTTTGGTATCTTGGTACCATATTGGTTTCTGCTAAAGTCATTTTTGAAGCTACTTTTTATTTTGTTGGTCATATAGTACATTTAAAGGCCTGGTTATTTAAAAGTATGTATGTATTCTCAAAACGCTATTTGATTGTCAAAGTGATATTTTCGGTCGTTAAAAAAAATTACGATTTTTCAAAATAAAGGCCACTACATTACCGAAAGAGAAGGTTTATTGCATTGTAGAAAAGTAAACACTTGCGAAAAATTCAATATCAAAAATAAAATTATCCTTCAAAATGTGGTCCATTCATTACCAATGAGTTTTTATAGCGCTGTACAAGTTGTCGAATCTGTCTACTTCCAAACAAAGAACTCTTAACACGCTTCTTCAATTTGGTTATCGAACTACTTGTATTATTTTTAAACAGTCGGAACATCAGAAATGTACGTTACAGGATTTCTTGTTGACAGTTTCCATTTTCAACAATAGCGGTCAAAACTCGAAAACAATTTTGTCAATGGTCACCTAGAATCCAAAGATGAAGATTGCTACTATACCACAAATACAAAAATAACAAAATACATAAATATCAATTTTTGCAAGTGTTAATAGTTCGTAGTTTAACTTGTGTTTTATAACGAAATTTAGTTTGATTATTTTTCTGTTAAAAGAAATGGAATTTTGTTTTGGCGCCATAAGCTTTACTTTTGAATATGACGTTTCTTAAATGACTAGAAGTTTAGGTCTTATATTTAAATGGTTTGGACTGTAATTTGACTGATTTGAATATAAAGGGACGTTACATATTAGCACGTTTAAAAAAGCTATAGTATGTTAATATTAACATTTGTTATAGCTTTGTATTACTTATATATACAAGAAGTCTACCAAATCAATTTATTGCAATTAACGTTTGGGCCTATCTGTTGATAGAATTGAGAACATTTAGTAAGTAAAACATCAATAACAGATCAAGTTACACGTTTATTGTAAAATTTTTAAAACTTTTAATATTAAAAGCAATCTATTACATTTGGAAATTTTCTTTCGAAATACAATTAAACGATTAAGTTTTTTTGAGATGGTTCGTGCTTCAGTTTTATTTTTTTTTTAATATTTAAGTTCAGAGAATTTTAATTTTTGTAAATTAAAGTGGACATCCTGGTGTTGGACTGCTCATTTTAATATATAAAGTTACCACGTACACTTTGTAGTTTTGGTGTATAATTAATCACAGCGGAATTTTAATACATAAATGAATGGATGCATAAAATTTGCGAATCAATTGATAATCATTTTTGTTTGCTTTAAATTACAAAATACTCATAAATATGTTAGTTTAATTGATATTATTTTAAAAAAGTTACGTAACAGTTTCTGAATCGTTTAAATAAATTATACGTACATTTGCAACTCTACATTGGCTTGTAGATAAATATCTCTGGAGCATTAATCCTACCAGTAAGAAACCTTCTGAACTTTAATTACTTGAGATTACGAAAAACAGGTGTTGATTGTTTTGCACTAAAATTAGGCTCTATAAAGCAGTCGTACTACAGAGCTTGTGCAATCGCAGAACAGTATAATATTTAAATTAAAACTTTATCAATTTAAGAAAACAAGTATGAAGTTCAATCCGTTTTTGCATCTGCATGATACGAATTTTAAATGATTGTTTTCATCGAACATTGAATACAAATTCATTCTCAGACTACTGCTCTCGGTCAAACTAAATCAATACACATTTCTCTATCTGCAGTACGAATCTTTAGTAGTTCGCTGTTGTCGTTCCCTAAGAATATTTTTCTACTTCGCCTCTCCCTTGTTTTCCTTCAAAGCAGGATCTGTCGTCGAACTTTCTGAGACATTGTTATTTTAAAGACGACGACAGCCACGAGTAATAGTGAATCTATTGCTTTCTAGTATGTCATTATCCGGTTAAGTAATATAAATTATTATGTAAGCCACTAAAAAACAGCACACCGTGACGAGTTGCTCCTTTGTTGAAAGTTTTCGTGTTTCTGGAGTTATCGGGCTGACTGTATTTCGAAGTTAGTGCCCTGTTTGCGCTAGTTCCAACTTTATGACTTTTGGTTAGTGCTCCAACTGACAGGAATAGAAGATGCTACCTGAACCACTTTAATAAATAAAAACGTCTGTGTTTCCACCTCAGAAATGGGCTTTGTGAGCGGCCGTAAATTATTTATGAAACATTTAATCTTTTTTATTGGCCCTTAATTGACCTTAGGAGGTTTCAGTTTGCCGACTGTAGGCGATAAATCTTTGGCTTCAGAATGCGGCGCTAAATACATCTCCCAAAAATTCCACGTATTTTATAGCTTTAATGTAACTTAGTGTAAAATACTGTAATTTCGCCGAGCTTTACAGCGAAACTTGGATTCGGAAGTTTGGAACTAAATCGCCACCCTTATTGATCTAGTGACAAGGGGTGTAAGGCGCTAAGTTTTCCCAACTTTTAATTTGCAGTTTATGAGTCAGCAGAGACGCAGGAGACGTAGTGATGGAGGTGATTTAAATCCTCTATAGTTCAGGCTTTTTGATAGATGAAAATATTTGTTATGCTATTAAGTGTAAAGCATGTAAAAAGCAGCCTTAATATTAACCCACTTAGTGTTGAAATATGGTGCACATCTGCTGAAATAAAAGAATAAGATTTTAAGCGCCAAAATATGTTGCTCCTAAGCGAAAGAAATACCTCAGAAATATTGTTGCCATCAAAATGAGGAACAGCTCAAAACAATGCGAGAAGGTTTTTCAGCGCAACCCCTATTGCTTTGCGCCGATATTTGCTGAAACCTCTTTTCAGCGGGATTTAGAGGAAAAACTGGATATAAGCTTCGCTTTAGTGACTGGACGAGATCACCTTATTGTGACTTTTATTGTTCTGAGTTAAAATTAGACGTGTAACTGAAAAATATTTTTGTTGGTATTAGAAAATGGACCAGCTTCTATTTAGATATACATTTTTAGCTACTCAGTAAAGAGAGGTGGTCGTTGTTAATTAGCAATTAAATAGAGTTGATTATAAGTTTTTTATATAGAAGTACTAAAATTGCTATTTCCTGTAAATGCTTTTCCAACATTATGAAATTTCATAAATGTCAGTTTGGTTTATTTTCCTTTCTTTTATTTGTTTAAACTAATATACACATATTTTTGATTTTTAGGCAATCTAGTTTTATTATTATTACTATTACTATTAAATTAATGTTTTCTCTTAATATGAACTACAGTTTAATTTTATCTTTCTTTCTGTATTTCATGTTCTTGCTAAATATATGTTTTCAGATTAAATCATTTGTGACTCAAATTTATATTTTTAGCAGCTTTATTAAATTAGTAACATAATAGTCTTGTCAAAGTTTAAAACAATATTTTAAAAGATGCCTTAAGCTTTTTTGTTTTTTTAATTTTCTGTTACAAATTAGGTAAGTACATTTCTCTTACTGAAACATGTGAAAACCATCTTTTGTAAAACACGTACCTAAATAATCATTTCAGGATGATGCAGTGCAGCTCTGCTTAATTTTGAATACACTAGCTTGATGTAAATTTATTTGCTTTGCTTTGCCAAATGTACAAGCAGCAGGAAGTCTGAAACTACACAAAGTTCTGACCGCAGCGCTCACATCCTTACCTTGCTCTAAACTTCTAAAGCACAGGGGGATGTACTCTAGAACATTCTATTTGTTTACAAGCCATGGTATCGTTTTTCAATTTAGTTGTAAATATAACTATACAAATTTAAAATAATTGAACACATCTAACATAATTTCAATTTAATTACATTCTTCTGATTTATGTTGTAGCTTTTAGTTTTACCATTGTAGCTATAGTGGTAGAGTACTGTTTTTAAAGCAAGGCAGTGTCATAGGTATTTAAAATTTTATTTTATTTAAGATAATGTTATAATTACTTTATTGCAAGTATTATTTTTAGAAATAGATTATGATTTTTATAAAGGTTGGAATTATTATTCTGAAGTTTCAGTGATATTAAAATGTTTTTTTATTGTATCAGTTATCTTAATTTGGGCATAACAAAGTTAAGTTTGCAGGGGACAAGTGTACTGGAAGTCTTTTTTAGGACTTTTTAATTTTGTGAGATATAGGATCATTATTTTAAAATTACAGACCAGGTTATCCAGGTTTGTGAAGTTGTAGCTCTGAAAAATTGCCTATTATCTTTATATAATGATCAAAAGTTATACAGCTGTGCCTTTCTTTTTTATAAAGAAATTTCTGCATGCTATGCTAGCACAATTTGTACATTATAAAAGTCTGATAAATAATAATCTTTGATCAGACATTGCACTAATGTCAGAAAATTATGTGGAAATTATTATAGAAATTGAGCAATTTTGGTATGTTTGTGGTTTATTTTTCAAACTTAAAGTTATAGTTCTAGAATTGACAAAATTCGTCAAAGTTTACATTAAAATGTGTACAAAATATTCAATGTGTTTAGATGCAAAACATGGATTTATAATATTTTTTATTTTATTTATTCTTCTGGTGTTACTTCTAACAGATTGCCAATGATAAATACAACATGTCTAAGTTTTAACCAAAACGTTTTTCTTTGTCCAATTTCTTTCTTCCTTTCAATCTTTCTTTGCATGATGACTTTAATACTCATATTTTTCGTGTCGCAATAGATAATTGTTGACATTATTTTCAAGTTCTTTTCTATACATAACAACGCTTCTGTTTTGCGCACTTTTACATGAGATTTTTGATATTCTACGACACATCTACATTTTAAACGATTTTAGTTTTTGAGTGTTCTAAGATCCATATTTGCATAAGTTTAGGCTACACAACACTTTCTTTGTTTTTGAAAATGCTTGCCTCTGCACTGCAGTCGCATACATAATTCAGAATACAACCCAAAAATTGAAATGAGGGCACTCTTTTGTTAATTGTATTATTGATTGTAATATGTGGTTATGGTATCATTTGGATATAAACATAATTTTAGTTTTTTTGTGTTTATTATTAACCTACATTTTTCGTTCGTTTCTAGAATTTTGTTTAATAAACTTTGCATGTCCTCTTCATTATCGCATGTCACTGTATCGTTAGCGTAGCGTATAACGTTAACGTATTTTCCACCTATCAAAATTCTATCGATCTATTCATCAAGGACTTTTTAAAGATATATTGGGAGCAAACATTAAACAAAATGGGAGATAATATACATATATTGCTAGAGCTGTCTGAATACTTAAACTTTTTTAGATATTTTACTTTTAACTGTTTGATTCCACTAGAGATTTTCAATTATTTTGGTGTAATTGTTATTGAAACATATATTGTTTAATATTTGTATTAGTTTTTTATGTTGAACAGCATCTAATGCTTTTTTATAGTCGAGTTTTTGTATACTAAACAAAGCTTTACGGACGTCTACGTTGTTACGGAATTCAAAATTCAAAATATTTTTCGCATTTCCTGTATATTCTTCCTTGAATAACTGTTAAGAATATTTTTGGTACGTAACTTATAGTTCTATGATCATTTCATTTATGTTTTTTATTTAGCAATCAGAATAATTACATAATTCTATAAGCTAAAGTGCTGACAGCTACTAGATGAACTAGTGGCAAATAACATGAGCAGGGAGATATCCAATGATATCACCTGTGTAAACTTAAATAAACCTGGATACATTAACTTAAATTACGTCACTTGGCCACAGCTTTGTAAGTCTTTTGTTTATTACTGGTTTTAAAAGTTGTTCCATTAGCGGGTTGGAATAGTTACCTAATGGTGCTTGACGGCTTTTTTGCGAATAACTTCTCGTAATGTTGAAATATGTAGATCAGTATGTAATGTATGGTTTATTACATACCAGGGAGCGACCCCTTTGACTTATTTCTATATTTTATTTGAAGGCACATCCCCATGCTTTAGTCCATAAGCCCATATTGGTTTGATGATTGCTTTGTATATCAGGATTTTGTTTTTCGTAGATAGCCCAGATATTCTTTCTATCAGCCACTGTAGTTCTCTTATCTCTACTTGTTTTCTCTTTTTTGTGATGCGTTATTTCCAAGTCAATTTGGTATGTAAGTATAATCCTAAATATCTTACCATTTGCGTTTGTGGTATCTGCACGTCGTTTATTGTGACTGCTGGGCATGTTTTTTTGCGGAGAGTGAATGTAATATGTGCTGGTTTATTCTCCTTCACTTTTATTTGAGGATCTTCGTGACTGAAGAGAATAGCCGTATCATCGGCAAAAGTTCCTATTGTTGCATTTTGTACCATTAGTAGATTTGTACAATATATACAGCAGTGGTCCAAGGACACTGTCTTGGGGCACTTCTGAATTCATAGGAAAGTAGTCGGATTTCTTTTCATTTACCTTAGTTTGCAATTTTATGCCATTTAAATAAGATTTAGGAAGTTGAAGTAGGCTGGTGAAAAAGTACATTTTATTTTATAAATTAATCCGGGGCGCCAGACCTTATCAAAATCTTGACTAATGTCGAGGAAAACTCTGCTACAATATTGTTTCTTCCCAAATGCTTTATTTATGGTTTGTACAATTCTATGAACTTGTTGCACTGTCGAGTGTTTCTGACGAAACCCAAATTGATGTTTTGGTATCCAGTTCTCTGCAGGTAGGTCTTCATGTAATTTACGAAGTACCAGTCTACTGACAGCAAACTTATAGGTCTATAACAGGAGACATCTTGGATTTTTTCTGGTATACTTATCATTATAATTTGCGCTTTTTGGCCAGTATCCAAGTCGTAAAATATCTTTATAGATGTAGGTTAGCTTTAGTATCCCCTTTTTAGGCAATTTCTTAGCATTTTAGCCGTGACAAAATCAATTCCAGGTTTTTTTTTGATTTAGAAGTTTAATTTCTTCCCCAATTTCTTTTGGTGTCAGTGCTTTGGTAAGCGTATGTATTATAGGTGGCATATGGAGACTTTATTCTATTTCTTGGTCTAGTACATTATCTATCAATTGAAATATGAAAACCAAGTGTTTTGCAAATAGATTTGTTTTCTCAGCATCACTTTTTTCCCATGGTTCATTGATGCTTTTTTATTGGTGGAGCAGGAGTTTTAGGTTTTTTTGAATTCTTACTTGACTTTCAAATGGAGTTATCTGTTTTGCTTAGTTTAGTTATATATTGCTTGAACTCCTGGTTTCTTATTTCTTTAAGCCTGTTTTGTAATTTTTTATTCATTTGGTTATAGATTCGTTTGTCCACTGATGTGTAAGTACGTTGCTATTTTGATCTGGCATGTCTTTTTTTATTTGTATTGGTGTATTCCGGGTTATTTTTTTGTGTGAAGTTTTAGTGTAGACTCTTGTATAGCTTTTGTAATTTGTTTATAAATGCTTCTGTAGCTGGCTGTAGTTCTTCTGTTTTTTTTTCATTCAGATTTTTAGATCGATGTTATCATTTAATATACTGTAAAAAGTATTCCAAAACGTTTGAGTATTGTGAGTCTAGATGGTTCTTTTTGTATATTACAAAAGTTTCAATTGTTGCTATAATTAGAGAGTTATCAGGTGGCAAGTCGTAGCTGGGTACAATGTTAGTGTATGTCGAGTTGATTCACTTTATAACAAAAAAGTTTAATAAATAAGTCAGTAGGTTGGCGTAGATGTTGATAGAAATATCTATGGTTTTCTATTGTTTTAAACAGTTGACTGCCTTTTGTTGTTATTAGGCGTGAGCCTTACCTGGTGTGCTTGTAATTACCACCAGCTAGAAATTTATTGCCTACTGTTTAGACAGATTTTTCGAAATATTTCTTTTTTATATTGTGGCAAGGTGGGCAATAGGTAGCTGCAATTGTCAAATAATAAGCTGGAGTTGAAACTTTTATTTAGGTGGATTGTAGGAAATTTTTTTGATATTTTGGTAGTTCGTAGTGGTGGATTGTATTTTTAATAAGAACTGCTGTGCCACCATGCGCGGTACCATCAGGATTATATGTTACATAATTTGGTATTTTAAAATATGTTCGTTCTGTGAAATGTGTTTTACTGACTAATAGGACATCTATGTGATTGTTTATAAAAAAGTGTTTTACTCCTTCTTTGTGCTGATTCGACATGGCTTTAAATTCATTAAGAAATTGTGACAGTATATTGTTTGATGGTTCTGGTGTATTGATATTATTTGGTCGATTATTATTGACTACACTGCTATATGTTCTGTTTTGATTTTGACAACTACCCTTGCCAAAATTGGATTTTGATGTTAGTTTCTTATCTAGATGATGGCCTAAGTGTTTGATTGTTTAATTTTGTTTATATGAGTTCCATGCTTGAAAGTGAATATGATGTATACGGATTTAGTTTTTTTTTTGACTTTTATATCCCAGCATTGTAACCATTCTTTAAAAAGGTGTAGGTGAATTTTGGGAGGCTTTAATGGGATTTTCATGAGATGTTAACATTGTTGTATCATCAGCATAAGCGGTAATCATTGTTTGTCTGGTTTCTATTAAGTCTGCAGTACATATATAGAGTATAATATGGGCCGAAGGATGCTTCCTTGTGAAATTCTGGATAAGATTGTGTATAATTTGGTGTAGGCTTCTCCATATTTAACTAAGAATATTCTGTCTGTGGCTTAAGACTTTAATAAAGAATACACTGGATGAGAAAAAGCGCACTTAGAATAAGCCTACGAAATGTTTTCAAACGTTTGACTTATATGCACTGATATGGCCGAGAATAAGTGTTTGTTTTACAAATTCATTGTATATTTGAATTATTAGTAGATGTATTTGTTCAATCGTTCCGTGACACTTTCTAAAATCAAATTGGGCTGAATTTTGTCAAGTATTGGTCTAATCGTTTTAATAGTACTTTTTTAGAACTTTAGAGAGCAACCGTATCAAACTAATGGATCTGTACGATGAAATATTATTGGGATTTTTCCTGGTTTCAGTATCATAGCTACTTGACGACTTTCCATTGGTAGGGAAAATATTAAGTCTTAATAGTAATATATATTTTAATACTTTGAAGCCTTTATTGGATAGTTCTATTAGTACTTTGGTACGCAGATCATGGTGCATTTTTGGTATTATATTTTATATATATTTTTCGTTGATTAGCTTTTTTTTAGTAGAAAGGCCATCTGATAATGGATTTTAGATGTTTATTAATTTTTTCCTCCATTGCTGCTAGCTAAGGTGGGTTTAGTTTGGAATTTAGGTTTAAATCTTCGGCAAACATTATAGCTTTTTATTGATTAGTTTTAAGCCAGGTGTTGGCCCTTTCCCTTACTGATGATGTTTGATATTTAAGTTGTTTTATTTTGCGTGGCTTGGGGTTAACTCTTTGTGGTATTCTTGTATCGAGTTATTTTTTAATTTATGTAATATATTTTTAAGTTTTCTCAAGTTTTCTTATTATTTAGACTCCGTTTTTAATTACTAACTAAATTGCTTCATTATGCTTATATATAATGTTAAGGGTTAGTTTAAATTTATTTCATTTAGATGTAGTTATAAACCTTTATAGCGAATTATTAAAAAGTATTTTAATTTTTCTTATATTTTAGAAAAAATAAAAAAAATAATTTGCGCGGTTTGTGTCTTTTAATATAATATGTATGACGTGCATATTAAATTTTAAAAAGTTTAATGAGTGCATAATGCAAACGCTTTTTACACACAAAAATTATCGAGTAGTTGACGAATAAAAATCCTAAGATATATCAAAAATCATTAATATTGTTTCACGACCTTGAGTGTTACTAAAATTTTTTATAAATAACAAATGATTGCTATTTCTTTTAATAACAGAAACGGACACAGAAAAACGTTAATGTTTAAGAGATAATTTACTTGTAGTTTCAATTTAGTAATTTGTGCGAAAGTGGCTTTAAACACTTTTGAAAAACATAATAACGGTACTAAGTTGATGCATAATTGCCCGGCGTTTTTTAAAACAATCCCAGATAGAAATAACATAGGATGGCATAACATCTACAATATCTGAGCCATCTGGATTGCATTTATACCTCTATTGAAGTTAAAAGACCGCTCAAATAAAGAATAGTTTAAATTGAAAGCCGGATTAAACTTTCTGCTCTTTTTAATTTATGGTCGAATCTTAGCCATCATGTACGATTCTTTCTATTAGTAAATATGGAAAGAATAGCAAGTTATTGCTGTTAAAATGCATTGCAAATTTAAGAATAGTGCGCCAAATGTATCAACTGCCCGACTATTGATTAGAAAATTTAATAAAAGTAGATCGGTTTGAGCATAGAATAAAGGTGCCATGAGAATATTGCCATTGTTAGTCAAAGTGTTTTTGCAAATTTTGACTCGACATCATATACATCAATTAGAAATTTCGAGAAGCTTATCCTTTCAGCAAATATTTACTAATTCTCACTGTCGACAATTTATCAATTGATTTTTAGAGCATCATGAAGTGGATTTTTGGTTTAGTTAAAAAATCATCTTTAACGGTGAAGCACAACTCGACAAACAAAATTGTCGCATTTTGATTTTGGAAAATTTTCTCCAAACTCATGAAAAACAAATGCACCTACATCGAGTCATGTTTTGGTGTGAATTTTGGGCAGGTGGCTTCAGAATCCTATACTTCTTGGAAGATGATGCTGGAACTGTGAATGACAATCGTTATCGTTACATGATAACTGGAACATATATAGTTCTAGCAGGATAGCGCTATCTGCATACAGCTCGAGCAACAGTTATTTTAATGCACCAAATTTTCTGTAATCGTAATTTCACGAAATGCCGTCATCAACTGACTAGCAAGTTATTGTGATTTGATACTATGTTGGTCCCAAGAGTGAAATCCGACGTTTTATTAATGAAATTGATGACAAGAGAGCACATTTGTGAAAAGGACCTCGATTTGCATCCGAAACCAAAGGTGGCCATTTGTCAGACATAATTTTCTATATTCAATCGGAGATTGAATATAGAATAACTCATAAAACAGAACCCTGAAATGACTTCAAAAGTCGTTTTATTTTAAATTTAAATTCGTCTTTTAATTTAAAACTTTTATTATAACGAGAAGAGTGTAAACCCAAATTTGCAACTACATAAAGAACGTAAATTTTTTTTAAATTAAAATCCAACGCATGCTTTGTTTTGGTCTGAAGTACTTGTGTGCTAAATTTGGTGTCAATCAGAACTTTAGTTTTTGAGTTATCGCAATGACAGACATACACTCAGACGGGATTGTAATCTCATTAACTACCTCTTAAGCATTAACACGCTTTTGGTAGTTAATAACGCACTACACCATCCGACTACACCATCAAACGCCGTGAGATCTAATTCATCTTCAGCAAGAGATGAATTCTACAATCTCATCCACCATACTGTCTTACAAAGACTCCCAAGGAACATCACGTCAAACGCTCGCTGAAAAGCTGACAATTGAGACAAGTCTACGACAATTTCAATAAGTTGGTGGGCGACATCAAAGCGTGGATTTCCTTGCACATGGAATCGATCGTCTGCCAAGCAAATTGGCAGTAGTAATTAAAGTTGATGGCGATTGCGCTTCAGAATAATCATTATTACAAATTTGTTTTTAACAAAAATTGTCTTCAAATAATGTTAGATTATTATGAACCAATTTAATATAATGTAGGTGAACCACATCTTATTAGATTTCTAGAAAGATAATTTTAAATCTTTATTTTAAATGTTTTAACGGCAAGGCCAAATTAAAATGGATTTTGTTATTAAAGACCTTTCACGAATATTTGATGAGAAATTTTTGATGAATTGACAAATGTGCGTATATTCTCATTGTCTGACAGGTAGTTTAATCACAGTGACTATCAAATAACCTCGCTATTTAATTTTTAATGGCCGCGTCAGTCTCTGCCTTATTAGAATTTATTGCGTCTCTTGTCTGCGTTCCGGGCACTAAATTGCGTTTCTTTGCAGGTAGGCGAATTCAAAGGACCGAATTAAGCCAAGGATGAAAATAAAATGCAATAAAACGTAATTGTGTTTACACGGCTGTTTTGTTAAATTCTTTACTTTGCGCATATTGCCTGACGTATTTATAATGCAATAAAGACAAGTCGTGAATCTGCTCGTGTTTTGGTTAGCGCTTTTAAGGGAGCTTTGGAGATATAAGCTGAAACTTCTTTTTCGATTTTTCTTCAGACCAAAGCCAACCGAGCCGCATTCTGTGAATGCAAACACGGAAGTTACGTCTCTGAAACCTTCGCCTGCGCCGGATATGACGCCCACTTCCACCTTCAGTTCAGTCTCCGCTTCCAGCACGGAGTCTGCTGGTAAGTACCCTGGCGTTTTCTTATCCTCGACCGCATTTGAATAAGTTTTAGGGGTTGCATGTAAATATACTACATTTAAATTTTGTATAAATAAAATATATGCTGGGTTGGTATGCTTGTTGTAGAACTTTTTTGTTTAAATTTATGCTATGAACATGTTTTGTTTGTGTTTTAGATAATATAAAATGTTTGGATCAAAATTGTTATTGGTATTTGATTTGCTTTAGTTTTTTCTAATTTACTGGTATTTGTTAGTATTATGCCATTATATGTTGTTTAGTAGCTTCTAAAATTTATGTATATCTATTGGACACATAACAAATGATATTAATTTAATTTAGTGGTTTTATTTTATTTTTGCAAAATAAGCAACCCTAAAGTAAATCAAAATACTAGAAATTATAAAAAATTATAAAAAAATTGGTACTACAATATTAATTATAATAGATGAAAGCTTAAAACAGAACAAATATAATATTATTAAATCAGTTAATAGAACTCTATAAATAAAATGTTTATGACGTATTTACAAGAAATTTTTAGACTGCAATAAACAATAGATAAAAACAAATAATATAGTAGTATAAAAAATTAAAAATGAATTGTTTGAGCTAGAAGAAATAGCTGACTAGAAGCAAGAGTATAAAATATTTTAGTAATGTTAGTGGACGTTCGTGTCGTAGGGTAAAATGAATTTATATTAGTTCTGTGACAAGTTCCTTTTGAATGTGTTGTACAAGTAAGAGGAAGAAAAGAGAAATATTTCGAGCATAATTTTATCAACGATTTTAAAGAGCTAAATTTAGTTCCTTTGTTTATCCAGATCAGTTCGATGTTTTGGCAATCACTTTTACTTCATTATAAAGAAGTTCACTAGCTTTTTTCACGATTTTAATATCTCTAGTTTTTAAGAAGAATTGATACTCCCAAAAGAAAAATAATCCAATCAAAATTTTCTGGTACATATTATATTTATTACTTTTATTACTAAATAAAATCAGTAACAAAAGAACAGGAACCAGAGCCGTTGTTAAAGAAGACGAAAAGAGCAGTAGTTCGCCATCAACAATAATATGTTTTCCAAAGTTGAATTGGACTGTTGGTGCGGCAATATATTAACTAACAGTGAAAATATGGTGAAGAGAGGAATATGCCAAGAACGGCATGCTTTGTCCTGATCTGTAAGAAGGGTGACAAAACAGTATTTCGAAATTATTAGGACACTGAAGTGTTAACTGTTGTACTCACGCGGAGATGACCAGAGATTATTGCCGGATCGGAAGAAACGGTTATTGCCATGCTAAAGTAGTGATTTTTTTATGTATATCCCTCAAAGAATTAACTGCCGAGTTCCGAACCTCTCGGAGCTACGGTAGCTTAAAATAAGTGTAAGGAATGCACAGGAAAGTCGACCCGTATTCTATTCTTGATTTCTCCTCATGCCAAATGTTCTATGCATGCTCCACTGACGTTTGCACCCTCGACCACCGGATTCCAAGCACGACGCCTAACCGGCTGAGCCATTCGCTAACTTGTGCAAACGTCAATGGAGCATGCATAGGGATATACATGAAAAAATCCCCTCTTTAACGTGACAATAACCGGCAATAATCTCTGGTCATCTCCGCGTCAGTCGTAAAATATTAGTCAAAAAAAACAATATTGGAGAAACTCTTAAACAGGAATTATAAAAAACAGTCTGTAAATTACAACCACAATCACAAATATTTTAAGAAAACCTATAATAGCATAGATGGGGGCCTATGAAAAGATTCTTAAAAAATTGTAAGTACATGAAAAAAGCATAAAATGAAAATAATGTAAGATGGGGCTTTCTTATGCCACATGTTAAAAGGTTAGCAACAAACACAACTGGAAAATCTAAATTATTGTTGGCATTTGATCTGCCATTGACCAATAGAATATTTTAAACTAACAAAAAAGTTACCCAAATAAGAAAGTCCGAAAATTTGTTTTACAGTTTAACTTGCAGAAGACAATATAAGAATTTGTAGATCTGACACAAGTAATACAAGTCTGCAAAATTTAGGTTTTATCATGTATTTTAATTTTTGATAATTGATTCCTATGTATTTTGTAGCGCTGAATCCGAAAATTACCTTCATTTTTCCATCAAGTCAGGATTTTTCAAAATCGCAAATTCCAAAATATGTAAAAAGTCAAAAAATTGCGGAATATGAGACTTTAAAATAGACCTAAAACGTCTGAAGAGGAGGGGAGGGCATTGACCCCTTGATATCTAATGAAAATTGCCACAAAATTATCCTGAATTTCTATTTTAGTTCAGTTTGAAATTAGTTTATTTTTATTTGTTTAAATAATTTTTGTGAGTTGCGGTTAGAAACTACTCCCCCTCTTCAGCCCCCCTTAATGACGAAGTATGTAAAATACGTACAATTTTATTCCATGTGTCGAAGTTTTTTCGGACAGCTCATGCTATGCGTTGCGCTTTTTCTTTTAGGTTTTCTATGGGATTCATTTCAGTATACCATCCAACAATAGTCAGTCATCATCGTAGTAATTTATTTTTGTGATACCTTTTTTGATTTTTTGATGTCTTGATGAAATCTCTTATCCATCTCTTTGCTTACGGTACCCAAATTTTTAAGAAAGTAGTCCAAATGTGAATTTAGAAAGCGAAAATTCAAGCTCATGGAACAGCCTAAATTTTTGTACTTCTGAAGCATCTTCTCAATGATTGATTTGAAGTTCGGGTTCTTCATATTGCGCAGAAACTTGGTTACTACGTCTTTAAAGGCTCCTTAGGCTTCGTTTTCTGCAACTTTCATTCATTTCTCAAAATTACCATCTTTGATAAGTTTTCTAATGTCAGGACCACTAAAGACAGTTTGGCGGTTTTTCCACTGACCTATTTAAAACATTTATCTCCTTTTGGTAATTTTATATGCAAAGGTGGAATGAGAACTTTATACGGATATATGAGAGCTTTTTGGGGCACATTTTTGGTTCCAGGTTCTAACGAAGTTCTTTTTGGCCAATTTTTGGTTATCCAATGATTTTCTCTGTCTCTGATATCCCATTCACACAAAAAACAGGGAAGCTTTGTGTACCCTACTTGCTGTCCTAGGAGCATAGATATTATTTTAAGATCGCCGCACGTAATTCACTTATGATTGTCGTATTTAATTTTATCGGGACTGAATTTCACATTTTCTTAACACTTTTAAATGGACAGAATTTCCGACGAATATTGACGCATACTTTCCCACTGTCTCAATCATCTCATCTACAATTTTGTAGTTTTTCAAAGGGATATTTAGTGAGAAGGGAGAGAGGGGGTGGGGTTTAAGAGCCCAATGTACCTCTTAAAAATTAAAAGAAATAATGAAAATAAATAAATAAGAAATGTAATAGATTAGAAAATTAGGTTTATTTATAGCAATTTGTATTAGAAAACTTAAGGGGGTCAATGAACCCTCTCTGCCCCTTATCCGACCCCTCAACTGTTTTGCTATAAGAATGCCTACTATAAGCTGAAAAGTGTATATATTATATTTAGCATAAAAAAACTTTTTATGTCTATTTTATTGTATCAGGTTTTCGCAATATTCCGACTTTTTAACAATTTTAAAATTTGCGATACGGCCATCGCAGGCTTGTGTAATCCAAGTAGTAACCCTAAGATGTACGATAATTAAAATTGTTAGCTTTTATCTGTAGATTCTTTCAAATTATTTTTGTAGTCACAAACTACGGAACATTGATTATGATGCATAAATTTTTTAGTTGGTATTTTTCTAGAATTTCAAATATTGGAGGTTGATATTGATTCCTACAATTGTATAAAAGTATTTTGCCTTTTAGATAGCTGTGTCTTCGCATAGTTATACCATTTTTAGTCATTCTTTGTCTACGATATATTCTTTCTATATCAATCCTTTGTCTAAATGAATATCTAAACATTTTACTTGAGTGGTTTGGGGTACTTAACGGTATTGGCGGACAGTCATCTCTTTCTCATTGTTATTTTCACGTGTCTTATTTCATGATCTTTATTTATTGAGCCCAAATCCAATTCTGAATTTATTTATGTAATCTTGGTGTATGGCTGATGTATTTTTTAGGTCTTTGTGCAATGCTAACGACGTCGCATTGTTTTCAAAAATTGTAGATATAGGTTGGTTTGTAGATTAGCTTAAGCATTGTAGCACACCAGACTGTACAGTTAATAAAATTGCATATTTGTCTTGATGTTCAATGTAATATTATCTATTAGATAATAAATTGCTAGATAATAAAGCTATTAAAGTTGTGTGGTAATTGTAGTTTGATTTTATATAGTAATTATGGGTGTCGAATGACTATAACACGCTTACTAGTTACCTCTGAATAGTACTATCCTTTTTTAAGGTCTGAATTTATTTGACGCCACTTTGCTCATTTATTCTATTATTATATGCTGTTTCTAAAGTCAAACTTATGATCTGGAATTAGTTATTCTTATTGTAACCCTGAATTTATTCCGTTAGTATAAATTTTTCAAAAACCTTGGGCATCAGTAAGCTAATTAGACTATAAAAACTTACACTTTTAGTTTTTTGTTAGGTTTGGTTTTTTATATAAGTTGTGTTACATTTCACGACGCTGGCAAGTATCCTAATTTTTTTAATAACATTTGTTTTGACGATCTTCGCTAGGTGGTCTGCAAAAGTTTTCGTTTTCTCGTTTAGGGAGTTTGCTCTTATTAAAGGCCAATAAATCAACTTTTCCGTTGAAAATGTAAATTTGGTAGCTTCCATTATAAAAAAATGTATCTTCCTTTTAGGGTTAGCACATTTGTTCTAGAGCTTTATCGGAGTTGCTCGGCAATTTAATTATCGTTAGCTATAATAATAAAAATAAATATTAAATTAAAAAAATAAAATCTGTTTCAAATAAATTGATATAATTATCTATACTGTCCTTTTTTATACCAGGTTTAAGTGGTAGTAGCTGATAATGTTATATATTCAATACAACCTACTACGGTGACGGCGGTTGCTTAAGTATATTTTCATGTAGATTATTATTTTACTAATTTTAGGTATTACGTTTTAATAAAGGGTGCGACCAAAGAATTGGATGTTTTTCAATTTGAATTAAAAATATCAAAAATCATCCAAAACAAATTTTTATTAGACCAGAATGAAGGTAATCTGTTACCACATATACAAAAATGTTAAGTTTTGAAGACGTTAGATAGATGGTATCCATATTCATTCCATCTTCTTGCAGTTGCTCCCTGAAGCTTTACATTATTCTTTGCAGGGGGTCGTTGTCTTGCGTGAAATTTATCTGCGAATTGAACCCCATTCATTTAAATACCCACAGAGAAAGAAATCGCAAATGTTAAGGTCGAAGGAACGAGGCGGCTGAGCAACATCTCCAAAGCAGGAGATGACATGTTGGGGGAACATGCGACGAACCACTTTTATTAATGCAGCTGATGTGTGAGTTGTTGCCCTGTTTTGAGTTCAAAATTTACTGTAACTACGTTACTTGCCATTTTAAAGCAATAAGATCCGACACCTCTTTTGCTCATTCTATACCAAACGACCATTTTAGGATCATGAAGTGGACATTCGCAAATTTTCTGTTGGTTTACAACAGCCCAATACCGATAATTTTGCCTGATAACAGTGTCATTTATATAAAAATGAGCCTCATCACTCATCTTAACTAAAGGACTTTGAGTATTTTTTAGCAGACGTTATTTTTTTAAGGGAATTTCGTGCTTGAGGTTGTTGAACTTCCATTAATTTGTACGGGCAAAACTTTAATTATTGGTGTAAAATGTGACGAATTGACCGAAATATATAGCTTGAAGTCGAGCAGAACGTTTTGGACATACCTTTCACACTCTATTTACGTTTTCTGGGGTGCGTGCACTTCGAGGAAGGATGTTTCCATACAGAACGAGGGTACGGAATGGGCCCACATTAATATCGCATCTCGCTTGAGAACACTTCCATGCCGATAGACGAAAAAGCTGTTGAAGCTATATCACTGAATTGTTGTCTTTAAACAATTATTCAACTGAAAACTAACGATGTTCTAATCAGCGATGTATTGAAAATAGTACAGAATCTCGTTATGAAGGTATTGCGTGCAGGTAGAGAGTTTAGATTCTTGCCATTTTCGATTACTATTTCATTCTAAAAACACCGTATTTTTCTGCCGCACCTAGTATAATAATGATAATGGTATGCTTTAGGCCCATCGGACTATAGTCTGCAAACTGAGAGGTTAAGGCTCTCATATGTTCGCTTTCTTTTGCTCGGTCGTCGCGTACCATCTCTGATACGGGGCGATGTGGCAAGCACCGCGCTTTAGACAATCGCCATTATTACCCCTTGTTCGAGTGAACGCAGGTACTCAATTATTTATAGTGACTGAGTTCCGGGAATGGAACCCGCGTCCGTCCGCATCGCAGCCCGCACCTCAACCGTTTAGACTACTCTGGCGGTAGCACCTAGTATAGAAGATATAAATTTTTGGATCTTCAGTTCCAAGCCGTTATTATTTTTACTTAATCATTTTTTCAATTAATAGGTGTATAAATAAGTTCTCACCTTTAGATTTCACAGGACGCAAATCACCGTTTACATGTAACGTATTAGTCCGTCCTCTTGCGGTTTTAAAGCAATGACATTTGGTCTTTCGAAACATCATGCGATTTGGCGTTTGATGCACATACCCTCAATAATCAGCTGTGTTCACGATGGCAGTCACAAAAGAGCATATTCGATTTTCTATTCACTTCGCATTTTATCTTAAGAAAAACGCTGCTGAAGCCACCGAAATGATTTGTGCTGCATATGGTGAGAATGCTGTAAGTCATGCAACGTGCAAAAAGTGGTACCAAAGATTTCGCGGAGGAGAAGTTTAATCTTGAAGATCAACCACGCGCTGGCCTCTCTCAAACATTTGACACGGATGAGCTGCAGACGCGTTAGGCTGAGAACTTCTCCCACATGCGGCGTATAGTCCAGATATGGCCCCTTCCGATTATCATTTATTCCGGTCGTTACAGCATCACTTGGCTGATACGCACTTCAAAACACAAGAAGAAGTTCGAAAATGCATCGATAACTTTATCGTCTCGAAGCCGGTGATCTTCTATCACCAGGGAATTCGCAAGCTACCCGAAAGATGGTAAAAGGTCACCGATGCCAACGGAGAATACTTTGATACTTAAGCTTTTTTTTTAAGTAAAACTTTAACTTTGCAGAAATAAGCTGATACCCTATTTACACACCTATTATAAATATGTTTATCTTTATCTTTTTTCTATAGTATTAAAATTTTGTATGGGACGTTTAAAAATTATTGGTACCGCTTTATATTATAAAGCAATGAGTACACATTTTATTGGAACTAGTTCTTTTTAAAGTCTAAAACTTTTTGATATTTTTCCGGTAAATTTTGTAAAACTACTGCAAATCATTCTTTGCGCATAGCACGGCATCACTTTGGATACCTAACTGATGCTTATCAATGAAGAAGAACTTGTTACTGCGCATTTCCTCTTTATTGCGTCAAAAAGAAAGTAGTCACTTTGTGCAGGATTCGATGAATATCAGGGGTGAGCCACTATGGTCCATGTAAGAGTCTGTAGAACGCCAGTGGTATGGTGAGTGACAAGTTATTTCAGCGATTCACACTGGTGATTGGTAATGTTCTTACAAGCAAGCAGAAAATTCATCAGAAGAATCCTCTTCTTGTTCTTAATAGACAAACTCTATTTGTTTTGAGATAAATAACCTTGAGCTTACCTTCTTGATACGAGGACTTTCAATGTGCTGCATTTTATAGATTTTTCGTTCTGTTCATAAAAGCACTCGCAGCACCGCACGAATGACTGTCTACCTTTACTTCTAGCAATCTCGTCTTGCACTAAGTGCGCATTCCTATTTGCCACATAATTGGAGTTTCGAGGGATGTCTTAAATAAGTAGTAATGTTTAATAAATTGTTATTTTTTTTATTAATATTTTAAACTTTATAATAAACAAGGCATAAATATTTTTTTTTATTTTATGTTATTTGATTTTAATGTCACTTTATGAAAGTGTGGTAGGAACTTTAAGTAATATTGATCTAAAACATTAAAGGGATAAAACGCTATATCGAATACGCTACGAAGGAGATTAACAGGTCGCGATTGAAAAAGTTTACCCCAACTTTGACACATTAGGATGAACGATCGGAAACAAAGTTATTGCTTTACAACACAAGAGCGCTGAAAAATAAGTAATTCTTATTTATTGCTATATTATGTGATTTGATATACCACCATTAAAGTTACAGATCAAAATCCGTGCGTATAATTAATTTCAACTTTACTTTCCAATTAGAAATCTGGGCTTTTTTGCCAGAACAACAATTCGTGAGAGAAGATAGCGCGTGACAGTTAATGTGTCAGTGGCAGTTTTCTTGCGGGGCGAAGTTAACCGCAGGGAAATCATAAATACAAATTGGATCTGTCACCGCTCTTCAACATCATTTTCCACATATGGGGTTTCGCCAGGTTGGCTTCCGTTACGCAATGTGTATTAGGTTACCGGCGTATTATGTATGGGATTAGAGTTATTCTGACACGAGCAGGAATGAAAAATTAAATTTTGTAATGCGCCAGAAGATGTATTACTTCGAAATTTCTTTGGCGTCGGCTTTGGCCCAAAGTATTATGCTGCATATTTTATCATCCGAAATAATAAAGCCAAGTCACGTGAGGCAGTGAACAAACATTAAATTTTGTTGCTGATTCATGGTTTATGTAATAAAGCAGGTTCGGAACGTCTTTCTGATAATATGTTTAATTAAAACTTAATTATTAGAAAGAACATTTAAGGGTGGTTAATTAATAATTAAATATTGTGTAACTAATAATTAAAATGATGTTCCCTAAACTATTACATTTATATTTATTGCGCACTTGCGCTTAGCTGACTATTATAAGAAAATCTTATAGTTTGTGCGTTTACAATATTTCAAGAATTGTTTATCCGTTATATTAGCACGTTTTAAAATGTAATTACATTCTTAAAAATTCCAGAAAAAATAGTGCAACACGTGCGTATTAACTTTACAAATTGAAACTTAGGACTAATATTACAAAAGCCGCAAAAACAATTACACTGTATTTAAAAAAAAAGTTACATCAAGAACGGCCCAGAAATGGTTTAAAAAATTTTCCGCAGAAGATTTTTCCATAGAAGAACAAAACAGATCAATCAGATCACAATTTTGAAACAAATTTCACTTTAACGTGTTAACATTGTGCAGAATTGTTCAAAGCAAGTAACGTGGTAATAGGGAAGCATTCATACAAAATAGGAAAGAGGTAGAACTTAAGTAAATAGGTACCACACGAACTAACTTCCAATAACAAATTACAGGGTCTCACAATTTGAACATCTTTTATTTCACAACCAACATCAGATACATTTGTACATTAAATTTTAACCATTGAGAAAAAATTAGATAAACGTACTTACCACTAGCTATTATTAAGTGATCATATGCCAAAAAAGGAAAGTTGACACCATAAAAATTTCTTCTCTGTGTTTGGTGGATTTCAAAAGGAACAATTCACTATGCATATCATAGTTGGTTAGAACCTCACGGAAAACTTTTATGGTGAAGTCTAACGAGTATACAATGCATTATAACAAAAACAAGTAGCGCTGATAAATTGTAAAAAAGTTTCATTTTTGCAAAGTAATGCCCGACCACACAATGCACTAGAAACCAGAGAAGAAATAATAAATTTAGGTTGAGAAATCCTTCTCTATCCCCGGATTTTCCAGACATATCTGCATCTGATTATTATTTATTTTTATCTTTGGACAATCATATGCTTGATAAATAATTTAACAATGAAATAGAATTAAAAATTGAGGTGTCTAATTTTTTTTGAAAATAAAAATAATCAGTTTTATGAAAATGCAATTTGTAACTTATTTATATTTAAAGGAGGCTACTTAGATAAAGTTATTTTATGTAAGTGTTTTTTTCTCAATTTCAAAATTGACAATTGTTGGTTATCCTATATAAGTACATTTAATGCTGTCCTTCTAATTAAGATAAGAAAAACACTTAAGTTTAAAGGGTTTTTTTACATACATGTATTAGGTATTAGGTAATCAAACTGATAGTGTTAATTTTTTTGCCCATCCATAAATTTATTTTAATTTATTCTTGTGTCTGATATTTCAACAGCATATTTAATTAAAAATTCAATTGCTGTTTAATATATTATTTAAAAGTATGAGTAATTTAAATTTTTTTTAATACAAGAAAAAAGTATTTTATTTTTACAATTAAAAAATATTTTGAAAAATTGTTGGAAGGTATGCAGAGTAATACAGGGTGTTCCCAAACACGTTTACTTTTTAAATGATAAGAAATATAATATTTAATAAAAACACTAGTTAAACTTTTAAAATAAATATTAAATAAAATTAAATGGATGTTTACGAATACGAGGCATAGTTTTTTGGCTCATAGAATGTTGTTTTTTAAATATATCGCCATAAAAATAAGTCCCTTGAAGTGAGGCCCGGGGAACTATCTCTTCACCCAATCCATTTATTCACAAAAGTCGTGTCAAACACGCCCTTACATTATGATGGAAGTGAGGAGATACCGCTAGTTGTTGAAATTAAATTTCTTCGTAATCAAATGAGGCTTTCTCCAGATCTCACTCCAATGAATTTTTAATAAGGATATATCAGAAATAAAGTTTATAAATTGACCCAGTAGAATAGGTTGGCCCGCGTTATCGAATGTGTTTGGAAAGACATGGTCGTGAATTTGGTTTTATTTATTACTATTTTTTTATTTTAACCATTAAATTATTCTTTCTAAATCAATAATATTGCAGCTATTGGAATTGAAGGCGTAAATATATTTTTGGTATACCCTGTGTATTTAAAGAAACGGTATTTAATTTTTTTTACAAACTTACGTAATCAATGATAGAGAAGAAGAAAAATGTTCTGGTTGGTTTTTACATATTAATAATGTGTACAATTATAAATAAATTTATGTTCATGTCAAATCAAATAAAAAACATGCATCGGTAGTTTAAAGACTGATTTTGAACAAAAAAGCATTGAAAAACGTTAAGAAGGGAAAATTTAAACTAAAATATATTATTTTTCTGCTGTGGGATCTTTACAACGTCATTGAGAAATTCATGTTCTTGGTTACCTATAATGACTCATCTATATTAGAAGATCAAAAAGAAAACTAGTATTTAATGATACGCCATATCAAGGAATCTCAAGGTATTTATACAATAATTAATTATAATTTATGACACAAGAAACTTGCAACATTTAAAGAAAAATGAACGTCATCATTCAATATGAGTTTTTTTTTTGCAAAAATCAGCATCAAATGTATGGCGTTTCTGGTGGTCTTTTGTAGTCCTCTCCTTATTTTTATGTGCCAACTGTACAAATGCAGGCTTTCAACGTTTAAAGAGCAGAATTGGCGCGCAATTCAAATCCTAAAGTTCAATTTGAATCACCTATACAATGCATATTATTTTATAAAATGTACAATTAAGATGAATTTTGTTGCACCTATATTTTAGAGAAAATTATTCCAAAACCCTTAACAAAAAGATAAAATAGAGTACTATCTCATTGTTACGTGAATATAAAAAAACTTTCAAGCTTCCATCAATTACATAAGGTTTTCCCAAATATTTTGCTGTTTACACTCTAATTGCCTATAAACCTAATGTAATCAAACAGCAGAATTCTTTAATACAAAGTTAATTTAAAAAAGACATCATGGAGATGAGACACTTAAAGATAGCTGTAAATAGGCAGAAAACATTAAAATTTGGATGTGATAAATTTGCTACAGTAATAAAAGACCATTTGTTAATTTTTAACATTTATTTCGGATAGTAGCCGGTGAAAAACGTTAAAGAGGTTCGTCATAATACAGTTATAACTTCAAATATACAAATATATAATGTTAACAAAATGTCCAACATAAAAATTTAGAAATGTTATAAAAAAGATCTCTACGATAAAGAAGAATCTGGTATTAACTATATGTTTGCAATTGGAAGAATAAAAATAATTTTTGATATTGACTTGGCAAATTGTTTCATATGGAATTTAAATTATGTAATGAGAAAATAGAAATAAGAATGTATAGCAAATAGGCCTTAACCCATTTCTCTACGATTTTGTCTGGTAATGGCAAATGATCAGAACCGTTGTAAAAAATCGTTTTGAAGATTATCGTTGTTGTAAAACATTGTTTTGGACCTTAATGAGTACGTTATAGAAATAAAGTCAGGTTTTGTCATCTTACGATTCTATTGAAATAGTGAGATATTTTATTTTTTAATTTCTTAAGCATCTCACAACACTACTAAACGCTTTGCTGTTGACTGCAGTGCAGGTCTGAGCTTGTTTCAATGCTCCTAAACTTGTTATAACATACGACCTTTGCTTGTACAATACTTAGAATATTTTAACTCCGTTGTTTATGCGGACCAGAAAAAATGTTCTATATTTGTTTGGTATATATTATTTATATTTTTACCACATGATTTGAAGTTGGTGTGTAACAGTAGAAATTTTTTTCTTGCTAGTGATCCTGTAACAATATATATAGAGGCAACAAACTTCTAATTATAACCTTTTCAAAACCTTTTGTATTGCATTGCTTTAAAAAGCAGAGTATCCCTTTTGCCAAATAATGAAAAATTATGTATGTATGTATTATTTAATTAATGGACCCTATGGTAACATTTGCATATGTCGTATAACTTAATGTCATTAGATGTAGCAGATGACAATTATCTTTTTCTCAACATTTTTGAATCATTCATTTATGGTACGTGTTTTCTATTTTACATTAAACATATTTATGGGTGTTCGTTTTGGTGGATACAGTTTTATTGGGTTTTACAGATTTAAAAAAAATTCTAAAAATGAAGTTGAAAAATTAACATCAACATTTTAATATCTTGATGCTGTATTTATTGCACGTTAATTTACAAAATTTTTATAACATCTGGTTTCAAGAAGTCGGAGCAAAGCCATTCACGACATAAATATTGATGACAGTTATATAATAACATAAATAATTTTTTGACAACTTTGTAATTTTGAATAATGGTGACATTTTATGAGTTTTAAAATTCATTGACTCACAGTTTTATTAATTTTTTAAGTATAATTTTAAGAACACGATGTATTGTAATACAATTTATATTGAAATCTTAGTTCGAGGCAATATAAAATATATGTAAAAAGCTGTAGAAAAACCATTTAAAAAGCTAATGACTTTTTAAATATTTTTATTGATTTGTTTACACAATGAACTGTACTATTACAGGCTTGTTATATCTACACGTTGAAAATGTTTTTGCGTATATAGTCTCCGTTTTCTTCTCTAGAAATATTGACCCTCTTGATAATATTTTGTATTACACTAGCCACCTATGTCCGGAACTTCTACAAGGATATTCTCCTTGAGCTGTTAAATATTCTGAAATTTGTTGTCATAATTACTATACTTTAAATATAAATAAATTCGGAGTCGTCAAATCATGCGAACGGGCGGTCCATTCAAAATAGCTATTGTGTGAAATTATTCTTTCGCTAAAACTGTCTATTAAAAGCTATATGGACTCTCTTAGTATAACTATGACCAGTTGCTTCATCTTGTTGCCACCATAAGTAACTGTGGTTTCAACGGCTGGACGAATAACATTTTTTAACATATCTTATCACAGTATTCTTATCATTGTTCTCGGAAAAATAAGGTTCGATTACCTTTTATGACGTCACCCTGTGTTAAACAGTGACTTTGAGAGGATTAAGCTTACGTTAATGTATGGCTCTCGAATTTTCGGTGCCCAAAAATCTAGTATTTTGTTTATTTATAAAAACTATTAAGACTAAAACGGGCTTCACTACCTATAATCGGCTTTTGAATAAATCTGTTATCAGTTCTGTCAGTTGACCAATTGAACCTTATAGGAATACAAATATAAATCCTTTTGTAATCGTCGTATTGATATTTTTGAGATGCCAAGTCCTTGTGAACGGCTTGGATTCGAAACTTTTTCATCTTGATGAATGTTTTCTTGTACCCGCCTCCTATTTTCTAACGTGGTCTACCGCTTCGTGGCAAGTTATCTACAGATTTTTGTTGCCGAAAACAACTAATTAATTTAAGTAAGTACGTTGTGTGAGAATGGATTTTTGGATTTCGAAAGTAAAGTTCAACAATTTTGACTCTTTTGTTTGAAATAAATTTTTTTATAATTAATTTTAGAATAATTTAAAATCTGAAAAAAAACTGAAATAAATTTGTTATCTACTGTCTCAATAGTATCGCAACTTATGACCCACCCAGTACCTATGAAGGTTAATATGAAATTCTTCTTTGATATAGTTTATATTATTAATCAGCATAAATAAATGTATTTAATGTGTTTATCCGTTTTCTTTCGTTTTTAGCCAAAATTTCCCATGTTGTGCGTTGCTTTTTATTCTGCAAATTGCATATCGAAGATTATTATTAAAATCCTATTTATTGCCGTTTTTATTGATTTTAAAAAGACATTTCAGAGAACGCTGTATATTTTTTGTGCTACTAGGATTACTGTTGGTTTAAATTTAACGATGCAATCACTTTGACGGATATTATATTTTACTACTCCTCATTATTTTGCCCAGAATAATGGTTGCTCACTTTAATTACATATTTTATTTTATTTGCATGCAGTATTTTTACCTAGATTTTAATGATACAAAACCGTACAGAATTTTTGAGCTTAAAGAGGATACTCCCACAAAAATAAAGTTGTTCCATTTGATTTTCACTTTAAAAATGTTTATAAAGTGTAATTCGTTTGATTGTGAATGAATTGAAAGCAAATGGTAATAACCAAAAAATGGCTTACGCTGTAGGCTCGTGAAAGCAATAAATGGATTTGAATTGAATTTATTGAAGTTTCTGTTATCGTGACATTTTCTTAATACCATTTCGATGTAAGAGTCTACCTCGACTTTTTTGAACAAGTGGATTGCGCAAAGAGGTGCTTTTGAGTTTTCTCTGCGATAAGGTTTACTAAACAAAATTAGCAAGAATTGATGAGCTTAAAGAGGAGATAAAATACTTTATAACGCTTTTAAATCCATTGGTTGAGTTATTGGCTAGGTTTGGGCAGAGGACATACGCTTGTAATTTTATTTAACATGTTTTAATTTGTATTTTATTGTTTTTCTCAATAAACACTTTATTTGTTGTGATTTAAAGAGAAAATGCATTATTTTGGAGACTGTACAGGATTCGGCTACATAACTTTTTCAAAACGCAGTAAAACATTTTATGAATTAGAATTTTTTTTATTTTTTTTCTCTATAATGTAGGTACATATCTAAAATTTTGTTTTACACAGTTTTGAAAATAATGCCATGTAGGTGACGCCCCCCATTGTCGATACACTGAATAAGCCGATTTCTAGCGTGAGCCATGACCTTTACCCAGCATAGCAGCGGGTATGCTGGTAATTTCCTCCCGGATGTTGGCCTTCAGGTCTTGTAGGGTCCTTGGATGTTTGACATAAACGCGGGATTTCAAAAAACCCCTCAAAAAATCGCAAGGCCAAATCGGGAGAGCGGGCTGGCCACTCCAAATTACACCTTATTGAGATGAGGCGCTCCGGGGAGTGTTCCCTCAAAACAGCCATCGATGTCCTTGAAGTGTGAGCCGTTGCTCCGTCTTGTTGGTACCAAATGTCCCCTAAGTCTAATTCACCAAGTTGTGGAAAAAAATTCCTCCAACATGTTCACATACCGGTCCGAATTCACTGTCACTGTGACCTTATTTTCTTCAAAAAACCAGTTACCAACAATCCCAGCTGAGGAAATTGAACACCACACTGTGATTTTAGGTGAATGTAAAGGCCTTTAATGCAATTCTCGGGGATTAGTGTCAGCCCAGTAGCGCATGTTCTGCTTGTTGGCGCTTCCACTCAAGTGAAAATGGGCTTCATCACTGAAAAAAACAATTGCGTCCTCAGAAACATTTTCGAGAAGTGCCTCACATGCGTTCCTCCGAGAATTGAAGTCGCGTTCTGAGATTTTCTGCACAATCGCCAACTTGTAGGGATGGTAATGAAGGTCATCGTCAAGAATTTGCCTCACTGAACGATTGGAAAGTCTAAGGACAAACGCATGTTTACGCACAGAACGCCGTGGGGATTGCAAGATTGAAGCTTTCACTGCCTCAATGTTCTGAGATGATCTGATGGGTTGAGGGACTCCAGTTCTTCGCCTTGTCGCAACATAGTGACCCACGTAACAATTGATTTCCGGTCCGGGACGGGACCCAACAGGGCTACATTGAAGCGATTTCAGAAGGCACGCTGGGTTGCAATAACAGAACATCCGTTCAAAAAGTAGGCTTCGACGGCAACCCACGCTCCTCACTGTTCCAACTCATGATGGCAACTGACAAGGGCAGGAAAAAAAACTTTAGAACCACGCCTCTCGATTGAGACCTCTTCCGTCCCACTACGACCCCTACAGCCTGAATGGTGCGCATTTCAAAAAGGAAGTTACGTTGCCGCACTCTGTATGTGCTACTATCGAAAGACTTTTTAAATTGAACTACAACACATATTTTTTATTTATCATGTTGAAATATTTTTATGTAGTTATTAATTAAGCATTCATATAGATATTGAAATTTAATAGTAACAGGAAGTAAAGGTAAGTAAGAAAAAGTTTCCAAATTACACGTAAAACCAAAATTTAATAAATTTAAACAATTAAGTATTAAGGTTAAGGTTATATTAAATTGATAATTTAATGGCTGCTACTTCTTGCTCCCAGCCGAGCTGAAAGTTTTTAACTTAACTTTTCGCCCGAGTTTTGAGGGTTAGAAAATAACGCATTAATCGAAGTTTCTGCTCCGTTATTGATGTAGTTCTAAAGGAGACGGATAACCGTGAAGAAACTAAAGAATTTTAAGCAGTAAGGGTCAAGGGGTAATTACTGAAAACTCAAACTAGTAACAATTGCAATTTTCAAATAAAAACTGTACAATAACATCAAATATAAATTGGAGTGCAAATAGCATATTTTCTTAATAAAAAGTAAACTGCAGTGTAGATAGGATGATATATCCGGTGAAAAAGAAACACATTTTTAAAGGTAAAAATGGCGTTATAATAAATTAGAATACATATAAAAATTCTGTATATTTACTAATAGTATACTGAGGATTGGAAACTAATTTAAGAATATTAGGGTAAATAATAACAAGAAAAACCGATAGTACAATGAATAAATGAAACAAGAAAGTAGTTTTAAATTTGAATTAAAATTGAATGAATCAAAGAGTCTTACAAGAAGTATAATTTTAGCTGTACTGATAATGAATAAAAAGGATAAAATTGCAACTATCAGACAATAACATGGATTTATTTAAAGTTGGGGTTATAAATAACTTTTTCGATGAACTAAATATAATCTGAGAAAAGCCTAACAAATTTGAAGTAATGTAATTTTAATAACGTCAAATCCAAACAATTTAATATTAGAGTACGAATATTAAAGAATAGTAATACTATTGATATTATATAATTGTTTGCAAAATCCTACAAACATATTAATATTTATAAACAAACTAATACATCTACGTTCTATGAAAATGTTAGAAATAATAAACAATAATATTTTTTATTGTATACCAAATAGTAAATCATGTTCATGGAATATGGGCTAAAAAATTCAATTCACATAAAAATTTAAATATTTCTCCCGATGTCGTTTCACTTCTAATGTATGGAAAATTGAAAAATCCATTTATGCCGCAAAATCATAAAAAGCTTATATATATGTAAATAAAAAACTGATATTGAACAACACGAAGCATTTCCTATCTCCTATGAAAAGAATTTGTAATTTTAAAAAGATCTTCTTTTGCAGTACTAACAAGATTATATCCTTTAAAGCAGTAACATTAACAATTAAAAATTATAATCAGTACCACAAAATAACTTAATGACTGTTAAAAATACAGTGAACTTTAGATAAGAAAATAATAAATAAAACAGTTTTGATTGGTTTTTAATTGTTAATGGGCGAACAAAGTTTAATAAATTAATAAACACGCTAAAATTCCGTTTATGGAAAAAATGAAAGGGGAGTTTATTTAAAATATATATATATAAGTGCAAAAAAATTAAAAGCATACAAGGTTTTGTGTCGCAATGTGCAACAAATGAAAATAAATTGAGTCCCTCTTATTCAAATAAGTAGAGATTATAATATTTTAATCGAATTCAGAGCATTCATTTAAAATCTAAAAATAATATTCCCTTTAATGTTCTCTAGTTTTAAAATTACTTGAAAGAGAAATTTAGGCGAATAAAATAAAATCATTTTTATTCACACAAACACATTTGCATTTTATTCATATACTTTGATTAAATTTAAAACTATATATATATATTTTTAAATTAATTAAGAAATATTTTAAAAAACAAAATTTATAAGTTACATTTTTAAAATAGGGAAAATTAAAATAAGTAACCGTACAAAATTGAATTCTAGAGAAGTTTTTATAAAACATCGAGTGATTGAAAAAGAATTAATTACATAATGCTTAGCTTATAACAATCAATAAATTGTCTTCTCATTAACTCTATTACTTTCTTTCTGATGTGTATACGCATGGAACAAGAAAGTAGGTTCTGAAATGTGATAATATTATGAGTAATAATGCAGTAGAATATTGCTGCATAAAATTCACACAATATTTACATTAATTTTCAACAATGTTTCAAACATAAAAATTGCATTATCCTGAGTCGTGTGAGTACAATGTGATATTCGTTACGGGATAGATATTACATTCACAAATCTCAAAGAATGGGTTTGATATTAACGATTTTTAATACTATTAGGAGAAGGAAAATAATTTTCTTGGAAGGAGTGAAGCTAAAATTGAAAAGTGAATTAAATTCATGCATACGGAATACTTTTGCAACTAGTTCGCGACCACTCTTGACCACTCCGTTCCTATCTACAGCTTTATCAGAGATTATTATTTCTTTAGAAAGAAAAAGGGTTTATTGACTATTCAGATTTTTAAAACAAACGAGGGATTTACAATTTTTACAGTTCTTTTTTGTTCGTTTAATGGGTAATGTAATGTTAAAATTAAATATCTCGAAGGTTTAGATAGGACAAGAATGAACTTGAAGGGTAAAACAAACATAATGTATCCAAGGCACTGTACAGCCAAGAAACAGAAGTTATTCTTATGATAACTTATTGTTTTGGTGACATTTATGTATTGTCCTTTAAAGAGAGATCAAAAAATGCGAAAGTGGTCGTAAAAATGTCTTAGTTTCTATTGCTGTTCGAAAAAATTTGGAGAACGCCAAATTTAAATCTATCAAAACACTAAAGTAGTTTCTACGAAATAAAATTTTTACGGCGTAACTTATAACAGGAATATATTAAATAATATAGGGTGGTTCAAATATGATCGGAACTGATTTTTATATATATAAAAAAACAAATTGTCAAACACTTATTTGCATATGTCAGTCGTCAATGTACTTTTCTTCGGAGTCAGCACATTTTTCCAAGATTCTGGAAGTACCTTGGTGCTCTTTTTAAAAAAGGCTTTGGTTGGCGGCATATCCACTCCCGAACAGTCTGGATGACGGCGTCGTTGTCCGCAAACCGTCTGCCTTGCCAGTCTGATTTGAGCCTTCCTTACTTGGGGCCAAATCGGCACTGTACGGCGGATGTGGTAAAGGCTCTATTTCAATTTTGAAGGGTTTTTATTATTGTTTGACTTGAAAAAAAGCTATCCGCTTTACACCTGTTTTCTGTTGCTAGAAAGTCTGAGTAATAAGCTGCTTGACTGTTCTGGCATCCATCCGAAAATCTACATGGATAACTCCCTGCCAGTACCAGAAGAACGTTATCATAACTTTTCCTGGTGAACGGCTCCTCCGCGCTCTCTTCGGTTTGGGAGAATTAGTATACCGCCACTCGCGTGATAGCTGCTGGGACTCGGGAATGAAGTAGTGCACCCACGTTTTATCTGTGGTCAAAAATGAATCACATTCGTCTTCAAACTGATGTAGGAGACAACTGGTAGCTTCTACGCGCACCACTTTGTTCACGTTGCAATAGTGTAGGTGTTTTTCACAATGTTTTCTACAATATCAACACTGATGGACAGCATTTCTCTAAGTTTCTTGATAGTTCTGCACCTATTTTCATGAATAAGCGCGCCTGTACGACCAATGTTTGGCTTGGTGGCGAATGTTCGCAGCCGAAGATAATGCTGTTTATTCCCCATGCGCTTTCTGCCTCCTCTAAAGCACTTATCCCACTCAAACACACGAGATCGTAAGAGACACTCTTCCCGATACTATTGTTGGAGTCTCTGGTGAATTTCAGCAGACGAAACGTTTTCTCAGAGGAATCTGATCGCAATGCTCCGCGGTAGCTTATGTTTACTCATCACTCTAGCTCCCAAACAGGACTCTGAACAGGTTCTAACTTGAGCAGGAGGTATGGTGGAGGTTGTGCTTTCACTCTCTCAAGGGGGGAGTCTCCTGTAAAATAATTTTTTTTTGCTATTTTTAAAATTTTTTTTTAACTTTATTTTCTACCTGATTAATATATTTCCAAAGTTTTAAGGCCAACAAAAAGTCTTAAAGGTCCCTAGGAAGTCACCAAAGTGATGCGCTCCAAAAGTGACAAAAGCAAGTAAACGCGCGCGCGCCCTTTACGGTTTCCACCTTTTAATTTCTTATAAGTTTTTAATAAGTTTGCTAATTTACTGTGTGAATAATAGAGGGCACTTCCATCGATTATAAAAAAATAGTTGAGAAACGACGCACTCATAGTAAACAGTTCTACTTTTCAAGAACGAAAACGTCAATAGCGTTTTTATCGAAACGTATTTTTTCCGCGCCGTGGAATGCAACTCTAAAATTAATGAACCAATCAACTTGAATTTTTGTACAGATATTCTTTAATTTATTGGCTTTTGCACAAAATTTCGTATAAATTGTTTTTAACATTTTGTTTATAAAAAAATGCCCTCAAATTTTCAATTTCTTTTTGTTTTGCTAAATTTAGGTTAGTGTAAAGTGGAATAACTTATTTTAATAAAAAAAATTATTTAGTTGAGTTCACTTAATTACAAGGACCTGGGCGTTCCACGGCGCAAACTCGAGGAGCCAAGTTCGAGCATCTCTAACGCCGCCATTTTGTTTTATTAAATAATAAAAAAAATTTGTATTCATTTAAACGTCTATGTAATTCGATTCATTGCAATAAATGCTCTCAGTTTTTTGTAAAAAGGTCACACAGCTGCTGTGCAGTGCGGTTGTTTACACACAAATCAATTTCGGTCATATTTGAACCATCTTGTATTCAAATGCTTCTAACATGTATTGTGCTGTTTTGTGTTTACTGATATATACTATTTTTTTAAGTTTCGTTATTGTGTGGAATACGGTTTATCGGTTTTCTTTAAATTTGTTTTTCTTTATTTTATTAAATTTTAGTTGATTTCTCAATAGTTAATTTCGGTACTATAAACGATATTAATTTAATAAAATTTTAGTTTCACATCTTCAGATGTTTCTTTTCTTTACATATTCTTCGAGTTGTTAAATAATATATACCGCAGCATTCTCGGTGCTCTTTTTAATTTATAGATCCGATAACTGTAGCATTCAACCTTTAACATCATTCGAATACAATTGAAAAATCAAAAATTAAAATCAGCACTTGTAACTTATACCTTCAGAAAATGCGACTATCCAAACGTCAACATTAACAATTGATATACTAAAATGAGAAGTAGTTAAATACGTAAGACTTCATCTTAACTTTAAACTGAACTTAAAAGGAGATATATTACAGAAAAGGAACTTAATTGGCTAATAGAACGTAAATCACATTTACCACCAACAAAAAATTATTTATCTACAAACCAGTCATCAAACCCATAAGGACATATTGAGTTGAACTATGAACTTACGCCAGCAAATTTCACGTAGCCCTAACCTAACAAACCCAGTATAGAATTTTCCGCGCCATTGTAGATTGACCTTGGTAAGTTACCAACTACGCAACTCTTTAATACTATCACATGAAAGAGCGATCAGATACCATGAAAAATTTGAAGCTCATTCCAATGAACTGCTAAAGCATCTCTTGTAACCAATAGAAACTAGACGATTGCAAAGACTAGCCATGAGAGCTTCTATGAGTCTGAAGTGAAATTGCTGGATGATGTGTACTTTTTCGCGCCATTTTATCGTACAATGTAATGTTTTGCATTGTATACTACATCAAATTAGCTTATAGAATGCATAATTTCTGACTGATAAATGTGTAAAAAAAGGGTTGTAGTTTTTATTAGAATTTTAGTACGTTTTCTCTACTTAGTGTTTCGAGATCTGCCCTTTTCTAGAAATAAATGTCCCCTTTGAATAAAAGTTTTGTAGACAATTATAACGCCTACAAATAGGTTTTTTGTGTAAACACTGATCGTGTGCATCTGCTAGTGTTTGGAAATCTGCCCAGCTAGAGGTATTATTTAGCTAATTGCGAACTGTGCTTTTGGTTGCTTGAATACAGGTTCGTGTCCAGCAAAAGAAGTTTTTAATCCGTTGTTCATTAGTGAATTTGCTTTATACGCTAGCACATACATAAAAGTGGGTCTGTCTTGTAAATACTTCAGACAATCCCAGGCTAGTCTAGAAGTGATCTGCTGACTAAACTTTTATTGAAGTTATAGCAGTTAACTGTCATTGATATTTCCTGCTTAAATTCCTATGCAGATGCACATCTGTAGCATATATTGTCGCTTGAAATACTGTAGTATATTTCCCCAGAGATGCATATATATAAAATTGAGGAGATTTCTTGAATAATCTAGCTCCAGTGCCACAAATAACATAAGATAGTTACAGTATTTTGACACGCAATGTACTATAAATTTATTAAATATTAGTAACTAAAAATGTTAATAATACACTAACAGTCATTTAAATTAATACGTAGTTGTGCAGTGTAGACAAATAAAAAGCGTATAAAAGCGAAAAACTAATCTTGGTGTTCAGTATTGTAGTCGGTGCATGTGAATGTGTTGTTTCCGGTAAATTGTGTGGTAGCAGCATCTTGCTCTTGGTTTGCAATTCCCCTTCAGGGACAGCAGCTGCACCTAGTTGCAAATGTTTTTAAATCTCATGGTATTAGGGACATTCTCTTGAAACTTTTATAATGATTTTGCTAGAACTGTTAGCTAGCTACTTCTTCAAAGTTTACTGCCCAAATTTCTTTAAAAATAATGTTGGATAATGCGATGGGAAGATTGATTTATCTATGTAATAAGTGATAATATAAATTTACTTTTTTTTTTAATTTTCGGATCCTTTTACAACTTTTTATAACGCTAGAAATCTCGGTGTACCGAAGCGAGGTGATTAGAAATCTATCGGCCGGTCTATACACCGTAGCATTTAGTTACGATTGAGCTGTGGATCAGTCAGCAATGAGCGTATTCTCTCAATGCGTTTTAATAAAACGGCAACTCTTACAAACGTGGACAGAATCAGCCAGCGCCGTCAGACTTTGTCATAAAAACGTGGATTTAGAACTATGAAGAGACTTTGTCAACGACAGAAAAGAAGCCTGGAAAAATTAGTGCGAACTCCGGAAAACATTAAGCGTGATGAGTTGCACTGCTCGGTTTGCTGGCTTACCACCACACAATTTACTCCAAAACGATAAGACCGATTTTACACAATGATCTTTACCATTACTCGTATGAAATTCAAATCGTTCAAGCTCTTAATGAAACTTTTATGCAACCCGAAAACTTTTCTGTGGAGAGTTTTTGAATTTGGTTGATCGAGCTAAGAACATCGTACACAACTTACGTATGAGTGACGAGGCCTATTTCATCATCTGTCCAGATACATTAATAAAGAAAATCTCAGATTTTGGGGTGATCTAAATCTTCGGAAACTCCATGGGCAATCTCCCCATTTTGTGAAAGTTACTGTGTGGAGCGCTATGTCTTCAAAAGCGAGCATGGGGTCTTATTTTTTTGCTCTTGGAATTGCTGTGTCTGTAACTTCGGTGAAGGAAAAACTTTTATTCCACACCTTACTCAGTACAATGTGAAACATTTTTTTCAACTAGACTGAGCTACCAGCCACACAGCAAGAGTAAACATGAGTACTGCCAACGGCTTGCTTCCAATTTATGTGATCTCTCAAAATGGAGATATTGTGTGGACCTTTCGTTAGCTAAACTTCACAGCTTGAGACTTCCTTCCTTGGGACTGTTTGAGAAGTTTACTAAGATGGAATACCGAGGCCTTTAAACAACAGATTCAAGATGAAGTGGCTCAAATCTGACCAAAAATGCTGCATAATGAGATGAGCCTAAAGACCCGGATTGACAATGCTTACGTTTAACTGGATGTCATCTTTCAAATGTAATTTTTAAAAATTAAATTATGGGAACTTACTTTTTTAAATGCTTTTTTATATAGGTTAATGTTATTGCAAAAGATTACAACAAATATTTAAAAATTAAAACAACTTTTTGGAAGGTTTGTCTTGTTCCTTTCCTTGCCCCTAGTAATTGTGTGATTATATTATTTTTTTCTAATTGACTTTTTATTATAAGTAAATGGATATTTACATAGTCAAATCATTACATCCAGAAAAACAAACACCATATTTGATATATTCTGGTTAAAAATTCTATTAAGGAGCAGTATTTTTTACTTACACAAATGGATTATTAAGAACATTGCCGTTATATTATAATTTTCAGTTTCAAATTGTTTTCGGTCATTACTTACAAATGTACAATATCTTTTTCATATAAATACGTCACTGAACATCGAGTACTTATTCTGCTAATAAATAAACTTAAAATTAATAAAAAATAGTGTTAGTTTCCTGCAAATGCATAAAAAAGAATGATCGACCTTGTAAAAGGCACTAGCTTACAGATAAATTTGACTGGTTTAAATATAAGCACTCCAGGGATTACTCGCCAAATTGTTGGAACGTCTACACGCGCTCCAAACGATTTTCCTAAAAGTTCATTAATTTTAAAACAATTTCAGTAGAAATACTATCTGTAAAATAATTTATAAGGATGTGCTAAGAATCTAGCACGATTTTATTAGAAAATTATAAAAAAAATTCTCTCAGGTAACTACAGAAAATTTACTAACTGACATATTTCCTTGCAGGTTGTGGATTGCCACCTCTGTTTCCACACCCCCAAACTAGAATTGTCGGTGGAAAGAACGCTCCGTTCGGCCGGTGGCCTTGGCAGGTGAGATAAGAAATGCTGATGATTCCAAGCTCTGCACTACTTGTAGCACTCCATCACGCAGATATGACAACATATTTATATTGCTTTATTTTTTCGGTGCGAGAGATTTATTGCGCTTTATAACACCCCGTTCGCTCCCGTCCCGCTCGTTTTCGGGCCCGCTGCGTTCCCTATTCTCCGTGTTAAATTAATTCCCGTTTTGTTTTGCCAAATTCAGTTCCGAAAACGGCGAACTGACGGGTTTATGTTCGAACCCCCAGGCTCGAGGCGTCTGGAAGGGCAGAATGTTCGAGTGCGGCCCCACCTGCGAATGAGTTATTGCAGCGGAAATATTTGGGTTTCATGTACAATTAAGCTTGTCCTCCGTTTGGGAAACTCGATTTATAGCTATAAGTGTATTAAAGAGCTGGGTGGCATACCTAATTTCAAAGTGGTCTATAAATACCCAGAACTAATATGCAGTTTTTCTAAGATATATTAATTTAGATAATCTCTTACATAATTAATTAAAATTCAAGTTGTGTAAAATTTTAAATTAATTTACATTCTTGTAGTTATTAAAAATATAGTAAAACATGATACAAGATGCTATCTAAATAGACCAGTATAGAAAAAAGTCATATTAAAGTGGATATATTAATAAGGTGCTTGAAATTGCTTATTAATTAGGAGTAGCGCTTATACAAAAATTTGATATTTTTAAATGAATTTTATATATTGTTAAGGAGCGTGGAGCACATTCATCTTTTCTTCTATCGCAGAATTAACTAACCTAAAATGAGAATTCGATTTACAAGAAACAAAAAAAATCGAAATAATTAGTTTATTATTTATGATATATATACCTAATTCTTTTTTATTAGAAAGCTGTCTAGAGACATTTGTTTTTGCCGATATATCAAAATTTGATGAAAATGCGGCACTGCCTTATTAGGATGATGCTTGTCAATGTACGATACAACAGTTTTCTACGATTTCGGAATTTCTCTTATTGTGCCAGAGATTGGGGGTTCCTATTACCTCCTCCTCTTCTGACAAACTCTCCTCCATAACTTCTTGCTGTGAAACACAATGCAACTCCATAATCTCTTTGGTGATCAACTTTTGGTTGTGCTCTTTCACACGTTCATCGATATCATTGTTATCCAACTCCAGTTCCATGATCTTGGCCAAAGACACACTCTCGTTGATTACAAGGTTTACATGTACTATCTCGAACTTCTCAAAGTCACATTCGACAAAAATCTCCGACCAAAGCTTCGTCAAAGCAAAAGTGAGGATTCTCTTGGTAACCCTCCCACGCATTTCGGATCATCTTGAGGCAGGCAACGATGTGGTAGTGATATTTCCATCTGGTAGGCCTGGAAGATGAGCAAGAGCATCGTCTACAACAAGCAAGACATGGAATAGCAGATTTATCTCAAGTAATTTTTTTTACAGAGGAGCAAACACTTTATTGAACCAATCACTAAAAAGGTCACGTGTTGTTGGATCTGCACATCGTATTTAGCCTGCTCTTCTGGACTTTACACTTCTTGAAGGCTTGTGGAGTTTTTGAACGGTAAACAAGCAGCGGTTTAATTTTCAAGTAGCTACTTGTATTGGCACAGAATAGCAGCGTGAACGGTTTTTTATTGCCTTGTGGTCGGGCAATGCATTCTCCTCTGTTGTTATTTAGGTTTCCTTTGGCGTCTTTTTCTAGAAGAAAACCGTTTTGTCACAATTAAAAACCTGTTACAGCAGGTAACACTTAGAATCTACGAGCTTCTAGAAGTCGGTGATGAAGTTTTCTGCTGCCTTTGTGTCGGAGCATGCTGGTTCACCGTGCCTGACAACGCTGTGGATGTCGGTTTTTCTCTTAAACTTCTCGAATCAGCCACGACTTCCCTCAAATACCTCTTCGGCCGTTGATGATCCAGGTGTCTTCTTAACGAGGTTGGCGAACATCACTTTCGTCTTCTCGCAAATGATGCTCTCGTTAATTTTTTTTTCGGCAGCAACTTTTTTAGGAATTTTTTAGCTTATTTTTTATTTTATTATCTTATAATATAATTGTCTTATCTCCCTAACTTTCTTTCTTTCTTTCTTTCTAAACTTATAATTCTATCTCCTCCTAGACGCTTCAACCGACTTCCTTGAAACTTGCACACCACATTCACAACTATATTTGCTAATTCGGTGCAAAAAATCAGCCTTCTAACTGTAATTGTTTTTGAATTATTTAAATATTTTGATTATTGTATTGTATAGATGTCACACCTGTGACAGATAAACACATTTTTTTTTGAAAAACAGCGCCATCTGTTGGACGTAAAAGCAAAGTCACAACAACACGTGGCTCCGGGTACAGCTATTTTAGAATAAAAACAAACATTCTGTTATTGTTGCCAACATTAATCTAGAGAAAAATTAAAAATTACTGCAAATGAACGTAAAACGTAAAAATTACGGGAGTGCATTATGAACGAGCGCATAAGCTTTGCATTAATTCAACTTTACGTATTACGTATTTTCTATGGGCGGCTTATGCTTACGTCCACCATAAATGGGCGTTAATTTGTTCCATGTTTCTGATCCAGAGAAAAAGCCGGTCTAATTAAAAATTTATACGTTCGCACCTTGCAAAAATTTGAGGGAAGGCGGGTGAAAAAATGTCAGTCTAGGACGCCAAAAATATCTTTTGGTGGACAACTCTTAGTTTTCTATAAAATCTCACTTTCTAAATTTATATGTATTTTATTTTTTACGTTTATGGGGTAATTGTCTTCATATTTTTTCAAACCATTCTCCTACATTTTAAGTCGCGATTTGGCTTTAAAAAATGCTTTGGCTTCCGTTCAGGACTGTTTTATTATATTTGTAAACTTGATTTATTTTATTTCTCATATTTTATTTTGTTTTTTATCCTTTATGTATTTAATTTCTGTGTCTAAAGATTCTTTTACACCCAATATATATTATATCCATATATATTATACAAGTCATTATTTTGCTTTAGTGTCATTATAGTTTGTTGATTTATTTATGTAATCTTTTTACAGCTACTTGATTTACATTGTATATTTATTCTACACATATTTTTTTTAATATTTTTATGAAATGACTTTTAAAAATTTTTACATTGTATCTATCTATACATTTGAAGACAAAGTAAAAAAAAAAAAACGTAATGTGGCGTTTCGCTACGCCCTTGATTTACACGAGGAGATCCGTGCGTAGTAAATAAAGACTACCTATAGACTTCAACGGAAAGTAAACAAAGACGGCTAACGTGAAATTTAACGTACCGCATTCTAAGTGCTTAATTTACACGGGGTTCGTGCACGCACGTCGGGGCCGCTCTCGCTCTACCTAGCGACCGCGGCTGCTTTTGTACCTGTTATCATTTTTATTGTGTAGAAACGGATGCATATTTATTAACTTAATTAGTAGTTCCCTAGCCGTTGTAAAAACGAAGCCAAAATGTCGATAATACTAAAGTTAGGTTAAGGAATTTTAGAATCAAAACATTCTGTTACTGGTGCCAACATTAATCTAGGGAAAAATTAAAAACTACTGCAAATAAATGTAAGCAATACGTAAAGTTGAACCGATTTCTTACGTATGAACGTAAAACGTAAAAATTCCGGATGTGCATTATGAACGAGCGCATAAGCTTTGCATTGGTTTAACTTTAAGTTTATGTATTTATTATGGGAGGCTTAAGCTTACTTCTAGTATTAATGGGCTCTAAGTTAAATTGTTCCGCGTTTCTGATCCAGGGAAAAATCCGAACTAATTAAAATTTTTTACGTCCCACGTTGCAAAAATTTGAGGGAAGAAGGGTAAACAATTATTAGCCTAGGACATCAAAAATACCTTTTGGCGGGCAATCCATTGTCTTAGATATTATAGAAGCCCTAATTATTTTTTGGCGCACTTACAGGCACTGCAGCCTCAAGGGCTTATTGTACGCACTAACATGCACTTATTCTAGGACATTCACACACACACATGGGTTGAGCGAGACTCGAACTCGCGCGCGCTGGCTAGAGGACCGAGCCAACTGGTTGAACCATCTGAGCCACCGCGTCCCCAGACCTCATGTTACATTTTATGGAAAATTTTAGTACTAATAAAAAATACTTATAGCTATATCTATAAGGAAGATACGTGCGAATTTTTACCAAGATTTGAACGGCGGCTGGTTATGAGGTCTAAGAGGCATAAAATACAAAATTTCATTGAAATTTTTTATCAATCGCGACCTGAACGCGTCTGTTAGAAGTATTTCTACGAATTTTACCTGAAATGGAGGAAATCGCTCAAAGGAGTGGAGAATAGCGATTGTCATAAGAAATAAATTTTTTTTAAAATTTTGCTGCAATCGCAAATAAAAATTATTTTTAAATTAAATTCTTACTGAAGTCTTCATAGATAATTTTTTCGTGTACTTTTGCACTAAATCGCATATTTTCTAAACGTTTGCTCTCATTTCTACATCTTCATTCTTTGTTGAATCAATATTAAATGCATTATGTAGTACTTACTAATTGTAGTCAAGATATTCTTTAAGAATTTTTTGAATTGATACATGCCTTAACTTTCCGTAGAAGAATTTTTCCGAATGGACTAAACTAGAATACTTATAATTTGAATACTAATGATTTAGTTTCCAATTGTTCTCTACTAATTAGGACACGAAAGTTTCCTATAATTGAAACAGAAATTTTTAGATTTACTTATTCGTACTTTTGTTCCTCCATTTTAATATACTATAAACCGCAACTAATAAATTTTTAGAAAAAAATATGTTTTAGGTAGTTTATCTTATTATTTAGGTTGCACAATAAATAAATAAAATGCGTCGGGAAGTAGTGAGCCTTAGTACACGAGTTTCGAATATCGGAATTATTTTTTTTAATACTTATCGATTTAAATTTAAATGTTAAAGCAAATTTTTAGAAAATCAAATAATTTTATTGAGGTAAAATTTTATTGAGTGGAAGAAATTAATGGATTTTCTGTTGAGAAGATTATGGAATTCGGTCTGTTTCTTTGATCGTAGTTATATATGAAAATTTTTGACATCTGTTCAAATGTATTTTAATATAGAAAAACAAACACACTGCTATTTTTTAAAACAGAAGTTAATACATTTACGACACAGATATAAGTATATTTAATTAAAATGAAAAATATGTATAAGACAAATACAGCAAATTAGACAGATAATTGCTTTTTTAACTGGTACGTTAGGGTCGGTTATTCATTTTTACAGATTTTATTAATTTTTTATTTTTGATATAGTTGGATCATGACATCTGCATATTAGGTTTTTATATTTTTACTCTTAGATTTTGTATAACTACTGCTTACTGCAGAAAACGAATCGATATTTTTAAAATATGAATGTGTTAATTTATTTTTAATGAAGCACATGTATAGTGAATAATTTATATTATTGAATTTGAATAAAATATACACATTTATTGAATTAACATATCGTCTAAGTTCGTTAGTCATTTGGGAGACATTCTTAAAACATTTTGAATTTTTTGCTACTTTCACATTTTAGCCAGAAGCAGTCAAACAAGCGAGAAAATACAACTACAAATATTTTTGATTTTAAGGCTTACCTCATTAAATAGCTATATTATGAAATCTATTTGCCCCTTGAGGGCTTTATCATAAAGGATTTATTTTCTGTTTTTTCTTCTTTTCTATTTTCTGCATTTTAGCTATTTAATTTAATATTTTATAATTTTGTAAATTAGTGATTTTTTAATTTTTTGTTCTTGTTTATTGTCAACTTTCTATCTACTTTTTGTTTGCATTGAAATTTTCAGCGTTCATTTATTCTACTAATATGTACAATTTAGTCTTTTGGTCTGTTTACATAAATCATTATAATTATATAAATTATTTTTTATCTTTTATATAAGTTCTAATTAAACCTTTATTTTTTGAGTACAAAGTAGCAATGACAGGAATTTCGTATCACTTTTTTTTTATTATTACCATCGTTATCTCATTTTTAATTCCTATATTTATATTTAAAAACTCCCTTTTGTCATGCTTTGATATTTAATAATTTCTATAGATTTTTTGGTTTTTAAGGTTTTGAAATTGTATGAAATTTTGTAATAATAAAGTTTTTCAATTTATAATTAAAATAAATTTACTTCTTCTTGCTTGGCTGTTATCATCTTTTGAGAGTTTTGGTTTATTGATTTTCCTATATATAAATTATTTAAGTTTTTAGTGGTTGAGCGAATTTCGTATAATAGCATAGGGTTCCTGTGATTATTCCAAGTACCATCAATTAAAATTTTGTTGATTTTTAAAATTTTGAGATATATACACACACGTGTATGTTCGAAAAGGTTTCCGCGGTTAACTATGTTTAAACAACTTAGTTCACGGGATGAACCGTGTCGTATTTGAGAAAATTCTCGACGTTTCGGCATCGGATTTGATGCCATTTTCAAGAGTTTAGCTTTTCATTCGGGGTCTCAATCTGCCTACTCCCCAAGGAGAGCTACGAGTCTTTGAGTAAGACTGACCTTTCGTGTTACCTGCTTGGTCTTTTATAGGGCTAGAAGTGAAAGTTTGTTTGGCGGGAGATGCGTTGGGTTGGGGAAAGTTTGTTGGATTAAGGGTGTTGCGTAATTTTGTGTTCAGGCACTGTGGGGTTTTTCTATTTCAATTGCCTCAAATAAAAAAATTCTGCTGGTGAAATGGGAAATAGGACCAATAGTTTTAGCCTGTGGAAAATTAATTTTGTGGTCTGTTTCTTTATTATGTTTGGCAATTGCCGAACCATTATCGCATTTCTGTATGGCCAGAGAATGCTCATATATTCAGCTGGATATTTGCCAATTTTTTTGACCAGTTTTCATAAGGTATTTCATACACACCTTGGGATTCATCGGGGCAGTGATCCTTTGCTGAGCGAATAAGCCCAGATATTTGGTTATTGGTCCTAAAGACCGTGCGTACATTTTGCCGCATTAGCACGCGGCTTATTTTATCGGTGATGCTTCTGATGTAAGGAAGAAATGTTTTTTGTTGGTCAGGAGGGTTTTGGAATTGCAAGTTAGTATTTTTATTTATATTTTTGATTATGTTGGTTAAGGATTTATTGGAGTAGGGTGGCGATAATGATTTTAATTTCTGTTTGGTGTTTTTTTGTATCGCAAGTATGATGGATCTGGTGATAAGGGATTTTGCATATGAATGAATTTGTGCAGGATGATGATGGGATTTGGCATTTAGGTAGCAGTTAGTATGAGTGTGTTTTCTACAGACAGTGTAATGAAAGCTGTCATTTGAAGGATTTCTTGTTATAAGAGTATCCAGGAAAAGAAGGAAATTATGATGTTCGGTTTTCATGATAAATTTTATATTGGTTGAGGTGGGAAAGGAATTCTGGAATGGTATCATGTCCATGAGGCCAGATAACAAAAGCATCATCGACATATTGTATTTTTAAGTAATTTAAGTTTCGTTTGTTTTATGTTATTTTATCAGATGATATATTTTGTTTAGAATTTTATTTATTTTCTGTAAATTTTAACTACACATTAATTTTAATATTATACAGTTACTGTTTTTTACAATTTTTTGTAGACATAAGAATGTTATTAATTATTCCATTGAATGTGACGAGACTAGTTTTTGATGAAATTTTATTACAACTTCAATAATTTTGTGCTGCCAGCAACAAAGAAATTGAATAAAAAACAAATTAATATTTATAATTTAAAAATATGCTCTCACATGTACTTACTCTTCGGTTTTCATCCCAAACTCCAGTTAACCAGGACTTTTTCATTATAAGTAATATTAGTGTATCAGCAGACAAATTTTCATAAAATTTATAATAGGTATTTATAGGTGAAGGCATAAATATTTTCTTAGTTTTTGTTATAAAATACTAATAATATTAAATGATAATAATTTAAATAAGAAATATTTTACTAGAAAATACTCTTGAACAGTTTTTATTATTCGATGATATGAATTGAAGAGCATATTCTAAGAAATATATCACCTGAAACTTAACACCAATTAATTATATCAGCACTTAAAAATTTATCAAAAATTGCGTTGGTATTTACCTGGTTGTTTCTTATTAGTTGGTGGTATAGTTGTGTGTGATTTCTTTTGTTTCATATATGTGTATGCTAATTCAGGAGTTTGTGCATATTGAGATACTTTACAGTTTAAGCTTGCAGTTAGGTTTCGTTGTTTAAAGTGATTTAAGGGAATATTTCTTTTTTGTTTGATAAGGTTATGTTTGTAGGCATATTTTTATTGACTCGAATTTGATAATGTTAGCCTGCTTTGTGTGCTTGTGTGTTATTATTGGGTTAGAGTATAGGAATATTGTTTATAAATGTGCTCATTTGTGTCAAATTTGAGGACTTCTTCATATATTCTACAGGTATTAAAACCAAATAACATTAGAGTCAGCAGCGTCGATTTTTTGGAAAATTCTCGATATTTCGGCATTCACTTTAAAGCCATTATCAAGATACATTTGAGGTATTTCTTTATTCGGGGTTTCAATATATCTACTATTCAAAGAGAAAGGTGAGTTATAGAGTCATTTTCCTGCTCTACTTCGTTGTTTATTGATACCAAATTGAAGGTTTGGCTGAATCATATTTTGACCAGGGATGTACTCGGTGGGATAAGCTTTTTTTGTTTGGATCAGTTATGTAACAGATCACGGGATGATTATCCAAATAATGGATAAACGTTGACGATTGGCTCGAATATTGTGGCACTGAAGGTGTTTTTGTTACGATTGCTTTACTAATGATTTTACCAATGAAATGAAAAATAGGAGCAAGTGTCTTTAATTTGAAAACAATAATTATATGTTTTTTTTGGGGTTTTTACCATATTTGGCAAGCGTTGAAGAATCATTGCTCTTCTGTAAACCAAAAAATGTTTTTATATGGGGCTTGATATTTGTCTGTTCTTTTGGACTATGTTTTGTCGCAGTCGTTATAAGTTATTTCGTAAATTTCTTGGGATTTCTTAGCTAAGCGGATGAAGTCAGCTATTTTATTGTTAGCCGTAAAAACAGTTTATATATTTTTTATGTTCGGCATGCAGCCTATTCTTTCAATGATATCTGTAATGTAAGACAAGATCATTTTTACTTAGTCGGAAAAGTTGTAAGTTTTGTAATTTGTATTTTTATTAATATGTAGATTAAGGATTTTTAGGGATTTGGTAATAGTATTAATTTGAGTTTGTTGGTTCTTAATGTTAGATAATTTGAGGAACTGGTTAGAATGGGTTGGTTTCCTGCAGGCAGTATGATAAAAATAGCATTTGGAAGGATTTTTTTTTTTGTAATAAGAGTGTCCAACAAATATACGAAACTGTTTTGTTTGACTTCCATTGTAAACTTTATATTGGTGTGAAGTTTATTTAGGTGGGAAAGCGTATATTATCTATGAGCTCAGATAACGAAGGTAACGTGAACATACCTTATCCAACAGGTAGGGTTTAAGGAAAAGAAAGTGAGGACTTTTTTTTCAAAATAAAAGGTACCTTAGTGGGAATCTATAGGAGCATTATTGGCTTGACGGTAAAATTTGTTTTGAAAGGTAAAATAGGTATTGGATAGACAATGGTTAATTAAGTTGAAGGTGTTGCCTTCTAGACTGCGATTTGTTTTTAAGTGTTGCAAAGTCTAAAAATGGGGATATCGGTAAATAGGGAGAGACACAACCGATCATTATGTCATCTTTACGTTTAGGAAGGGCCGAATGAAAAATGAATAAACCATTAATTAATGTTTATAATTTGTTCTCTTTACGGGTGGCATTAGTAGCATAAATAAAATCTAAGGAAAAACTGGTTGCATTTTACGTATTTTGATGAATAATTAATTAAAGAAATCAAATGAAAATACTAGAAAGTCTATGTACTTCTAAAACACATAGTACACATTTTTTTTTTTGTTAACTTTGTATCAAAATTTTACGTTTCAAACCAAAACCACTTTTGTAGATATGTCGTTTTTCTTTTAGATCGCTATCTAAGAAATCAATTGTAGTTTGCATGGTACTGTTTTTCTGCCTAATTAATTACTTGATAAGTTATTTGGGTGAACTGGGTAATTGAACATTTTTCCTGATATTTACTGTCGTTATTCTAAGATTATTTATTGTCTCGTCGAAGAACCTCAATACGCTTGAATGATAAGCTTCTTATTAAATTACACATTCCTGATGGCTAACCGTTTTGATAAAAATGTATTCATTATTGTCCCATTCAAATTCAGTTGCATTTTAGATGTATATCTTACGTTATATGTATTTTATTATTTATACACGTATGTAAGTAAGGCTGTTAATCCATGTGGATCAGGGTTTTTAGAGAGTCGTTCCTTTTGATAATGAGTAGTTTTGGAAGTGGTTGAAATAAAATACATTTAATATTTTCTTTAATTTTGTTTATACTACTTATAGTGTTAGTAAAAAGATTTTATTATTCACGTGCCCACATAAACCAGCAGTAAACCTCTGAGAAATTTTAATTTGGATTATTTATATTTAGTAGATATCTGAGTTATATACGTCCACATATGATAACAGACCAAAAAGAACTTAATGATACTATTTGTAAAGAAACCAAATAAAAAATGATAGAATAATGTGCTACACAATCGCTTGGCTTCTCTGTTCGGGTGCGATTCTTTTAGTATGATTGTAATTAGGATACCTGTAATGTCTACAAAAAGGCAATACTAGAAATTTTAGAGTAAAAACTTGGTTGGTTTTTGTATATTTATTAATATAAGGTTATTCAGTAATAACGAATTTCAAATGAATAGAAAACATAGTTTGTATGAAATGAAGGCCAATTCTTTGTTACATTTGAAAATTTAGTTCATGTCAATTACACGTGAAGCAGAATGTCCGGCATATGACCACCACAACAACAATTCCTTTATTGAAATTTTGCATTTTTCAATGCTTCAGTTGTCTCTGCGTCGTTGACACGGTTTTTCAAATATCCCCACAGAAAAATGTCCAACGGTATTAAATCGCAACTTTGTGAAGGCCAACGAACCGTTCCGTTGCGTGAAATCACACTATCGTAAAATTTTTATTTCGATAAATTAGTTGCTTGCAAGGCCGTATGTGACGTGGCGCCGTCTTGAAACCAAAATTTATTTAGAACCAAACAATGCAGTCCAAAAAAAGGTTTTATAATAATTTCTGATTGTTATTAGTGAATTTCTTTGGTCATCTTCAAATAATACGTCATAATATGTAATAATACATCGCCCGACCAAAAAGCCGCAACAAACATTCACTTTTCTCTGATGTTGTTCTGTCTGATGAACGATTTGAGGATTTCCGGAATCCCAAATCGACAATTTTGCTTGTAGACGTGACGATTGAGTTGAGAAAGAGGAGATAATCTGCGTGGAAAAATCAGCACTTTCATTCAAGCATCCAAGAAATAAATTAACGACGAGAAGCTAGATTATTTGGCTTTAGATTTTGAGTTAACATAACCTTATAGGCAGTGAGACAGATTTAATTATCGAGCGCGACGACGACCCGATGTGGTTGGATTTTGCTCAACATTTTTTCGGTGTGTAATTTCTCTAGAAATTAGCCACAACACAACAAATGCACTTTCTTTAGGGCGATTACGAGGGTAAGATGAAAAGTTCTCGGCCTGACAATGAAAGACTGCGACTTTCAGTTAAAAAATGATTTTATTTTTCTACATAATCTCCCTTCATTTCAACACACTTGATCCAGCGCCTCTCCAACATCAGTATTCCTTCTCGGAAGTGAGAAACTGAAAGATTGTGAAAATATTCATCAACTTATTTATTGGATGCGAAGCGCTTCCCAGCAACAAATTTTTTTAAGTTTGAGAACAGATGGAAGTCTGAGGGTGCCAAATCAGGAGAATAGGGGAGATGGCCGAGCAAATCATACCCCAAATCCCGCAGTTTTCTCATCGCCAACGCAGGTGCGTTGTCCTGGCGAATGATGATTTTTTTCTTCTTCAAGCCAGGCCTCTTCTCGCGAATTTTGACATCCAGCTGGTCAAGAAGGTTGGAGTAATATTCGCCTGTAATTGTTCTGCCTTTTGCAAGATAATCAATTAACAGGATCCCTTTCGCATCCAAAAACACGCTAGCCACCTTTCCGGCAGATGTGATCGACTTCGCTTTCTTTGGCGCTGAACCACCGGCTTTCACCCACTGCTTGGACTGCTATTTCGTTTCTGGTGTGTAGTGGTGGACCCATGTCTCATCTGTGGTGACAAATCGCCGCACAAAATTGGTCGGATCCCTGTTGAATCGGCCCAAAGATTGCTGCGAAAATCGTTTGCGCATTTGCTTTTGATCGGCATTCAGAAAATGCGGCACCCATCTTGCGCAGAGCTTTCGCACCCCTAATTTGTCGTGCAAGATGTTTCGCACCCTTTCTTCCGATATCCCCACAGCCTCAGCTATCTCACTCACCTTCACTCGCCTATCGTCCAACACGATATCATGCACTTTTTCAATGGTTTACGGTGTGGTTGCGGTTTTTGGCCGTCCTTCACGTGGGTCACCTTTGAGGGATATGCGATCACGTTTAAATTCAGCTGCCCACTTTTTAACAGTTGACATGGAAGGAGCAGAGTCCCCGTAAACTTTTGTCAACTTCGGATGAATTTTCTTAGGGGATAATCCATCCAAAACGAAGAATTTTATAACCGCACGATATTCTTGTTTATCCATTTTAACAAAAAACCTGGAACATGTCTACTGAAAAAATTCGTGTAAACAAACTACTTGAGCGAACAAGTTGAAACTAGTCATACGAACTAATGAGACATGCACCCAAGCAGGAAACATAATTGTTTGTCGATTGCAGCACCATCTCTGTGTCAGACCGAGAACTTTTCACCTTACCCTCGTATGTATATCAAAATGATTATGTAATTCACGGAATGTTTCTGTGTTGGATTTATTATTTTTGTAATAAGTTTTAACAATTAATAAATATTCTTTTGGCTTATACTGCTCCACGGTTAAAATTATCGTGGACCAAACTAAATGTAAAAAAATTTGCTTGGCATATGTCAAATAATAAGAGTTACGGTTTGTCAACATTCGCACGTAAAAAATAAGCATCCGTTATATATAGTTGTAAAATAATCAGAACTTAATATTGAGCACAACATTTCACTATTGTTCTTTAACAATAATAAAAAGAAAAAAAGTTACTCAACGATATATTTGAGAGTAAAATATTAGCTTCAAATAATTTTATGAAACATGAAAATCCAGGACAAATTCGATAGACGAGCGGGCTATTATTTACCTTCCTTTACATTCGGTAAACACAACGACCTATCGGCGTTTTAATCATGACATGATAATTTTCGGCAGCGTTTACCGAGCAAAATTGCCAGTTTTAATGAGACTGCTCGGTGTCGTCAAACATTTGCCGAGCGATAACAAACTACGCAGCAAAATTAATGACAACTGCAAAACAAGCTCTACGTATCCAGCATCCAACGTTCGGCTTTGTTTGTTACAAACGAGCGGCCGTTTGTGCCGCAGCTTAGCGTGGAGAACGCGGGCTTTTTGCTCCCGCGAGCACCCCAATCTTTGCTCGGGGAGATACGTATGTAAAAGAGCTTTCGATGTTCGCGACTGAGACATCAAACGGTAATTTTAAGAGCGGCCTCGAATTCTAATAAAATTAAAGATCGATACGACTCTTGCACGGAAGACGCGACTTTCCGTCCCCGTTTCTTCTTTTTACAATGATATGAATGGGGGGTTGCGATATAGAAATTCCAGCGCCCGTCGCCGGAATTGCTTTCATTGTAGTGAAATGCACGTACGCATCCCCCGCACGCTCGGCTCCTAGCCTTAATTATTTTTCTTTTGAGTGTCAGCTTGTCTGAATGTGCTGTTTTCTTGAAGGTTTCGGTGAGGAGGACGTCGTTCTTCGGCTTCTCCAGCACCCACAGATGCGGAGGCGCCATTCTGAACGAGAACTGGATTGCAACCGCTGGTCATTGTGTCGACGAGTAAGTACGGCACGCTTTTCTCCTAGGAGAAGGCACCCAACAATCAATCATAGTATTTAATCCCGCTGCCGATGTGTGGCCCGCCAATACTCGCGCACAATGGGAAAGTTTCTTTCAGAAAGTTCCTATAATAATTCCATCATTTTTGTTCACTTTTGAATCGCGAGTCGAAGGGAGCGGAGGAATTTTGGGGAAGTCGAGTTCTTTGACGAAATGGAATTTTATTGCGCGATTGTGGGCGAAAGAGTGACGTTTTCGTGCTCCTACTCGGGCTTTTCAAGAAAAGTGCGGGGCAAGCGTTCGCGAGCTGCTTCCGAAATACAACCAATGAAAAATTGACTTCGCTTAAATCGAGGCAGACGTTACTGAGAGTGCAGTTCAGGAAATTTTCTTGTAAGCTTATTTTTGTAACAAAATGGAGACTTGGTAGATAAAACAGATAAAGAAGATTTTGTTATATTGTTTTTGATTACTTGATTACTAATTGTCATGGGCTTGTAGTACACAACATTTTAATTCATGTTAATGTTAACTTACGTATTAACGGTGACTAATTAGTTTCTTTTTATATAAAACTGCATAAAAATTGGTATAGCTGTTTTATTTTATTTAAAAAAATAAAATATAAAAAGTTCACTACAAGGAAACTTAGAACAACGACTGAAATATTACAAAGCGAAATATAAAGAAAACAATGGCCGACAAAGATTTTTTCCTACATTTTGTTACTGGTAATGGATGCACGTTTTGTGCTAATTTCAAGAGTATTTTTACTATTATTCCATCACGTTACAGTTCGAGAAATTTCCAATAAAACTTTTTCCTAAAGTATGTAATTATTTTACTCTATTCGCCCATACTTATTATTCTATTACATATATGTTATAACCAAAATATCAGGTTCTAGTTGATTTGATTGAACAAGTCTTGACATGCAATTCTAAGCCTCGTCTCCTTTCCCTTTTAAACCAATCTTATTTTATCAATTTGTAAGTATGCGATTATGCGGGTATATAATATATAAAAAAATAAGCGGGCCCGTTTGTTGTCATCTGTTACGTTAAATATTTAGTATTTCCCAATAATCCGTTTTATTATATTTGTGGAGAATTAACTATTTAGCAGTAAAGCAATATATTACACCGACAATAGAAAAAGCGTACTACTACTACTACTACTTTGGTATGCAAATTAAATTTGAGGTATATCTTAGACTTCCAAAAGTGGCTGTACACGTTGTGCTGTAATCATAAGACGTTGGTTGTATGGGAATACCACTGCTGTGATGTTTGGTATTTCTTTGATATGGCAAGAATAAATGGATTATACCATGAATTGTTACTTTTTCTGCACCAAAATCTTCGGCTTCTAGTTTGCTTCCCAGTTTACCTTCTACTACTCATTCAGAAACCGGTCCCGTTCCACGGTATTCAACTGATTTAACAGAAGATGTTACGGAAATATAAGGAGCAACTGCAGTACTATCTAGTAGTGATAAGGAACTTTTACCATCTCATCTAATAACTCAATTGGAATTAAATGATCTGGTATGAGATTAACGTTTATTAAAAATTTGAGCAGAGATACTAGGATGAGTATTACAAGGATGGAAGTTATTAACTCCACATACGTGCATTTTAGTATATCGCAAGCGTCAAAAAGAGTTACAATATTTGTTAACTGAAGAACGTCTTTTTTACAATAACATTGATTATATACAATGTATATAATATTCTTCAAAACTGAGCCTAAAAGATGTTCTTTTAAACATAGAAAATATTTATCTTTCAGTTTCTGTTCGACATACTGTTCATATGAGGAATCCTTTCTTATCAAAAATTAATTATAGAAAGCATACATGGTATATCAGTGCCGATTTAAAAGTTGTGGCAACTTGGATACTCGAAATATTATTATTGTATTTGCTAGTGGGATAGACGGGCAAAAAGTTTACATCACCTTGTTAAACAATGGCCAACAAAGAAATAGCATATTTTAGGCAAAAAAATTGAATTCACCCAGCTCTCGTTGAAGGCGAGAAATTTTTTTTACCGCCGTTGCATATAAAATTGGACACACTCAAAGCAGCAACACAAAGGTTTTCAGGAAGTGAAAAATCTGAAAATTATAAAGACATTGTTGGTGAGAGTCATTAAACATTGGGTTGTAACATGAGCCTGAAGATATATAGATGCGCACTTGGACTTTTTCTCTTCGAATCTTAGTAATCTTAGTGGTGGACGTAGAGAACGGTTCCATCAAGACTTTGTTGCTATATGGAAACGTGGCCAAAGGAGGTGGAATAGCGAAATACTGGTCGATTATGGCTCGATACTTATATCAGACAGTTTATCAACCAAGTACACAAAGAAAGTACAGAGGAAAACATTTTAGTTGTAATAAATAATTGTTATGCATATAATACTTGATTTAAATTTTTTTCTAAAGTAAATTTCCTAACATTACAATTAGGATTATAATATATAAAGGAAGGGCCTGCGAACTGAGAAGGTTGAGTCTCTCATATGTTTGCCTACTATGCGAATTGTATGCAAATAGTGAAGAATAAAAAAAAGTTAAAAATTTGTTGTTTTATGATATTGAATTGCCAACAGTGAAATGTTTTAAACTCTATTTTAAATTAACTTTATACTCTTGATCGAAAGATTTTACCTAAATATTAAAAAATAAAAAAAGAAGAATAAGTACGAAAAATGAGATAATTAAAACCTTCCACAGATTTGTGTATCTGTGTAACATACAGATAAAATAGTGGAATTGGTATTCTTTTTTTCCGAAAATCTGGTTATTAATACAAAGAAGAATAGAACTTATAGCACCACATAAAAGAAATTACGTGTCAGACAGAATAAAGTAAGTTAAAAATGATTGGTAAAGTGACAACAATTCAATATCTTTTTCATTTTATTAATGGTTTTCTTAATGGCAGAGATAAATAGTTAACACAACACTTCCACAATGACTCGTATCTGTTGGAAAAATTCGATGTTTTGAGTCTTTAAATCCGAGGATTTTTTCTTCGTTTTTCAGTAAGAAATCGACTAGAAGATTAGGGTGTGATCCAACTCTCAGTGTATTTCTTCATTAACTGATGGTATACCAAATCACGTCGTATGACATCGTTGGGCGCATTGTTTATTTGCTGTGAATCTAAGCATCTTAGTTTAAAAGCTTTTTAAAATTTCTATGTTAGAATTGCTTGCTGAATAATGAAAGTCCAGATTGTTCTGAGGATTATCTCGTAGAGCAAAATTTTGTTTTTCAGAAATAGTTGCAAGTTGCAACTCAGTTGTTTGTGTTTTTCCCAGACACACGTGTCTATTGGCAAGATACAATTTGAGAAATTGGTTACAGTTTGGGGAAAGTTTACTCTTGATTTTAAAAAGCACACATCGTGCCATAACTTTTTGAAAGCTTGGGTTGCATCTATAAGTATACTTGAATGGTGCTTTTATGCTTCAAAACTTTTGAGAATCTTGTTTACGGCTAGATGAATTTGTGCAGTGCCAGCATGTTGCTACCAAAATCCAAATTAGTGGTCAGGAATTAAGTCATTGTCCAATAGTATAGGTATAAGTCTGTTTGGCAGCAGTTTCTCAAAAACTTTTGTAGTGTTAATAAATCTGTATTCCAAATTTTTTAAATCTTTTTTAGGTTTCAGAATAACTGTAATCATAGCAACTTTCCATTGCAGAAGGATGAAGTGTGATCTTAGCATCGCGTTGAATAAATAGGTAAAAACCTATAAGATTTATCTATAAATTCCTTTAACTCCTTCCCAGTAATCAGATCATTCTCAGGTGTTTTTCGTGAATTTATATTTTTTATTATTTATTTTTCTGTGCTGAATATCATGAGCTCCCTCATTTATAGGATAATCGGGAAGAGAGATTTAAAAAACAATTTTATATCGCTTTTTTCTTCTACGGGGGTTTCGGATGAAAATAGTTAAAATACTTTAGTTAAATGTATTGTAAAGCCTAGCGCAATGGATTTTAACTTTTTTTGCCATGCACTACCTAATTATCGTTTGACCCCTCCTCCATCGTGGCATATAATTTTTATTTATTCAAAAAATGAACTATTTACGTGGGAAAACTTTAAATGTCATTATTTGTTAATAATTGGGGTGTGAGCTCTACGTTAAGAACCACGGGGCTAAAATTTTTTTCTTGATCGTTTTTGACTAACTTTAATTTCCAGTATGAAGAGGTGGTTTGAGTTGTGGTCTTTTCAGCTTCTTGGTTGCTTTTCAAAGCGAGTATTCTGTAGGTTCTGGTGTCGATAAAGATTTTAAATAATTTTATATGGACTGGTTTTTCATACCAGAAAAGCTGCTGCTGGATGTTCTTTTGTTTCTATCTTCTCCTGAACCTAATTGTAAGGTTTTCTACAATTTTCTGCTTCAATACCGTGGAGCGATTTGAACTAGTGATATACTGTGTTTTTTGTAGAGCTGTTTGCTGGTAAGTCTGCTGTATGACTTCATTTAAATGTTCTGCTAAAGTGAGTACGTCCGTTTTTAAGAAAATATCCAGTAACAGTGTAAGGGGCCCACCAACATCCAAGGGCTCAAATGTCAACCCCACCTGCAAGAGAGGCACAATAAAATGCCCGGTACACCCTGCTAGAAAACAAACGGGGCTCTGGCGACCCAGCGTCGGGGGGTATAACTTGATACCAGTTGTCCCGAGGTAACGGGACCCTTTTCGTTGGGCTAATCACCCATACAAGGTATCATGATTCAGAGTAATTCAACGAGCCTCGGAAATAGACGGTCAACCCGAAGACGACTAAAAGCAGGAAAAAGGATAAGATTAGGGATATGGACCGTAACATCTTTAACTGGGAAGGAACCTGAAATAATCGAAGAAATAGAAAAGTATAAAATCCAATTACTAGGAGTATCAGAAATAAAAAAGAAAGGAAGTGGAGAAACTCATATGGACAAGGGGTATACACTAAGATATTCAGGTACACCTAGAGGTAACAGAACAACGGAAGGTGTAGGAATCATAGTAAGTAACGAACTAAATAGGAAAATAACCAGCTGGGAAGCTATAAATCCAAGAATATTGACCATGAACCTAAACCTACAAGAAAAGTGGGATTATACAAATATACGCACCAACGGAAAACGCTACCGTAGACGAAAAGACGCGTTCTATGAAGAACTACAGAGAGAAACAGAGAAACTACAGAATAAAAACCAACACGTTATAGTAATGGGAGATTGGAATGCCCATATAGGAAACCAAGAAAGAAGAGGGCATGGTACAATGGAAAGCATGGGCTGGAATGTGAAATTAATGATAATGGACAAAGGATGCTCGATTTCTGTATCATAAATCAAATACTCATAAGAAATACCTGGTTCAATCACAAAAATATTCATAAAATCACATATGAAGTGCAAAGGCTAGAACATCGAAGCATGATAGACTATATAACATACACCAAAAATATGAGATACGCCGTAAACGACGTGAAAGCAATCAGAGGGGCGGAGTTGAGCACAGCACATCGACTAGTAATCGCAGATACCAACATAGAGAAACCAAAAAAGGAAAGAGGTAGAAAATATGAAAGAATTAAGCTAGAACTTTTGGATGAACGAAATATAAGAAGAGAAGACGAGGAAAGACTCCAAGAGAAGTTGAAAGAATATGAAAATAGCAACCAGCAACAAACCCTTAATGAAGTATGGGAAAAACTCAAAGCAGCACTCCAAACAACAGCAAAAGAAATATGCGGAACAAAAATAGTCAGACAAAATAATGACCAAAAGCGAACTAAATGGTGGAATGAGGAAGTAAAAAAGAAAATTAAGGAGAAAAAGGAGACGTGGAAAAAATATACAAGAACAAAAACAAATGAGGTAGAGTAATATATGCACAAAAACGAAATGAGGCGAAGGAAGCAGTAAAACAAGCCAAACGAGAGAGCTGGGAAAGTTTCGGAAGGAAAATTGAAGACAACTATATAAGCAACCAGAAACAATTTTGGAATATAATTAAAAGACTAAAAGGAAATAGAACCCAAAAGATTAGAAGTATAAGAAATGCTGCTGGTAAATTGCAAACGGAAACAAAAGACATATTACAAGCCCGGGCGGAACATTACACGTCCAAATTCAAGGGAGATAGAAATGCACAAATAGTGGCAGAAGACAATAACGAACAGGAAGAAGTGGATATACTAACTGAAGAAGAAATAAGAACGGCCCTAATGAAAGCAAAAAATGGAAAAGCCGCGAGAGAAGACGGAATAACCGCAGAAATGCTAAAAAAGGGAGGTCCCATACTAGTACAATGGCTGAAACAAATCTTTCAGAAAGCCTGGAACACAGAGAATATACCAGATGAATGGAGAAGAAATATCATTGTACCTCTACACAAAAAAGGAGATTCCACAAATAGTGAGAACTACAGAGCTATATGTCTATCAGGAGTAGCGTTCAAAGTATACTCAAGAATTTTAGAAAGCAGACTAAGAGTAGAAATAGGAAATAAAATACAAGATGAACAAGCAGCATACACACCGGGGAGACAAACCCACGATCACATATTTACCTTCGAACACTATCAGAGAAAAGAATAGATAAAACAAAACACTATATTTGGCATGCTTAGATTTAAAATCTGCATTCGACAAAGTACCACGCCAATATATATGGGAAGCACTAGACCATCTGGAGGTAAGCCCAAAATTAAAACGAGTAATAAGAAGTGTAAATACCAATAGTACCGGCTCAGTAAGACTAAACGGGCAAACATCTACGGAATTCAAGATGGAAAAGGGCATAAAACAGGGGATAGTCTCAGCCCCTACTTTTCGTGATATATATGGATTACATAAACGAACAATGTAAAAAAGACATCAGAAATACTAGCCTGGGATACCTGAATCTATACCCAGTACTGACACAAGACTTACTATATGCCGACGATATAATTCTGATCGCAACAAGTGAAGGACAACTGCAAAGGAAAGTAACAACATGGAAGAACAGATTGGAAGAGAAGGGATGCAGATAAATACGGACAAGAGTAAGATTATGAAAATATCGCGAGAAGAAAACGAAAGAGCAAGGCAAATGCAAATACAGATAGAAGGAAGACAATTGCAGGAAGTAGAGGAACTTGAATACTTAGGAGTAAGAATAAGTGCAAATGGGAAAATTGACGAAGAAATAAGAAGCAGAGTAAATAAAGCTAACAAAGTCTACCATCAAATAAACAATACCTTAATAGGAAAAAAGGAATTAAGTAGAAAAGCAAAAATGCACTTATATAAAACAATCTACGTGCCTACCATAACATATGGAGCCGAATCATGGGTAATGCAAGATAAACACAGATCAAAAATAACAGCAACAGAAATGAAGACGGGTAATTGGAAAAACAAGAAGAGACCGTGTAAGGAATCGCAGTGTATGAGACGAACTAGATCAGGAACCCTTAGTAGAAAACATAGAATTAAAACAAGTTCAATGGTTTGGACATATGGTACGAATGAGTGAGACAAGGTACCCCAAGAAAGTGTTTGCAATGAAAGATGAAGGAAAGCGTCTCAGAGGAAGGCCTAGAAAAGTATGGGAAGACAACATCAGAGAAGTGGCAAGGAAAAGAGGCAAGACCATAGAACAAATAAAGATCCTGGCAAGGGATAGAAACGCTTACAACCGATGGCTCAAAACCCCAACACCGTGAGGTAAAATGGGAGAAGAGAAAGAAGAAGAAGAAGTGTTTCATCTATACATTTTTTTGAATAGCTCTAAATTTATGTATTTATTACACATAATAGGTGATATTTTACTAAGTAACATGTGTTCTCAGGTTGGAAAATCTAGATAGGCCTTAATTTTTAGATAATTGAGATTGATTTTTTTTGCTATATAAAAATTACGTAAGTCGGACTATTTGTTGAATCGGTGTGCCATTATGTAGGCTCTGCATTGGAAACGTACCTTAAACCAGTTTGTTTAATTTCATTAATTTTCTGCTTTTAATCAGAGCAATTGTAGCTTTCCATTGTGTATGTTTAGCATTAAAGTTGGTTCCTGCTATGAATCTAGCACCGATAGCATTTAAGTAGTGCTCGTATTACTGTTTGTTATTTGGTCATGGTCAGTATAATACCGAATTTGTTGGTGGTCCAGTTCACTCTTCGATCACGATTTGATTATTTGTATTCTGATAGTTTGCAGTACTAAACTGAGTTTTTAATAATCACTAGTGTACCAGCATGTACTTCACCACCAAGATGTTGAGTTACGTAATTTGTATATCCTGGAATTTTTGAAATAAACTTTATTTGTGGAATGCAATAAGCATGACATCTACGTATTCGTTTGTGAGAAAGGATATTATTTTGTTTCTAGGTTGTATTAGTTCACTGGCGTTTCATTTGGCCTATCTAAGGTGATGAGGCTTTAGTAATTTTTACGGCGAGAGTTAGTATATTTAATATAGTTCCCATTTGCTTTATTAATCTTTTTATCATCTTTAACTTACTTGTATCATTCTATGAGCCATTTCATGGAGTTTGTTGCGGTTAGAATGCTTGACCGGGAATTACAGATGGATTACTTCTCACCTCTGGGTTCTGTGTAGCAACTTCAATCCGCTTATTTTCTATTGCTGGGTACATTAGGTCTGGGCTCTTCTTATATACAGAACATACTCTGTAGTTTTCCAAATGATTCCCGTTGTAGTTTGCATATTATATGTCATTATTTATATATATTTTTTGTTGCTATTGGAATGTTGCGTGATTTCCATTGCATTTCTACTATAAATGTGGTTTGACTTTTTCTAATGAATGAGGTAATTTGCCAATATTGTATATCTTTGTTACGATTAGCTGATTTTCATTCAACGAATAATAGTGATAGCCTTTTTGGGACTCTTTGATGTTTCAGATATTAATAGTAGCTTTTGTGTCCGTGTTTTTAATTATTCTTTGAGTTGTTCTATATTAATGGTCGAGTAAATTTCTAATGACTACCGTGAAGGTACGTCTGTTTTTTTTTTTGTTGCTAAGTGTGAAGCCCTGCATTCTTATTTTCTAACGCTTTAATTTTAGTTGTATATTTTTGGTACAATCTCGATTTCGTCATTATGTAGTACTTTAATTTTATATTTGTTTTTAGGTATTGTTTCTTATATTTCAATTAAGGGTTCGATCATTTTGGCGTCTCCAATCAAGGTTGGTGGAGGTTTGGGATCGGTTTTTTCTCAATTTGTATTTTTGGTGTCCGAGTCATTTACAGCAGTGGTACCTAACGTACCACAACGATTGGTAGGTTTTAGTCAGTAAATTGTAGTTTTGGTTTTTTTAGTTTGATGGGATGTTTTAGCAAGGGTTTCTTTAAGAGTTCGTTTTCTGCTTTCTGATAGTTACGATTTAGCGTCGTGAATTGAGATAACTTGTTATTACAGTGCTCATGAACGCCACTGTTTTGACAGATAAGTTTAGAATTACTGTATCGTTCGGAGGTTCTATGATATTTGTTTTAAAATATGTTAATGTAGCAATAAGAGAATTATTACAACAGACACAGTTAGTCTTAGAAATTTGAGTTTTCCGTCCATGTTAAGTCACACTCCAACCTCTATGATCATGTAGCTTTTCTTGAACGGCGATAACTGTGTTCCTCAAATAACATCCTGCTCTTTTTGATAAAATGCTTTTTGACGCAGTAGGAATAATTTTGTTTGTTTCACAGAAGTCTCGCTGAACGACTACGCAGCATATCGAATTTAATTAAACTACGACAATCAATTTCACCAACAGGAGCTTTTAGAGTTTCCATACCTATACTTAAGGGGATGTAAATAATATTCACTGTATTGACAACTATAACTTAGTACTGCATGTAAATAAGTCCTTGTGGCTCGATTGGTCCTGGTTTTAGCGGCCAATGTCTGTGCATTCAAGGAATGATGATTCTATATTCCTCCAAAATAAATATATTTTTGTAAGTAATCAAAATTCTTCAGATCCATTTTTTCCAAAATGTTTTAAAAGTCACTTTACTTCTATTGACAGGTATGAAGCAAAGTCTTTTAAATGATATATGATTCACAATTTCATTATTATTTAATTAATAGGTAGTAGACTATACAATATTTTAAATAATATTAAGCTTTTTTCAGCAACTGACTTATTTGCATTATAAAGTTCTATAACTTCAACAAAACTTTTGTAAAAACGCTATTGCATTATGAAAACTAAATATGCCTTTACGTATTAAATTACTTATCCCTATCAAAATGAGTTGGTTATCATCAGCTAGGGCCAGATTCGAATCACTGGTTAAATGAACCAGCTGCTTTTATGAATGAAAATGCTTACATTACAATATCGCCAGATGATTGAACTGTTATTATTTCAGGTATAGAAGCAGCTTTGTGTTTAACAATAACTTTTTCTTTTTGTCTTTTTTTAAATCTGCTTTCCAATGTCAGAGTATGCAATAATAAGTTTCTACCTGTCTTGTGATTACTTTGGTTTTCATGTTATTTTTTATTTTTTTTTTCATTGTGATTTGTTTTCATTTAAATATCTGTTACATGGTCTCTAATGTCAAGTCTTTTCGACTTAACACAATTAGTAAATCTTTCCCAATAAATAAACCAAGCACAATTATGTTTCGAAGCGACAACCGCAATGTTTCGGAAAAGTTAAAAATTAAAAAGAAAAGACGACAAAATCTAGGAGGGCTACCTCAGCATGAGGCTGCGAAGAGGCTGGGTGTTGACAAAGCCATACTAATAAGATTTTGAGGCTAATTAGAGCTTAGTTCCAATTCAGATGGTGGTGCAATTAAACGATAAAAAACCAGGAAGAGTAAGACGGTGGTTTAAGTAGGCGTGTCTTCTTAACGCATCAGTGAATAGAAGAATTCTTCTTTGGAAGGCGGAGAACTTGGCCAAGAAAGTAGGAGAAAAGATTTTAAATCAATGTACGGATGGCTGTTGAAGTAAAAGAAGCGTAATGGAATAGTGAATAGAGATAAAACAGACTTGATACAGCACTTGGCATTTACTACCAGTAGGAGAATAAAACTCAAAGACCGCTTGACAGATCTGTTAACTTATAACATTATCGGGAGTCACAAGAAGATATCATTGATAATTAGAAAGAACAAGGTCTTGAGATGTTTCAAGAAAATTAAGTACTTACTAATGAATTCCGAAAGCAACAAAAATGTATGGATGGCAGCAGCAGTATTTGAAGAGTATCTTTGCAACTTGAATGCGGATATACAAAGAGAAAAAATTTGCTTTGGTATTGGATAACTGCTCCGCACATTCCCACACCAAGTTGAAAACATTAAATTGGTGCTTTGCCACCAAACACGACCTCCCTTGTTCAACCACTAAATGAAGAAGAAAATTAAGCTAATAATAATCGAGGAAATGGACAACTCTGTCCTGGACACATTGCGCTTGAGGGAGATGGCTTAAAAAGATCTTGGGATACCTCAAACTGATCAAAAGGGATAACAAATGGAGACTATTGACAAAGGGTAGAAGTTTGGGTACAGCTGGATAATGACATATAGATCAGTGACATAATGACAGACAGGTTAGTTCTGTTGAAAAATAATGAATAAGAAGTGGCAGCACTAGATAAAGGAGTAGAAAAAAAAAGAAGTTGTTGCTGAAGTGGTTGCACAGACCCCCATGACAAATAATTAGGCGAAGTAGGTTGTGGACGGGGTGCGTCGGCTAACACTAGAACCTAGTGGTGACTTCCCTCTTATATATAAACTTAATTACTTTGTCAATTAATTTTATTCAATATCTTCAAAATAAAAAAAAATAATTGATTCTTTTCTTTAAACTAGTATGTAAATACTGCATTAGCATATGTTACAGATATGACAATTTTCTTAAAAAAAGAAATCGCCGGTTATATAAACCAAATAGCCTTCTGTGGTTCAATTAATTGGCACTTAGTGTATATCTGAGTTATCCGCTGAAAACTAATAGTAAAATACAAAAATCCTGTTATGTAATTTATAATGCACGTGTTTTATAAAGGCTTAAATATAAAGCAAAATGTAAAAGCTAAAAAATTGCGAACAACGAAAATGAGTTCTTATTTTATGACAGCAAATTAATTGAAAGCTGCTAGATAAATGTTTAGTAAGGCTTTTGCTTTTAGATAATACTGTTTTAGATAATACTGTATTTATAAAAAGTATAACGTGTTCTGAAAGTATAAAAATTCAGCAATAATTAAATTAGTTTAATGTAAATTATTGATTATTCTTGTTAATCTAGCGTTATTTGGTAAGCTCATTTTTTGCATATTATTCTTTTAAATTTAATGGCTCGCGGCTATCGAACCTCTGGAATCATAAAATAATATTTATGCTGTCGGTAGAATACAAATGGGTTGCAGCCAAAATCGATCACTGCTGGCGACAACTGCCGACTGATAATTTTAAAATTTATTGGAAACTTATTGGAATACAGATGAGTTGGCTGTTTGTTCAAGAACAATACCCGTGTTAGTTGTTTGAGTGTCTTAAACTTTTAATGACTTTGAAACTTCTTTAATGGAAACCATTGTATTGGCAATATCTCAATATAGCTAAAGAACGAGTAATATATTATTATAAATATGTGATTACAACTAGTAATTGTTGGCTTATTATTTAGGAAAATAATGTTTCTGTTTTTACAGTTACAGCGTAGGCTAATTACAATTTAAGCGATTATTTAGCTAGCTAATTAATAACGCCAGCGGGAAAAACGGAAGTAATTTTTCAAGCGAGAGGGGACGCGAACCCTTGCAGTTCGTGTTGTTATCCCATCCGTGATAACAAAGGAAGTTGCGAGAGTAGAAAAAATATTCTCTAGATAAGTCCTTTTCCGTTCGTAACGCAGATTTTCCGCTCCCAGCGGCTATGTAGCTGAAAAACTCTCTCTTTAATCTTATATTCTTCATTTCAGCCTATTAACATCCCAGATACGCATCCGTGTGGGCGAATACGACTTCTCCAGCGTACAAGAGGACCTCCCTTACGTAGAACGAGGGGTGGCCAGAAAGATCGTACACCCCAAATACAACTTCTTTACTTACGAATACGACCTGGCGTTAGTGCGGCTCGACAAGTCTTTGGAGTTCGCTCCCCACATCTCGCCTATCTGCCTGCCGGCTTCCGATGATCTGCTTATCGGGGAGAACGCCACCGTAACAGGATGGGGACGGCTTAGCGAGGGCGGAACGTTGCCCTCGGTATTGCAAGAGGTAGGTAGCTTTTGCTCTGCGGGTCAATCGCAGATCTCGAATTGATTTCTGCAAAAAGTCCCGAAGTTGCGTGCGAGGGGCACAAGCGTGCGCGAGGCGAGGTCTTCTGCAGTTTCGGGCAATTTTTCAAACTTTTTGCGCGGGAAGTGCTCCACAAAAAGCGCTACAGCTTTATGTTTGGCTTTGATTTGAAAAACTTTTTGTTCCGCTGCGAGCCTCGGGCTGAAGTAAACAAACATTTTGTTGATGTTTCTTCACAAGGTATATATCGACGTATCGAATCAATCCCAGAGTGGCAGAAAATGAAATTTGTATCTCGTGAACTAGAAAATTGCTTCTATTCCTTTTATGTTGTCTTTAGAAATAGAAGTGCCGCGTAAGCCGTTATGGAGTTTTACTTTTCTTAGAGTGAACTTCTCATATAAACATTTTTATTTTCATAAACTTTACTTCAACAGCAGTCAAATGTTTACATATCTTCTAGATTTTAATTTGTGGCAAATTTATTTTGTATTGAAATTTCGTTTCATATAAGTGAATTAAACTGAACTATTATTATTAGTAATAACAACTAAATAGCATAAATTAAAATTTTTTACATTTCTCTAAAATATGTGTATACTACAAACAAAAAAATGTTTTAACGGCTAACTTAACAGCTTCTAATTCAACAGAAAAGATGTTTTTTTTATAGACTTAATGAACCTATTTAATGCTATTTTTGTTCTGTTAAAAGTTATTTTATATGTGTTGTCAGTTAAATCATAATTGTTTAATTTAGTATTTTGTTACTGATCTTTATTTCTTTGTGTTAACCTAATTTGTTTAGGGGTACATTTATCCCATCAATTATTTTTTATTGTGAGAATGAACGAAATTCTTATTGTAATAATTTAAAATAATTACAAAAGCATTAAAAAAATTGAAATTTTAACAAACTTTAAACACAAAACTGTTAGTCAAATTTAATACATTAGTTTGTTGTCATATTGAACATATCAAATAAATGTAAACAAATAAGTGCAACAGTAAAAGTAAAACAGATAAGAAGGCTTATGATTTGACAAGTCCAAATGAATTTTTTGTATTTGTATTAGAAATTACTGACTAGTGAGATTTGTTTAATTTCATAAAATATTATGCAGAAAAATAAGAATGATTTCCTGATAAAAACTCGTAAAAAGAGTATTGAGATTTTTAAGATAAATTTACTTAAGCCAAACTTTCAAAAAATTTAAACCGGAAAAAAATGCAAAGAAGGTGAAAATATGTTCCAAAATCAAACGCAAGTGTCTTAAAATAAAAAACTTGATTTGAAATATTAATTGAGCTAAGTGTTGCAGTAACACAAAAATTCTTCTTTTATTCTCTATGGGGTAACCAAAGAAACCTCTACCATACTATTTTATAACGGATAAGATCAATCACAAAAGAGTTTACATAGCAACCTCTAGCGCATAAAAAATGAAAGTATAAGTAAATAGCATAGAAAACTACAGAACAGTAATAAAGCATGGCAATATATGCGTATAAACTACCAGAAGAAGTAAAGTAAGATAAAGTAATGTTAAGAAACTTACACTACAGCACTATTTTCAGGTACCATAATAGAGGCACTATTAGAAAAGGGACATAAAGTGAAACAAATTATGAATGTGCGAAATAGGGAAACGAAGGAACTAGTGTACTTTGTGTAGACCTTGAAGAAATATAATTACTTTGCTGAACATAATTGTTAGATTAGAAACACCAAACAAGAAGCAATTGATTGTGCCAGAGATGTCAAAATTATAAGCATGCAAGGAATGAAGTGTATGCATCAATTTCCATGTGTAAAATGTGCACATTATATGGTGTTGCATATCTTGCAAATACTAAAGGATGTCAAATATATTCTTACATTATAAAAAGAAGATTAATATCAAAAGATATAACAACGCTTCAAGTAAAAGCATTAGTATGAAAAACGCTAACAAAACTACATCAGGTACAAGCGTAAGCTGTAGCTAGACGATCACGACAAAATTGCAATATATATTTTCAACAAAAATCAACAATCTAAATTACTATTATCACATCATATCTGTAATGCCTTTTAAATAATGCCTTTTCAACAACAACAAATTAAAAACCAACAACTTATAATCAATCAACTGTTGGAATAAAACAGAAAACTAAGGGAGGATATAATTATTAAATCTAAAAATAATGGCTCAACTATATAAAATAGTGTTGTAGAATGCCAATTGTATTTTAAATAACACATATGAATAGAAACATTTTTAATATCCAACAAAATAGCTATTTTATTAATAGAAGGATAATAACATCGGATGCAAGTTTTAAAATATCACATTACTCAGTTTCTAATGCGGCCAATTCGTAGATTGGAAAGAGAGCAATTAGACAACAATTAAACATCACATGTTAAATAAAATAGAATAACCCTATCGTTAAGCAGTTAATGTAGCCGTAAAAGACTGATTGTATGCGCAGCCTGTTTTTCACCCAATTATCCAATAAAAGTAATAAACGTTTGATTAAAGTATTTCAATCAACTAAAAAACAAATTCCAGCAGGAGCTGCCAAGAATGCAAAGCATACCAGCTGGGAATTATAACTCACAGCTTTATGAAGTCATGCAAAAACTTCACTTGGGGCACTTATTCACGTACAAACCAACTTAAGGTCACCCGACCTGGACAAATTATCTAACTGCTTGGATATTATATCAGATCATATCTTTATAATGAATCCATTTATTTTGAATTGCAACCTACACAAATGCAAAAACAAAAGATGATCAATTCAACCAAACATTTGTCTGAAAATAGTCGAGAGAAAAATCTGGCAACTATCACAAGACCTGCAGCACAATTAAAAAACTGCTGAGAGAACTTTAAAGAATATTTATAAAATATAACAGCTAATTTCGATCACGCGTTGGAGAAAGCTACTAAAAGGATGAAATAGCTACGTGAAATAATTCCATTTATAAGAATGTCAAGTGAAGAATCGGTTAAAACAGATCGAGGTAATATAAAAACTTTTGCTGAACAGCTAAAGAAAGTTTTTCAGACGCAGCTCTTACATGATGAAGAGGCAAACGTAGAAATCAATACATACCTAAAAGAAGTGAGAAAGATCATTAGAAACGAACTAACATCTAAAGACTAATTCGATTACGCGTTGGAAAAGCTGCTAAAAGGATGAAATAGCTACGTGAATAATTCCATTTATAAGAATGTCAAGTGGAAGGAATCGGTAAATTAGATTCAGTTAAGAAAAACTTTGCTGAAAACACTAAATGATCCCATTTCATAACGGCCAATTAACCTTTTACCATTGATATAAAAAATATTGGAAGAAGATTGATTAATGTATAATTTTATTCCAGAGATTAATTTCAGAAGTTAAACCTCCACCAAAGCAAGTGAGAAAGATCATTAGACACAAAACTAAAATTTATAAGAGAGGGTACGACGCATAGTATTTTTGATCTTAATAAAGAACTTTGCATAAAGTCATCAAGAAATTGCTTATGAAGCTAACATAAAATGCAGTTAGAAGTTTTGTACAATAGTTTTCAAATCTTACTTGCAAGAACGATTTCTTCGGAGTGAATGGAAATGTTGATCCAATACCAAGAATCTCCAGCAAAGCAGTGTTCTAGCCAATCTTATGTACAGATTTTCCGTCGGATGAGATTTCAGTAACGGCCAAGACTCCGTAGAAGTACAGATTACATCTAAACAACTTGATATCAAATAATATTGGAAGATTAATAATGGTGCATCAAAATTTAATTACATGAGATCTTGCACATTGTATTTATCAAAATGTTATAGACCAACAACAAATTGTACGCATCGTAGACAGATCGTTGACACATATAAGTATGCATTTAAAAATAGATTGACATGGAAGAGAGGTACATCTGTAAGAAGCTCAAACAGTTTTTGCATCGAATTAATCAAGCCTTTGATAAAGTCATCAAGGATTGCTATGCAAGCTAACATAAAATTATTAGAAGTTTTGTACAATATTTTCAAATCTTACTTGCAAGAACGATTTCTTCGGGTGAGATGTGGCAATGTTGTATCCAATACCAGAGAATCTCCCACAAAGCAGTGTTCTAGGGCCAATCTTTTATGTACAGATTTTCCGTCGGATGAGATTTCAGTAACTAGCCAAGACTCCGTAGAAGTACAAAGATTACATCTAAACAACTTAAATCAAATAGAGCTATGGAATAAAACAATGGTGCATCAAAATTAATGAAATGAGATCGTTGCACATTGTCTTTATAAAATGTTATAGAAACAATAAATTGTATCCATCGTAGACGATGTTAAATATTTAAGTATGCATTTAAAAATAGATTGACATGGAAAACGTACATCTGTAAGAAGCTCAAACAGCTTGGCACGAATTATCAGCTTCTCGGATGAAAACTGGAATTGTCTATGCGCAATAAGTCACTATCATATAACACTATTATTAAATCGGTATGGATTTACCGGCTACAACTTTGTGGAACAGCATGGAATTCCAATATCGCTATCTTAGAGTGGTTTCATTCGAAAGCTCTACGTACCATATCTGATAGGTCTTCATTTGTGACCAAAAAATGCATTTACAATGATTTAAAAGTAGCTACTGTGGGTGATTTGGAAATGTGTTAATAAGAAGTTTAGTAGACAAAAATTAGCAGAATTTTTCTTCTTTCGGTGCTGTCACAAATTTGTAATGTTGACGACCAATTCATTTTAATATCGAGATCATACTATTTTAAATAACTCTTGTACCCCTAGTCCGCTCCAAACACGCATCTCGTAAGCACGATATTGGTTTTCGTCTAATTCTGCGCGTTTCTTATATTTTCTCTATCATTATCAGACAAAGTATTCGGTATTTTCCTCCTCTTACAATCCCGAAATATTATCCAAAATAACTCTTGGTTTTTATCTATTCTATTAAGTTTAGGAAATGCGACATGTTTTACGATACATCCACATTTCAAAGGTATTTAGTCTGTTAATTATATCACCTGTAAGAGTACAAGTCTTCACACGATACAGTACCACATCCAATACGTAATATTTAACCATGCGTCATCTAAGATGTGGATTTAAGGTTTTGTTACACAGGAATTGCTTTGTTTTTATAAATGTATTTCCTGCTATCTCTATTCGGATTTTTATTTCTTTGTCAGGATTAAGTGGCAACCAAAATATTTGTAATTTGAAACGTGCTATCCTCAAACATAATGCGAGTATAGTTTCAATGAGTCTTGCTTAATATTATTTACTTTGGTTTTAGTTATATTGACCTTTTTGAACCAATATTGATGAATTATTCTTTGATTTTGTTGAGGAGATATTTCAGGTCTTTAGGGATATTTTTGAGTAGAGCCATATCATCGGCATATCTAATGTAGTCGAAGTATTTATATATATATATATATATATATATATATATATATATATATAATTTTGGCGATAATGTCTGTCGTACACCACGGTGTGTTTATTCTGACGACAGCGTTTTGTTTCAAATAGAGTTTTTTTAATAATGCGTAGATCTTTGAAGTCAATTGTCATACTTCCTAATATATGTATAGGTTTCTAATGAATGACGTTGGCAATTGGTTTTTCAGCATCTATAAAGTATACATACGGTGATCCAAACATTTTTCTGGTGCCTATTCTACATCAAAAATCGAACTGATTTTCACTATCTGATCATTCACCTTTAATATAAATCCTGTTGTGAATGATTTTTAAAAATATCTTGAGTACTTAGTTTATAAAACTATTTAATCTAGACTAATTATTCTTTTTTGCAATAGTGACAAAGTTGACAATTGTCCCATATTATACAGGGTGTTTTACGAGGATGTTCCAATACTTCGTAGGTTTTTTGAAACACTTGAAGCTAATAAACGTAGGTGAAATATTTATATGTTTTAGGGGGTTTGGGATTACTTGATCGTTCTAACATTTTATTCTTCTTCCAAGTATTATTATTGTAACTTTAGTTGCCAAGGAAATTAGATATAGTCAAAGATTGTGTGTACTTAAAAGATTAGTTTTTTATGACATTGCTATTACCGGTCTAAAATAAATTCGAATTTATTGAACAACCGATTAAATTATTTAAAACAAATTAAAAATTATTATTAAGATAAATTAAAACTCGATTAAACCGAAGCTGTTTAAAATGGACTCCTCCAATTTTTGAACATAAAGCATGTGACATCGTAGATCCCCTCGCCAATTGATGTTTCCGGTCGATTTACAAAAAGCTTCCCAAATTTATGTATTAAATATTTCTATTCGATCAGGCTTGCTTCTGCCATTAAAAGTGACTTTACATGGCCCCAAAAGAAGAAACCTAAAGGATTTAGACCAGGCGCATTTTTACTGGGACCATTCCTTCCAATCCATTATTTTAAGTACATATCATCCTTGCCTACATCTTGTTTTCTTGACACCTCCAAAGACCCCCTAACTTGCTTCATCGATATCTCAAAAATGGTTGGGAATTCGACTTATTTATTGGAACTTTTTTGCTTAAATATTTTAAAAACCTGTACACAGTTTTGGAACATCTTGATAGGATACCCTGTATATTTGATTAAAAACTTTTGTTAGTGCCGTGATCTTTTCTTCTCTGGACCAGAGACTTTTCCAGTTTTAGTAAGTTTTATGACATGCTCTACTTCTGATCTGAGTTTCGCTCTTGGAGTTGTTGTGTTAGTCTTGTTTAATTCTACATTCTCATTTGTTTCATCCACATACTTCTCAGCATACATATATTTAATCCTCCAGATTATAGTATGGAAATGTAAAATGCTATTACACCGTGAGATCATTAACATGTGCAGTAACCTATATTTAATTAAGAAAATAGAGTAAAACTACAAAGTGCATACTTTAAACATAAATTAATACTATTATAAGTATTGTTATAATCGATAAACAATAAACAGTAAAAATAAATAAAATCAAAAACTTTCATTTCATTTAGAATTCCTAAATATTGAATTAACGTATAGCGTCTTTGATCACTGGATCACATCTTTCTCATATCACAGTATCGGTTATCATGAATTTACATTGTTTGAATTAACGAATTACATAATAAATTTTATTAAAAAAAAAAAAAAGGCCAGTGACTCACTAAAAAATATATAAAAGGTTAAAAAAATTACGATTAGTATTTTACTGCAATAAAAATGTTTTTATTTGTTCTAATGGGGAAAATTAAATTTTTAACTATATGAATATTGAAGTCTTTTAATTCTAGACACAGAAGATAGCGCGTGGATATTGAGCAGATCAGAATAAAATGGAAATGGGCGTAATTTTTGACGTAATTTATCAAAAGAAGCTTCACTTTAGCGAGAAACATCGTTTGTGCAACTTTTCTATCAATTTTTGATAGACGCTTGCCGCTCGGTAGATAATTTACTGAGGTTATCCTATCTGAATAAATCACAATAAATACTACTTTAGCAACGGAAGGTACTACACTTACTCTAAGCAGAGCTACTTTATAACCTTCCAAGTGGAGTTGTAATGAATTTCAAGAATCTGCTATGTGTCTATACCATTAGCAATACGTCCCTAACTTTATAAATAATTGTGGTCTAGCGTCGTTCACAATAATGTTAAGTGTTTAATACTCCTAAAAGTTTAAAATTGAAACTACATTAAATACTGTAATATCTAAAACTAATTTATTAGTTACAAAAACCATGTGACATTTCTTTGGATTTTTATCTAATTAAAAATAATATTTCTCTGTAACAGACCTCAAAGGTCCTTTGCTACAATCTAGAGCCTACGGTACACAAGGGTAGTAACGTGGCTAGTACTACGTACTGACCGCCTATTATTACCCCAGAGTTTGACCTCCAGGTTCTCATTTATTGCAGCCTGAGTCGAGCTGGGTCGGCGATTGAATTGGTGAGAGCGGGATTTGAATCCGCAACTCTTGGTTTCGTAGTCTAGCGACCTATCCACTAGACCACCACGATCCTTTTTTATCTAATTATTTTCACTAAAATTTTTCGCTAAAATTCCTAAATCTGATGTGTGATATTCGAAGTGTTTAAATATCTGCGGATTGTGCGTGTTTGCCCATTTCCAATTAAAAGTAAACTTATAGTTCAGAGAATTTACAGTTTTCCGTAATTGCAATATTTATTTTTGAAGAAGCACCTACAACCCTTAGTCATTGTTTAGCTCGATTGCAATTTTCGTACTCTAATTCATACACTTATTTTAGTGATATTTTATGTGTATTCTAGTTAATTCACTTACAAATAGTAACACAATATTTTGTAGCTGAAAGTAATAAATTAACTTTTAATCAGAGTAATTTAAATTTCAAATGGGGGTATATATGCACGAAAGCTGAATTTTAAAATCGCAAAGATAAACAGAAACATAGACGTGTACTGCTTTATGAGGTTTAAAAACTTATTGCGCGCGGCTTAACAAGGTTGATTTTGTTTGTTTGTTTGGTCAGAATTGAAATTTTAATTTTTAAAACCTTTTTGCTCGCGCAAATAATGCGCTTGTCGCTCATTGTACCTCACGCAATTTATGGTTTGTTTAAAAAACACGAAGATGTCAGGTAAATATGGCATTAAATTTAATTATTTATAATTGTTAAAGTTGAATTCACTGAATCTTAAAGCGTACTCTTTTACTTTAGAAAGTTTTTTGAAAACCATAATATTTTTTTATTATTTTTTGTTAATGAACGTCTTTTACAAAGCTTATATAGATGTGTAATACGCGTTTTACAAATATAAAAGGATTAAAATAGATTTTTTATAATCTTTTTTATTTTTCATTGATATTTCGAGATATTTATCTTCATATTGATTATGATAATTTAATTTTTTTGTATGTTATTCTTAGCCGATACTCTATTTAAAAATGTAATGACTACTGTGTTTAGAGTTTTCAAAAATTTAATGATGAAACGGTGCTTTCTAAGATTCAGGTTTAAATTGTTAGATAAGAAAATTCGAAATTTCAATACAAACAAAGAATTTTTGAAGCCTATGACAAAGAATCACCTTGAGAAAGATCACCTTAGTAAATAGCAAACTTTTCTTTCAGTATAAAATATTTTGTCGCATGAATAATTATTTTAGTGCTGTCTCGCTATTGTAAATGTATCAAAAATGAATTTAACGAAAAAATTTAAAGTTATGAGTTCTTTAGCTCTGAAAGAATTTGTTCTTAAAGAATTGTTCACATTTGTTATAATGTATATAAATATGAAAATAAACAATTTTAGAAGTTACCAAAACCAATATTGTTCAAGAGGGCAATCGTGTTACATACAGGATTCATTGTAGTATTTGTACATTTTTTTTTATTAATAGGGGTTATGCCAGATCAGCATTACATTTGCTATTACATGGCAAGGTTAAAAGATTTTTAACATTTATATCACTAAAATAGATAGTTCATTGTGATTTTGACAATTAAATTAGTTATTCTCACTATTTAGGACATCAATAGGTAACTTCTTTTTAAGTCTGGTGGGTAAGTTTTCAGTGCCCAAGTTGTAGTGAACCGCACCACTGCATTGATTTATGATATCATAAAATTTTTGGGCTGTTTTCTTTATGAATTTTTCCACTGTCAGGATTCCTGTTTCTCGGTGGAGCTGCGAGTTTCTTGCGTACCACTGTGCATTTGTTATTATACGGATAATTTTATTTTGTAACACTTGGAGTTTGCTAAGATTAGTTTTTGATGTCGCATACCAGACACTGCACCCGTATGTAAAAATTGGTCGAATGATCGTCGTGTAGATGAGAACCCCACATTTTATTTTCAATGTTGACTTCTTGTTGATGATGGGATAGAGCACGGCCTGTCTTGCGTATGATTCAGTCAGTTTTTTATTGGTGTGGAAACTCCATGTTAATCTACGGTCGAGAAAGACCCCTAGGTATTTCACCGCGCTATCTTTCGGATTTCAAGGGATAGGTACATTATTGATAACGATGTTAGGTGGGTCTTGTGGGTGAAGCAAGGTAAAGATTTTGGTATCACATTTGCTGGGATTAATTCGTATAAACCATTTGTTAAACCATGAGTTAAGATGATTCAGACTTTGTTGCAGATTGTTTGCGGCTAGGTTAATGTCGTAGTCTTGAGTTATGATTGCTGTATCGTCGACATACATTGCGATGTCAGAGTTTGGTGTTGTAGGTGCATCGTGCATGAAAATATTGAATAACAAGGGACTCAGTACGGATCCCTGCGGTACTCCCGCATTGATTTTACGTACTGATGAGGTATATCCTTTTATTCTTGTCTGGAACGTTCTGTCAGTTAAAAATGATTTAACTATGTTTAATAGGTAAACAGGGATTGCCAAATCTTTCATTTTGTATAATAAGCCGTTTATCCATACACGATCAAAGGCTTGCGCCATATCTACAAGTGCCATTATCGTGCGCATTTTGTTGTCGTAACCCTTTTCAATTATCTCAGTGAGTCGTAAGATTTAATGACCAGCAGAGTGCGCGCTTCTAAAACCAAATTGGAATTTGGGCAGGACTGCATTATCTTCTAAAAACTGGTTTATTCGGTTTTGAATGGTTCGTTCAAAAACTTTAGAAATTGTGGACAGCAGGCTGATGGGTCGGTAGTTGTTAGGGTTGTCATGCGGTTTATTTGGTTTGGGAATCATTTGAATTAGTGCTTGCTTTCATTCGGTAGTGAAGTAACCAAATCTTAAGCAGGAATTAAATATGGCTGTTTGTAAACATATACTTTTTTGCGGTAGATTTTTCAAAATTATGTTGGGGATCATGTCGATTCCTGTTGTTTTTTTGGTTTTCAGTTTTGTTATACATTCTTTAATTTCTGTTGGGGAGATAGGGTTATCTAGCATTTGTTCTTGGGGTGTAATATTTTGAGATTCCATTTCAACCTGTCTGATATGATTGGGATCATTGTTAAAATATGCGGTGGTAAATGTTGCTTCGAGATGATGTGCGAATATTTCAGGTTTGTCCTATTCTTCCGATAAAAATGCAATTAACAAATTTTGGAATAAAAGTTTGTTGTCAGTGAATACCTTATAATTTAACGAGCCGTATAATTGCAAAAGAAAACTCACAAGAAAAAATATGAAAGTATGTTTGAGCAGTTTAAATCACGATTGGTTATGATCTTTTTAATTTTTTTTTATTGGACTCCGTTGTTATATAATCTTATTTCCAAAAGATAATAAGTATTTAATGTGTTATGTGATAAAAATTAGCGCAAGAATCACTTGCCAAATGCTGTTGGACTCTAATAAGCTACCCTATCACAATTTTCACTAGTCTATAATTTAAGAGAGAGAGACTCCGTTTTGATTTATTGATTTTGTTGTGGGAAAATTTTTCTCGTAGTTGCCTGTGTATTATATATTGTTTACAGTTAGCGGAATGGTTTTCGCTACAATTTCCACATTTATCCTGATTAGTTCTTGTTTTCCTTGGCTTTTCTTTGGAGTTGTGAGGTTCTGTACATTTAACATATCCGACAGCTTTGACATTTTGCACATTACGTAACTATTTTTTTTTACTTAAGGTGTTAGGCTACTGTAGTGGCGAAAAAATAAGCATACTTTTGGAATTTTTTTCAGTGGAACAATCAAATAAATCAAAATTATGAAAAAGGTCCTTTATTGTACAAGTCATAAACTGTAAAAATTAACTTTTGCAAAGTAATGTAAAATAAAATTGCGGCTGCACAGATATTTGTCGAGGATGCCTTTTTTTTGAAGGGTGTACGGCCGGACCAATTGCTCTTGCAATTTTTAATTTATGTTGAACAAAATTTTTTTTTTATTAGACATGTGAATAGCTATAGAGTAGGTAGGATTTTTTCGATACATCGATTGCAAAGTAGCGCGTTTGTTAAAAAAAGTTCAAAATTTTCAAGAATAATCGCCAGAAAATTATTAATAAAAAAACTGTTCAATATATCGAAAAAATCTTACGTACTTCCATGTAGAATGTAATTATGAATATACAGTTAAAATTTCAAGTCAATCGGTTCGAGTTATGTGTCCGGCCGACTTGAAAATGTAGTTTCGAGAAAAACGCGTTTAAAGTTTTCGTTACTGAAAAATCATTACAAAATTTCCGGTTTCTTACCGGAAGTACTTTTTGACCCTTTTTTTCGCTGTAAAATATTTTTTCACTCGTTTCGCAAATGAAAGCAAATACTGACAAATGATAAAAATACTACTGTACACAAACTTATACAAAATAAAAACAGAAAAACACATGTGCGCTCACAGAGGACTGAGAGGGTCTGTGTCAAAATTTAAAATAGAAGTACTTAGACATTTTTTTCGCCTTAATCCTTTGACTATATCATTTTTGAGGTATTAAGGCATTTTTTAAGCAAAAAATAAACAAATATCGATTTTTTTGAAATTTCTACAGTGGCCTAACCCCTTAATAGACTCGACAATTATGTTTGAATTGATGAAAGCGTTAATTTTTAGATTTGTTGTTATCTTTTTGTTTAACTTTTACTATAAATGGGATTTTTGGCTGATTTGGCCGTTGATTTATGAAAAACCAAAACACCAAAGATTAAAGAAGAAGTTAAGAAGAAGCTAGAGGACAAATTTAAGATGCCAATAAATAAAAATCCCAATAAAACAGAAAATGAAACTGAAAGAATGTGGCATTTTATAAAGAACAACATTGTAGAAATTCAGAACAACAATGTATGACTGACGCGATACTAGATCTCATGAACGAAAGAAGGAAGTATAAGACTAAGAACGCAACTAAATACAAACAGATGAACAAACTAACTCGCCAAAAGTGTAGGAACGCTAAGGAATAGTGAATGACGGAAAATTCCAAGAAATAGAAATACTTCAGAATAAATATGACACGTTTAACCTTCATAAAAAGATCATGGAAATGACACAGAAAAATAAAAAACATCTAACACCAACACTCAAAAATGCGAAAATAAAATCATAGTAGATCTTCAAGAAAAATTAAAACGTGGAGGGAGTACGTCGAACAGCCATGATAGCAGATTTGATATAATCGAGAGAGTAAATGACGCAGAAAGGGACGAAGGTCCAGATATCACTAAAGCAGAAGTTATCCATGCCATAAAGATACATGGATTTGGAGATGGGAAAACAACAGGACCAGATGGAATTCATAGTGAGACATTAAAGATTATTGCGGAACAAGACGACGCAGAGCTACAACTACCATTATCATTATCCAATTCAATATATCGTTTGAGGAAAATTCAAACAGATTGGACTTTCGCCACAGTACCAGAAAAGGCTAACCCTTTATACTGCGATGACTATCGAATGATCAGCTTAATGTCACATATCCTGAAAATATTTCTAATTATTATCCATATATAATAAATGTGAAGAAAAAATCAATGACACGCAATTTGGCCTCCAAAAAGGGCTGGGTACTCGTGAAGTAATATTTTGTTTGAATGTCCTTCGCAACAATATCGAGACATGAATGTACATATATATGCGTCTTTTTTTGATTACCGAAAAGTCTTCGACTCTGTTAATCATGAAACACTAATATAAATACTACAGTTAACTAGAGCAGGCAACAGAGATATCCACATAAATGAGACATTGTGTTGGCACCAGTTAACTGCATTTAAAGTAGAGCGAGAAACTTCAGAACCTATTCTCATAAAGAAAGGTGTACGCCAGGGTTGCGAACTCTCCCTGCTTCTTTTGAATATAAATTTCGAGGTTATATTTAGAGAATATCTAGACAAAAACAGTGGAGGAATGGCGGTCAATGGTCGCAGAATAACAAATCTTCAAATGATACAGTTATAATGGCAACAAATGTAACAAAGTTGCAAATGATGGTTGATCAAATGGTAGAGTATAATGGAGAATACGGTTTAACCTTGAACATATTAAGAACTAAAGTAATGGATCTATTAAAAATTAAGACCAGAGTAACTTTATGAGTAAAAAGGAACATCGTAGAACAAGTACCCAATGTCAAATACCTAGAAATAACATAAAGGAAATACTGTCGCGCATTGAACAAGTTCGAAGTTTTTTACCAGATCCGACCTCAACCTTAATCTACGCGTATTAATGATACAATGCTAGGTATCACCGAATCCTTCTGTATGGATGCGAATGCTGGACTTCGGATCCCACCACAGAAAAAAATAGAAGTCTTTGAAATGTACATCTACCAACTTATTCTACATATATCCTGGACAAAAATAATAATAAATGCCGAAGTACTCCAACGAATGAATACCGATAAAGAGCTTCTATTAACCTTTAAGAAAAGAAAAATACAATAATTTGGGCATGCCATGCGGAGTAGTAAATACGAAATGCTCCGCTTAATTATAGAAGAGAAAATCCAGGGGAAAAGGTCAGTAGGAAGACGTAAGAACTCTTGATTAAAAGATATCCGCCGCTGATTTGACTGCAAATCCATTGACATATTCAGAGCAGCAGCTTCTAAAAAAGATTAGCCATATGGATCGCCAACCTTCGAAAGGAGCTGCGCAATAAGAAAAAATTGATTTATGATTTTTCAAGACCGAAGACCTCTGAATTTTATTTGTTTTTTGTTGTATATCTTGAATAGTAAATTTTTTTATTACTAGTCCGAATGTTTCTCTTGCTTTGATTCGTACGTGTGAAATTATGTGTTTTTATACATCAGATTTATAATAATGCTTATATAGGTTTTACTTTAGATTTTAATTTGATGATAATTTCGTTGAGTAGCATTGTTAGAGGGTTTATGTTTTTAACATCAGATACTTATATATGTGAGCAGTCTGAAAAGTTTTGAGTCTAATATAGAAACAAGTATATTTCTGTCAAATCAATTTTATTTTTCAACATAGTCTTCTTTTAAGTCAATACACTTTTTCCAGCGACGATACCATTTCGTTAACTCGTCAAAATAGTAGCTAACATCTTGCTCTGCAAAATAAGCGACTACCATTGCGATGACCTCCTAATTTGGTGAAAATTTTGGTTCTCCAAGTCGCTGGTGGTCAAATTTGGTGAATATGCTGAATAGTAAATCAATTACAATTGGAATTTTTGAATTTTGGCCATGACGACCACTGGAGTGTGAGCTGGTGCGTTGTTTTGATGTAAGAGCACTTTCTTCCGTCCCAAATGGGGCCGTTTTTCAGCAATTGCTGCCTTCAACTGGTCCAATAACAATGCGTGGTACGACACCGTTGTTGTTTCTGTTTTTCTATGTCGATAAACAGAATTCCTTGAATATCCTGAAAAACAGTCGCCATTACCTTCCCGGCCGATGAAACCGTCTTTGCCTTTTGTGGAGCAAGTTCACCCTTTGTAGTCCATTGTTTGGACTGCGTCTTTATCTCAGGAGTGCAATGGTGGACCCAAGTTTTGTATGTAGTAATAAATTCGAATGAATTTTTGGTTCAAAGTGAGCATGCCCAAGAATTAACGCGCGGGGAGCTTTCTAATCCACAATTCTTCAGACAATATATGGTAAATGCGTTTTCTGGATACGTAGACAGCCTTTGCTATCTCTCTAACCTTGATTCGCCGGTCGTTCGGTACCATTTGGTGAACTTTTTTGATATTATCCGTGGAGGTCTCAGTTGTTGGCTGTCTCGAATGCTCATCATCAGCCAAGATGATACAACTATGTTTAAATTTAGTTGTCCACCTTTTCGCGCTGGCAAATGATGGGGAAGAGTTCTTGCAAACGGCGTCTAACTTGGCTCTATTTGCGTAGGTGTATGACTTTTCAAATTCAAGTACTTATTTACGGCACGGTATTCAATTTTTGCATTTTTATAAAAGCACTGATATCGATTGATATAAATAACTGTCAAACAACAACTAAGCATCTAAAATTGCAGAAATGTTTACAGGTGCCTTTCAAAGCATATTCGAATGTAATATCAGAATCGTTTTGACGAGTAGGGCCATCTTTATGTTGAGGCTCAAAACTGTTTATACTGCCTACCTAGATGGTGGTTTAAGATCTTTCCGAGTAGTTACTTCTTTGTGAGGTGCTTGCCTGATCATCGATATTTAGTAACTCATATCTATTAGTGGTTTGTACCGGGTTATTTAACCCGTCCTTCCATTTATGCGGAGTACAAAAGAAAACAAAGCATCAGAAAGAAAAGCTGGTATGAGTTTTAGAAATACATGTTTATTTGTTCACATTGCTTAACAAATAATAATAATAATGACATTTCAGAAAACAAAAGCAAAGTTTATTCGGTGTCACTATCGCTACTGTAATTTCAAATAATAAAATCTTCTCTTTTTAATTGGCACAAATTCAGTCTTATCGTTTGAAATATTTGGAAGTTTGACTTTATTTTTATTATTAGTGTTAATTTTTTTCAGATGATTTGTTCTCAAACATTTCTTTTGCAAAGTTTTCATAAATTTGCTGATATTAACTGGAATATTTCTTTAAATCTTGTTGAAATTTCGAGGCTCGTTGAATGCTTGGATCAATGTTTACAATTGAACTTTTTAAATTTTTGACTAATTGAAAAGCTTTATGAAGATTTTTGGCCGTGAACGAATCTGTTTCTGCGTAGTCACTGTAACTTTTACGATTAGAATGGGTTTCATTAGACATTATATGAATTAAGTCAATAATTTGCGATATACTAATAAATCACTAATGTCGCCTTCATTTAAATTGCCAAAGCCTTCTTTTTCAAATCCTTGTGATAAAGTAATAATGCTAGTTATTCCTTCTTCTGTTGTCGGAACCGTACTACCTAGTGCAACTACTTGTGGCCATAATGCTTTCCATAAAGCGTTTAAAGTTGATTGTTTAACAGAGCAATATTCTTAACGCAATTTAAAATATTGTATTTTCCAAGCTTTTGAAATCGTGACAAATTCATCATTTTCAAATTTATTAAAAATATCATGAAAAGTCCGTTTCATGTAATTAATTTTGAGGGTACCAATTATGCCTTGATCTGAAGGCTGGATCAGGGAACTGGTATTTGCTGGCATAAAGACCATTTTCACGTTTGGAATGCTCCAAGTTAGAGGATGGCATGGTGCGTTATCCAATATTAGAGGTATTTTGAAATGAAGATTTTTTCTTTATATGCTTTTCTACTTCTACAACAAAAAATTTGTAAAACCAAATGCGAAAAGCCTCAATAGTCATCCATGCCTTTTTATTTGTCACCCAATGTACGGGAACATAATTTGAGTTTGCTCGTGTCATTCATAAATTCAGATCGCGTAAATCGATATCGCGCACAAAAAGTACCGCGCAATAAAATACGCGTAGAGTTATAATTTACCGCGTAAAAAGGTATTCGTATAAAAGAATACCGCGTATATAGGACAGATCTACTTTTATCTAGCGTTTGTTTACTTAGTGTATTTTTACAACTTTTGGTTCTCTATCTGTAGTTCATTTTCTTGTTTATTGCAAGCTAGAAGGGCAGTAGGAGATTGTTGCAAATTTATCGGGTGAATATTTGTCATTTGTATCTGGTAGGGTTTAATGGGCACTGAGTAAGAGGAGATTGTGTAGAATATGATTGTTGTTGGGATGCATTATAAATATGATGTTGAAATTACTAATAATGTAGTTTAACTTTGTTTGGATAAGAATAAAGGGATGAGAAAAGCCATACTTTATTATTTAATATTCCTTTTTATTTATATTATGAATTTTAGCTTACGTACGAAGGAAAATAATAATAATAATAAATAATAACTTTTCTGTAGTATGACCTTGCAGTCGATAATAGAAATTAGCATCTGTATCACTGTCGCCAAGTTGGCATTATCGTTCTTTATGTTTCAAACATCAAGTGTAAACTTGATGAAAATTGGATAATTGCATTTGAATCAAAATTGATTTGGCGGTCGATGTACTGGGTATTTCCAACAGATCCTAATTCAATCAAAATGAATCAGTCTCGAAATGTTACGACAAAAATGAAACCTGCTTAAAATTAAAATTTATTTGAAACTGTCGTGTTTGAAAATGAAGTTACAGTCACTACATGATGCTATGCAACAGTGTGTTTGCCATTGGTTATTCGAAATGTTTGTTTACGGCTCTCCAGCACCACAGTAAGGCACCGTACTCAAACAAAAAGAATTTTAATGAATTCCAAGTTATGTGAGCTAAATCATCAGTTCTGTCCTGGTGGATTCTGATACTTTTTATATCTTTGACTAATGAATGAAACATGTGGTATACGATTTTAAACTTTAGGGAAAAGCTTAAAACCAATGCTTCTGAAATGATTCAAGAAAAGTAGAATTTATACTTTGAATAATGGTTTTATCGTTGTGTTGTGAAAAGAATAATAAGAAAAATGTAGTAGTAAACGGTATTTTATTCAACTGCATAAATTTTCGGTGCTACCTTAAATGAAATACTTTATATAATGTACATCGCGTTTGTTATTCTTTCTAGGTACAAGTCCCCATAGTAAGCAACGACCGCTGTAAGAGCATGTTCCTGAGAGCAGGAAGACACGAATTTATTCCCGACATATTCCTATGCGCGGGCCACGAAACCGGCGGCCAGGACTCGTGCCAAGGCGACTCCGGCGGCCCCCTGCAGGTGCGCGGCAAAGACGGAAGGTACTTCCTCGCCGGCATCATCTCCTGGGGCATCGGATGCGCCGAGGCCAACCTGCCCGGCGTGTGCACACGAATCTCGAAATTTGTGCCCTGGATCCTGAAAAATGTGACTTAGTGCCGCGCAGCTGCAGCAGACCATCATCCTCGCACAGGAGCTGTTGCGGTTGGTGATGAACGCGTACCTATCTGCACACATACATACACGTTGTACATAAAGCCCGCGCTCTCTATTGTAGTCATGCAAGCTGTGTGATATATTGTTATTAGAGATAATATGATATAGATATCGCGTTAGGTGTTATGAGATTCGAGCGGCGGCGATAATAGTCGCCGTCTCAGCGTGCGGCGTTTATGAACTCATAATGGAACGCCGCGCTGTTCAGTTAATTTATTTTCCGGGTGCAGAATGGCATTTCTGCATTTATTATGGAGCGAGCTGCGCTCATAAACGGATTACAGCAAATGAGGAAATTAACAGCCGCCGCGCGTCCGCTGCGGCGGAATGGCTGCGGGCGGGATGCGAAGACGCGCAGTCCACAATCGACCCAAAAGTCGGAAATGTAATGATTTTGTTAAAAGTCCGCTAAAGCGCGCGTTTCAGCGTTTTAGCGGAAGCCGCCGAATCGGAATGTAATTTGCGCCATTCGCCGGTTGGGCGGCGGCTTGCCCACCGTCCGTCCGGGAGCAGGTGCACCCCCGGAGTGCCTGCTCCCGCCGGCTAACACAACCTATCCTACAGTCGTTTGTTTATAGCACAATTTGTAATACGAGTTGTTCCTATTTATTAAATAGAGCGATTCTGAAGTTGCTACGATGAAATGTGATTACTGAGTCATTTATTTTTAAGGGTTACTCACTATAGCCGCTGTAAATTACGTTACTAACGCTGTATGTTATGGCATCAATAATTTTAATTTAAAATCAGGGCTCTGTGTCTGTATTATTAACCGTACCGTATTTACTGTGCTTAGCAATTAGTGTATTTAATGATATTTGTCGATAGTGTTAATATTGAATTAATGTAGTATGTTATCACTTGCCTCCGCTAGCATACCGTGTATATTTTGTATAAACAGTGAATATTTTTGTATTTATCTTAACAATTTGCTCCCAAAGATAAAATAAACGCATGCATCTTTGATAGGTGTTTTTTTTTATATAAATCGTATTTATAGAACCTTTACCTTTTTTTTGCAGCCATTCATCAGTTCATCATTGATTATGTGAAGTAATATATTTACAAAAAATCTGCCTCTGTTTTACAGGAAGAATTATAGGCGATATTGCGAGTTTAAATGTAGTCTTTTGGATTCATAAATGCTGGATCAAAAGTTTTTCTTTAATAATTCAATTCAAATGACAAGCTACTCTATACAAATAATAAAAAGTATTAAGTAAATTTTTCTGTATCTTCACTACGTAGGTAAAACTTTCTAATTACATTGCGTTTATAAACCATTATTTTGTAACTGTCATTAGAGTAGTGGATCTAGAATACTTTGATAATGCCGTTTTCATTTCCAGTTAGTTTAGTAGAGTGGTTTGTAGCGTATTGTGTACTTCATTTAAAAATGGTATGATGTCACCGTTAATAGTTTGAATGTGAAAAATTTACGAAACATTTATTAAAAATTCGGATATTTTTAACTGTGCCTATATTATGTCGATTCACCAAGACATACAAAGAGTTAGAAACATAGCATTTAGGGATTTACAAATAAAGCGTCTCCACAATAAGCCCTATTGAATGTAAAAGATTTCTCACCGATTGAACCACAGACGAACAACACAAACAAAGAAGTCACAAATATTATACAAAACCGACCAACCTGTTTACAAGCAACTGAAGGGAGACCTAGTAACCATCTAAACAATGAATAAGAACCATTAGCAAGAAGAACTGGACAGGTTACAATCGTGGCTTTATAGGATTATAAAACGATCAATTCTGAATAATAGACAGGCATTTGCTTGCCACAAATCTTCAATAAATAAGCAAAACCAATATGAAACGCCGGATTATTCTCCATCATGGCAATGTGAGCTCATACATCGACTTAAACGACTTTGAGCACTCAAATTGTCGAATTGACGGATTATCCGTCTTCTTATTCCCACATGTGAAGAACAAACTGTGTAGACAACGATTTTCGACGCCGGAAGAGGGGGTTGATGAGTTCAAAACCCATGTTTCGGAGATACCTGATTTGCTATGGAAAACATGTTATGAAAATTGGTTCTAGCGTATGCAACAATGTATTGCCCGCCAGGAAGAATATTTTGAAAAACAATAAAAAACTTTCCAACATTAAACATTTGTTTTTGTTAGTTTTTCGTAATAGATATTGAGCAGCCCACGTAAGTGAATGGACTGCTCAGTAACGGATCAAAATGAATAAATTTAAATCTGTTTAATTTAGTTTTACAATATTTGTTCATAATTAAAAATAAAAGAAAAACTAATTTCAATAAATTCCGAAAACGAGTATCTCAGACTTCTTTTTCAACGAACTTAAAAAGTACTGAATTCTATATGTCTGTCGGTCTGTCTGTCGCTGTCACAAAATTATGGATTTTTTAAAATTTTAAAATGGATTCTTATAGGAAATTTTACGCTGATTTCAAAATCGAAATCAAGTTTCTATCTCGAATAGTTTTCGAGATATTCGACTTCAATTTCGAAAATTTCGACATTGCGATTTTATTGTAATTCTGAAAGAAAATTTTCGCTGATTTCAATAATGAAATCAAATTCTATGTCGAATAGTTTTCGAGATATTCGACTTCAATTTCGGAAAATTCGACATTACGATTTAAATGTGATTCTTATAGGAAATTTTACGCTGAATTCAAAATGAAGAAAAATTCTATGTCGAATAATTTTCAGATATTCGATTTCAATTTTCCAAATTAAATCGAAATCAATTTTAAGTTCGTTCTGATTGCACAGAGCAATCTTCGACTCATGTTTTAATTGGATTTGCTTATTTACAATCTACTCAGTTACAATTAATAAGTAAATGTTATGTAACTTACATAACATAAAGGGGTCCAGCCAATACCAGTTTCCCCATGATTTCACACTACACTTGTCTTATTATAAGAACACGTCTTATGGTCATTGTCTTTTCAGTCTTCCGATGACGGTCGGCTGGTTGCTGAGCTGATCAATGAGATGATTTGTGTGGCTTGGCAACACGTTAATATATTGTTTCATAAGTCGCTGATCTTCGTTGGCTACATATGACATCCTCAAATAGTTTTGTAGAGTTTCATTTGAAGATAGGTGTCATCAGCGAACGTGGCTATTATGGTATTGGTTGTAGCTGATGTGTCAGATGTGTAGAGTAAATAGAGTATCGGATCAAGTACACTTCCCAGTGGTACTCCAGAGGTGATTTTATGATATTATGAACACTGTTTTATTGATTTTGGCTCGGTAGGTCCTCTTGGTCAGGTATGAATTTTAGGACGAGGTACAACTGGCTTGGTAAGTGTAGTTTAATCTTATATAGCAGGTCTTCATGCCATACCCTACCAAAAGCCTGCTTAATGTCTAAAGATGCGGCTGCACATAGTGTTTTGTTTCTAAACTTTCATATGTAACCATCCTATGAGTTGTCGAATGATGTTGTCGGAAGCCGAATTGATAGGATGGGATTATATTATTGAGGTCTACAGTTGCTTGAATTCTTTTGTAAAGCAGCTTTTCAAAAATCTTGGATAGTAAGGACAGGAGACTGATTGGTCTATAGGAGGAAAGTTATGTGGGTGGTTTACCAGGCTTAGCAATCATGATCATTTGGCCATATTTTCAATAAACAGGGAAGTAGCATAATCGTAGAATGGTAGCATAAATGATGGTAGGCAACACTTCATCCACTATCAGGTCATATCCAGAAGCTTTACGAATATTGGTAAGTTTAATTTGTTTACGTAGTTCAGCTGGCGAAAAGTTTAACTGGTAATGTCATCTGATATAGTGCTGTGAGAAATGATTCAATTTTTTATTATTTTATTATTATTATTTTTACTTTATTATTTTATTATTATCACGAGTACTTTAGGGCTGTGGTGTTATGAAAACGGTAGCGAGATGCTCGGCAATGGTATCTGCTTTTTTTCAGATCTGATCTACTTGCAGTCAAGCTTTTTGATTGGGGATATAACTATCGATCGTTTAAACTTTTTCGTTGCTTTCCATCTGGCGAGAGTTGCGTGATGTATACTTTGAATGTCTCATTGCGTGTTTCCATTAGTGCGCTGTGGAGCTGGTGGGTGAGTCCATTGGATAATGATTTATCATATCTGTTTTTAGTTCGTTGCCATTTCTTCCGTACTCTGCGGTTTTCAGCAACGGGGTTTCGTATATAACGGAAAATATTGGTAACTTTCAAATGGTTGGTTGTTGTATTAGGCGCAGCTTGCCAGGCAGCATTTTTTATCGTTGTTGGTAGATGTAGTACTGCTTCGTTGATATTTTGAGCGTCTTTGATTCGTATAGAAAGACTAATTTCATTTTCTAGTAGACTTTGGAAACGATCCCAATTGATGTGTTTGGTGCAGTGTTTTGGGGAAAGTTCTTTGCTGATGATTGTTGTGCGTAGGGTAATGATAACCGAAGTATGATCGGTGGAAAAATCATAATTAAATTCGGGTATAAGTATTTGCTATTCTACAAGTTACAGCGTAATCGATCAGATCTGGCAATTTATTTGCATCGGTGGGGCCAATCTCCAAAGAAATATAACTGCATTTCAGGTTTTTGCATCGCATGTAAGAGATTACGCCCTTTTGAGGTGGTTAGTCGCAATCCCTAAGCAGTATTTTTGGAGTTTCAGTCTCTCCAATGATAAACTTAGTTTCAAGAGGTCATAGAAAATCTTCATATTCCTCAGTGGAAATAGCATGCTTGGGTAAGCTATAGACTGCTGGAATTGTTAGTGGATAAATAAGAACTTGAACTTTTATGCTAGCACTTTGTAAATTATTAGTCTAATAAGACTTCCATTCATAATGAGCAATTGCATTTTTAACAACTACAGCTGATTCACCATGAGTCGTGTCGTCTGGATGGTTGCTAAAGTATTATAAACGATTTTGATTACTGTTCTAGGTGTAACGTGGGTTTCAAATATAAGTAAGATGTCAATATCTTGCTTTGTAAGAATGCTATTATTTTGGGAATATGATTTGAAATGTCGTTGGCGTTGCATAGAACAATGCTTGTTTATGACAGCCGAGGGCATATTTAGAACCATGCTATTTTAGGTGATGAGTTGGGCCAACATTGTTTTAAATTCCAAGAGAAAGTTTCAAAGTATTGGTTGATGTTTGTCTGTTGTTAATTGTTTATGTGGTTACTAGTTCTCTCTTAGTGGCTTGTGAATAGGTTGGTCGGTTTTGTAAAATATTTGTGACTTCTTTGTTGGTGTTATGTGTCTGTAGTTCAATAGGTGGGAAATCTCTTCATTCAATAGGGTTTGTTGTGGAGACGTTTTGTTTGTAAATACCCTTAATGTTATGTTTCTAACTCTTTGTATGTCTTTGTGTACCGAGCACCCTCTATAGTTAGCTGGGTGGCTTCCACAACATAGAGCGCATTTGGCTGGAGTGTTCGAGGATTTCTTGCATGTGAAAGTTACATTTCCTCCACCGTATTTTACACTGACAAAAGGTTTTCTATCTAAACCAACATTTTAATAAATTTGAAATTAAAAAATTTCTTGCCCTTTTGAAATAAAATAAAGTTTTGCTTTAAGAGTCAATATTAATAGCACTTGGATCATACGGAATTCTGCTAAGTGTATGTGCTAAAAAACAGAATCGATATAATATACACACAGTTAAAAATATCTGAAACTTTAATAAATGCTTGGTAAATTTTAGCATTCAAACTATTCGAAATAAAAATTAAATTATTTAGCACTAGAGTTTGGCTAAACTATTAAAAAAAAATTATAATAGTGTTATAAACGTACTTAATACAGTTCATCTACCTACTCAATCACATGAAACGTTGCAACTAGGAAACGAAACGGAAAGCATTTACGAGGCTTTCTGAATAGGGGTGACAAACCGCAAAAACCACTCCTGAAATTCCGGAATTTGTTTTATTAAAATTAATAATAAATGCTGGCGGAAGGGGAAGCATTTAACGGCGGACTTGCCAGCGAGAACTGCAAGAAAAGCTGACTGTCGAAAAACAGCCAGAAGATGGTGAGCGTCGTAAAGTAACGTGGGATGGCATAATAAAAGCGCCTTCCACCCTCGCTGAAATGGCACCGTATCGCTTAGCAGATCCCGAATGAACTGGCTAGGTGGGAGTTCCGTGTATACATTTTGGGCTGATTTACTGTTATATCAAACCGGCGAATGAATTCAATCAATATTCAAACGCATTTGGGAATGCACGGCAACGTCATGCCATACAAATAGCGTTCTTAGTTCGATGCATCGCTCCTATGCTGGATTATTAAAAAATTTAATATCGTAATGCACGATGTAGTGCCTAAGAAGGTAATATTTTTAGTTTAGTAGAGGTTGTAGTAAATGTTGTTACTTGAAAAATTACAACTTAATATTTCTGTAGCACGCATTATTTGTACAGTTGTTTATTTCCTAGATGCAGTTTAATTTCTTTAAAAGCTAGTTAAGTAATTGTTCTATCGTTATTCTCTTATATAAATTTTACTACACTTAAAAACGAGACCAGAGATAAAGTAAAGTGATTGGAGTTTAAATTTTTTAAATTAAATTTTCAACGCCTTGTTGCGTATTTCCATAGATAAAACACTTATGTTAAGCATAGACTCAGGTACACACCCCGCTTGGGAATTTGATAACTTATCTTTGAATTTTATTTTAAACATTTAAAATGTTTTGTTTAATGATTAATAGGTGTATAAATAAGTTCTCAGCTTTAGATTTCACAGGACGCAAATCACCGTTTACATGTAACGTATGAGTCCGCCCTCTTGCGGTTTTAAAGCAACGACATTTGGTCTTTCGAAACATCATGCGATTTGGCGTTTGATGCACATAACTTCAATAATCACGATGGCAATCACAAAAGAGCATATTCGATTTTCTATCCACTTCGCGTTTCATCTTAAGAAAAACGCTGTTGAAGCCACCGAAATGATTTGTGCTGCATGTGGTGAGAATGCTGTAAGTCATGCAACGTGCAAAAAGTGGTACCAAAGATTTCGCAGAGGAGAGTTTAGTTTTGAAGATCAACCACGCGCTAGACGCCCTCAAAACATTTGACACGGATGAGCTGCAGGCTGGGAACTTCTCCCACATGCGGCGTATAGCCCAGACATGGCCCCTTCCGATTATCATTTATTCCGGTCGTTACAGCATCACTTGGCTGATACGCCATATATATAAATTATTGGCACTACAATTGCAAGAAATGGGTACACATTTTATTATGTCTATAGATTTTAATCATTGCTCTGGCAGCTTTTGTAAAACTACTACAAACTACATTTTTGGGCGATAGCACGCCATCACTTGTGGACAGCTAACCGAAGCTCGTCGTTACAAAAAAAATCATTACCAGGCACTACCTCATCCATACGCTAAATGTAGCAATGCTTAATTGCCTAGCGCAAGCTTCAGCAAATATGGGGTGTGAGAAAGCACGATGTATCCAAGAGTCTACAGGGTAGCAACAGCGTGTAACAGTCGAGCAAATCAGGGATTTTATTTGTGTCTGTAGACCAGTAAGTGGATTATCCAGTTAACAAGTCGTCGCAATTGTGATTTTGTATTGATCGGAGAAGGTTACGTTCTTTTGGATTAGTTACTTTCGATCCCCATTCTACTTTCTTGACGTGCTAGTCTCCTCCAATGATAAATTTTGCATCAATAGATTGTAGCAGCTCTACGTATTCTTTAGCAGAGATAATGTGTTGAAGCGGACTATATACTGCTACTATGATTAATGGGTAGGGTAGGAGTTGAACTTTTATACTATAGCTTTGGATTTTGTCAGTTTGAAAGGAGTTCCATTTATGATGGGAGATTTAGTTTTTAATAATTACAGCTGATCCGCCATGTACCGTGCCATCTGGATGATTAAAGAGGTATACAGAATAGCGCCAAATTTTGATTACCGTTCTAGCGGTTACATAGGTTTCGGAAACGAGTCACTCGTCGATATTTTATAGTTGCAAAAATGTTATTATTTTTGATAAGCCATTGGCGTTCCAGAGTGCTAGACGAAGGAATTTCGCCATTATTAAGCTAATTTATTTAACAAGAAAATGAAACAGTAAGTCTAAATGGCATTTTATTATTTTGAAAGTCACTAGAAGTTTAAAAGTATGTCTAACTAAACTTGGCCTACATTGTCATAAATGTAAATTGACATTTTATTCTAGTTTGTATAAAGTCAGATGTATTGTGATTTAATTGGAATCGAATAACTTACGTATTACATTTTACACAAAAGCGAATATTTCTATTTTACGTTTATCTTTTACATGTTTGTTAAAACTATGTATTCACTTTTTCTTAGGTTGTTGCGAACAGAATATAGACGTATGCAGTTGTCAAACAAGACAGTTGTTTTTGTTATTTTGCTACTTTGACAGGTAAGCGATTTGTTATTATTTGATTTGAATTGGTTAAGTACTGAGAATAATTATTTATTTTGCAAAGTAAGTACGCAATTATTTTTAGTTTAATTGTGTAAATTTACTGTTGAGAATATTCATTGCTGTGCTTTTATTAAGTAGCATGGAGTCAAGAAGAACTTTAAGCTAAAATAAAACCTAGGAGGCTTTTTAATCACATCATTGAGCTAAATACGTGTTCAAATACACAACTGGGGCAAAAAGTATTTCAATCCGTTAAAGCGTCAAAGATATTTGTTTTACTACAGATCAGCGCTCAACGTAGTCCAGATTTCCGAGGAGCTTGTAACGGAATTTAGTTTTGTTTGTAGTAGGCTTTGTGTTGATTTGTTGTGGATTTGTGAATATTATCGAAAACAGCTTGAAGTTTTAAGAAGTCTTCGAAACGTCTGCTGTAACCCTTTTAATCTGAAGGATCATCAAGCCACCGCCACAAAAGAAATTTCCTTTGGAAAAAGTTTAAGCCATTCTGCGAAGAGTTACCTTTTGGTGGATATCTTTGTGACACTTGCTCTTGTCGTTCTATTTGTAATAAATGCAGAGGTAGGGTGGTTTTCAGCCGTGAAAAATGCAGCTTTTAGAAGAAAAAAGGAGTGAAAATAAAGTTAAAAAAATTGCGGCTAAACGTTCAAGATACGATGAAAACATATCCACTGTTAAAAATGGAAGCTCATCCGACATAGACAATGGTAGCACAAATGAGCTATGCATTGATAGTACCGAAAGTTCTGAAAGTGAGTTGGAAAATATTAGGCAGCCTAAGAAGTTGGCTAGGCATTGGAGTCCTTGATGTATCTTCAGTAAAATTAAAAAGCACAGTTCTTAAGAAGAACCAAGTGTGAAAACAAAATTTAAGAAACGATTTAGTACAATGACAAAACAAAAGTTGTAGAAAGTTTTTCAAGGATTGGAAAATGTGGAAGAAGTAACTTTTCACCAATTGAAAAACACGGTTTGGGATAAAACTGCTATAAATAACAGAACCAACGTTCAACTTTAAACAAAAGATTAGAAAAGAGCTGCTAGATTTTCTAAAGTACCATTTTTATGTGGGATGCAGAATCGGTTTATTGCACATTGACATTCAAATGAGTTTCTTTATAAAGGTTAATTTCACAATGAACTACGGTTTTGTAAGTTAGCATGAACCTTAAAGTTTACGTTAAGGCAGAAAGCAAGCTACTGTGGATACTTTTCTTGTGGATTGGTTTTGCACCAAAGAAAGAAACATACGTGGCCATCAGTGACTGACTAATATATAATACAATCGCTTTTTATGCGTTTCGAAGCCAATTTATGAAGATAGTAAAAACTGATTTTCCTAATCTATCAAAAATTTTTTTACATATCAGATGGTATTGTAGCACAGTCCAATAATTATAAGAGCATCATAAGCCTGCTTCATCATCAACAAGATTTTTTAATGAGGAGTATTTTCCATCATGGCAAAAAGTACGCAAGCGTTTTCTCTAATTATGTATTCGTGACTATATTTCAATATTTGGTATACATTTTTAATCAGCTTTAGAATTTGTTCTTTGTTATTGCTATTAGGTGCATGCGATGATTCCAGTCTGGCGTGGTAAAACAGTCAAATCGAATGCAAAGTCTTAGACGAAAGGCAGAAGATAAACAAATTTATATTCAACTATTATAGTACAAGTCTTATAAATGAATCTCGTCAATTCTTTTGTGTGCAGAAGAATGATGTTATAAGAATTAGTATTTTACAAGATGAACAATTTTCTGAGCGAATTTTAATTTTTAGCAATCATTTTCGTAGAAATATATATTTTTTACCCCGATGTTTTGCAACCATCTACATTACTTCAATGTGCCACTACTTCTCTTTGTTACATCGAAAAATCCAAAACTGGGCAAACTTAAATGCCTTTCTGTTAGAAAGTATGCTAGTAGTCCCATATTTCGCCACAACAAAGCTAATAATGTTGTACAAGTGTCTGCTAAATTTCAGGAATCAAGCTAGTAACGTACAAAAGTTATGACTGATTAAATGAGACTACATTCGGTTTTTACTATTTTTGGTTTTTTTCGTAAACAGAGAGGTCATTGAAAGAAAGTACCAAGGAAATGTAATAACTCATGCTACGTCATCAGGTAATATAATAAAACTCAACATTAAAAAATTAGAAAATATAAAATGTTTAATTAAGAATAAAAGACTCCTTACAAAATGATAAGTGAGAACGACAAAATTGAGATTAGCAGATGATTATTTTTTATGTCAGAGTTTTTAATATACTTAAAGGCTAGATTGTTAATCAAGTCCAGCATATTGTAAAAGATGAGAAAAAAAAAGATCAAATGTTTTGTTTTACTTGTACTGTATTTAATACAATGACTCATAATGTGCTCCTCTAAAACAGTTTTGTTAAGAAGATTCCACTGGATTTAGTCCCACATAACAAAAAAGCAAAACTTCTAAAAGATAATTTTATAATTTTCATAATTATTTTATTAGAGTTATTCCAAAAATGTTTAATATTCCATCACATCTTCAATTATAATCATTGAACGCGACAGGTATGCAACATTTTTTATGCAAAGGTACTTAGGGTTGTTTAATTTTAGCGTGTTCCTGTGAAGTGTAATTAATTCTACTATTCTAGAATCTAGCTGAACTCTGCAATAATATTTTATAACTTGTTGCTGTTTTTTAGAATAAGTGTATCACTTTGACACTATTTAATATTTTTAAATGTTATATCTTTAAGAATTAGTATGTCATAACCAAAGATTGTTAGATACATTGATCGTGACTTTGAAAAACTAAATATAATCTGGTTTAATAAATTAATTAACAAGATATTGCTTAATTTAGCAGTAAAGCTGAACATAAACTAAATATTATAAGTATAATTTAAAGTAGAGTTAAAAACAACGAAGAATGTGTGGAATACAGAGGAAATTAAAACCTGACTTGCATAACCAGGACTACATTTCTAAACAAAATTGTTTTTATTGTAGAAAATAAATTTATTGGTCACAATAAAGCAAATACATTTTTTTATTATTTTACAAATTATTTTTGTTATAATTTTAAACAATAAATTTTAATATAGATATATCTGTTAGGTTGAATCAAGAAAGAACAACATGAGGCGTACAAAATTTATTTTTATAGCAGAAAACTGCAGAATTGAAAGTTTTATTTTAATATACAAGGAACATGGTATAACGCAAATGGCGTCTTATTTAAAGTCAAACAATTTATTAACTTAATGAATTCTACGCATCACTCATAGTGGGTAACGACACTCAATTGCTTGAAGGTGATACTTTTCATGGTAAGGGCAAAAATTCTCTGATCGTGTTAATTGTTCATGCTTGGCTAAATTATTTAATTAATCTCATTGAACACATTTACAAACCTTAAATGATAAAAGAGTTATCGTTGGCTTTATGAAAACGAATGATTCCGCTTTATCACGCACGAAACACTCACAATGCTTATGAACATAAATGATACACGACAGTTAATTAGATTACAGCGGTGGAGGTTCATCAGATTAGCCTAAAAATGACACGACAGTGCAGATTGTTATTTATTAAAATGTTGCAAATAAAATGAACATCGAACAGGTGTCAAGCGCTTACGCGCGCTTCCCTCGCAGTACTAATCACCTTTTTCTGCTATTATCTGACCATGGTTAATTCAGATTGCATTCAAAACTATAACTTGCACCTCGTCTCTTCAAGACGAAACTAAAAAGCCCTCAACCATTAAAATCGGTTGCTCTTCGATTCACAGCATGGGTTTTTCCTTGGCGCTTTAATAATATAAATTTTAAAGAGAATACTGGCCAAGTGGTGCCTCTCATTTTCAATGCACCATTGAAGATTTTCGTTATTTTTTTCAACATGTGCTGAGGAATACGCTTGATTTTTGATATAATGCGTTTCATATAGTTTGAAGAATCCTAGGACAATGCTTGAAATATTCCCATAGAAAAAAGTTTTAAGGGGCGAGATACGGTGAGCGACAACACTACATTAAGATATTGGGCGCCCAAGAAACACCTTATGCAGTATTTGGAGTAAAACTTTTGTTACGTGGACTGCAGCTTTATTCTGCTGAAATCAAATGTTTTCCAATTGGAGTACCTTGAAATTCAATGCAAAAATTGCCGAGTAATCCCCAAATATCAATTGGAAGTGACAGTAAAAGTAAGGGCCAATGATCCCAGCTTTATCCACCGTACATCAAGCAGTGACACATTCGCTGTGGAGACACATTTCATAGTTAGCACGTAGGTTGTTTTTACTGTAATAACAAAAGTTTTGTTTATTAACATATTTCGATAAGTGGAAAACTTCCCAACTACCTGCGTATAATTAAATTACTTTCCATACTCTTAGACAAACCCTTGCATAGCAACCGGTCTTTGAAATTGGAGAGGGCGTTTTGCCCCATTCTGTACTAATACATTTCACAACATTTTCCTAAATGTTATACAACTTTAATATATTTAAAATTTTATTATATTTGAAGTATCTCTTTCGCCGTTTGTTTCCTTAATTCGCTTATGTTGGTAATTGTAAAACATAAAATCAGATCAAATCTTAGCTGCTGCACTCTACTCTCTGAACGAAAAGTTTTAACTCTCCGTTAGATGTCTCCAGAGAAACACCATCCATGATTATACAGATGTACATAACTTTTCTGTATTGTGCTTTTAGCATTTGTTTATATTTATTTATCGTTATTTTTGTGTCAAGTTTTAAATAAAGCAAACGTATGATCCAAAGAAAAATTAAAGAGTAAATTTAGTATTTTGAACATTAATAGGAAAATAAATTTTTGCAAATCCATTTTGCAACGTTTCTTACATGTAGTACTAAAGATGTGCGAAGTAAACACACAAAAAGAAATTACAATAATTTTAAAACGGCTTGGATTTATTACGCCTGTTTGCAACTAACTGAGAGTTGACTTGTAGGAATTTTTAATAGCACCCCGACATAAATAGAATAGCAATCGATTGTTAGTATGTAAGCGCAGTTTACTTTTAAAATTGTGTTTAATGATTTCTAGGTTATTGATTATTATATATGTGGGTTAGTCAAATATCAACTGGAACTATTTTTTAAATGTACCGAGGCATTGTAAAAATACCAACGTAAAAAGTTAGGTTCCTAAATAATCTTCTAACTTAGGAATATATTTTTTCAGCGGATAGATAATTTTTTGATCTCGCTATCGTAATTAAATGTGTGCTGGTACGTTCTACAAAAATAATTGTTAGATATTTTATTTCAATTGCACTAAATCACTGCACCGCTGTAGACCGACTTGCAATTCTCAGAATGCATGTACATATTCCGGGACTAGCGCACACTAATTAGATATAGTGGAACACAGTCATATAACACGAACTGTCTCTTTTGATGAATCGTGTCGAACGTTTTAATTGGGACGTTCGGTGCTACTGCAGTTGCTTTTGGGATGTTACTATAAGGAAACGTCTCGTGGTTTGTTTTTTTGCTTAAAATTAACTATGTAATTTTCTTATATTTACATAAAAACTATATATTTAGTTTAAATAAGTATTTATTAAGGTATTTTATTGTATGTTATGGAACGTGAGTGCAGATATCCTTGAAGTTTTCTTTTAGCATTATAAAATAAATTTTAATAATTAAATTCAATATAAATATAGTACTTACGTTTTTATTGTTTATAATCTATCAATTGGCTTTAAAAATTGTTAAAATTAATTAGTTGGCATAAATAATATATAAAATAAAGGTATGTGTTTTTAAATAAATGTTAAAAATAATAATTGATCATTTTATTATACCAAATTTCACAAGCAATCATGAATTCGCCATTGTTAACGAAAAATGAATTTTTGATGCATTATGTTTTGTAGAAAATCTTGTGATAATTAAATAACTGTCCCATGAGATTTTGCTTTTATACACAGCGCGTGTGGTACGGATGGTGGTGGTGGTGGAGGGCATTGGTGACACCATCGGGTTAACTTCTGACGCAATCGCAATCGGGTTGTGCACATATCTCGGCATTTATAGATGTAACTCGCTTTTTCACTGTGTAGCGCTTAGTTTTTTTGTTCCTTAAACCGATGATTTATGTAAATAAAATGCGTCGTCCATATTAAAATTATTTTTAGATTTATAAATTTCTAATTCCTCTCTGTATAATATCGAGTAATAGGTTCTGTTGGCCGTCGCTTCAACGTTGTGGTTAAGAGGGTTCGCTGGAAACTCATGGAAGTATGTGGTTCTAGTTTGTAAGTAGTGCGTAAGATTGCATATCTGCAGGAACAATAAGCCCTTGAGGCTCCAGTTTTTTCCCCAAGTAGTTTCTTCAATTAGGCAAAACGTGTGTTTGCCAGAACTCTATTTCTTGGTCAAGATTTTCCAAGGCATGTTTAGCAACAGTTAATTTTTCGGGTTGATTAAAGCGTAGGTGCCATTGGTGTTTTTTTTTTTGATGGATTTGCGTACAGCCCATAGTCCCATTATAGACTTGCTTACACGAACGTGATGTGCATTATACCCCTAGTGTATCCTGAGGTTTTTTTTGTATCCTTGACTGGTCGAAACATGTTTCATATTTTGATGGTAGCAGTATAGATAGTATTATTTAGAATTTTCACTACCCGGCCCGCAATCCCGTCTTTTTAAATGTCCCCCGCGCGAAATGCATTGGTAGGCGGTGCTTCAGTCGTACATTCTTGAGCAGCACATGTTATTTTAGTACTCATCATGATATGAAATGGTGAACACCGTACATTTGTGGTAAAGAATTATTTTTAAAATGTCGATTTTTTGGTTGTAACGAGCGGCTATTTGGTAAGCATTTCGGGGTAGGCCGTCACGGAAGAGATTTGACCACGAAAACCATAACGTTGCGAGTGCACAATTTTTGACAAATCGGTTCAGAATTGAAATTAAATCGCTTGCTAGACCTCATAACGTTCCGCCGCTCAGCTCAGCCGCAAGATGAGATGACGCAGGGTGATTTACGCCGAATTTTTCACAACAGAATAACTCATGGAGGAGATAATCGCAAGTTGAATCACAGTTTACTCCAGAAAGGGATAACTTCAGCACAGCCAAGGATGATGAATGTTTTTACTATTTAATAGATTTGAATTTAGAATCGGTTACCAAAAACGATTTTTTTACGAAACGCTATGTTACACCCTCTGATAAAAAAAAGCAGAAAAAAGGTTAAGCCACGGAGAAATTGGCTAATAAAAAATTCTGAATTATTTTTGGTTGAACCCTGATCAGTTCAAAAAGAACATTATCTCATCAAAAATAAAATTGATAGAGAAGGATGCAACGCTACAAGCCTCATTGCAACCGAGAAAAAACTAGCTGTGTTTTAAGGTAAGTTATTATACGTAACCTCTATTACCTTACTTAATAATGATTGATATTTTGCCCTGTATATGTTACAATCTGGTACTAAGCAGTTACACAACTTCCTTTACCTACAATATTGGAGTAGATATACATACATACGCTGTAAAAATCTGAAGAGTTGCGAGCTGGTATATAAACTGGTGTAGGCTTGATTGGCTATTTGGTTACTGTACGGGGACATCTCTGTTAGACTGTAGAACTCTCTGGGGAATGTTCAGCAATGTGACTCCATATCTGTGACAACACGGTAAACATCGTTTCTGACGCCAAATTAAGATGCAAGTGGCATGCTTTTGGCTACCTCATACATCGACATAAAGAAGTGGTAGAGAATATCACTTTGAGCACTCGTTTGTTCCATCATATTTCCTTCAATCGATCTCAATCTTCTTTCTTTATTTGAGTAAGCCAACAGCGTCTTTCTTCATTTTTTAGCAGGTGTCGGAGGTGAAAATCCAGGAAGCGCCCGAGGTTGACCTTGATTTCCTGCTGCATGGTCAGTGGTTCCTCACGCTTTTCGAATATCTCTGGTAGGCTATCAATATCACAATTTTGCAATGAGATTTTATTATCATCAATATCTTTGTTCAGGTTCCCTTCTGTTGTTTTAATGATCATATGTAGTGGCAGAAATCCCATTTATTTTTAAAACTCCTATTGTTTAATAAATTCAGCGGGTGCTCCACTTTTCATGCATTTTTGGTGTCTTCTGGTTCAAATTAGCATGCCCTGCTGAAATTTATCAATACTTTTAATGAACACTGCATGTCTGCTAAGTAAAAACTTAATAATTTTCATTTCATCTCGGTCTACATATTTGTATATTATTAGAAACATTTTGCCGTTTGAGCATTTTGTTTGTCCAAAAAAATATTTCTGTTTATTTAATACAGATTTTCTGTGAAAGCTATATTTTTATTTTCCGCCAATAAAGGTAACTAACAAAGCAATGCAATTGGGTCACCAATTTGATGTCGAGTTTTGTTATTTCTGTACGTTTTAGGCTCGCTGAATTATAAAACGACATGCTCAGCAATTGGTCTGTGTGTCTGCGCACTCACATGTATGTGTCTACTGCAATATTGTGAGTAATGAAAGTAGTGTAACTGCTTCGCACCAGATTGTAATATACACAGAGTACACTTTTAATTTTATTTACGTAAAGTAGTATAGTTTATGCATAATGACTTATTTTAAATACATAGCTAGATTTTCCTCGGTTCTAATGGGCCTTGTAGTTTAGTGTCCTTCTTTGTCAATTTCATTCTTGATCGGATCATATATGCCTTTGAACTTGTCGCGGTTTAACCGAAATTTTTTATCATTAAATAGTATATATTGAGTAGTACAGCCAGCTGTTGATGTGCTCAATAGCAACGAAGCTTCCTTTCATTTATCGAACTGTGTCAATAAGCAGAATTTTTGGTATTGGACCTCACAAAATCTTCAATAACTTTACAAGCGACAAGATATAAATATTTTATAACAATTACTATGTAAATAAAAGATGACGGCTCGTGATTAAATATAGGCCTCAAAGGATTCTGACACTTTATCGAAGCCGATTCGTTTCTACCGGTTTATTGCTAAATTTCATTTATTAGGATAAGATAGTGTTAGAAATTATAGAAAATTCAACACGAGTCAATATTACACCTTGGAAAATTATATACAACTTATGATAATGATGTCTCATCAAATGTAAAACATTAAATAAAATAAAGATTAAATTTGATTTTCAGGATTTTTGGACTTATTGTTAGTCAAAGGAGCAACTAATGGTAATTCTAATTATATAATTTGAGGTTATTTCGTGTGAGAAAATATTATGTTCAAAAATATCTAACTAAATTTTATTCACAATTTATTAGTTGTTTGAGCTTAAATTTTATAAATAATCAGGTGATTTCATGCAGCTTATGATTAGAATATTTTCTTGATAATTACATAAAGCATTTAATTTTTACCTTAATATAACTAAAGTTAATTATAGTGAATAATACAGCAATACTAAATTTTGCTTTTCTTCTTTTCGAGGGATTTAACAGTTTTCTACAGCGGTTTTATCTTGCCAAGCATCATGTTCGTTAGCCTGAAAAATTGAGTTTTCTATAAGTTGTTATAATTAAATTAAGTAACAAAATAATTTTAACACTACTATTGAAGATATTGGGGTTGTCATTGAGAGTAAAATAATAGATAAATAAACTCTTAGGACATAAAACACATAATACACTTACCTAATAACATTTTGATGGGGGCAATGTAAATGCTTACGAGAAAATAAATCATCTGTAAAAATGTGACGGCTTAAAATTAAAATAAGATTGAAATCTAAAATCTGCTTTTGTCGATTGCTTCAAATTATCATCAGGTACCCATCATATATAACTGAGCTCATAGAATCAATAAATGAGGAAAACTTTTAATTTGGTAATTTTGATCATAACTGTTTTCTCACACAGCTCTTATATATCTCACTAGACTAAGCTCCAATGAGACCATTTACAACAGCACCACTTATTTGGTCAAAAATGTTGTTACTTGTTAATGTTGTTTCCAATACTATAAAAAGATTTTGTATTTTATGAGCACTACAATATTTTTTTTCCAATTTTTTTTGTAAACAGTAACATTAAAATAAAGATTGTGGCTGAATAAATTTAAACTAAGGCAAAGATACCTGTAGCTAGTAGATGCTCTGTATCAAACAAAAGTTCAACGCGGAAAGTATGGAAATAAAAATGGAAAATCATTTCAAAAATTTATAGCACCTGATGTTTATTTAAAAGATTAATGCAATAAAAACAATAATAAATCTGCGAAACAAACATCTCAAGAATTTGGTGAAAGAATAATGTAAACTGATATTAAAGATCCACTTGACAAGGAAAAGGGCTAATTATTATATATGTTAGTATTCGTTCTGGGCATTTTTATTGTACGGCAGTGCAAAACATATCTCTATGCACTGGTCAAGCAGTTATTTTATTTCAATAGTCACTTTAAATATTTTATTAATCGTGATAAGTTGCTTTGGGTTTCCAATAAAGTTTTAGAAAGTTAGTTTTTTTTAACCAATGACCATCCTTTACTACAATGTACAAATTATCAGTGCATATGGACCGCAACATAAATTTTATTTAAAATGCATTTCGGACAAAAAAGAGGAAAATGCGATATTACAAAATGATTGCTAATAATTTATTATTCTTTCTAGGTGAATATTGTGACTCCATACCGTGATATAAAATCAGAAAAAATTCCAACACGCAGCTGGAGGAAATAGAAGTGGATTCTGGATTTTGGATATAAAGTGGATGGTAACCAAGTCACGCGTACTTAGTCCTCAATTGGGCCCATTGTAATACCTCTTTCTCTGCCTCTCTCCGTACACCCATCAGTCAAGCCAATCAATCCTTTGGGTGAACTTGAGGATGTCTATCAGAGGGATAGCGCTGATGCTGACCATTTTAGGCCAGAACTACCCCAATATAGATCCTCTAATGGGAGCAAGCGCAGGACATTCGTAAAAAACGTGATCTGCCGTCTCGTTCTCTAAATTGCAGCCTCAGCAGTTTGCAGTGCCCTGATCATATTCCTACTACAAGTCACAGTTTGCCTCTAGGCAATTGTTTGTAGAAGTTAGCCATCTTGCCGTTGGGTTTTGAATAGCCAATCTTGCATGTTGACATATCTTAATATTGGCCCATCTGTTACAATGCCGATTGTGGGTTTCTTGACTTATTAGTGTGTAGAGTAGGAGAGCTCGCTTAGAACCACAAAATGGTTGTTCTAAGCCTTGCTTTGCATTATTATCTACGTGCTCGTTGCTATATAAGCCAGAATGCTCTTTAACGCAAACGAGTTCCAAGACATTATTTGTCGCGGCTTGATCAAGAGTACTCTGGCACTGAAGAATTATTTTAGATACAATTTTGCAGCTGTTCAATGCTACGGCTAGCAATTTCGATTGTTTTGTTCTTAATGTTCTTTTCAAGGATTACATTTTCACCTTACATTATGGTCAATACTTTCGTTTGAAAGATTGTCGTTAGTTTGCTTAATACTATATTTACTTTGAAGTTAAGATTATCTGAAAATATACTTTATCCTGTACCCTCACTCGTTTTAGACCCATTTGTAAAGATGGTTATTTTTGGTTTGGTTGTTTCTTTAGCATTCAGAAAGATTCTGAAGAGCTTTCTAAATTTATATATGGGTAGAAGAGAATCCATATTTGCTTCCAAAAAAAATCCGTTGTACGGCCTCCCTTAGAATCCGATGGTGCTTTCCCCTACTTCTTTGTCGTTACAAAGTTTTTTCTGCATTCTTAAAGCTAACCTTAGTGCCATCTCCTCCACATAGATATCTAATGGATAGAGACTCAGACATGCTTCCATTGCTCCCGTGATACTCATATACTCCAGCTTTTGAACGTGTAAAATTTTCGTTGCTGCAGTGACCAGTCTGGTTGTAGGCCACCAGATTAGTACACTATAACATAGCACAGATGTAATTATGGCAGTGTACTGACATAGGATAGCCTTTTGTAAAAGACCCCAAAGTTTGCTCATTGCACGGCGACACTGCCAAAATGCTATGCACGCTTTTTTGGTTTTAACCACTATGTGCCTTCCCCAATTTAGCTTTCTGTCAAATTTAACTCCTAGATACTTGACTTCATCTGAAAAGGTAAGGGATTTTTGGAACAGTCTAGGCACTCTATGTACTTCGACCTTCCATTTTTCGTAAATACTATTATTTCTGCCTTGAAGGGGTTGATCGATAATAAGCGTTATATATACTACTTCTCAGTTATTTTATCATTTGTTTATACTTGCCAGTGAGCAAGATAGTTACGTCATTGGCATAATCTACTGTGTAGAATTATTTATTAGTGAGTCGCTTAAGAAAGCTGTCTACTATTAGACTTTATAGTAGGGGTGACAGTACGCTTTTCTGAAAACAGTTTCTAGATACTGTGCCTTTAATGGTCTTATCTAGGAAGGAAATAAGACATTATTCGAAATGAGACATTTTAGTACCCACGACTCATCGTCACTATTTTATCATCTTTCGTTTATCATTAATCTTAGTTTATTGCCTCTGTTTCACGTTCAAGCCGTTTTAGCACCATTATTTTAACGACACTTAAAAATCTTTTTTATTTTTCATATAAACACAATTTATAATAAAATAAAATTTATAATTTAGTTACTGAAACTGTTCAAAAGTAATCGTTTGTACCCACTCACCAAATTATTACCTTAAAGCATTTTTGTATTTTTAAAATATTGTAAAGTGCCTTACACAAAAAGAGATTTATTTTCCAATAAACCTGTTTTAAATCATTTATTGTTTCAAGTGTATTTTAAACACTTTTAACGAGAAATTTAAGACAAGTCGTATTATTATTATTGGCAAACATTATACTGTTTTTTACCAAATATGTTCTAGTTTAATTGTTATTGTCTTGAAAAGTTTCAAATATGGAAGTACAAATTTAAAAAATTAAAAAATGGAGATAAATGATAAGCTAAATTAATACACATTCGCGAATTTTTTGAGAAACAATTATGAAAGTAGTTACTATCATTACTATTATAAAACACTGTGTAGAAATTACAGTCGAAGATACTGCTCAAGTGATAGGTGAATGCATAGTTGGCTTATCACAAGATAGTTAAGCTTCACTTTCTAATAAATGAGCATTTAGAAAGCTAATTAGTTACAAAGTATTGAAGTTCTGTACGTTTTACTGGATCCAGAGATTTTATAGTATTATAATTAATAATATTACAAATGATTTATTTAGGGTAATCTAAGTAAATCCGGAAAATAAATAAATAATAGAAATAACATTAAAATAAAAAAAAATTAAATTTATTTACCTGAAACTTAGCACAATTAAAGTAAATAGTATTAAGAATCATATTATTTGATGTAATTCCCATCAAAAGAGCCACGACCTTTTTAAGCCTGGTCCTGTACGTATCATTACCTCCAAAATAGAGGCTCTTAAGGTATCCTTTATGTTATGATGCTTCTATTTGACCTGCCTTTCGACCATGCTCCACCGTAGTAGTCAAGGGAATTACAGTCGGGGCTGGAGGGTGTCCACAAGTTAGGGGTAATACAGATTGTTATATAGTCATACCTTTTGGGCTAGAGCTGAGCCTTGCTAAAACACTTACTCCCATCCAGAGGCCGTATCCTCTATTTAAGGCTCTACAACTATCTCTATTAAGTTGGTATAGCTATCGACGGTCACGTTCAGGCTTTCCTCAACGAAGTGGGGCATCATAACCTCTCTTTCGCTGCTCACAAGCCTCAACACCATCATAGAGGCAGAAAACTTTGTATATATGATGATAGGCATCTCAGAGGCACTGTTGAATAAATATCGTCTTGAAGAGTGAATTAATAAATGCAGGATAGTAAGAAATTTCTGTGCAATGCTACAGATTTTACAGCAAAACTTGTATATAAAACCACTTTGATAAAAAAACTATTCAGTTCTTTGCACACTTATATAAATAATGCGTTGAATGCATAAAATATAAAAAATATTGCTTAACGACAGAATAATTTTATTTTTTTATATTATTATTAGTTTAACAAAATATTAGCCAGGTCTCCTAAGTTTTAAAACAATTTCTCCGATCTCATTTGTCCTTTCGGAAACAAATTTACTTTGAGGTGTCTAAGATTATAAATTAAGTGTATATATTTTTTAAACAATTTCTTTTAACTAACTTTAGGACAAAATATACAAACCCCTTGCTTCTGTCCTATATGAGTTTTACTGTGCATACATGCACGATGCTAACTATTGACCATAAATAGTGATGAACTAGTAAGCAACAAATTAGTCTATAATGAATCGAGCTTAACAATGAACAGGTGGCATTAAACTAGCGACGAACTGCCAACGTTGAAAACTTTTAAACCTGGCAAAGTTGTATTTACAGAGAAGGCATTGTTAAAAATCCGACTGTTAGAGTTTATGAAGTCGCATTTAACGTTTCATTTAACAACAAATTGATAAAGCTCTAAAAAGTAGAATTATTCTATGATTACTTCTATACTATTGCAATTTAAATCCAATGGAATCAATATGGGCGTAAGTTTAACATTAAATGAATGTTGATAATATAACAGACAAAATAGATGATAACGCAAAGAAAATTTTGTTAAAATGTATCAAAAACATAACCAGTAAAAAAATAGAAAAATTGTAAAAACTTACAATAAGTTGATATTAGATGGAATAACAGATAACATTATGGAAGTTACACTTAATGTAAGATTTCAAAGGTATCTTATTATAAAATATTGAACAAAAATTGCTTTCCAGTTTTAATTATTTTTTATTTGCTTATTTTTTCTTAATATGAATATTTTTTTATTTTTAAATATATATAAATAATTTTTTATTTTATCTGTTTCTGAAATAGACGACTAAGTACCCCTAAAGTTAGTTGTTCATTGTCATTATTACACCTTTGTTATTATTAAAATGAGTTGTCCAAATAATTGTTAGGGACTAGATTAGTAGACTACAAAGGCTATTTAAGCATTTTGAACTATTATCATAAATGACAGCAACTTAAATTCTTAAAACAATAAAATTGTATAAATAAGTTTAATACAAACAAAAATGCAAAAAGAAAATATATATTATCGGAAATTGTTTAATAGAAAACATTTTTTTTAATTATAATATTACTATCTGTTTTTATAACTTGATTTGTATCGGGATTTGTCCTTTGGGAATGCATTATCTTAATTTTACTAGTCATCAATACAGTATACTTAAAGTGCTTATACATAAAAGTGTTGTCAATCTTAAATTTCTTTGAGTATTAGTTTAATATCAGAGACATGCTTTCGATGTTAAAGGTGCTTGCAGTTCTTCCGGCGTTGGACAAAGTATTGCCAAACTGGTTTTAGAGCAGTTTGCAGTTCGGTCCGAGCATTGAAATATAGTGGACGTGTGTGGGCCGAATTTACCTGAGGTGTCGCCGCGCCCGACCCGTAGCCTTAAGGGTGAGGCCTAATGGCCAACAACCCTTATTATAACAACATGCCCTACGGGCAAACAAATTCAACACTATACCACCAAAATGCAATACCGCAATTCATACCAACACCTAACATGTTTTATTCACAACCTTTACCGCCACAACAACCATAGTATCAGCCACCATCTAGCTACAGTCAGCAACTCCCTGTACAAGATTCAACCCAATCCACACACTACTTTACATAAGACTTTCCTGCAATTAATGAATGGCAAACTGTCAAAAGATCAAAAAGGTCGAGAAGTGTAGAAGAGAATGATGCTCACTCAAGTTAAACCGATTCAAATACCTATTGGTTGAGCGAAAATCGATTCGCCACGCTTGGCGAGGACAGAAAAATGGAAACAAACACAGACAGTAATCAACACAAAAGGGGCCCAAAGCCGCCTCCAATTTTTATTGCAGGAGTACAAAATATAAAACCTTTGGTCACCGAACTAGACAAAGTAGCCAAGGACAAATATCACTATAAAGCACTAAGTAGAGAGCAGGTTAAAATAGAACCGACCGACTCGCAGACATACACAATTATATATATAATAAATACAGCATTAATAAAATGTTGAACAACAAAGAAAACCAATACCACACCTATAAGCCTAAAAATGAGAAAAGTTTTAGAGTATTATTAAAAAACGTACACTACTCTATTGACGTTGCTGAAATAAAGCAAAGCATAGAGGCTTTGGGACATCAAGTAACAAATATTTGGAACGTTAAACAACAAAGAACAAATATCAGGCTGCCTATGTTTTTTGTAGATCTCAAACAACAAAGTAATAACAAGGATATCTACAAAGTGAAATTATTAATAAATACTAGTGTGACATTTGAAGCACCACCTGTTAAAAGAAAAAAAAGAAAAATTTTTGTAGCAAAAATCCACGCTGTGTTAAATGCATAGGTACCCACTTAACATCAGATTGTCCCAGAAAAATCAAGAGTACTGAAGTTAAATGTGTCAACTGTAATGAGAATCATCCGGCAAACTATAGAGGATGCATTACTTGACTTCATCTGAAAAGGTAAGGGATTTTGGAACAGTCTAGGCACTCTATGTACTTCGACCTTCCATTTTTCGTAAATACTATTATTTCTGCCTTGAAGGGGTTGATCGATAATAAGCGTTATATATACTACTTCTCAGTTATTTTATCATTTGTTTATACTTGCCAGTGAGCAAGATAGTTACGTCATTGGCATAATCTACTGTGTAGAATTATTTATTAGTGAGTCGCTTAAGAAAGCTGTCTACTACTAGACTTTATAGTAGGGGTGACAGTACGCTTTTCTGAAAACAGTTTCTAGATACTGTGCCTTTAATGGTCTTATCTAGGAAGGAAATAAGACATTATTCGAAATGAGACATTTTAGTACCCACGACTCATCGTCACTATTTTATCATCTTTCGTTTATCATTAATCTTAGTTTATTGCCTCTGTTTCACGTTCAAGCCGTTTTAGCACCATTATTTTAACGACACTTAAAAATCTTTTTTATTTTTCATATAAACACAATTTATAATAAAATAAAATTTATAATTTAGTTACTGAAACTGTTCAAAAGTAATCGTTTGTACCCACTCACCAAATTATTACCTTAAAGCATTTTTGTATTTTTAAAATATTGTAAAGTGCCTTACACAAAAAGAGATTTATTTTCCAATAAACCTGTTTTAAATCATTTATTGTTTCAAGTGTATTTTAAACACTTTTAACGAGAAATTTAAGACAAGTTGTATTATTATTATTGGTAAACATTATACTGTTTTTTACCAAATATGTTCTAGTTTAATTGTTATTGTCTTGAAAAGTTTCAAATATGGAAGTACAAATTTAAACCAATGGAGATAAATGATAAGCTAAATTAATACACATTCGCGAATTTTTTGAGAAACAATTATGAAAGTAGTTACTATCATTACTATTATAAAACACTGTGTAGAAATTACAGTCGAAGATACTGCTCAAATGATAGGTGAATGCATAGTTGGCTTATCACAAGATAGTTAAGCTTCACTTTCTAATAAATGAGCATTTAGAAAGCTAATTAGTTACAAAGTATTGAAGTTCTGTACGTTTTACTGCATCCAGAGATTTTATAGTATTATAATTAATAATATTACAAATGATTTATTTAGGGTAATCTAAGTAAATCCGGAAAATAAATAAATAATAGAAATAACATTAAAATAAAAAAAATTAAATTTATTTACCTGAAACTTAGCAAAATTAAAGTAAATAGTATTAAGAATCATATTATTTGATGTAATTCCCATCAAAAGAGCCACGACCTTTTTAAGCCTGGTCCTCCAAAATAGAGGCCCTCAAGGTATCCTTTATGTTCCTTCTATTTGACCCGCTTTTCGACCATGCTCCATCTGTAGTAGTCAAGGGAATTAGAGTCGGTGCTGGAGGGTGTCCACAAGTTAGGGGACCAATGGTAATACAGATTGTTGTATAGTCATACCTTGTGGGCTAGAGCTGAGCCCTGCTAAAATACCTACTCCCATCCAGAGGGCATATCTCTATTAAGTTGGTATAGCTATCGACGGCCACGTTCAGGCTTTCCTCAACGAAGTGGGGCATCATAACCTCTCCTTCGCTGCTCACAAGCCTCAACAACATCATAGAGTCAGAAAACCTTGTATATATGATGGTAGGCATCTCAGAGGCATTTTAGCAAACCGAACGGTTATTTTGGCGATCCACTTTTCTGTCCTGGATGAAGTCCTTTTTGTCCGAAAGGAATCTCAAAAAGCCAGAGCTTGCTGTCGTTCAACAGTGCTTGGGCCTTTAACTTTCTGTTTATTTTTTTTTTGTTAACAGTTGGCGGTTTCTCACAATGAAAGACTTATAATGCAGATTCTGATTCACTGCTAGACGAACCGTCAACCTAGCCACGCCTATTTCTTTTACCACGTCAGTCATGCTCAATCTGTGGACGAATTTATCACTACTCTTGTCATAAGTTGCCGTGATCAGATGCTCTGTACTTTTTGGCTACGGCGTAAACTTAGGTTTTTTTTATAACCAAACCACGCAATAAATTCTGACGGCGATTTTTCGGTGCAAAGTTGTTCGAGTATAGTATATCTGCGGTCGTATTCTTGGTGCATTTTGTCGATTGTAGGTTATCGATTATATGAAGCTATGTTACCCTCTACAGGAGATTTCGCATAAGACAGCTCTCAGGATTTCCAGCAACAAAACTTAAAAAAATTCCGAATTTCGAAGTTAATATTTATGTTATAATTTTAATACAGAACGTGTTGTTCATTAAAACAAACCTCTTTAAGTAATTTTGTAAATGCAACATATGTATTTCTTGTTTCCTAAAAATGAATTACATAGTAAATTTAACAAAAAAAAAAAAAAAAATACAAATGCTGATTATTAGATTGTTTGAAAAATTACAAAACAAGTGTGATACCTGTTGAGCAAATTGTTGTCGCGTACAAATCAACCTTAAAAGTATGGAAATATTATCAAACCGATAAGATAAGAAATATTACAGTAGGTGTTAATTGTTTTCATTATTTCAATTAATTATAATACACTAAGTGTATTATTATTAATTTTACCTATTTTCCAACAAAATTCATTTATCAAACTTATTAATAAATATCGTCTTGAAGAGTGAATTAATAAATCCAGGATAGTAAAAAATGTATGTGCAATGTTACAGATTTTACAGCAAAACTTGTACATAAAACTACGTTGATAAAAAACTATTCAGTTCTTTGCACATTTATATAAATAATGCGTTGAATGCATAAAATATAAAAATATTGCTTAACAACAAAATAATTTTAATTTTTTATATTATTATTAGTTATAACAAAATATTAGCTAAGTCTCCTAAGTTTTAAAAAAATTTCTCTGATCTCATTTGTCCTTTCGGAAACAAATTTACTTTGAGGTGTCTAAGATTATATATTAAGTGTATATTTTTTTAAACAATTCCTTTTAACTAACTTGCTTCTGTCCTATATGAGTTATACTGTGTATACATGCACGATGCTAACTATTGACTATAAATAGTGATGAACTAGTAAGCAACAAATTAGTCTATAATGAATCGAGCTTAACAATGAACAGGTGGCATTAAACTAGCGACGAACTGCCAACGTTGAAAACTTTTAAACCCGGCATTGTTACCTGGTTACATTTTTTTAAATTAATTTTTATTAGCAATCAGAATGTTTACAATATTCTATGAGCTAATTTTATGTACAAACGATAAGAAAGGTCATGAGAGGAAGGCATCCAGTGAGGCCACCCCTACTTTAATCTCTTAAGTCTATTGGCCACTTCCTTTTCAATCTTCTGTATTGAGGTGCTTCAGCTAGCGAAGGCATTGCTACGTTTGGATGATTTGGTAGTGTGTCGTGATGCTTCATTGCTCTTGCTTTTATTACATCCTGTACGTATGACACATTGAGGTCAGTGTGAAGAGTTACGTTTGACACATACCACGGAGCATTAGCCAGCATTCTAAGTGTTTTAGACTGGAATCGTTGTATAATGTTTAAGGTTGAGTTACTACCGCATCCCCAAAGTTCACAGCCATATAACCAGATGAGGTGAATGATACTCTTGTAAATTAGTAGTTTATTATCTAATGTTAGGTATGAATTTTTGCCAACGAGCCAATACAATTTTTTATAACGTAGGTCCATTTGTTTACGTTTTTTACTGACATGTATTTTCCATGTCAAACGTCGATCGAGATGTAAACCTAAGTATTTCACTACATCTGTCTGCGGAATAGGTATGTTGTTTAGTAGGATCGGTGGACACGTTGAACGTTTGGTGGTGAATGTAACATGAGCAGATTTGGATTCATTTACTTTCACTTTCCACTTTTCCATCCATGTTTCTAGTAAGTTAAGATATTCTTGTAATAGTTGTGACGCGATAGCTGGATTCTCGTGGCATGAGAGCATTGCAGTATCGTCGGCGAAGGTTGCAAGTTTAGTTTGCGTTGTGGTCGGTAAATTGTAGGTGTATATAAGATATACTATCGGCCCGAGAACGCTGCCTTGGGGGAGTGGTTTGTAAGTGTTCCGCAAACGCTTCAGCTTTTTCTTTGTCGGACCTGTTCCAGGGTCCCACTTCATCTCGTAGGGGCGGTACGTGTCCCTTGGGTCGTTTAATTCCCTTGGTTGCTCTCCAAATTGTGAGGTCATGTACAGATAGTGAGTTAGTATAGTATTTAAAAGTTTCATTGCGGATTTCTTGCAGTCTACGTCTTAATTTATTTTAATTTTATTTAGTTGATTGAATTTGGTTTTATCAGCAACATTAGGACTACGCTGCCACGTTGCTCTTGCGCTTCTTTTTACTAATTCCCTTATTTCAGTTGGAATATTTGGTATATTGGATTTTAGATTATAAATTTGTGGTGTTGCATTACATCCTGCTTCCTGTATAGTTGTGATTAAGTGATTGATTGCATATTCGAGGTCATCTTTTGTTGTTAAGCATAGGTTTGTATCGAGAAATTCGTTAACATGAGCTTGGAACGCTTCCCAGTTGTTGAGCTCTTAGTTGCTATTATTGGCTTATGATCAGAGGAGATATCATAGTTGGAGACAATATCCATGTAATTTGAGGACATACTGTGGGTAATAAAGAGGTCTAACAAATCTGGAATTTTAGTGGGGCCCGTTGGCCAGTGTGTTGGGCTACCCGTTGACAGAAACCCTGGCAAAGTTTTATTTACAGAGAAGGCATTGTTAAAAATCCGACTGTTAGAGTTTATGAAGTCGCATTTAACAACAAATTGATAAAGCCCTACAAAGTAGAATTATTCTATGCTTACTTCTATACTATTGCAATTTAAATCCAATGGAATTAATATGGCCGTAAGTTTAACATTAAATGAATGTTGATAATATAACAGACAAAATAGATGAAATCTGAAGAAAATTTTGTTAAAATGTATCAAAACATAACCAGTAAAAAAATAGAAAAATTGTAAAAACTTACAATAAGTCGATATTAGATGGAATAACAGGTAATATTATGGAAGTTACACTTAATGTAAGATTTCAAAGGAATCTTATTATAAAATATTGCACAATAATTGCTTTCCAGTTTTAATTATTTTTTATTTGCTTATTTTTTCTTAATATGGATATTTTTTATTTTTAAATCTATATCTAAATAATTTTTTATTTTATCTGTTTCTGAAATAGACGACTAAGTACCCATAAAATTAGTTGTTCATTGTCATTATCACACCTTTGTTATTATTAAAATGAGTTGTCCAAATAATTGTTAGGGATTAGATTAGCAGACTACAAAGGCTATTTAAGCATTTTGAACTATTATTATAAATGGCAGCAAGTTAAATTCTTAAAATTTGCAAACAAAACAATAAAATTGTATAAATAAGGTTAATACAAACAAAAATGCTAAAATAAAATATATATTATCAAAAATTGTTTAATAGAAAACATTTTTTTTAATTATAATATTACTATCTGTTTTTATAAGAACATGAAATAATTGATTTGACTTAAACTTGATTTGTATCGGGATTTGTCCTTTGGGAATGCATTATCTTAATTTTACTAGTCATCAATACAGTATAATTAAAGTGCTTATACATAAAAGTGTCGTCAATCTTAGATTTCGTTGAGTATTAGTTTAATATCAGAGACATGCTTTCGATGTTAAAGGTGCTTGCAGTTCTTCCGGTGCTGGACAAAGTATTGCCAAACTGGTTTTAGAGCAGTTTGCACACTAATAATTTATTTTTTAATTTTATTTTTAAAGTTTTGCCTAGGAGCCGGTAACGCGTTGAATTTACAGTATGCAAGCATCTTTTTGTACCGGATTTTAGCAGTAGAGTGTTATCCAGCATGACATATGGTAGCATGTTTTTTTTTAGGTTGGTGAATATTATGTGTACCAATTTATTTTCATTAACTTGAATTTCTACTTTATTTAGATGTTTTAGTAGTTGTTGTATTGGTTGGTCAGGATATTAATTTGAAACTAAGCTACGCCGTCCATAAAGATTACTATTAGAATTTTGACATTTGCTGCTATATTTTTAGAACACTTTCTAGCAAAACCTCGATTTCATTTGCCTATAGATTTGATTCGCGTAAAGTAATTTTACTTGAAGACATAGTTCATATGTGATATTAGAAGATGAATAAATGGGTGGGGGCCAAGTACACCTCATTTTGAAAATTAGGTAATATCGAATTAAAGATTTGCAACGCCTCAATAAATGCTCCGAAGTGATACCTTTGCACATATATACAATTCCCAACGCTGGCTATAACTGTGGCAGATGTGGAATTTAAAATTATTTTTGTTTAACAGTAATTGTAAAAAAGCTTTTATAACACTTTAGATACTACGAAAAGAAGTTAATAAGCCTGAAAAACTTTTCTGATCTTAGTATGAGTATTTTGCGACCCAACTTTTGTTGTGGATGATAGCTTGTACTTAGGATTGTAGTGAAAATTATTGTAAATAACAACTAGGCTTTAAATTGGTAGTTTTTAATATCTTTGAAGGGATAACAGTTTTGAGACTTATTCGTTTGTGGAGTACCTCTTTAGGAAAAAACTTATAAATTTGCTGCGATACTTATTTATTTTTATATTTTATTTATAACTGTGTTTTCATTGATCAGTATATCTTTAAAATGAGTTTTGGTCCTGAATGTGATCAATTTCTTTTTTTTACTTGTAAGTAAATAGTTACTGTTATTTGTAACCAATAAGTACTATAAATTATTTGATATAAATTTATTTTTCAGTTTATTCACAGTTTTTAGTTTTATTGTCATGCTATTAAATTTTGTATTAACCTGTGGGCGTTCTGTTAGCTGCTATATTTTCTGTTGGTTGCTATAGTGTGTTTGTACTACTTGTTCTGTTTGAATTTTTATTGAGTTTTTTGCTGTTATTTAAGTATTTCTGTTTAAATATTCACAGTTTAACAAGTTTGAATATTCTCTGTGCATTTTGTATTTTTACTTGTTTGATTAGAAGTTTTTCACTACAATTTATCGTTGTTCACTGTTGTCATATGCCGTTGTTCTAGTTTAAATAATTACTTTCAAAAACAATGGGAGCATAAGATAATTCTGCTATAAAATTTAGGTTTTGTTGTTTGTATTTGAATTGAATTTGTTAGAGTTGCTTCTGAGATCACTTAATGGAGATTTCTAGATTTACAAATATACTTCAGACATCTTTTATAATTCACTGTGTATTTTTATTACATAAAGTGCATGTGGGTTTTGTATTTTTACTTTTGGTGCACGTTGATGTTGAAATTACTGCATAATGAAAGGGCATGCAGTAATTTACTTTAGTGCAACCTAAATTTCGACAACAAACACATTAAACTATTTTCTTTTTCTAATGGGGAAGTGCAAAGGTTACTATATAATTAAAGAAGTAGTCTTATCTTATCGATTGAATTTGTTTCAAGATCTATGCAAAAGTAGAGAGATGTTTTTTTTGTTGTTATATTTTTACTTATTAGATATTTTTTCCTCTATAACACTTTCAGTGCTCATTTTGATATCGCTCGTTTTGAATACAACATATTTTTGTAACAACTTTCAAACTTCTATTTTGCTTTAGTTGGCATGTACTAAAATATACTTTAATATTTTACAAAGTCGATTTTGTAGTTGTAATTGTTTGTTGTGGTGTTTTCTATTATATGTGTAATTATTTTAATTATTTCAACTACCGGAATAGAAATAGAATACCGATATTGATGATAGTTTAAATTTCGCTACTACATCAAAATTGTTTTTAAATTCTGAATCTCGCTCTTGTCATATGTTTATTATGCGTAGTGGTTATTAGTTTTCTGTGTTTTAAATATCTTTGGTAGCTATTAGAATTTCCTGATCTTTTATTTTTTATTCTTTAATGTACCATATTCCAGTCTTAATATGGAGCGTTATTTGCTGATAATAATTTTCATGGAAATTGCTGCTGTTTTAATCGTTGCAAATGTTTTGTTTGATATTGTTGGTTAATACACGTTTAGAAAAAATAATAATTTTTATTATTATTATATATTTAAGCTAGCTATATGTATTGTTGTGAGTAGTGCATTATATTTAAAAATTTATCCATTATTTGCATTGGTTGATGTTAATTTGGAAGCGATTTAAAATATTTCTATGAAACTGTTTTGGTGGTATTCAATTAATTTATAAATACCGCTGACCTTAGGGCTGGCATATGTTTTGTGGGTCATAAAACGTAAATGATCTACTACATATCATAAATGAAAGTAAATTAAAAACAGAATTAAGAAGTTTTTTTGTAGATACTCTAGTTACGCATTATTAAAAAACATTTTTTTACAGTTGGTATTGTTTATATGTTATCAGTATTATTATTAAAAAATTAAGAAAACATTAAATAAAAATTGAAACGTAAAGGAAAGATATAATTTTTAATTTTTCTAAAATTATCTGAAATAAGAATTGTTTGGTAAAGTAACTTAAAGAGCGGGTGAATAGTTTCGATTTAAGATTCTGTAATATCAAGTCCATTAGGTGAAAAATATCAAAAAATCCAAGATTGATTAGATTTTTGAAAAACTAGTAAACTTGTTCATGTAGTTAAATTTAACAAGTCAAACTAAATGAAAAAGCACAGCAAACATAATTTTTGGACTTTTTAAACGAATTATTAAGAAAAGCTAATATAATTGAAAAGTCAGTATATAGGAAAGGGCCTGCTTTAACATTAAATTTATTATCTAAATTAATATATAAAACAAAAATATACCAGATCTCCAGATAAGAAGTGGAACATTATCAATTTTTATCTTGTTATAACGTAAGAAAGGCAAAAAATACAAAGTTATTTTTATAGAAAATTGTGCAGAAATTTTTTATGATGTATTCTGGATTTAACAATTCCAGAAATTAATAATTAAATGTTCACTATTTTGCATTTTAGAATTATTCTGTAAATGGAAGTGTATTGGAAGATCCAGACAGAGTAATTATACACATAAATAAATTTTTTTTAAAGTAATAACAAATATTTGTTTCTTATGTCATTTAGTTATATTATCTTAAAGTAAATTAATAGTACTAAAACACTCATTCGTTTGGATAAACATAAAAGCATCTCTTACTTGATACTGTATCTGATTATTTTAAAAAAGATACCTAGCCGTGGTTATTAAATTTTAGGTAACCACGTTAGATATTATAATTTAGAACGTCTTAACAAACACAATTTACTTTAGAATACTTAAGCTTGTGTTATATTTTACTGTTACGCATTCACTGAAGTAGGAGATTATGAAGCCTATTTGATTTTAATTCAACTGACATGAAAACAAAAATAAGTCTATGTTTTAGTGTCTCCATTTGCTTATATTACATTAATCTGTATCAAGTTTAGGAAATAATTTTGATAATAATTTGGTAAAAATCTATGTTTGATATTGTGCAAGTATGTTCTTATATTCAACGAACTTAAAAAGTTCGTTACTGAATTCTATATGTCTGTCTGTCGGTCTGTCGGTTCCTCACAAAATTTGAGATTTTTTAAAATTTGAAAATGGATTCTTATAGGAAATTTTACGCTGATTTCGAATTCTAAATTAAAAATTTCTATCTCGAATAGTTTTCGAGATATTCGACTTCGAATTTCGGGAAAATTTTCGACATTACGATTTTAAATGTGATTCTTATAGGAAAATGAAGTCAAAAAAATTCTATGTCGAATAATTTTTGAGATATTCGATTACGAATTTTTAAGTTTTAAGTTCGTTCTGGGATTGCTTACAGAGCAATCTCTTCGCCGGCCCCATGTTTATTCATAGTTTATCTAAAACGAGGAATATAAAATAGAAGTACAATATAAGAGGAGTAATAATTTAGTATGTTAAATATTAAAATGGCAGTTTGATATTTTGCTCTTGTAGTATTCCCTAGACAAAACATTATGAGTCGTTTACTTTGCTTCTACTGTTAATACTGTATAAATGACAATAAAACATCGTAAAGTTTCTCGCGCATATACCTTATCTGTGTCTTATCTGCCTTTTATTACTCGTCTACTTATGTGTCTTAGATCTTAAAATGAAGCAACTGGTACAGCGATAACGTAGGTAACAAAGAGCTTGTTAAAATATCTGTTTGACTTGCACGCGCAAGCCCTTAGAAGATAATGCCAGGACAGAAATTGTAGATATAGCCGAATTAAACTTACATTTAACGTTTCAAATACTTGCTCAAGGGCTCTAAGTAAATGGTAAAATAATTAAATTTCAGTTAAATGAATTGCGAAAATAAAAATCAAGTAAATGGAATATTTACGAATTAAGTTCCGTAAATAAATTTCAACATTGCAACATAGATTCTACCACGTTTAAAACCTGCTAATTTCTTAGAATCAATTTTAATTTTTGATAAACAGTAGAATTTATACTCCAACTCCAACAAGTTATTACCTATTCTTACCAAAGAACTTCGTCTCACTGAGGCCAAAACGAAAATAATTTGTAAATAATCATTTGCATTTATTAGACCTCAAAGGAACGTGCTTAAAACATATTTATTGAGCAACTAGAAAAAGTAAATGACATATTGGAAAAGCAATAATTTTTATAAAAAGTTAAAGTATTTTGTTTGTATTCTTGTCCACAAAATGTAGAAATAATCAGAAACAAAGAATATAATTGGGGTAGAAACCTAAATTACTCTTTCTGTACCTTCAACTTATATTCGTCGGATTATCATTGTATTTTATCTATCAATTATCATATTTATCACAAACAATTTATAAATAGCACAACTATCAAAGAGCAGGCAATGAATTTTCTAATGATAAAAATAAAGGGCAATTTTTAATGACTTGATGGGGAATATGTTATGATGGAATAAATAATATTCATTTTTGTAAAAAATGCTAAACCTTTTTAGTTGGTACACATATAAAATGTTTTAGGAGATGCAGCAAAATCTATGAGCTACATGCTTTGAGTTTTGTACCTTCCAACAAAACTCTGCATCGGCTTATAGGGCCAAAGTAAACTTAGAATTGATTAAATAACAATGTTTTATTTTTTAAAGGTATCTTAGTACCACAGACAGTAATCGGAGACATTATAAATTATGAATAGTTTTAAAGGGCATTTCTTGTTTAAGCACACCTCTCATTATAAATTATTTAAAGGATTACATACGTTTCTTGGTCCTGAAAAGTGGTTTAATAATTATTAGAGTTTTCCAGAGAACTATTAAATTGATTAAGTTAAATCTTTTTTATTGCAAAGAACAGAAAATCAGACACTAACAATAGAAAATACAAGAAAATTTAACGACTGCGTGTATGACATAGGGCGGTAGACACAAAGGGTAGACATTGTTCAGTTTATAAAGTTGATCTGAAACACTTTTTTACATTTTTAAGATCATAATTCTAGCTTTACAATAGACATCTCAAAAAATATGGAATTGGTCACACTTTTAAACATATTTTATTATTATTAGAACTTGATTGAACTTATTAATTAAAGCGATAAAGAATGCAATCAGAAATATTCAAAAATATGAAGTTAATCAAACAAATCGTTATCATGTCCGGCGTCTTGAAAAGTGGCGTTTCGAGAAAAACGCGTTAAAACTTTTTTAGGAGTTATATAATGTCAGATAAAATAAAAAGTAGTAACTTATAATTAATTAGAAATGCCTGCAGTATAAAGATGGCCTTCTGTAATACTAATCGACTTTGCCTACGGTTCCTTCTTGTTGCTACACGGGTTTTAAATTCAGCCGTGCAAATCCGTTGATTATCGGCTCATTGGAACATGTAGGCTGCATTGCCAATACAGACGTTTACTGCTTGTAGCATCATCAACACACTTATGTCGCCTTTATTGAATATTGTAGCTGCAATATACGCAGCTATTTTAACATGACACTGTTGCTATAAATCTCCTGTGTGGCAATCCTTAATATGATAGGATTTAGATTTTTATTCGAATTTTGATTATAACCGCTGATACACTTTGACAATAAATCGACTTTGCTCAAACCTTTGTATATAGGTCTAATAGCATTTTGGATGTTTAGAGACGAAGTAGCTTAATGTTTCTAGTCGTTTTAATTGTTGGTAGCATACGCTTGTTGCCAGAAGCACTACAAATTTTCTGCAAATAGGCAGTTCCGATGTTGCAATTTTTTTGTTCGTTGAAATATTCTGAAAAGTTGTCTTCCAGATTGCCATCCTTATTTTTTCGTTGAATTCGTAATATGTTTGCAATTCATCAATTATTTTTTCTGTCAGTATCTTTAATCTTCCAGGGCCGTTCATCTTGTTTTACGTAGAAAGTTCCCATTCTCTTTTGTATGTGACTTTCCCATATTTCTTTTGATAAGCAGATTATTATACCGTTTTTCTTTAAATACAATTAAACGTCGTATTATCTTCATCTCCAAAATAATGTAAATATTTTACATCTCCTATTTTTCTCACATCACCTACTATCAAATCCTCATAGTCAGCAATGTTTTTTCTTTTTTTCCAATATTTGTAGCTTTCGCAGTAAGATGATTTCCATTACCAGAAACAGCAATTCTTGCTTTATTCTCAATTGATCCCAATTCTCGAGTCGCTGTGTTTTCTTATCATCAGCTTTTTTTTATCAAAACAGAACTAACGACTTTAACAACAGTGTGAATATTTCGTATAATAACGTCGTACGTCGATTGCCTTATAGGAATTGGCAAATCTATTAAATATTGCAAAGAGTTTAAAATTTGATAGCCTAAATATGAATGGACGCTCACTCACAATACTTTTTCACCCATCCACTCGTCGCGTTCGGTTTTATTTCTTTTTTGCCGGAGCCCTTTTTTATAGGCTGAGGCTTCCTCTTAATAGCTTTTGATTTTATTAAATTAACAACTAAGCGTCCTGAAATGGTTGCATTACATTTTTATGTTACAGTGCGACAACACACTGAATGGGCGATACATTGGAATTTTAAGGTTCCAATATGGTTCCAGAGGTATAGCTGAAGGTTGCAAAAAAATGTAGGTTTTGAATAAGTGACAGAGATCCTGCACACTATTAATATAATTGTTTCTTTGTCTTTTACTACACCAGCCGTCACAAATTTACTAGAAACGACGGCACGTCGTAAAGTAACCGCATACGTCTGTCCCGCGGAGTGGCCTAACTAGTTTCGTTCGAACAGTTATACGTTCGTCAATAATTCAATTATCGGCTTTGTTCTGGGCTTAAAATTTTTGCAGAAAATGCACAAAACAAAGTATCGATTCTTTTAAGTCGAGAAACATATGATTTCTTAAAGTAAGTGCTAACAGTTGCAGTCAACAATTTTTCCATAGATGTAGTGTACGTGGTACCACAGACAATAGGCACAAATGTCTTAAGGCCGTTTGTAAAACTTTATTTGTATTTGTGATTACCAATAACCGCTTTACAAATTCTCAAAATATTATTTGAAGATTCCCAATATTAATGAAAGTACTAGAAAAATACAATTGTGCTTGCAAGTAAAACAAAAAGTATTGTACGGTGTTAACGACATTTAGAATACACAAATTGTTTTGTATCGTAGCGAATACTGGAAACATATTGCCTATAACGGTCATAGTTTTAATAGCTTTGGGATCGATCGGTGCAGACCGCAATTAGCCCCTGCTAAATTAATTGGGCACTTAGTTTCTTTTACCTGCCAAAATTGTAAGAATTATTTTCCTTCATTGTCTCCAAGATGGACAAGTTTTAATCTTTACTTGCGACCGGTTTACTAACGACAAAAGCAGGAGTTGGCATTCAGCTGTTGCGCAAGAGGCACGTGTGGCTACGGAAATTTTGTTGCTAGCTATTTTACATTAAAATATACGTTTCGTACATTGATTGTGTTTATATTTACAATTCACTGCCCTAAAACCCATCGTTCTATCTTATAAAAATTATTTTATAAGCAAAACAAAAACATAATGAAAGAACAATAAAAATCAAGTTGGGAAAAGACTGTACAAGAGTATTTAACATTAAAATATGTATATAAGTAAACAAAGAAGCTAAATATTTTAAACAACAGCAACAAGGCATATAAATAAATTATTAATGGAGCCTAGTAATAATAAAATGTTATTTAGAAATGTAAATAAAATTGTAATAATTATAATAGTTTAAAATTAAAATTAAATAGTAATAACAGAATATAGAATGTAACAAAAGCTACACGCATGAATTTATATAGTTGTACTTCGACGATTGACTTTTTTGTAAAATTTGCAGTAGTTCACAGAGGCGCATAAAGCTTTATCTTTTTACATGAATTACATTTTTGTTGCCTGTAGAAGTAATTTTAGAAATGTTAAATAACATAACAACAAATAAATATTTAGTATAAAATAAGTTAACTCGCAAGAACTGAAAATATGAGAACCCCAAGTAAATTATGAAATAAAAAAAAATTTTCTGCGAAATACATGAAAGCACTTGAAATTCCCAAAATGTGTGAATATTAAAGTAAATCCGGATGTATATATCACGCTTTACGTCTATATAAGGATTGCATAACAACTCCAACTTTTTACATAACAGAGGCAGAGGGTAAGAATAGGTTAAAAGCCCTTAAGTGTCAGCGCTCCTGAGCAACATTTTTACCCTCTGCGCTATATCATAAAAGTCGTAGCCCCCGGGAACTACAAAAGATATCTGCCATAAGATGCTGCTTATAGATATTCAAGAGAGACAGAGCTGCATATGCATCAAAATCCCTGTAAAATAACACTTGCTCAAAATTACCCAGAATTAGGTATCAAATAACAATAGCAATTGCGTCGTAAATGTTCTGTAATAACATATATCTAAATACGCGTTAAATGTTTTAAGTTAGGTAATATTATAGTAACTTCGTACTAGAACATCCAGATACTGAAGCACTCAAAGACAGTTTTAATGGAATGTTAATCCTAGTTAAAGCCTCCACGGCCTTCGTCACCCTTAAAAGGGAACGTAGCGAAAGCTGCAAAACATTTGCTAATGGAGTCCGCTTATTGGTGACCTGACTCTTGCTTAAATTTGCTTACGCATCACTTATGTTATATTTTTTGTTATCAAAAATTAGAGATTTAAAGATTTATTTGGAGATTATGTAAGTGTATTTGCCTTAATACGAAATTTCCAAAAAATGTTTGGTTAATGATTAGATAATGATGTAACCGAAATAATTTTTCTAACATGTAGTGTTTCTATTTTATTATTTTATTATCACCTTTTGTTATTTTAAATAATGGTAGTAAAATTGTTTAAATTTTCAAGACATCAAATTTGTTATCGGAAAAATATTATAGTATAGGCAGACTAAATTACTCATTTAACTGACACAAAACATCTTAATTTCTATTTTGTTTAATAGGTATGCTAGAATATATAGAGATGAAACAAAGAGAACCAGAAGCGAAATTAGTGGACCAAAACTAGGTAAACGTTAAAGAACAGATATTTTTATTAGAAGATTTTAGGTTAAAAGTGAAAGACATTATAATCACTAAATATAATTTAAAACACTAAAAATGTAAATGTAGGAAGACTTCGTGCATATGCAATATTAATCGAGAATCAAACATACATTTGAGGTACATATTTAATACAAATATAAATTAAAAATAGCAAAAAATGTATTTGTAATTAAAAATAAAATTCCAAATAATTAGAAGTGAAAGTGCCACAATGTACGAGATCAATAGTTAAATATAAAATAAAGTATGATAAGTATTTTTAGTGTTCAAAAATGATTAGAACTCTGGTTGTGCTGCAGATTGAAATGCTCGCACGGTGCACGTGTGACTACTGATAGTATTTTCCAGATGGAGTTACTAAAATGCACAAAAAAAGGTAGTGAGTCACTAGTCCAGTGCTGTAAATGTAGTTGTGGGTAAAGCGGAGGATTATAAAAGTAGAAAATAGCCGAGATAGTTTTTTAGTAGCGGACAGTGACTGATTTGGACATCCATACGAAATTAGTAGCCGTGTATAGAAACACAGCATTGAGTTACAGAAATCTGTTTTGGTTAACGTCGGAGTTCAATGACGGAAAAATTATTCCTAGGAAGCCAGAACCAATGGACGTTTAGTAAATGCGAGCGAGTCACACATTATCTAATGTAGGTGCGACTCGATACTGGCATGTAGGCAAGTCACGTTTGATCCTCTAACAAATGCATCCCCCATCTTTGCATCTATGAGAACAAAGACCTGCGCATAATAAGTTTTCTATACTCTCTCTGCTTAGCAAAACAAAAACGTGTAAAGGTATGCCAACAATCTTAAGTATCTGATTGCAACAGGTAATTCATGGTCCTGACCAGAAAAAAAAACGCCAGTTTATCTAACATCAACACATTAGAAGCCCTTACCTTAAGAAGCCAGGACTGGGATTGTTTATTAAAAACAAATTGAACTTCTAGAATCAAGAGAGTTCTTTGCTAATAGATTGGCTATTTTCTTGTGAGAGCGTTATAAATGAGTCACTCAATGGATTTTGTCAACGTATACAGCAACTCCATCACCGGAAATAAAAATGTAACGCGCTGCATGCAACAGATACATTAATATGGGGTTTATAAGAAGGAGACGAACAAAATTATTTGAAAGAGTAAGCAACAATAAATAAAATAAATAAAATAAAGAATAGAATTTCCATAAAAATATACCAGCATATAAAAATAATTTAGAATTAATTTACAAAAAAAATAAGTAATAATCAAATTTGCAGTTATTTTTTAAATAATAATAAGAATCTTATGTCGCCAAAGATTATTAATCTGCTACATTTACATAAATAGGAGAAAATAGTTGTAATTATTAAAGGAATAAACCGAAAGAAGAAGGACTTGTTCTTAACCTGGATTTCAACATTTATTTTAGATCTGCTAAGGAAATTATTTTTAAATTGTTTTAATTAATTGTAAAAATTATATTTACATTTAAATAACAGTGAAATTGCTTTTGCTAGTTGCTAATTTGACATTTTTTTATTATCAGCGCAAACATTTATATTTAATTAAAGGTACATTGGTCTGTTGCTGAAAAGTTGAATAAAATTATGAAAAATATACTAAAATACTTACTATTTTTGCCAGATGTAGATGTAAACGGACGGGTAGATATTAGAAAGATTATTTTTTGAAAATTCTTGATTAATTAATAATTAGTAAATCTAAATACACATTAATTAAAAACTAAAATATTTTTTACTTAAAATAGGAATTTCTAATATGTAAAAACGAAGGCCTGAGTAGAAACCTAAATCGAACTGTTCTGGTTAATCGCTAATGATAATAGCTCCTCAAGGACTTTTTGCCCATTGGTAAATATCAATTTTCTTATATGGAGCGTAAAATGCTACAGAACGTTATTATTTTTAATTCTCTTCTTTATTTTCAAAATGATACCCAAAAATCCAGAAAAGTAAATTGAAAACGTAAAAGGATGATATATAATAGTGGCGTTCGTTAGCGAATGAAACCTAAATTCTAAAATTTCCTAATAAAATTAATTAACAGCTACCAACTGATCAACCCAAAGTTTCATAGTCACATTAAACTGTTTTGCAGATAATTTTTAATTTGTTTTCGAATTCTATTAGTGTATCGTAAGAACGTCTAAAATGTTTGTCATTTTAAATGGTTGCTTTGCCGTTTTTGAAATATTAAAACTACTCATAGAAGTTAATGTGATCCACAGCTTCCTCGACAAAATTAATTTTAATATTTGGTGTATTTCCAAGTTTTAGTCAAATGTAACGTAAAATTTTTACTTCTTCTAGTGGGGCAAGGCATTGACAGCAAACAATTGTAAAAATAATCTTACAAATATAGATAAATTTATTCCTTAATAATAAAGATACAAACAACTTTATAGTTATGTGAGCCAAGTCTTTTGAAATGAATATTTCAATTTTGGGTTTGTTTGTGTAAAGCTTATATTATGGTACAATGATTATTTTATTTATTTTCTGATTTGCAAATTTTTTTTTACAAAGTTATACAATTAATAGGCTGTAGAAAAAGTTCTATTATGGGTGTAAGCTTATTAATTTTTAAGTAAAAAATTAAAGAAATAATACCAATGTCTGCTTTAACGCAAGCAAGCCTTTCTTCCGATTTTCATTCTACCAAGAGGGCCAAAGAAAAACTCGAATATTTGAATGGAATCTTGGCACAAATAGCCTACAGCGCAGCTGCTGCTCCATTCGACTGGCCTTTTGTGATCCATGCAGCGATCATTGGTTCGAAATATGTTAAGAATTTTCTTATTTAAAATTAGTCGAATGATATTTCAGTCACACACGGTTACTTGTTTGCCGTTGGCAAAAAATTATTAAAAATAGCAGATCTTATTTTAAGATGTAGTTGTCATTCTTCTTGAATAAATTCATGCACAAAAATCAACAAGCATATACATGTAACAGTGCCCTTTCTTAAAAGTAGTAGGTCCATAGTTCTTTTATTTATCATTTGTTTATCGATTTTAGAGTTTTTAAGTTACCCTCATCTGCATAACATTGTGAAAACTTATTAAGTATTTTGTTTTATTGTTATATTACACCAAACTGTTTTATAAATTTTATTTACCCAGCAAAAGATTAAATTATAAATATGGCACGAGCCCATTATAAATAAACACTTTCATTCTTAAAATGCTTGTTTAGTTATTGTTTTCCATTTCTTTTTCTTCTAGTGCCTATCCTTAACGGATGTTGGCGATCAATAAGGGTACTTGCGCCTTGGAAACTGCAGCTCAAAATAATGATGTTGTCAATTTGTTATACCACTTTCGTAGATTCTTCAGCCATGAGGTGCGTCTACGACTAGGACTTCGTTTTTCTTTTATATAACCTTGTAGTATTAATTGTAACAATTGATACTTTTCACCTCTCGTTATATGTCCCAGATATTCTAATTTTTGTTGTTTTATAATAGTCATAATTTCCAAGGAGCAATTCATTCTTTCAAGTATTTCTGCATTTGTTACTCTGTTCGTCCAAAAAACTCTCAGCATACGTCTATATGCCCACATTTCAAATGCATCGATTTTGTTGCACAGGTTCTTTTTATCCATAGGTGTTTTTCCCAGCAGTTGCCCAAGATCTACTTTTACTTGTTTTAGCCATCTGCATTTGAGCTGTTATCTCCCTTTTCACCTTCTGTTTTGTATTTCATTATTAGTTTTGAAGACGTTTTATCTTCTAATCTTTCAATTATGACCTAACCATCTAATTCTGTTGGCTTTGATTTCTTGCGTTACACTCAGCTGCCTATACAATCCCATTAATCCATTGTTCGTTTTTTTTGTCTATTGGTTCTTGACCTTCTTTCTCCTAAAGACCCCCCTTAGAATTTTACTTTTCCACACGCCTAGTTGCGTTGTGACTTGCACCGTTAGAGTACACATTTCGCTCCCATATGTCAACACTGGGCATATTATTGTTTTGTACACATATAATTTTAACCACCTAAACACTATGTTTGATCTAAAGAACTTCAAAAACACATCCGCACTTTTATTTGCTTTTATTGAGTCTTCATCCGCCTTTATGTGGCTTCTAGAGTCTTTAGTAGACCTTACGTTTCTTGATTCTATCACAACGTGATTGATTTGATTATAAGTTCTACCATCCAGTGACATCAATGTGCCCTTGTGAATGTCTTTGTGCTGAAAGTATGTTGACATTACTCTCAGGTTTTTCCACGGCATATTCAATTAGATTTTTGTTATTCTTGTTAGTAGTAGAATGTTTACTACAGTTTCCTATCGTTGGCTTGTACATGTTTTCATTTCCTATCTTGGCGTTATAATCTCTTATTACTAACTATATTATTATATTAACATTCCTGGCTGGCGATATTTTGATATAGTGTTCTTACTTGCTCGTAATAAATCTCTTTCCCATATACGTCTTTTCCTTCAGTAGGGCGTGGATGTTTATTATGCTAATGTCTTTATGGGATCTTTTTATTTTTAAATTGCATAATCTGTCAAAAGTACACTTAGAATCTATTACCAGTTGTGTAATGCTTTTATCTACCATCAATTGAAATCTGAAAATTTTCTAATGACTGCCTCTGTTGAAAAATATACACTCTCTTAAATCCAAAATTTCATTGGTTTTTGTTTAGTTTTCAACTCGACTATAAAATTTATTTCTGCATCCTCTTCGAAAGTACCTCTGATGATCCCAGAACTAACCAGAGAAAGTAAGTTTTTACACGTTTTTCTTTTTTAGGTTGTTGTCGTCTTTATTTGGCTATCCGGTTTATGGTTTATAACTCAATTTTTGTGGATATGTTTTTTTATTAGTCCATCCGTACTTCTATCTCAAATCCAAATTTCATCTTTTTTATACATTTTTGGTACCTTACTTTAGTTTGTATTCCTTTCTGACGTTCTTATCCTGACTTGTATGTTACACTCTATTTTAAGCTTTTTATTTATTTTTATTTTTCGTGATTTCTTGTCTATACTTCCTTCTTGAATTTCTGTAATTACGAACGTATTGCCATTTCGGGTTTTTATTTGTCTCGTCTTTACTGTTTTTATATCAATTTCCAGTTCACCACTCAATTCTCGGATTATTCCTTTATTTTCCCTTTATTTTCCTTGAGTGCATTCTGTTCCGGTTATTTTTATGTTATTTTTCTTTTTAAGTTTTTCAGCTGGTTACAGCTTTTCGTCTAGTGCTTCAACCCGTTCTGCTTCTATTCCCTTTTCTTAATGTTTTGAACTCTTAATCCTCTTTTTGATCATTCTTTATATTTTATCATAAGATCTTTAATCATGGCCTTCAGTTTATCTATGCCTTTACTTTCCTTGGGCGGGGTTATTACAGTTTTTATAATAATAGTTCGCCACAAAGGCCCTTTGGAGTCGTAACAAGATAGGTTTGCTATAATCGAGAGTCTTTTTACTTATAGTAAAACTTTCCAGCTCTTCGAATGCTTCTCTTTTCCATTTTGTGTCTCTAGCTGTAGTGCCATCGCTATTATAATGCGTGTTCCTTTATTTTGAATTATTTTTTTGACAAGTGGCCGACCACTCCTCAATCGTATATTACAGCCGCTCGACTTTGCCGTAAATGCGTTATTTTTCTGCTTATTTACCGCAAAGAAATTTAGCTTTTAATCTACTTTAAACGTTAATTACAACTTATGCACGGTTAATATTTATTTTCCCCTGGTTCTTATTTTTAATTCTTAACTACTTTACTAACAATTGGTTAATTTACTTACTCGCCTTACTGGCCTAATTTAGAAGTAATTTATCGAAGCTCGTAAACGATTGGGTGTTATCCGTGCCGTATTTAGCCTTATTTCGAAGCGTTAGCGTCGCGACCCTTCTAGGTACCTGAGAACCGTGTCGTTTGCGTCTAAGTTATTAATTATTTGAAGACCGAGACGTTGTAATTACAGTTAAATATTTTTTCTTGGAACATTTAAACAATAAATCAAGGAATAGACCAATTAGAATTTCTAGTTTTATTATTTAGCCAATCACCAGGGCGAACAGTCACTTTATATTTTAATCATATAACATTTTTTATATACGTACATCAACAAACTTATTTTAATAATTACTTTTATATATATTTTATACATAATCAAGCACCATACATAGTGTAATTTAAAAAATTACACATACCACGTATTATACAAAATTCATTTTGTTAATCTAATTGTTGTGTATGCAAATGATTTTAAAGAAGATTTTGAAGTTTTTGTTTCTGCAAATTTATGTAACACGTTTTCTACTTCTAAATTTATATAATTTGTTTTCTGCGTTTATTTAGTAATCCCAGTTATGCTAACGATCATTTAACACTTCCAATACATTCTGATTTTAAAATTTTGATGAAGATATATATATTTGGTTTTTTTATATACAAGTTTGGTAAGCTTGCGGTGTCAGCCTTCTACAGCGTTGTTCGTCCCGTGCCTTTAAAGGGTTGTGGCAGTTTCAAGAGGCGCGAAGAATGGAGTCATTTTCCAGCCACTAAGTAACAAAATAATCGTTGAATTCAGTTACTTTCTCACCGGTAAGGATCTTCTACTATGCTGACAGGTAAATGTGCTAAAATAACACATTTTCGTATATGCATATTAGTTTTTTCTATATTTGTATAACCATTAGCCAGACCGAACTCCTGTACCTTTGTCCACAATGTCTGGTTGAAGTGATACTGACAGCCTCGTATGTTTTAAGTCTTTGCAAGTGCCTGAAATAACGGAAACAATAAATTTGTTGGCAATTTTAAAATTGACAATCGAGAAATAAATAAAATTAATATACCCAAATTTTTACCTTAAAAATTTCAAAGTCATTATATGCTTTTTGGCATACCCTGCTGGCAAGTTATTTTTTAAAGTTCTTCTTCTTCTTCTACTCTTATATAGGCTATTAGCCTGTTTCTAACTACACATTTCGTGTAGTACTATGAGCCATGTTGGGCGTACCCTGGGCAGGTGGCTAGTCTAACCCGTTAGAAGAAGAAGAATGTACTTTACGACCGCCAAAGGTGTTTGTATGATGGCCGGAGAGCACTCGATGTTTGCCGTTATTTTGACCCGGGAGTCGAACCCAGGGCCCGCCGCGCGTTAGTCTGGCAGGCCGAAGCCTTTCCGTCGCGGCTGTCGTGCTCTCATTTTTAAAAGTTGAATAAAGAAATATATGTCTTCTCAGTTTTACCTGGCAACAATGCAAAAATTACTGAAACCACATTTGTTCCCATATCAGCATGTATTGTGTATAATTGTTAAAATTGCTTAGCACAGCAACTGAAGTTTTTTATTAGTATTGTGGAAAAATACAAGAATCTTTTTGTAGTCCTCGGTATCGTCAAATAGCAAAAAAAAGTTCTATCATCAAACGTTCTCAAATTTTCTGGAACCATGATTTTAGTTGCATTCATAGGAGCTTGCACAACTCTAAGAGCATCACACTGATAGTGATTCAACGAACTTTTAGCATTATCATATATCGGTAAACTGGTCACCGGGTCGACCTAACGATCTAAATATTTTTTAATTTCTGTTTAGGAAATGTGGTCCACCAAAACAAATGTTTTTTTTCTAGCTCTCCTTTTAGACACGGATAACACCATTTCACTATTCACTAGATCGCTTGTATATACATGTTTTTGTTGATGAAGTACTGAGTCCCCATTTATTACCAACAACATCGTAACAATTTTTCGTATTTGCACACCTACAAATAAATATGTCGGAGTGTTTGATAGTATTACATAATACAAGGGGTTGCCTGTCAAAAGGTATTTTTGGCGTCCTAGGCTGACAATTTTTCACCCGCCTTCCCTCAAGTTTTTGCAAAATGGGAACGTATAAATTTTTAATTGAGCCGAATTTTTCCCTGAATTGGAAACGTGGAACAATTTAACTCGACGTCCATTCATAATGGACGTAAGCATAAACCGCCCGTAAGAATACGTAAAACGTAAAATTGAACCAATGCAAAGGTTATGCGCTCGTCCATAATGCACTCCCGTAATTATTACGTTTTACGTTCATTCGTAAGAAATCGGTTCAACCTCAACGTATTTCCTACATTCATTTGAAGTAATTTTTATTTTTCACTACATTAATGTTGGCAGCAGTAATAGAATGTTTGTTTTGATTCTGAAATTGCATAACCTAACTTTTATCGACATTTTGGCTTCGTTTTTACAACGGATCGGGAACTATTAATTAGTAAATATGCATCTGCTCCTACACCATAAAAGGGATAACAGGTACAAAGGCAGCCGCGGCCGTCCTGTAGAGCGAGAACGGCCCCGACGTGCGTGCACGTGTAAATTAAGCGCTGAGAGTGCGGCATCTTAAATTTCATATCAGCCATCTTTGTTTACTTTTAATTCAAATGTATAGGCTGTCTCTGTTTACTACGCACGGATCTCCTCGTGTAAATCAAGGGCGTGGGGCAACGTCACATTACGTTTGTTTGCTTTCTCTTCAAATGTGTAGATAGATTATATATTATATTATATTATATATATATATATACCTAAGTGATAAAGCTGTTGTTATTTATTATTTTCCTCATGTACATAAAACAATCGTTAATGAGGAGTGGCTCGTCAACTTCGTTCGAATATATTCAAAATTAGACATTTTGCTCAAAGTAACTAACTACTAAAGATGTTTACCAATTCCGATGAGTATGTATATAAGAAAATTTTGATACATCAGGTTATTGGTATTTTCACGGTTTTCCAAAAACCATTAATAAGGGGTTTAGTTTAAATATTCCAGACACTGACAAAATAATTCCTGTAGGAGGAAACAAGGAAGACCTTGTTACAAGAAAAAGTGCAACGGAAATTACAATGCTTTAGTCTTCAGGTCTTTACTTCTTGTTATTTTAGATTAAGGTAATTAATTTACTAGGAAGCAACCATCTGGCGACAAATGTAATTTCATTGTTTCTAGATAAAACTGAAAAGACATATATTACACTATTAACTTTTAAAAACATTATGCAAACTACAATCTAACTGTTTCTTTAGAATAAATGTCATTTTTTTTAAATTTTTTTCTTTTGTAATTTTACACGCGATTTCAAAGATTTCGCATACGCATAATTTTCTGAGAGCAATACGGCATAATATAGGATATAGCGTAATTCATAATAATTAGAATAATAAATATTTAAATTTATTTGTCTGTAAATTAAATTTGTTATATTTTAATGTTGTATCGGCTTTTTTTGTCGGATTTTCTTTTATGGCTTTTTTACATCAGAATTTTTTCCATAGAATTTTTTCATTGTTTTTTCCAGTCATTTTTCCCGGCTTTTTTTCCACTGCTTTTTTTTGTTGATAAAAAATTATTAATCTTGTAAGATCAGAGTGAACTTCAAGTGTAAATTCATCATCGTTAGTAGAACTGGGGTTACTGCATAAACAAAAAATTAAAATCCTGTTCAAAAGCAGTTGTTTACATACAAAAATAATAATAATACAAATGTATATACTGTATAATAGTATATGTATAATGCGGGCTGACAAATAAATAATTTAAAATTAGAAGCGATTGTATTAGAACAGCCCTTTATATAACTTTTTAATCGGCCTGCTACTTGGTTTATTGCTAAAACGTCTCAAGAAAAAATACTTAACAGTCTTCAGGTAGTTAATAACCTTGCGGCGTAAACTACATGGTTCTCAAGTACTAGAAAAATCGCAGCGCCAACGTTACGAGATATGTCCACGGCGCAAATAAAAGGACTTCTCGTAAACGCACTTCTCGCTTGTAAAACTGTAATTATATAATTATATAACAATTAATTCTATCCTAATATTTTTTTATATTATTAAAATAGCAATCAGAAATTACATATTCTATAAGCAATTTGGCTAACTTAGAATTCATTTATTATACTGAATTCACTAGTGTCCTGATGAGGTCTTCTTCAGTAATCGGACCCCTGCTACCTTACTTCAGGTCTGTTGGCCAGTGTCGTTTTAAACGTCTGTGGCTCCGATCTAGCAATAGTGGTTGTATGAGGGGTTTGTGTGAGTTGCCAGTCTGCTGTGGTGTTTATTACTTCTCTCTTGAATGATATTCGTGATGAATTGTATTCGTAAGTCTTGATGGAGCGTTTGGTTACTCACATACCATGGTGCATCAACCATTGCTCTGATAATTTTGGATTGGAATTTTATTCTCTAGTGACAACTTAGATCTTCTTCCAAAAAGCCAATATAATTCCTTTTCTTCTATATGTGTTTCCCCCATGTAAGTTTCGAATCTAGGTGAATTCCAAGATATTTTACATTTGTTGATACCGGGGCTGTATTTTATTGATGGTGACTCATTGGCATTGTTGTTTCTGTAAGGTGAAAGTTACTTGTAGAGACTTTGTTTCGTTAATTTTAACCTTACATTTATCTAGCCATTGTTGAAGTAGGTTAAGGTGGACTTGTAGGCGTGCAGATTCTATTAGGAGATTTTCGTTTACAGCCATAATACCTGTGTCGTCAGCAAATGTTTCTGCGATTGTGCTAGTGGTTGTGAGAAGATCAAATACATACATTAGATAAGGGAAGGGTCCAAGGACACTACCTTGGGGAACACCTGCTTTAATTAGTTTACCCTTGTTCTAAATTTTCTGTTTTCAAGGTATGATTTTATCAATATATAGTAAGGCTCCAGTAGAATGCGTTTGATTTTGTATAATAGATCTGCATGCCAGATTCTGTCAAAGGCCTAGTTAACATCGAGGAATCTAGCCTAATATAAAAATATGTATACAGTTTTCATAAAAATCATGTGAATGTAATTTACGAAGTATTATCTTATCAGTCACTGTTTGCTATTTAATATTTTGTCCTATGATTTTAAACGAAAAGCACCTAGAAATTCACTTTTAGGGAAGAAAATTATAATTATGAAAATTATTTAGATATAGGAGCCGTGGTGGTTTAGTGGATAGATCGCTAGACTACGAAACCAAGAGTTGCGGGTTCGAATCCCGCTCTGCTAATTCGATCACTGGCATTTTTGCGGCCCAGCTCGACTCAGGCTGCAATAAATGAGTACCTGGAGGTCAAACTCTGGGGTAATAATAGGCGGTCGGTACGTAGCGCTAGCCACGTTACTAGCCTTGTGTACCGTAGGCTCTAGATTGTAGCAGACCTATCCTGTTACGAACCCAAAGAACCTTTGAGATCTGTTACAGAAATATTATTTAATTAGATAAAACAAGAAATGTCACATGGTTTTTGTAGCTAATAAATTAGTTTTAGATATTACCCAAAGGGCCTTCAAGGCCTGTTAGAACTATTACATTATTATTTAGATATAAATAGTCAAAGAAAACTTATTTGTACTAATTCCTATAATGGCTGTTTAGAAAGGTAAAAGAGAAGCTTTTGCAGTTTTTGTGAAAGTAGCAAAGCTACGGCTGTTGCTGTAAGTATTGAATTAAAATAATTATCAAATAACAGAGAAACAAACTACGATAAATCGAATTTAATGTGCACAAGTAAAGCTGTAAAATTATATTTTTCGAAATATGCTTCAAATGGGGCAAAGTCTAACCACGTACAGCTTATGTCAATCTAATCTTTGATCTCTCCTATCTTAGATGGCAAGGCACTGTTGCGTGTTCAAATGGTTTTTTGGACGATTCTCGATAAATTTGATTTTAATTTTCTTTTTATATAATCTATTTTGTTGCAACCGCGATTAGATCATTAAAAATCCTTAATATTGCTAGTGTCAACGAGTAAAATTTTTAATTCTCCACAAAAGAGTATAAGCTACAAAATAATAAGCAGTTCTTCTTCTTTAGGTGCCGTATCCTATCGGATGTTGGCAATCATCATTGCTATTCTAACTTTGGACATTGCTGCTCTAAACAATTCTCTTGACGTGCAGTCGTACCACTGCCGTAGGTTTTTAAGCCAGGATATTCTTCTTCTCCCACGTCTCGTTTTCCATGTATCTTTCCTTGTATTACCAGTTGTAGAATTTGGTATTTGTTCCTCTCATTACGTGGCCTAAATATTCCAGCTTTCTTTTCTTTATTGCATACAGGAGTTCTTTGTTCTTGTTCATTCGTCGTAGCACCTCCTCGTTCGTCACTCTATCCATCCATGATATTTTCAATATTCGCCGGTATATCCAGAGTTCGAATGCTTCTATTTTTCTGCTAATTTCTTTATTTAGGGTCCATGCCTCCATTCCATATAAGAGAACACTGAAAACATAGCATCTGGCTGTCCTCATCCGTATTTCCAAGCTTAAATCCCTGTTGGTTAGAATTTGTTTCATTTTACAAACGTGGCTCTAGCCATTTCAATACGTGTCCTTATTTCATTTGTGTATTCCCAATTATCATTCACCCATGTTCTCAGGTATTTATATTTGTTTACTCTCTATACTCACATTATCTATTCTAATGTCAGGAATGTTCACTGGTGTTTTGTGATTGCCATGTATTTAGTTTTATTTAAATTCATTCGGAGACCATATTTTCTGCTGATGTCATTTGTCCGTTCAATAAGTCTCTGTAAATCTGGAATATTATCTGCTAAAAGTACAGTATCATCAGCATAACGTATGTTGTTAATTATCTTTCCGTTTACTACTATACCACCGTTTTCTTCCATTAGTGCTTCTTGAAATATTGCTTCCGAGTATAGGTTGAACAGCATGGGCGAAAGAATACACCTTCGAACTCCTCTCTGTATTTTTATTTCTTCTGTCAGCTGATTTTCTACTTTTACTGTTGTTTTTGTTGCCAATATAAGTTTGCAATTATCCGCATGTCTTCTACGTCTATGTTCTTTTGTTTTAGGAGTTTCATTAGTTTATCGTGTCTAACTTTATCGAACGCTTTTTCGTAGTCTATGCATGCGTATACTTCTTTATTAATATCTCTGCATCTCTGTATTAGTATGTTTAGTGTGAACAATGCTTCTCTTGTTCCAAAACCATTTCTAAAGCCAAACTGTGTCTCACTAATATCTACTTCTAGTTTTTATATATTCTTGCGTGTATGATCTTTAGAAAGGCTTTAAGCGTGTGGCTCATTGCTTATCGTTCTATATTCACAACATTCCTTTGCGTTGTTTTTCTTTGGTATTGTAATAAACGTTGAATTCAACCATTCTTTCGGTATTATACCAGTTGAGTATATGGTGTTGTATAAATCTACAAGAATATTTACTTGGTCGTCGTCTATTAGTTTAATTAGTTCAATTGGAACTTCGTCTGGTCTAGTTGCTTTACCGCATTTTGATGTTTCAAATGCTTTAATGATTTCTTCTTTTGTTATTTTGCCATGTTCTCCTTCAATAGTTTTATAGTCTTCCTTTCTGTCATCGGCGAATAGTTCTTCAATATATTCTTTCCATCTTTCTATTTTTGTTTTACATCTAGTATAATTATTCCTTGTTTGTCTTTTAAAATGTTTGATTGTCTCTTCTTGTATGTACCTGTGACATTTTGATCTTTCTGTGTACGTTAAACATATCGTGTTTCTGTTGTGCCTTTTCTATTTCTTCACATTCTTGTTTCATCCAATTTTCTTTTCCGTTTTAATTTTTTCCTTATCAATTTGTGGATTTCACTGTATTTGCCGTCCTCTTTTATCTTACTTTTCTTCTCTTCCATCAGCTCTAAGATTTCGTCTGTCATCCACCTTTTTCTTTGTTGGTTTTCTTTCGGTGAGTATTTCTTTCGCTGGTTTCATTATCGCATCTTTTATGGTATGCCATCTTGAGTCTATGTTGTCGTTGTTATCCAAGGAGTGTCTTCCCATTTGTTAAATTGTTATTTATTTCATTTTAACTTGTGTTCTTATGTTTTCTTCCTTCAGGTGTTGCACTTCTATTCTACTTGTCTTCTTTGTTATTTTTATCTTCTTAAGTTTTATATGCATTTTATGACAACAGGATTGTGATCAGACGCTATATCTGTCCCTGGATATGTTTTTGCCGACTTTATACTATTTCTGTATCGTTTTCTAATTAAAACATAGTCAATTTGATTTCGGCAAATATTCTGTGGCGTGTCTTGTGGTGATTTCCAAGTCCATAATCTTCTATCTGGCAGTTTAAAGAATGTGTGGCTACTATAAATTTTCTTTCTTGGCAAAATTGGATCAGTCTATCACCCTTTCATTTCGCATTCCAAGACCGAACTCTCCTACATGTTCTCCACTTCTTCCTTTTCCAATTTTGGCATTAAAGTCTCCTATTATTAATGTCACATCGCTCTTTTGGTTAGGGATAGAATGGTGTCTATTTGTTCATAGAATTCTTCTACTTCATCCGCGTTTTCTCATTGGTAGGTGCATAGACTTGGATTATATTTATTTTACCTACATGGCACATAGTTGTATTAACATTACTCTTTCAGATAGTGGTGTGAAAATAGTGACGCTTTTGTTAGTTTCTTTGGTGACTATTATTCCGACTCCATGTTGGTGTTATGCTTCATTACTGCCTGAGTAGTACATCACTCCATTATCTGTTTTTATTTTACCAGATCCTGGCCACCGTACTTCACTAATTCCGAGAATGTCCAGCTGTAGTCGATTCATCTCTTTGGTTACATTTTGCAGTCTTCCTGCTCCAAATATACTTCGCACATTCCATGTTGCAATTTTCATAGCTGACCCGGGGATTCTTTGCACCCTCTGACCATTGAAGGTCTGCCGGGGACTGAGGGCCGTGGTTTGTATGTTCTCAGCCATGATGATTGTACTAGGAAATAAGTAATGAGGTGGTTTTCCGTTGCCTTCCTCATCGCAGTATCATAACCGGTAGGGCCATTATGTGGCCGTCGTCTACGACTATCTGGGGGTAAGCCGTTCCAGAGTCCATCTCCTCCGCCTTAGTCCAGTTGTGGTACTTGCTGCTTCCCAATACCTACTAGTTTTGGTCCGCCCCGGGTATTTTATTTCCCCGGTACCCGCCATATCTGGTGAGCATTCCCCTATCCGCCACCTAGGGAGGCGCCCGATGGGGGACTAGTTACCCCTCACGGGTAAATAAGCATAAATATTATAAATGTTAAATTATTTTTATCTAAATATATTATTACTAATGTATTATTTATTCTATATGAAGGTATTAAACGTGGATAAAAAAGTGTTAGCCTTTTTTTTAATTGAAGGCGACATCTTTATGTTATTGTTAACTAGTTATGCGTTGTAGTTTGTTATATATAGGTAGCTCTAAATGAAGCTTCTAATATTTATTCGAAAAATCACTTTTTTAAAAATTAAATTAATCTAGGAGATTATTTTAATACTTTAACGTAAAGTTTCTCTTATACGATGTTATTCTACTTTTGTCTACTAAAATTGTTCTGAACGGCCCTCTAACGTTAACGTTGGAATTTAATTTATATACATGTGTATTTTGTACTGCGCAATATAACCTTATTTTATTTACCGAGAATTTGACAAGTGCATTCTAAACCGCTTTGAATAAGTTTCCGTTATATTAATAGCTGGTAAACATGTGGGATGTTTTAGATATTCAGACTCAGGGCTGTTCGGAGCTAGAGGATGAAACGGACAGCGTCTCCACCGCAAAGGGCGCTGCAAAAACTAGAAAGGGCCGGGGATTCGCAGGAACTAGCGACGGTGAGCTGTCACGTATCAAGTTTTTCGACAAAGTGGGCTTCGGCAACGACTCCACCGAAGTCGGGGTGATTCCCCAAGGTTCTGTTGAGGGGTGGGTCCTGTTTGTTGCCGGTATTCACGAGGAGGCTACCGAGGACGACGTGAAAGACTTGTTCTCGGAATATGGCAAAGTCATCAATCTGACCCTGAATTTAGACCGTCGCACGGGTTATATTAAGGGATATGCTTTGGTAGAATACGGCAAGTATTTGAGCGCCCAAAATGCCAAAGAGAACCTCAATGGGGTCCTACTACTCGACCAGACCATAAAGGTGGATTGGGCCTTCATCAAAAGCCCTGCGATGGTAAAGTATCCTCGTGGTACTCTGCAAAAGAGAGCCAAGTGCGAAGCACCTCGAAGGAGATTCTAATTGTTTATGTCACATAGTATCTTACGCTTAATAATGTTATTAAAAGTTGCAAAATGTAGAAAACTTAAATAATTAAAGTTATAACTAAGTTTTTTGTTTTTAACATTTAACATTTAACCCTCAGAATTAGTGAAAATGTTATGAAATTAGTTAAATTTGTGCATTCATTTAAAAATCTAATAGCATAAGCAGATTATCTGTACAAATATGTGGTACTGCTAATACATTTTAATTTGTTGGTAAAAATACAACAACCAATTTTACATCTTTGTACAGCTAATTGCATTATTTCAGTGATTGTTATCTCAATTGTGATAAATGTAATTAAGAATAAAATTTTAAAAACTTATTAATAAGATAAATACAGATTCTATTCACCTAACTAACTTTTTCTAATTCTAAGAATTTGCTCTTGAATACGAAATAGTATTTTATCTGCTAATTCGGGCGCAGGAAAATAAGCGTTTATTGAAACGACAGTAATGATTGCATAATTAAGTAGGGGATTTTATTTTAAACATTCATGTATGCTATTTATGTATAAAAAATGTTAATACTCAAATATTCACCACGACAGGTTTTACAGATGTTCAAAATTTTCGATGACATTTTCAGATAGTCGCTTTAATGGCATTTATCTCGGCAATTATGTTGTTCTTGAAGTTTTGCATGGCGCTGGCGTAGACTTTTTAGATATTTTCACAAAAAAGTCTAAAGACCTCAAATCACACAAACGAGCAGGCCAATTGACATTTCTATTTCAAAATTAAATGTTTACTGAGCAACGTCTGCAATAACTCAATATTAGTACGTTGTGTGGAATGTTGTTCCAAACAAACATCATTTATTCAGTTTCGGAAATAATTTACAGTAATCGAATTCCAGCTTTATCCAAAAAAAAAGGTCTAATAACAACTTTTGAATACAGAGCATACCAAACAGTTACTTTTTGAGAATGCATTGGTTGCTCTTGATATTCTTTTGGACATCCGTTGGCCCAAATGCAACAGTTTGGCTAGTTTACCATTCCATTCAATGTAAAATGCGCCTCATCGCTGAAGAGGATTTTCGATGAAAAATTCGGATGTTGAGAAGCCAATTAAAGAACACACACCGATTGAAATAGTCAACTGGCTTGAGTTCTTGAGTCAATTGGATCTTGTAAGCGTATCAATTCGAATCTTTGCACATAATTTGGCTTAAACTGGTCTCCGAAATTTTTGGGATGGACGAGTTATTCAGAGTTTTGGTCTTCTAGCACTCTACTTCACCGCAGTGATATTTGCCGGTTTGCGAACAATTTTAAATCGCCCATTTCTTGGCATATCACCAACAGGACCAGTGGTCTCTAATTTCCGTACCAAACTACTGATAGTGGTCTGATTTGGACGATTATGACGACCGAAATAATCGTGGAGAGGTCGATATGTATTTTTTATACCATTTTTGTAGTGTTCTTTAATTACTTAAAGACAGTTTTTTATCAAAAATTGGCAAATTTTAAACTAATGAAAAATGAACACTTAGTTGACAGAAAAACATGGCGCGTGTCAAATTAACGTTTATTTTCCTGGGTTCTATGGGTTGATACTTTATGTAATTGTGCCTGTTCTCTTATTTACCTCGATGTGTTATTTCTCAAGCCTATGTTGAAGATATAAAGCTTGCCCACAAAATTAATTTTGGTTGATAATGTTGGTATTTTAGCTTACAAGATGTATATGGATTACAGATAACAGAACCACCTAATATTTATTAAATTTTTCATTTATTTAGTATTATGATTGCGAGTTACTGCCTAAAAATTTCCGTTCTAGTCGCACATTTGCGTACCATCATAGTTAGATGATATCTGTACAACAATTTTTATTTTATTACACGTTAAAATTAAAATATAAAATTAAGTAGATAATAAGAAAAATTAAACTGGTAGAACTAATTAATTGTACAATGTCCAATAGTAAAGTTTAGCAAGTTTGTGTCAATACATATAAGAAAAAAATCTTTATCAACTCTAAAGCAAAACAAAGTGTTTAAACTTCTTATTTGTTAAGAACTAAAGCTACGGCAATTCAAAATGCCCTTTCTGCAATGCAAATAGCTCCAGTAGTGCATAAAAGAATTAAAAGTAATTAATATTCAAGGACAACGAAAACAGGAAATATTAGAAATATTTGGTATGTTTAATTACATAGTGTTAAGCTAGTGCATTAGTTAGTTTTTAATTTTTTGATTTGATTTCATTAAAAAGGTAGCACATTTTATTAAAGGTTCCAGGTTTATGAATGCTTCCTCCTACTCTTGAAGATTTATTTTAAATCTGATTTTAAAGACTATTTAATTGTAGCCTTGAGTTGAATACACCAAAACCATAATTTATAATTTCAAAGAAATTTTGGGTTTCTTTGAATATATTCTCTTGAATAGTTTAGCTTCACAAGAAACCTAAAGAAGAAAATGTTTAAATGCATATAGTAAGTTCGTAACATAATATTATTTTACCATAATTTATTCTGCTTTTTAAAGTTTAAAGCTTTAATTAAAGTCACAAGTCTCTCAGAATAAATCCTATTGTTAGTATCAGTACTTCACTATTGATTGTTATATTCTTATAGATTAAACCTTTTTCATTAGACTACTGTTTATTTAAATTCCAGTACTATTATAAACACACTATACCGTATTAAAATTCTTATATTAAATACTTACACGGCCAAAAATGCTTGGTTGTGGACAAACTGTACATTATCAACAAGTTAGCGATTTTGACTACTAATGTTTCCAGTAATACAAAAAATTAATTGCTGTAGCAGTACTGTGGTGCAAATATAGAACCAGCGAGTCGAAAAAGATACTTATTAACAAAAACCGGTTTTAGAACAGTAGATAGGACAATCAACCGAAAGAATCGTTACATACAGAGGCTTCCAATTACATAGCATAAAGCAATTTCAAGTGCCCTAAAGCAATAGTGGTAGATCATTAGGCGATACCTTAGTTTGATTTTAATTAGTTGTAAGAAGACTAACAGCACGATATCCTTTCTTACAATTACCACTGACTTCTTTGCACTAACTACGAAGTGTGTAATGGGCAACGGAAAACCGTTTGTAGATACACCGTTGGGGATAGAATCGTATTTTTAACGGATCCAAATTTTGTATAAGCCAAAACGATCGTCGGATATCAATAGATAGTCGCAGAGAAATGCAGCAAAACTAGTGCATTCATACGAGGCAAACTATGGATATTGTGGTATAAGGAGCTATAAATTATGATGGCAGGTCACCTATAATGAGAGTTAAAAGCAATATCACAGCTAGACCTACATCAACGCCGTTTTACGTGGCATTTTTTCCCTTCACAAACAATCTTTTAATAAGATAACGCTTGACCACGTATGGCACATAACACATAATTTCCTTACAACCTTTCACAGATCAGATATGTTTGGAATATCATCGTACTAAGAGTACAGCGGTATTCATAACCTCCAAGGAATCTAGCTGAATTATGGTTACGTGTTCATAATGAATGAAATACGGTTTATCAAGGCATTGTTCATACATTATCAGACTCGATACCAAGAAGAAATAAGGCAGCCGCAACAGCCGAACATCATTGAATGAATGTGAATGTTTTTTGATGCTACAATTTTAATAAACAGTGATGTAAATAGCGCTGCGTCAAACTATCAATATTTACTATAGGCATATTACAAGATAGTATATTTAGTTCTTTGCTGTACCTTATTTATGCTGGTGCTGTTCCCACTGCACACTGAACTTGATACTTCTGTTAATGAGACGACGATATTATCTGCCAAAGGTTCACCTGCAGTAATGTCCCAAAATTTGTAAAATCACCTCGACTTCCTCCAAGCGTGGTTTGAAATTCAAAATAAGAGTCAATAATGAAAGGCAAGCCGTATTACAATCACCAGTAAATACAGCACATGCTTATATGCAATAAACATGCTACTATACTAGTTAAAATAGGCGCCAAGCACTTAAGGATACATTTCGACTAAAAACTTGTTTGCACATCGCACGCCAAACATGAGACAAATCAAATAAATTAGATATTAGATGACGATTTGAAAAGTTCTATTATATATTCATATTAATGTCCATCTGAATATATGGCATTCAGCTCTAGAGATATATAAAATCTTTATCGTTTTTAGTTACTCCATTCTTTGGTGTGCAAGATTTGAAGGTCCTATATATATCTAACAAATTTCGAAGTTTGACAACCACCTAACAATCTAGCTTTATAAATCTCAAACATAATCTGGCAGACCGATTAGTCCAGGAACCAGCAGTTACAGGATCTTTTCTTAGAATTCAGTTAAGATTAGTCCACTTTTATTTGGGAGCAACACTGTTGGATGGATCTCTCTCAAATGACTAACATATATAGGCCCTACATTTATTATTAATAACTTATTAATTAAAACTGATAAACAAGAATGTCAAAAAAGTCGCCTTAAAGCAAAAATTTTACAATTAAAAAATATTTATTTTTCCATTTTTATGAAAATGAAATTGATTTGTCTTTATACGGGTGTTTCAATTATAGAAACGATAGATTATAAGACACTGGGCAACCGTAGAAGCAAAAACCAAATAAAAGTAACCTTGTTGCCATGTTTACGATCAGTAGATAAAAATACAACTTGTGCTTCATATTGTTGAAAATTTATTTTTTATTGGAAGCCGAAATCAATTTGTAATAAAGATAATTGTTGCTGTTATTTTATGCGCTGAAAGTTGCATTTTTCAAACTATTTTTGCTTAATCGCTTTAATATTTTTGTGATCAAAAACTGTGCATTTTAGGTGTTTTCCTTAGTTTAATACGAGGCGCATTCATAAAGTAAGGGCCGTTTGGTCACAGAAAAAAATGTACTCATAAGAAACAAATTTTATTGTCATATTTAGTTAGGTACAATCTTACTTTACTTCTCTACATAATCGCCGTTCACTTCTAAGCATTTTTCGTACCGCTGCACCAGCTTCTTTAACCCCTCTGCATAGAAGCTTGCCGCCTGAGAGTTGAACCAGTTGACAACGGCGTTTTTGAGTCCGTTTTCGGTTTCAAAACGTTGTCCACCCAGCCACCGTTTAAAATGCAAGAAGAGGAAGTAGTCGCTAGGTGCAAGGTCGGGACTGTACGGTGGGTGGTCAAAAAGTTCCCAACGAAAATCTTGAATTTTCTCAATGGTTTTGGCAGCAGTGTGAGGACGCGCGTTATCGTGGAGGAGGATTATGCCAGATGACAGTTTCCCGCGGCGTTTGTTTTTGATCGCACGTCTCAAGTGTTTGAGCGTTTCGCAATACACGTCAGCTGTAATTGTTGTCCCACGTTCCATGAAATCAACCAAAAGAACACCGTCTTTGTCCCAAAAAACTGTAGCCATCAATTTTCGACTTGTGTACTGAGTTTGTTTAAACTTTTTCGGTTTTGGTGAGGATGAGTGTCGCCACTGCATCGATTGCAGTTTTGTTTCTGGGTTGGCGTAGGATACCCACGTCTCGTCCCCAGTAACAATGTGAGAAAACAAATCATCTCCATTTTGTTGATAACGGGCCAAAACTTTCGTCCACTAGACATTCTTTGCTCTTTGTGGTGGTCGGTGAGCATTTTGGTACCCACCTTGCACACAATTTGCTGTATGCGAGGTTTTCTGTGACAATATTGTAAACAGTAGTGCGTCCAAGTTGAGGAAATTTGTCAGCCAGGCCACTAATCGTCAATCGACGATCAGATCGCAGTGCTTGGTCCACTTGTGAAACGATTTCATCAGTCTGGATACTGGGCCTGCCACTCCGCTCTTCGTCATGGACATTTGTTCGGCCATTTGTAAAATAACGGCACCATTGTCTAACCTTTCCTTCACTCATAACTGTAGGTCCGTAAACCAGGCATAACTCCCGATGAATTTCAGCAGCCGACGATCCTTTTGCACATAAGAAACGAATCACAGAACGCACTTCACACTTGGCGGGATCAACGATTTTCGCGGCCATTGTTCTTTGCATTCACTGACAACAATACAATTTCAGAATCAAAACAAATGACGCTGTAGCTTCGCAATGAGTCAGTAGATGACGCTGCAGTGGTAAAACTGTGCTTCGAAGCGCCACTATTTATATACATGCAAACGGCCCTTACTTTATGAATGCGCCTCGTATTATTCGAAAACAAAGGGTTCTTTACATACATATGAATATTACACAGGCAAAATAAATAACAAATGCTACTATTTCTAAAAAAAAAATGGAAAAAAATAACTTTAGGATTTAATCGTCATTCTTGCGATTTTGCAATATTATATATTTAAAAAATAAATAACATTTGTAGGAATTATTGGATTAACAACCATTATTAATGTAACTTTACATGTAAATTTATCATCTACATATATAAACGCATCTATGCTTCATTCTACATTCTACATATTGCTTAAAAACAAGTGCACTGCCCGGGAATCGAACCCGGGTCGCAAGAATGGGAATCTTGCATGATACCACTACACCAGCAGTGCTATATATAATTGTTCGCGATATATCTAAATATAATCAATAACCATGATTCATCTTGCAGAAATTTTATTTAACATTTTTGTACTTTATACACTTATATATTTTCAGAATAACTTTTTTGTAGACTTACGGAACGTTTTACTACTTGTTGTCTTTGGTTAACTTTTCACTTTGGCTTTCTTCATAGGTAGTGAAAGCAAATTAGTAAAGAATCTCTAAATTCTTGTGAATATTCGTATCGAGACGTTCCAAAGCGCATTCGGAAAAGCTTCAGAAACAAATGTTATGCCATACTTTTGTGCTATAATGCGAAAGTGCATTTGTGCACGCAAAAAATGCATTTATTTGATGCACTTTTTGCAGGTCCAGAAGAATATTTTATTGTTCTTTTAATATTGACCAAAATAAGCTCAATCCTGTTACTCTGAAGTTTTGGGATCGCTGATTACGAATGTGATGCTTAGAAAGTGTCCCGATGTACTTGGCGGCTGGGGCTGGGGGCGATTTTGGGAAATCACCACGAAGTTGATTATTTTTTGAGATTAAATTGTGTATATAAGGGCTTTGGGGTGGCTGGTAACGATTTTGGTTCTTAAATTAAGTTCCAATGCACCAAAGTAAAAAAAATATTCTGAGGCAATTTGGAGAAAAGAACAGCCTCAGGCACCAAAGTACGCGTAGGGCATTTTTTCATTTGAATATAATTCAATTGTAATTATTTTCAAAAACGATTTATTTCTAGATATTACTACGAAACAATTTAGATTGCACAAACAACTGGACACTTAAAAACTTTAGCTGGGGTCAGGAAATATTCTCTAGCTTTATTCCCGATCTTTAAGAGTTGGTTATTTCTGAATAATCGCAAAATTTTGTAAGATATATTGTGTACTATCTAGCAAGTTTTACTTGAAAGCGCACGTAGCGGTAGGAATGGAACTAAGATTTTGTATTGACAAGGTGGCCACCGAACTGTGAAAAACCTGATTTTTATTTTAGATCCTTAAAATCTCCAAAAACCTTAAAAAAATTTATTTTTAATTGAATATCAAGAGCTAAATTTTTCAGAATTTTCGGGGATTTTTCAGCAAAGCTGCGCAATTCTCATTAACGACTACCATGTTGAATTGTTATATAGAAACTAATATATCCAGCAAACTTAAATTCGGCAAAATCTGTTTCAGCGCATCTGAGTTTTGGCCAAATTTGCAACAAGTTGAGACGACCCTGAAATCTACTACTTTGGTATTGGGATACAAATCTTCGTTTAGGTGTCGGATAATCAAAAACCTCGAATTCGGCAGTTTTCCATTTAGCACACGGTAGATATTTGCAATAATGTAAAAAGCTGCCATTTTTCTGCATATGCAAATTTTCAAGGAAAACGACCATTTTTGTGACATTTTTTTACATTATAGCACATATCTACCATCTGTTGAATCGTAAACTGACGAATCCTGGTTTCCCGAATATCCGACACCTCTCCGAACATTTTTAACCAATACTCACATGCGCTGAAAAGCGATTTTCTTTTTTTAGTGAGAACAGAATCTTGACTTTTACTTTTTCACTGATAACAAAACGTTTGTAATCTTAAAAAAACTCCTATTTATTTAATACTGTTGATAAGTGATCACCCTGATGGGGTTGTCTGTGCAAGCAAAAAAAGTTTTTGAAAATAATTCAAATTGAATTATATTCAAATAAAAAATGCGCTATTCGTACCCTGGTGTCCCATGGTATCATTTTTACAAAGTGCGCTAGGGAATTCTTTTACTTTGGTGCATTGGAGCTTAATTTGAGAATCAAAATCGTTATCAGCGACCCCGAAAATCTTTATATAGACAGTTTCATCTAGAAAAACATACAACTTTGAGCTGGTTCCCAAAATCGCCCCCATGCCCAGGATTATGCTCCCCTCTCTCAACTGCATTGAGGTACTTTTTAAATATCGTTATCAGCGACCCCAAGAACCCTTATTCAGACAGTTTAAACGCGGAAAACACACTAATTTTAGGTAATTCTGCAAAATTGCCCCCAGACTCAGGATATTGAGCCCCCCGCCCCCCGCCAACTGCATCGTGGCACTTTCTAAGTATCATATTCGTGATCAGCGACCCCAAGAATGTCAGACTATCCGGATTGAGTTTATTTTGGCCAATATTAAGGGAGCAATAAAATATTCTTTAGGGTCTGCAAAAAATGCGTTAATAAATGGATTTTTTGCGTGCACAAATGCACTTTCGCATTATAACAAAAAAATATTGGGTAATTTTTTTTGGGGGTTTTCGAATCAAATCCTCTCTGAAACATCGTATCGAGATGTACCTAGAAAAAACTTTTTTTTTACTTATTTGCCTCGACTAAAGGGTATTTGTTCAGACGTTTGTATAATAATTTTTTCCATAAACTAAACTAAAATTAGTTATTGGTACTATTTGAAAATAAAAGTTTTAAAATGTGCTGATATTAATTAAAAAATAAAATACCATTAAAGTAGAAATTTGTTAATATAATTTACAGAAATATAATTTCATATTCGAAAAATTTTTAACTCACGCAATTTTTGTTTTGATATTCAGAACCAAAAATGCTTATATTACACTGATTATTGTTTTAGCACGTAACTTGAAAAGAGATATTAGTTTTTAAAAAACCGTTATATCGTGTTTTCATTGTTACAAGTTCCTATTTCTTTATTTTTCAATCAGTTTAAAATCTAGACTGTAAAATATGTTTATTATTGTTTTTAAAATCTAGGACTTTATTAATCATTATATTTCAAGAGTAAGCTATTTGGCTACTCAGAACATAGAGAGAAGGAAAGTCAAACTTAAAAATTCCATATTAGTTTTGATATATTCATGTGACCATTGTAAGCATAACATATTATTAATAAAAAAGTGCACATAAGGATGTCTTTATCAGTCATTACAAAGTGTGACTCATAGTAACTTTTGATTGTGATATAAATTTTTATTTGAATAATTTTATGTATGTACAAATTAATATTATTTACATTATCTACTGTAATAAATTAAAGAAATCTTACTACTAATGAGTTTTATTTATTGTGAATTTTAAAATACCATAGCTACATCATGTTAACTAAAGGAAAAACAAAGTAAATTATATGGAACACATACTTAAGTAGTAACATTCGAGTTTTATTCGCAGTTATTATTGAATTTTATAAATTTATCTTGATCTAATACTTTTGTAAACTTAAGTAAAAAGTGTGACTACCTCAGAAGCAACTCTGATAATTCTCAGTAAGGACTACCACTTGGTTCATACGGGCACGAGCCCTGCTTTTCTGTCCGAGCTGGCACAGGCAAGTTCGAGGTTCGTTCAAGCCATGGGTGTACGTGACGTTTATTTGTAGTATACGGTTGCATCTTAGTCGGCACAATAAGCTATAAGGCTGAGGCGCAGGTAAATGCGCCTCAACGAAAAATATCCTTTTAAAAGTTATTGCAGCACAGAAAAGTATTTTTTTTTAACAACATTGGTTAAAGAATGTTTTTTACGTATTTTGTAAGGACTGTTCTAGAATTTTAATGCAATTTTTTGATTTTTGTCATAAATGGACAATAAGTATATTTATATTCTATGGACGACGTGACTTCATCGTCTATAAAGTATATTATAACGTTTTACTTAGTGTTAGTTGGTCTTTAGTGTTATTATTTGCCCGTAGCTCAAGATAAATGTGCACTAAAACTCTACCAGTAAGTACCAGTACATAGCAGTGTAATTGGCTAGGTTATCGATTAAGGATAATAAACGAACAAAGCTAACCCGTAACTTGTTTGAGAGCATTTCTTAAAAAGGCTACTGAGTTTCGTCAACAAATAATTTCGGCAGATTAATTCCTCACAAATGTATTAGTGTTTTTGGATTGTACAGAGTCATTGCGATAAATACTGATTTTTAGATTGTATTGCGGGGCAAGTCGGAATTCCATCTTATGAGCATGCGCAAACTTCTATTAAGTAATACACCAAGTTAGCTTCGTATAATCAACAACCTTTAATAGTATAAAAAAATGACAGTAGAATACCGCAGAGTTGCTGTAATCGAATCTCTTTGTACTGGAAAATTGTCGACAGAAATTATTGCGTGGTTTGGCTACAAAAAAATCCAAGTTTACGACGTATCCAAGAAATACAAAAATTCTGTCCATCAACTGCTGATCGCAAAAGAAGTGCTGAATTTGTATTGGAATTAAAAGAGAAAATTGATTGGAATTTTGGGAGGAGGTAAATTAAAAAAAAATTGACTGTTAATCTAGCAGGTATCAGGACCTGCGCTACAAGTTTGATGAAGTTGGCTTTCTGAGATTCCTTTTAGAAGAAAAGAACTTTATCTAGGACAGAAAAATAAACTGCCAAAATGACCATTAGATTCTTCGAGATGCATTTGAAATACCTACCATTATGCATACAAGAAGTTTCGTCTCTATAATGGAGTTTTTGAGCAGTGAATGAAATATTACGGCGTTTTATTTTCTTAATAAATGTCTAAAGGTGTCCGTTGATAGTTGTCAAGGCCTGGATAAAGTAGATAGCCGCTGAGCTAGAGTACGTGTTCCAGCAAGACTCTGCTCCAGCCCACAAAGAAGATCCAGGTATTAGCACTAGTCCTCCGACTTGTGGCCACCCTCCAGCCCTGACTGCAGTCTCCTTAATTACTACGTGTGGAGCGTGGTCGAGGCGATGGTCAATAAGAGGCAACATAACACCAAGGATAGTTTAATCATGGTATTGTATTGCTGCAGGTTTAGATTCCGGCTCGAGAAGGTCGGAACCGCTACATTGAATAATATTGATTCTCAGTATTTCATATAAATACATTTTTTCTCGTTTTCTAATATTATTTTCATTGTTTATTTATTTTCTGATTTTATCTCAACGACTTTGTATACATTGCTTTTATTTTTGTGGTTGTGCAACTTTTTGCGTACTGTAAAAATTTAATTTAGCTTTTCTTTTGTAGTACACGCCCAATAAATATGGATATCTTTATTGTTGTCTTTATTTTGTTTCAAACATTCAAATACTTTTAATCAAACGTTGAAGGTCACGGTTCTGCCATACGATATGTTTGTAAGGCAATTACCTTGATAACAAAGTTATTATTTAAAATCCTATAGTTTTGTTCTAATTATCTAATCAGCTTTATACAAGGTTCTTTTTACATAGTTGTTTTGTAATAAATCTCAAAAACTTAAATTAACAAGCGGCCTAACATTAAGCTATAATGTAAAAAGCCAAGAGAAAAGTAATAGCCAAGTATAAGAATACTCGGTTTAAAGTTTTGTTTTGCTAAAAATACTATTAAAATTTATTGTGAATAATAAAGAAGTAAACAAAAAACGGCGAAAATCTTATTTCATTTACTGACATAGTTGAAGTTAAACGTTTGTTGGTCAAAAATCATAGAGTAACTAATGGGCTAATTCTAATATTATATACGAAAGAAGGTAACAGTTTAATAAATTACATAAGTTACAACTAGTGACTTCAGCTTAACATTTGAAATTTCTTCATGTTTGGGCCGAGCTCGTAAATATTGTAATTTATGTCAAACATGAGTAACTAAAACATTAACTCTATGGATATTTAATAATTTTTAGGTGAGCCATACACAGCTTTTGTTATAATTGATAACTCTACGCCCCGAGTCGAAGCAAGGGTTACAAAATGAGGTTGCGGCTGTCATATATTCGCTTTCATTGCCCGACCGTTGCAGACCATCTCTAATACGGAGCAACGTGGCAAGTATCATCCCTTAGATGACCACCTTGTTGAAAATAAATGCAGGTACTCAATTATCTTAGTGACCGAGTTACATAACCCGCTAGGTATCTGAGTCCAGAATAAGCAGACAATAGCCTCAACCACGTGGTCACACTGGCACTTTTAGAAGAATAACATGGCTTATGACAAGGGCATCAAAACAAAAAGCAAACAAAAAAGCAAGTATTATAGAAAGAGATCTTAGCAAAACGCTAACGCCTTGAACAGAGATGTTACAATTTGTAAAGCGACGACAACGACACTATTTTTTAATACTATAGAAGAAAAAATAATTTGTTTTATCGACCTTACTAGCATCAAGCGGATTTCCATATAGCTAAATATTTTTTGATTATAAATTTAGATTAATGAAACTTTAAAATATTAATAAATATAATAGGTGTACAACTTTGCTTCCGCCGTTTACAACAGATAGCTTTAGGGAATAAGTGGTGGGGAAATAAACAGTTGCAGACGTCATACAATAAGCTTGGACATTTGTCAACATAACCCCAATGAAACATTAGTCGATTTGTGTCCGTATCGTAAAGTTATTCTCGATTGGAAATGTCAGTTTACGAGCCAAATTCTCGCCATTTGCGGGAAATTCAATATGAAGAAATCTGTGGCGGAGGCTTATCTAACGCTATTAAATACTTATGGTGAGACCGCTATTAGTAAAAAAAACGTGTCGTAAGTGGTATTGATGCTTCAAGAACGGTGATTCTGACATCAAAGAGCGGCAGGACGGTCGAAGAGAGAAGGTTTTCAAAGATGCACTTCATGAAGACTCGTATCAAACGCAAGAACAATTGACAGGATCATCAGGAGTGACTCAACAAGCTATATCAAAACTCCTCAAAATCATTGAAATGATTCAGAAACAAGGACATTGGGTACCACATGAATTGAAGCCGAGAGACGTTGAACGGCGTTTGTTTGCTTGTGAACAGCTGCTTGAAAGGCAAAGACGGAAGAAATTTCTGCATCATATTGTAACTGGAAACAAAAACTGGTTTATTACGATAACCCCAAGCGCAGAAAATCACATGGACTTTCCGGCCATGCTTCTACGTCGACGACCAAACCGAATATTTACAGCTCCAAGTTTATTATCTGTAAATCGTGGGACCAGATCGGCGTAGTGTATTATGAGCTGTTAAAACCGCCTGAAACATTCACAAGTGATCTATATCAAAAGCAATTAATGCGTTTAAAACTAACATAAAAAACACGATAGAGTGATTTTGCAGCATTACAATGCTCGACTCCATGTCGCAAAGTCGGTTAAAACATACTTGAAAAGGCAAGTCCTGCCCCATCCGCCGTATTCTCTAGACATTGCTCCCTCTGGCTATCACTTGTTTCGATCAATGCCACACGGCCTGGCTGACCAGCACTTTGTTCTTAAAAGATAAGCAGTCTTTTCGACGCGAGATCCGTAAGCTGCCCGAAAGATGGGAAAAAGTAGTGGCCAGCGACGGACAATATTTTGAATCGTAAATGTATAACCAGTTTTTTACAATAAAGCCTCGGATTTCCAAAAAAGGCGGATGCAAAGTTGTACACCTATTAACTTAACTCAGAAATTAAACAATTAGATTAGCAAATAGAAAAATATAAAATAATTAAAAATTAGAACTAAAAACTTTTTTTGGATAATAGTCTCAATAATCAAAATTATTTAAAATTTGAAAATTATATATATATATATATATATATATATATATATATAACGTGTATAAATAAGTTCTCAGCTTTATATTTCACAGGACGCAAATCACCATTTACATGTAACGTATTAGTCCGCCCTCTTGCGGGTTTAAAGCAATGAGATTTCGTCTTTCGAAACATCATGCGATTTGGCGTTTGATGCAGATAACCTCAATAATCAGCTGTGTTCACGATGGCAATCACAAAAGAGCATATTCGATTTTCTATCCACTTCGCGTTTCATCTTAAGTAAAACGTTGCTGAAGTCACCGAAATGATTTGTGCTGCATGTGGTGAGAATGCTGTATGTCATGCAACGTGGAAAATGTGTTACCAAAGATTTCACGGAGGAGAGTTTAGTTTTGAAGATCAACCATGCGCTGGACGCCCTCAAACATTTGACACATTTGCATGCAATGGGTAAGATGCAAAATGAGGGCAGATGGGTTCCGCATAAACTGTCCGAAGACAATAAAAATCGACGGCATGACACCGCACTCCATTTGCTTTCAGGGAACTGAAAAAAGGATTTTCTGCATAAAATTCTTACGAGCGATGAAAAATGGATCTTGTACGACAATCCCAAGCGCAAAAAATTATGGGTAGACCCTAGCAAACCTTCGACATCGACTCCAAAGCCCAATATCCACGCCAAAAAGAATTTGCTCTGTATCTGGTAGGATTGGAAAGGTGTGCTGAAACCTGGTGAAACAGTTACAGCGGATCGCTACCTACAGCAACTCATCAATTTGAGCCAAAAGAGGCCATTTACTGGACAAGGAAGTCGCAAAGTCATCCTGCTCCATGATAATGCCCGACCACATTTTGCGAAGGCGACGCAAGAACACATCTTCGCGTTAGGTTGGGAATTTCTCCCACATGCGGCGTACATCCCAGACATAGGCCCTTCCGATTATCATTTATTCCGGTCGTTACAGCATCACTTGGCTGATATGCACTTCAAAACAGAAGAAGTCCAAAAATGCATCGATAACTTTATCGTCTCGATGCCGGTGAGCTTCTATCACCAGGGTATTCGCAAGCTACCCGAAAGATGGCAAAAGGTCATTGATGGCAACGGAGAATACTTTGATACTTAAAGAACACATTTGTGTTATGAAAATCTTCAGATTGTTCTTTAGGTTTTTCTAGAACTCAACTGGTTGGAGATTTGTTCTGCTCTTGACGGCGAGTATTTTCAATTTTACAAAAAAACAGCACGAAGAGGAAAATAAACATTTTATTTGTGTAAAATTATATTTAATGTTTTTATATTAAACTTGACACTTTGATTATATCATACAAGCAGTAAAATATTGTATAATTAAGGCTCTTGGATAATTGTTTTATAAATGCTCAAGTAAATCGAGCGAATATAATCCATAGTTGAGTACAAAGTGTTTTTTAATAATAACATCAGTTATTCAGATATTGTAAAAGATGCAACAGCCATTAACGGATCTACTAAGCTTTCCTGACATATGCACTTTCTTAGTTTTTCAAAAAAAGTACTCGGTTTCAAAAACCATATTTACAACAGTTGTTAATATTGTAAATCATTGATCAACCATTTAGGATAATAATGCCAAACTGTTAAATTTACCCAGATGGAGATATCCCTACTTGAACTAGAAAACTGCAAAAACAGTAAATCTGAACATACAGTGAATTACCCATTCACTGAACGATTAGCTGATATTAAAATGTGCTTATGATTACAAATGTAGTACTTACAAAGAGCCTTCAATAATCATTTCTACATCGTTGAAATCATTAACCATTACATCACCGTTAAAATGTCTTTTATTTTTTTTCGCCAATTGAGTTTTATAACAATTCACATTATCTGGTATGCTTTACGTTTGAAAATTTGCCAATAGTAAGTTTAGAACATTTAGCGGGTTATTTTTCATCTTTAAACCTGAAATAAAAACAAGCGGTAAAATTCATGCAAGAAGCTGCGTTTTGCATGTAAGACACGACTGCTACGTATCTATCAGAGTAAAGTAAGTGCTTCATGTTATTATTTCAAAACGTTTTATATAAGTTTTATTCAATATTTCAGAGAAAAATGTTCGCAACAAAAAAGTTTTATTTTAATGACATCTCTAACTTTCTTTCTTAACTTACCTGCGTAAAATATCAATTTCAAAAGATATAGCAATAAAACGGATTTGTTGTTAAATGTTTAAACTAAAAGTGGTCGTATTTGTTTTCCTAACATAGAACGTTTTTGAATGCAAATTATTACTATTTTATTACTAAACAAAGCTGCCAAAAAAATTTTCTTTAAATTGGACGAAAACACTTTGAGTATGTCAAAAAACTTGATTACCCATGCACATCCATGGTTGCACACTGATAATTCTTTTGAATGAGCTAGTAATAGGTTCAAAATTTGTTTCTAACTCTGAAATAATAATTTTTTAAGTGGTTACATTTTTAGCTTTGGTGAAAATATAAGGGACTCCTGTGTAGCAATCGTGCTTAAGAACAAATAGCAATTAATTATTACAATACTATTTTAACATTCGAAACCTCTAAACAAGAGATTGTAGTGATCAGTGATCTAAAAATTGTTATTTGTAAAGGAATCTTAAAAAAACGAAAAATAGATGAATATAGTTTTCCTTTCAAAAAATTCCTAAAAAACCAATGAAAACATCCTCTTAACTAGACGACCTTCTTAAGTGGTTTTGAGTTTAATTTTAGAAAGCAATAATACAAAAGTTTATTTAATGATTCATATAAACGTAATAATTAGTGATAAGATGTTCAAAAAGCGAATAAAATACTTACGTATTAAAAAATCACTGTTAAACACTAATTATTTTTTAGCGATTTTTCAAATTTAAAAAACTTTTATTCATTTTGAAATTGAATCATTTAAAATCAATTCAAAGTCACTGAAGGAAATTTTCAACGACTGTACGATACCACTGACATAGACTACTATTTATACTTTCCGGAGTCGTTGCTATTATATCCACAAACCTTACTCACTGAAGCAAAAATAATACAGAGAGCACAAGCAGACACACTATAATCAGCTGTGGAATCATCATTGTATTCATGATAATATACATTAAACTAGTAAATGCATATGAAATTTAATAATAATTATAATAATAATGAGATTAATAAGAGCAACAATAGCAGTAAATTTCGATAGTATGTTCATCCGCGTTTCTATTCCTTCGGCCTATCTGGAATTAAGGAATTTGAATTTATTTTATTAAAAAGTACAAACCTTTGACCTGTCTGTGGTTTGGGATGGGGTTTGGAGTTTTTTAGTTCAGAAGCACAGGCCACAAAATCACACGTCTGTAAACGAATTTTTATAAAAATTAAAATTTTTTCGACATTTTCGTCCGCCATATTGGATTCACCATTTTGAATTTTAAAAATCCGGTGGCAGATTTGTAATGAGCGACCTCGAAAATCCCCATATACAAACTGTTTACGCAATTATATGGACTGAAGTACATACTTACAATTATTTTGTGTTAGGGGTGGTTTACCCCCTTCAGGGGTAATATTTATGAGAATACCAAAAGACGTCATCTTTATTTTTTAAAGCATACGTTTAAAAAATTTTTCTAAATTTTTTAGTAGTTTCAAACTTTTTTATCATGAAATTATGCCAAGTATATGTTTTTAACCCCTAAAAAATAGGGAATGCCGCCCTTACTCTTCAAAACACCTTTAAATACTTGCTCTTTTTGTAAGAAGTAATTTCCATTTTGTTTTTGTCAAAAAATATTAATTTTAAGCCGAGATATTCAGAAAAAAGCTTTTTTGGGGTAAAATTTAGGGGTCGTTTTCACCCCTTAAAAGTAAATATTATCCGATAAAAAAATACCACTCTCTTATTTTTTTATGTTCTACAGCATATATAAGAATCATCAAAATCGGCGAGTTCGGGTTGGGGGGTTTCCTTGTTAGTACATATTGGATTTTACGGCCCAAGGAATAATTTTGAGCGTTTAGAAACCACATAAAGTATAAAAAATTATTTTTGCGTTGTTACAGTAGACTACGTTAGCTTTAATAAATTGAAAAAAAAAATAATTTCCATCCATTGACACTTTTTTTTATCTTCGGGATTAGTAGAACCCACAAAAAGCTAAGAGATAGGTAGCAGTTGCTAAACAACCACCAAATGAGACCCTGCTCGACATATTGCGGTTCTGCATAATATTCCAGTAATGCGTATACGAGACGTGCTCGCTGTAACAATGTACTTATTGAATAATTATTTTAAATTGAATGGCAAATTCAGAGGAGTTGCAAACTGCCATCGCAGTTGTGTCATTCATTAGCAACAGATGTCTCAAATGTTATACTTCATTAGCAATGCTTATTATAATCTTTGGTAAAATTCCAATTTTATTTTAATTCTTCCAAACAAATCTGAATTTTGCTAAGTTGATTGAGAATTTACTCTATTTTATAAATAGTAGCTTGGCTACTATCAATAAATTAAAAAAGATAGCTGCGCAATTGTCAAAACTTTTTGCGTTGTTCAAAAACTTAATTGAAGTAATGATTTTGTGTGTCAATTTTTAATGACACACTTTTATCACAACTGGGTGGCATATTTGAGGTTATTCGTATGAAATAAGTTTTAAGTGCCATCTAAATGCAATTCTAAAACAAGAAGAAGCTTTTATTCTTTAAATATTGGTTAATTATATGGACAAATTTTAATAAAATCGTATCTTTAAGTTACTTTTGATCTTTTATTTTTATAGTAAATATGTCTTAGAAGTTTATGTATTTCTCACTGTTGAATGCTATAGTTCATATTTGTGATTTTTGATAGAATTATATTCGTATTATCTTTTAATTCTAAAAAAAAACATTTTTAGCGGTTATAGCTTCCCGTTCCAGTTACATTTGCACTTGTACGTACATTTAAAATGCCGATAGAGGATACGAAGCAATTTTTACCACAGTCGATCATAGAAAGCGAAAACGAAAATATTACAGGTCGTAAGCCAGAATCTTTTTCTTCGTTTCGCTCCATTCCTCTTTCTGACGACATGGCCGGCGATAAGCTGCAGGCGCTATCACACCCTGCTGAGCGAGGAAATATTATAACAATGGGATGTGCTAGTTTGTCTCCAAAATAACACAATGAAGTCCCTCTACGCTCGAGCGAAGCCAGATACAATTGCTCCAGTATGCCAACATTTGTATTCAAAGGCTTAATGCGGGTTTCCGGGGCAAAGTGGCTGTTCGTCGATAAGAAAAGTTATCTAGCGGCCCTATTTTCAAGAAGAGCGTTCTCCATTTGCGCATATGAATGTCGATTCCGCTGCATTATTTATCGGCTCCCTTTGAAATAAGACGGGGCCTATAAAATAAGCAATTTGTAACAGAAGAGGGTATAACAGATAGATTTCCCCACTTTATTTTTATAATTTTAGAATGTAACCGTAGTGCAAAGATTTATAGAAAAACATGTTTATTTGTGCTAGATATTAATTTATAAATATATAACAACATTTTATAAAATTATCTATTACAAACTATGTAATTTTAGGTATTAGCAATGTTAATTAATGCGTTAAAAAACAAACACCTACGTCTGCATTGCTAAAAGCATAGGTAACTGTACTACCTACATGAAAAATCAACAGGGATCGGGCAAAAAAAAACTTGATACAAATTAAAACCCTACGTAATGCATGTGAACCTTTTAATCTTTAAGTAAAGGCATGAAATGGCGTAGCGAAGTAAATGCTTTTACCTTTGAAATCTTTTTTCTAATAGAATTATAAGATGTTACGAAACATAAATGAATATAAAGCACCTATACAGGCCCATCGTGAGGAAGGGGGAGAGGTAGTAGAATTCCTCGAGCCTGTGATTCTTAGGAGCCCGGGCAATTTTTTTTTATTTTAACAAATTTTTATTTCTTTAAAGAATATTCCAGAAGTTCGCAATTCAACTGAATAGCTAGTTGGTGTATAGCATAAACTATAATTTCAAGAAATACCAGAAAATATCAAGAGAGCAAATAAGGAGTTCTTTTTCGTTTTTTTCAAACTAAAAAATATAATCAAAATATCCCTAAAGTGTCATAGACGTATTTTACCCACACTATGGATATCAATAATAATGTGTTATTCTGTTGATCATCCTATTCAATTGATTTTTTATAGCAGTGCAATTTTTTATTTAATTTTTATTTAAATAAATACTACGGCAACCATAAGAACAAGTCATTAAAATAAGAAACTGAAAATGCCACCTAAAAAATATATTTAAGTTAGTACATGATATCTTGCTGTCACATCAAAATGTTTAAGTTTTTAATATAGTTGCGTAGTTATATGTTGTACACTTGGCAAACATTTAATTAGCTTGATTGACAATTAATAGGATTGTCGGGTTTACTATTATATAAAGAAAAATTTTGCCTTTCAACGATAACGAGAATTTTCAGCTTGTAAATTTATATCCATCTTTTTTTATTTTAGCTTTTTATTTTATTATATTTATATTATTGAATTATTCACTTTTATTCGTCATTTATTTAATTGGTTTTAGGAGAAATTTATTTTAAAATTATACTTTAATATAGTACACTATAATTATTGCTTTAAAAGACGTTTTTACTTTTTAAAAAATTAACCGGTTTGCCAATTTTTACTTTAATTTGCTAACTTATATTTCTATTATTGTTTTGTTACAACAAATCCATAAACTTTTTCAGATAATTTTATTTTATTAGCTATTCTACAAATTCGTTTGTTTAAAAAGTTCTGAAACTTTTAATTAACTCGTTTTAAAAATGAACACCTACAAGTGATGATGACATTAATTATATAAAATTATAATCTCAAAATTGCTGTTTATAATTTCTTATTAATTTGCGTTACATAAAGTGGCAAATTAAAAATAAATATTTTAAAATTATAAAAAATTATTTATTTTCATCTATTTTTATTTTAAATATAGAAACGCAATATTTTCACTATATCTATATTTTATTATATATTTATCACTACATCTAAATTACGTTTATATAATTATTTATTTGATTTTGTTAATGATTTTATAGCATATTTTAAATAAAATGCGGCTTTGATAACCTCAACTCTTTGGATTTATGTGCAATTATAAAAGATGACGTTATCTGGTCTAAAGCACCTAAGATAAAGTATTAGAGGCATATCAGCTGGCCACTCCTTTACATAGCAACTGCATTTGGTTAGGGTAATAATGTTGACTGTTCAAGATACTATGGTCTATATATAGTTTTGACTTCATTATTTAAATATTGTACACTTTTATAATATTCGAAATAATTTTTATCTTAATATTTATTCATAATTATATTTAAAGGAATGTTAAGAAGATTTTCACCAATATCGTTAAATACTTACTCCATAAATTTTAATAAGCTACAAACTAGTATAATATGGAATTGAAGTTTATTAACAAATACTTAATATTATATTCTATATTTTACGTCTGTGGTAACTTATACAAGAAATAACACTTTTTCAAAAATGTAATGCCTCTTATGTAGATTTTTAATTTTAAACTTACATACGTAGGCAGTCTGAAAAGTTTTGAGCCTCAATATAGAGATGGCCCTACTCATCAAAGTCATTCTGCTATTACAGTCGTACATGCTTTGAAATATACCTATACAAATTTCATTTTGAACGTTTAGTTGTTGTTTGAGAGTCGTTTGTATCAGATGATGTCAGTGCTTTTGCAACAATGGAAAACCCTGCCCTAATTAAGTACTTGCATTTGAAAGACAGTACGCCTACGCAAATTAAAGTTAGACGCCTTTTGCGGGGGCTTTGCCCTATTATTTGCCACCGTGAAAAGATGGGCAGCTGAATTTAAACGTAGTCGTACCAGTTTGACTGTTGATGAGCATTTGCGACGGCCAACAACTGCAACGTTCACCGATAATATTAAAAAGGTTCACTAAATAGTACCGAATGACTGTTGAATCAAGGTTAGAGAAATAGCAGAAGCTGTGGGCATATAGTGACTGAAGCTGTCTGTGCGTTGGATCTCACGCTTACTCACTGTGAACCAAAATTTCATTGGAATGAACTTTTCTAAGGCCCTGCTTAAGCGGTTTTAGCGAAACGAGTCGGACTTTTGCGTCGATTTGTTACTGTCTATAAAACTTGTGTCTATCATTACACTCCTGAAATAAAGAAACAGTCAAAACAATGGACTGTAAAGGATAAACCTGCTCAAAGACAAAGACCAAGATGGTTTCATCCACCAGAAAAGTGATAGCGACTGTTTCTTAATATTGGACCAGTTGGATGCAAAAAATGCTAAAAAACGGCCCTGTCTGGAATGGAAGAAATTGCTCTTCTATCATGACAAAGTACCAGCTCACACTTCGACGGTCAACATACCCAAAATTTACAAATTGCAATTTGAATTGATTGACCACTCAGCATATTCACCAGATCTGGCTTTCAGCGACTAGTTTCTGTATCTTAAGCTCAAAGTTTGGTTCGAAGAACAGAGATTTTAAACCAAACGAGGAGGTCATCGCAGTCGTAGACGCCTATTTTGCAGAGCAAAACGCCAACTACTATTTAGACGGGTTAAAAAGGTTGAAGCATTGCTGAAAAAAGTGTATCGACTTAAAAGATACAATATATATACAATAAAATTAAATTTGACGGAAAAATACTTGTTTCTATATTAGGCTCAAAACTTTTCTGACTGCCCACGTATGTATCTCTATTTGAAATGTCATGCAAAAATTAACTTATTTTTTTGTCACAGTTTTCTTTAATCACAAAGACTAAAATACAAAAATTCTTTCAATTGTTAGACTAATTTGCATTAGCTGTTGTATTACACTTAACGAAGACATGAAATACACTCATGAGTTTCCAGGAAGACTCGATAGCGCCTGCGCCGGACTCGCAAACAGCGGAGCAAACTCTTCAGCCCTAGGCGATGGAGAACCACAACTGCTGCATTACTTTTAGATTTTTATAATTTATAGTATGGTGTAAATAATATTAGACAAATCTTTTCAATCTACCATTTTGTCTTTCACTACTCACGACACTCGATAAGTACCTCTTCAATCTAAAGTATTACGATTATTGTTGTATCAAATAATACGTCTATTTTAATTTGTTTAATATTTAAATACAAAATTTTAATTCAAAAAGTAATCTTGTGCAATATAATATTAAACAAAAAATTCAGTGTTTGTAATTATCAGTTTATAATAATAGTTTCCCGTAATAGACCACGAAGGCTCTTTGGGGTCGTAACAGGATAGATCTGCTACAATCTAGAGCCTACTGTACACAAGAGTAGTAACGTGGCTAGCGCTACGTACCGACCGCTCATTATTATTACCATAGAGTTTAACCTCCAGGTACTCATTTATTGTCGTCTGAGTCGTAAAAATGCCAGTAATAAAAAAAATCAGTTTATCAAAAAAAATCAAACACAAAACAATAATTAGATAATTTTGTATTACTTCAAGCAAAAATAATTTGTAAGAGGCCGGAATATAGGCACCTTAATTTTATTGCGTAGTATTAATATACCGACCTCGGCCCGTTTCGAAACATGAAAAGGCAAAAAACGCTACTTGGAAAAATTTTCGGTTACTGGTGGGTTCGGACTCGGATTCGAGTATTCAACGCTAGTGCCACACTACAACTACCGGCCGTATTAAGAATAACATCAATGTGATATAGCGGATAAAGAATTAAAAAAAAAGAAGAGCAGTTGTAATTAGTTTCTAGTCTAGTCAATTGAGATAGACAAGTCTAAGATGGCCGTAATCTCAAATGGATATTAAGATCATCGACCGACGGCTACCGACCACTACTGATAAACAAGTAATTGATTCGGACAAAGAATGCAATGCAGAATAAGAAAATAAAATAGACAAGGAGGACACTCTTTATAATTGGATTTAAAAACAACATCGGGTAAACTAAATGGATAATGAGAAGAAGCGCTTTAATTTGGTATAAAATGCTCTTGCAAATGATCTCAAATTAAAGTTAACTCCCAATGATAAATTGGATATTTATAAATGATGCTATATCGTTATTACATTTTAATTTGCAGTACATTGAATACATTTTGTTTTTTATTTTTGGTTGATTTCCTTGATTAAAATACTGCTTTATGAAAATGTTTTCAATGTCACTCTTTTAATGCATCGTGGCGATCGTATCCGTTGAGAAATAGACTTCTCGGATAAAGAAAAACGTCTATAAGGCAACTAATATGTATAAATCAAGAAAAAGAATGCATCTTCAATAATACCTTAGACGATGTGAATTATTTTACCAATGAGTCTGAAGCATATGGAATACCAAATTAAGAATCGTCGCAGTTTAGAAATACTTCTATACATGTAATTCTGAAGTGACATAGGTCATTGCAGTTATGGGACAAAGAAAGGAATACTGTAACGGTTTACCTAAAGGAATTGCGGGCAAGTGTGACGAAAAATAGCTTTTAAAAGTTATCAATGTTTTTCGAAAGTTTAGGCCGGACACAAATAAAGGTTAAAATAAAAATTTGCTAACATGAAAATGCGAGGATTTTAGAGCTAAACGCGTAAGCATTCAAGCATATACGCATTGCAAAATAATTACTGTTAGCCACCGTTTGCGTTGAGATCGGCATACGCCGAAGAGAAATCCATGGAAATAAATATCAAGCTCTAAAAGAAATGTTTACCGATACTAGATATATTTTCCATATTAACCATTTTCCTAATGATTCCTTGAGGCAGCTCAATACTTTTAAGTAAAATATTGGAAGCAATATATAGAGACAACTACTTTAAAATAATTTTCTTTTCTTTTGTTGAAACTTTGTAGATTATATATTATGTGGTCAATTTATCTGGAAAACACATTAAATTTTTTTGTTTGGGTTTAAACTTATTTGGTAAGTATTTATGTATAGTGCAGCACATTTACATGTGGATTAAATATGCATTTTAAAATCAGCACGAAATTGCTGACGCAAATTAATCTCTTAATGTAGCTTACGTACAGTCATCCGTAATAGTAATATCTTCACTTTTTGGAAACTTCTGCGATACTATGTTTTTTAATCTTAATTTATACATTCAACGAGCCAGATAAAACTTAATGACATATTTACCACGAAATAAACAGTATCAATTATTAACTTATTAATCAATAAAATACAACTTGAAATATAAACCAAAATAATAACTCCAAAAATAAAAAACCGTTGTGTAAAGTAAATATGTAGTCAACATAATTTCGACCATTGTCTGAATTAGTTGACAAGAATACAAGAAACGCAGATAATAAAATTGCTGTCGTAGATGTATAATTTTCACCCGAATGTAATAAACATCACTAATTAAAAAATTTAATACGCTCCATACCAACAATTTTACTATAAAGATAGAGGAAAAAGTTAAGTCCAAAAAATGTTTATTAAATTTAAAAACTTTTAAATACCGATAATCAAATCAAATTATTTAAAAGCGCAGTATCATACAGGCCAATTGAAGGAAGAAAAATGTTATAATCCAAAATTTGCATTACTCGACAGATTTGGACGACTGAAAAATAAATGGAGGTTCTAAACAGCGAGTGGTAAACGTATACAACGTTAAGCAGAGAGTTATTAAAAACTAGCGCTGCCGATATATTTTATTGATTTAGCACTACGCTAATCTAACAAAAAATATGCGCTCTATCAAGTTAAAATAATAATTGAAGCACTTTGTCAAAATCAAAAACTATTTACTGTATAAATTGTCAACACTCTGGACACATTAAGATTAGGTATTAAATTTGGTATAAATTCAACAAAATTATTTGTAAAACGAAGACACGGATAAATGCACTCATTCGTTGAAATGTAAAAATTGAAAAAACAGTGATGCATAGCACGTTTAGAATTATTTAAACTACTTATTTACTTCACTTATAAGAAAATAAATTATTTAATAATATTTATGTACAGTACATAAGAAATTACTAAAAATCGCACTTTATAATTCTAATTATTAATAACACAATTTATATCGCACTGGAACAGTTTATTTAGCTTCCGGTAACTTCACTTGCCATGCTATTTATACTTTTAGCATCTATTTTAGAACCCTCTCGTAGCACTAAAACCTTAGGGAGTATTCAGTCCCTTTCTAGGTCTCACACTTATACAAGCACCTCAAGGGCTTCAACGGCAGCTACCCGCACATTGAAACAATTATGTTTGCCGCTCGACTGTAACGGCCTGGCGTCATCAAAAAGGCGGCTCCAGTGTTTAGTCCAGGCGAGGTAGCAAAAAAAGAGTGATTTTTTAAAATAATTAGTTGCAGCACTTTCTCAACGGTTTTATAAGGAAAAACATCGTCTGAATTGAATGCACATGTTTTGGACAAAATCCGATTGTAGCATCATTGCGAAAAAAATTCAAAAAGGTGAGAAAAAAAGGTTTTTTCGGCTTTTAGGCACGAAAAAAAAAACTGAGTAAAAAACAAAATACATAATCTTATAGCGCTTGAAAAGACGAATAAAATTGTTTTTGGATCATTAAAATCGGTTGATAACTTTTTGCACAAAAAAAATAAAAACCGCGAAAAAAAGCGATTTTTCGATGTTTAATTACTCAGTTTGTAATTATCCTAGAAATGTCTTCCGGGGCTCAAATTATAGGGTTTTCCAACACCTTTTTAAAATTAAATATTTGTCAAAAAATATTAATAAGTTTTCGCGCAAATTTTGAAAAAGTAAAAACAGCTACTTTAGTAAAACGACCCCTATTTACACAATAATTGTCGTAGAGGAATTTTGCTGCCT